>CM065594.1:63449328-64049328 GCA_033119425.1 Bufotes viridis | reverse complement strand
CATAGCACCCACAAAAATAATCGCTGTAGTTTGCAGATTTAACCCAGGTACACCAGACCAGAATTGTCTCCTAATCTCTCCCTCACAGCAGCAGCATCATGTCCCTACAGTAGCAAGAGCAGAGTGACGTGCAGTGCTACGTGACTCCATCTTATATAGAGGCTGGGTCACATGCTGCACTTGGCCAATCACAGCCATGCCATTAGTAGACATGGCTGTAATGGCTTCTAAGGGCATACTAGTTAAACTCTTGTAGATTGGCTGCCCTGCAGCCTTTCAACAAGCGCCATTGAATCGCCATACACCGAACTCAAACTTTTACAGAAATGTTTGGGTTCAGGTCCGGCTACCAAAAACCTTAAAGTTCGATATGAACCCGAGCTTTACAGTTCGGGTTTGCTCAACCCTAATTGTTGGTCAAAACAAGACCGCTGGATGACAGAGGCTGCTCTGGCCTATAGCTGTGGCTTCTACCACCCCCCTTCTTCTGCTGCTACTTGTGCCAGCTATAGCAGCATTTTTGCCATTGCCTGTTGTTTTGGAGGGTTCAGGCAACTGTCTATTGCCCATAGTGTACAGTAACTGTATGAGTAAATTAATTGATTAACTATGAATGTCACAGCAGTTGAACAAGTAATGATGTAAGTAATGATTACACTCAACCTGCAGTCTCCCTGCTGTCTCCCTATGCTCTCCTTACAGTCTCAAAAAACTCTCCCTACAATCTCCCTGTACTGTCCCTAACCAATATTCTTTTTTAAACCATTTTCATGCAACACTGTCCCTAGCAAGTGAGCACTTGCCTGACTCTTCCTATGCCTGTCATTTTCAAAATGACCCTGTGCCAAAGTCCCTAGAGAAGAGCAGTATTTGTGGAAGCAGGTATATCGCAGGCCTCAACCAGATTTTTGTGGAAGCAGGTATATCGCAGCCCTCAATCAGTATTTTGTGGAAGTAGGTATATAGAACTCCTTAATCAATATTTGGTGGAAGCAGATATTTCGCACCCCTCAATCAAATTTTTGTGGAAGCAGGTATATCGCAAGCCTCAATCAGTATTTTGTGGAAGCAGGTATATCGCAGACCTCATCAATATTTGGTGGAAACAGCTACATTAAGACCCCTTAACCCCTTAAGGACCCATGACGTATGGGTACGTCATGGGTCCGATCCCTAAGTATGGCGCCCGCTCCTGCCCTCTGTGGGCGCGATCGCTGCGGGGGTCCGGCTGTTTCCTGTAGCTGACCCCCGCGGCTAATGATCGCGGCCGGCAGCGATGCCGATCGCAATCATTTAACCCCGCAGATGCCGTGGTCAATCCTGACCACGGCATCTGCGCGCGCTAAAACCGAAAGTAAAACTTTCGGCAGCTCTCCGGCTCCCCCTAGTGGTGATCGGGAGAATCGGAGCGCTGTAAGGGATAGCCTCAAGCCTTTCATTCAGCATGAGGCTATCACTTACTATTTCCTATGGAGCCCTTGTTAGCAATAGGGCTTCATAGGAAAATAGTAAAATCCTCATAAACTCCAATACAAGTGTATTGGAGTTTATGTTAAAGCTAATCAGATGACTGATTTATATAGGTCCCTATGGGACCTATATAACAGTGTAAAAGAAAAATAAAAGAAATAAAAAAATAAAAAAATAAATAAAAAAAACCTAAAAATTCAAATCACCCCCTTTCCCCAAAATTAAAATAAAATAATAATTTTTTTAAAAAATACACATCATGGGTGTCATAATGTGCGAAAACGCCCGTGGTATAAAAATATAAAAATATATTCCCCATACGGTAAACAGAAAAACGGAAAAAAGCGCCCAAATGGCGGATTCGCCATTTTGAGCAGCTTCATTTCCTCAAAAAAATTAAATAAAAAGTGATCAAAAAGTCCTACACACCCCATAATGGTATCAACTAAAAGTTCAGATCGCCCCGCAAAAAATAAGCCCCCATACAATGCCATACACTTAATTACAAAAAAGTTATAGGGGTCAAAATATGGCGACAAAAATAAAAAAAATAAAAAATTTCCCACTTTTGAATTTTTTTCACTATCAAAACATAAGAAAAACTATACATATTGGGTATCGCCGGATTCGTACTGACCTGTAGAATAAAACTAAATGGTCAGTTTTATCACACATCAAACGTCGTAATTTAAAAACCCGTAAAATTGTGGTAGAATTGTTTTTTTTTTGCAATTTCACCCCATTTGGAATTTTTTTCCCGCTTCCCACTACATCGTATGGAATATTAAATGGTGGCGTTGGAAAGTACAACTTGTCCCGCAAAAATAAAGCCCTCATATGGCCATGTGAACGTAAAAATAAAAAAGTTATGGCTCTCGGAAGGCATGGAGCGCAAAACGAAAATGCAAAAATGAAAAAACCCCGAGTCCTTAAAGGGTTAATCAGAATTTTGTGGAAGCAGGTATATCGCTGGCCTCAATCAATATTTGTTGAAAACAGTAATATCAAACCCCTTTATCAGTATTTTGTGGAAGCAGGTATATCGCAGGCCTCATTCAGTATTTGGTGGAAGCAGGTATATCACACCCCTAAATCAGTATTTTGTGGAAGCAGGTATATAGAACCCCTTAATCAATATTTGGTGGAAGCAGGTATATCGCAGGCCTCAATCATTATTTGGTTGAACAGTTATATCGCACTCCTCAATCAGTATTTTGTGGAAGCAGGTATATCACAGGCCTCAATCAATATTTGGTGGAAGCAGGCATAGTACACCCTTCAATCAGTATTTTTTGGACGCAGGTATATCAAACCCCTTAATCAGTATTTTGTGGAAGCAGGTATATTGCACCCCTCAATCAGTATTTTGTGGAATCAGGTATATAGAACCCCTTAATCAATATTTGGTTGAAGCAGGTATATCGCACCCTTCAATCAATGTTTTGTGGAAGCAGGTATATCGCAGGCCTCAATCAATATTTGATGGAAGCAGGTATATCACACCCCTCAATCATTATTTTGTGGAAGCAGGAATATTGCAGGCCTCAATCAATATTTGGTGGAAGCAGCTATATTTAACCCCTTAATTAGTATTTTGTGGAATCAGGTATATCGCACCCCTCAATCAATATTTTGTGGAAGCAGTTATATCTTACCCCTTAATTAGTATTTTGTGGAAGCACGTATATCACACACCTCAATCAATATTTGGTTGAAACAGTTATATCACACCCCTCAATTATTTTTTTTGCCACAACAGTTATATCACACCACCCAATTTATTTGGGGCAACAGTTATATCGCAGCTCTCAATCAGTATTTTGTAGAAGATATATCACACCCCTCAATCAGTTTTTTTGGGGGCAACAGGTATATTACACCAGTTGCAATTAGTTATTCCAATAGCGTTTGTCCCTCTATATAGCTGCGGTATCGCGGCAGAACTGCACACAAGTGCTGCACAATACAAATGCACTATGATATACTTTCTATGTTAGAAAGTATATTATAAGTAGTGTTGAGCGAACAGTTCGAGAATAGTTCGGGTTCGTACCGAATTTTGGGGTGTCCGGGACCCGGACCCGAACCCGGACATTTTTAAAAAAGTTCGGGTTCGGGTTCGGTGTTCATCGATTACTTCCCGCTTTCTGAAGGGCTGCACAGCAGCCAATCAGCTAGCGTTTTACTTCTTGCCCTAAGAGCCCATCACAGCCATGCCTACTAATGGCATGGCTGTGATTGGTCAAGTGCAGCATGTGACACAGCCTCTATTTAAGCTGGAGTCACGTAGCGCCGCACGTCACACTGCTCTGATTAGTGTAGGGAGAGGACGCAGCTTCTGTCAGGGCGAGATTAGGCAGGTTAAAGTCAGCAACAGCACCTAATGAACGGATCAATTTACAGCTGAGAATCATTGAACTTCTGCTAGTTACTTGCTCGCTGGTTTTTAGGCTGCACAGAGCGTTTTTCTGTCACTTATTTTCTGGGTTGATCGGCGGCCATTTTGTGACTTGTGGTGCGCCAGAAGAAGCTGCCACCAAGTCCATCAATCCATCAATACTAGTTTTTTTTTTTTTTTGCTATATCCTACATCAGTGGCTTGGCTGTGCTAATTGTCACCCCTAGAAACTCAGGAAAGAAATTTCTATATTTTATTAAGGGTTAAATACAATTGCCCAAATACCAATCCCCTAAATCTGGTGTTCCAGCTTTGGTTGAGACAAGTATAATACTGTCTGCTGTCTGGCAAAGGATAGATTATTTTCTGGGGTTAAATTCAATTGCCAAAATAGCAATACCATAAATCAGTGGTTTCAGCTGTGGCTGGCAAAATAGAATAGTGTCCGAGGTAACGCACACACGTACAGACGCACGTACACGATTCTTGAATAGTTGTATTATCGCGATAATAAAACTAACAGTGTAAAGTTGACTGTATTGCTCTAAGTTATAATCACGTACGAATGTAACTTCTATTACAGCACACCAATACTAAAACTGACTAAGAGACAGCTTTAAGTTCTATTCGAACGCGATTGCAACTTTGGAACTTAAAGTGGTGTACGATTTTAAAAGTTGAGTACTAAAAAGTTGGAATCGCAATGCGATTCTTATGTATTTACTTAATCGCATTGCGATTACAACTTTGAGCTACCGATCACCATGGGAACGCCTCCTCCAGTAGAATGTACTGTCGGATGTGAGAATTAAGTTGAAATCGCAATGCGATTATTATATATCTGCTTAATCGCATTGCCGTTTCAACTTAGCATTGCTAAATAATTTCATCCATATTCGTTAACTTACTGACTCAGTAAGTTAACGATATGGATGGAATTATTTAGCAATGCTAAGTTGAAATCGCAATGCGATTAAGCAAATATATAAGAATCGCATTGCGATTTCAACTTAATTCTCACATCCGACAGTACATTCTACTGGAGGAGGCGTTCCCATGGTGATCGTTAGCTCAAAGTTGTAATCGCAATGCGTTTATTGCGGTATATTATCCCTCTGGGTGTCTTTTACAGCCTTTTTAGTGCCCAAAAGTTCAGGTCCCCATTGACTTCTATGGGGTTCGGGTTCAGGATGAAGTTCGGGTTGAGTTCGGATCACGAACCCGGACATTTTCCGGAAGTTCGGCCGAACCTCTCGAACCCGAACATCCAGGTGTTCGCTGATCTCTAATTATAAGTATATCACACCCCTCAGTATATCACACCTATACCAGTCCTTAAAAGGACTTTTGTGGCCCTATTAGCTAGCGTTTGGTGTCCCAGTCTGTCCCTGCTCCAGAAAGTAGTGTTGAGCGCGAATATTCGAATTTCGAATTTTTATCGCGAATATCGCAACTTCGATAATTCGCGAATATTGCGAATATATCGCTATATATTCACAATTTCGAATATTCGTTTTTTTTTTTTTTTTTTTAGTTGTTAATTCTTGTTGCTCTCTGGTTGTCTTCCCACTTCCCAAAAGCTGTTCTTACCTGTCCGGAGGATTCCTGGCTCCCTGCCCGCTTCAGTCATTGCCCGTTGCCGCTTCTGCTGACTTCCCATGTGCATGGGAACGCCTCCATGCTAAAGTGTACTGTCGGATGTGAGAATCACGATCTCACAAATTTGACTAAGTTGTAATCGCAATGCGATTAATATAACCTGAATTTTTCGCATTGCGATATTCATTCTATTCTAGCAATACAACCATTAGGAACTTAGCTCTAAGATCAATTGCAACGCAGTATATGTTCGCCTCGCGAATAAAACTTAGAGCTGAGTTCCTAATGGCTGTATTGCTGAATAGAACGAAGATTGAGAATATCTCGAATTCACGAATATAGCACTATATTCTCAATCTTCGTTATATTCCAGCAATACAACCATTAGGAACTCGGTCAGCTCTAAGTTTCATTCGCGAGGCGAACATATAATCGCATTGCGAATTGATCTTAGAGCTAAGTTCCTAATGGATGTATTGCTAGAATAGAACGAAGATTGAGAATATCTCGAATTCACGAATATAGCACTATATTCTCAATCTTCGTTATATTCCAGCAATACAACCATTAGGAACTCGGTCAGCTCTAAGTTTCATTCGCGAGGCGAACATATAATCGCATTGCGAATTGATCTTAGAGCTAAGTTCTAATGGATGTATTGCTAGAATAGAACGAAGATTGAGAATATCTCGAATTCACGAATATAGCACTATATTCTCAATCTTCGTTGTATTCTAGCAATACAACCATTAGGAACTCAGATCTAAGTTGTAATCGCAATGCGATTAATACAGGTTATATTAATCGCATTGCGAATGAAACTTAGAGCTGGGTTCCTAATGGTTGTATTGCTAGAATAAAAGAAGATTGAGAATAGGAACCCAGCTCTAAGTTTCATTCGCAATGCGATTAATATAACCTGTATTAATCGCATTGCGAATGAAACTTAGATCTGAGTTCCTAATGGTTGTATTGCTAGAATATAACGAAGATTGAGAATATAGTGCTATATTCGTGAGATATTCGTTATCTTTGTCAATTCTAGCAATACAAGTTAACCATTAGGAACTCAGATCTAAGTTTCATTCGCGACGCGAATATATATTCGCGTAAAATTCGCAATATATAAAATCATGACGAATATTCGATTTCGACGAATATATGACGAATATTCAATCGAATATTCGCGAAATATTGCGAAATCGAATATGGCACCTCCCGCTCATCACTACCAGAAAGCAACCTTTCCCTACACTGGCAAAACACAGAATGTAAAATGTCTGCCAGTTCGGGTTCTGTTATAGGGTGGGGGTGTGTCCATATGCTAAAACGTCTCAATTGGCTGTCCTGTCTCACCTGATGGATGTGTCATAGGTCAAATTTCGGCACAATGCAAAATAATACGGCGCCGGCGGACATAGCCATATGTTTGCATGTTCGACGAATTGCGAACGTGCAAAGTTTGCAGCGAAATGACCACCGGGCGGACCGCAAGGCCATCACTATTTAAGATTTTTTTTTTAATTTACATGTTCACAATCCTTAAAAGATTTATTCAACATAAATCATTGATTTAAACAATAGGTCATTTTCTAATAATGGATTCACTTTAAATATTTGCTCATGTCCAGTGGGCAGACCTAATCAGTGTCTGACAACTATCTTTGTATCGCCAGGAATAAGCAGCAATATAATAATAATTTATAAGTTAATACAAAACCTACCTACAAAAAACTATATTAATCCAATCAGCTCCTCTTGCTCTCTAACATGATTGGTATTTTGAACTTAATTTCATGGTAATAGGTTCACTTTTTTTTTTTTACCTTTCTCTACACAAATATTCCTTTGCAGGTCATGTGATGGCATTCTTAGACATTCAGTATATCAGTTGGAAGTAATGCATAGCTTAACTATAATCAAAGTGAGTGATATTTTAGCAACCTCAGCCCCCCTAGCTTAAACACCCTTAATGACCAGACCACTTTTTACAATTCTGCACTATACTACTTTCACGGTTTATTGTTCGATCATACAACTTACCACCCAAATGAATTTTACCTCCTTTTCTTCTCACTAATAGAGCTTTCATTTGGTGGTATTTCATTGTTGCTGACATTTTTACTTTTTTTTTATATTAATAAAAAATGACCGAAATTTTTGCAAAAAAATTTCATTTTTCGCTTTCTGTTGTAAAATTTTTCAAAAAAACCAACATTTCTATATACATTTTTCTCTAAATTTATTGTTCTACATGTCTTTGATAAAAAAAAATGCAATAAGTGTATATTTATTGGTTTGGGTAAAAGTTATAGCATTTACAAACTATGGGGCAAAAAAGTGAATTTCTGCATTTTGAAGTAGCTCTGACTTTCTGAGCACCTGTCATGTTTCTTTAGGTGCTAGAATGCCAGGATAGTATAAATACCCCCCAAATGACACCATTTTAGAAAGAAGACACCCCAAAGTATTCGCGGAGGGGCATGGTGAGTTCATGTATGATTTCATTTTTTTCACAAGTTAGCGGAAAATGACACTTTCTGAGGATAAAAAATAATAATAACGTTTCCATTTCTGCTAACTTCTGGCAAAAAAAATAAAAAATCTCCCACGGACTCACTATGCCCCTCAGTGAATACCTTGGGTGTCTACTTTCCGAAATGGGGTCATTTGTGGGGTGTGTTTACTGTTCTGGCATTTTGGGTGGGGCTAAATTGTGAGCAACCCTGTAAAACCTAAAAATACTCGTTGGACTTTACGCCCCTTTACGCACCTAGGCTGAAAAAAAGTGGCACACATGTGGTATCGCCGTACTCAGAAGAAGTAGGGCAATGTGTTTTGGGGGGTATTTTTACATATACCCATGCTATGTGTGAGAAATATCTCTGTAAATGACAACTTTTTAAAAAAATTTATACAATGTTGTTAATTTACAGGGATATTTCTCTCACCCAGCATGGGTATATGTATAAATAACCCCCAAACCACATTGCCCTACTTCTTCTGAGTACGGTGATACCACATGTGTGCCACTTCTTTGCAGCCTAGGTGCGCAAAAGGGGCCCAAATTCCAATGAGTACCTTTTAGGAGGGCATTTTTACGCATTTGGATTCCAGACTTCTTCTCACGCTTTAGGACCCCTAAAATGCCAGGGCAGTATAAATACCCCACATGTGACCCCATTTTGGAAAGAAGACACCCCAAGGTATTATGTGAGGGGCATGGCAAGTTCATAGAAGATTTTCTTTTGGCACAAGTTAGCGGAAATTGACTTTTTTTTTTTTCTTACAAAGTCTCATGTTCCACTAACTTGTGACAAAAAATAAAATTTTACATGAACTCACCATACCCCTCACGGAATACTTTGGGATGTCTTATTTCCAAAATGGGGTCACATAAAAGGTGTTTGTAGTGCCCTGGCATTTGAGGGCCTCCGCAATCATTACATGTATTATATTGAGCATACGGGTAATGAGATTTTTTTTCTTCCGTTCAGCCTCTGGGCTGAAAAAAAAAATGAATGGCACAGATTTCTTCATTCGCATCAATCAATGTGGATGAAAAAATCTCTGCTAAAAAATGTGCAAAAAAAAAAAAAAAGAGGGAAAAGGACATAGGAGTGCTTGCGAAGTAAGGCCTCATTCACACGTCCGCAAAAATGCCTGCATCTATTCCGCAATTCTGCGGAATAGATGCGGACCTATTTAGTGTGAAAGGGGCCGGCGGTGATGCGGAGAGCACACTATGTGCTCTCCGCATCAGCATTTGCGGAGCTGCGGCCGCGAACTTCCGGGTTTTGGCCCCGAAACATCAGGCCACAGCTCCGCAAAAGATAGAGCATGTCCTATTCTTGTCCGCAATTGCGGACAAGAAAATGCATTTTTTATATAGTTCTGGCAATGTGCGGATCCGCAAAATGCGGAAAGCACATTGCCGGTGTCCGTGTTTTGCGGATCTGCAAAACACATACGGACGTCTGAATGAGCCTTACAGGGGGGTGGTTAGTGATAGGGTGTGTGACAGGGGGTGATCAGGGGGGTGACATGGGGTGACTTTAGCTGCCTGTGTCCTCTGGTGGTCCCATCCAAAAGGAACCACCAGAGGAGCAGGCAGCAGGCATATCAGATGCTGTTTACAAAACAGTGTCTGATGTGCGATTTAGAAAGCATTTTTTTAAGATCTACAGTCTGCCAGCGCATGTTCAGCCCCGCGCGCGCGTTCACAGGAAATCTCGCCTCTTGCGAGATGACGCACCGGTGCGTCAAGGAGGAACACCCCGGGCGCCCGCAGGAAGCATCCTTGCGTTAAGCAGTCGGGAGGTGGTTAATCACTGTTGCTCTATAAGGGTTTTGTCAGTGTTTTAACAGATAAAAAATGGGGCTTTTGATTTATTTTTACATTATAAAGGTTTCCATGTGACCTGTATTCAAATGCAAGTTAAAATATTTTAAATAATTGTTAAATTTACAAGTTAATCCTTAACATACAGTATCTACAAAAACTATACATTAATCTGATCAGCCCCTTCTGTTTTATAATAGGATGTTGATAGACTGAACTTCATTGAATTAGCAACCCCAAGCCCCCCCCCCCCCCACCAGGGAGACGCAGCTGCGGCCGTGCGGGCATCAGAAGCGGCACAGGTGCCGAGGAGCGAGGTAAGTACAATCTGTGTGAGGGGCCCGGGCATTTGTCGAGGGGGGGGGCATTATATGGGTTAGAAAACCCTTTTTAAGTGCATCTGCCAGCAGTTTTAAATCATGTGACCTAAGTAAGGGCTGGGGGGAGCAATACAAACTGTGGTAAAGTGTACGGAAAAGTCCCGGAAGGGGTGTATATCTCACCCAGGTTCCTTAACTGGGTGAGGTAAGTAAAATCCAGAAAAGCTAAAGTGGTTTCAGCAAGGTGTAGGTTGCTGAAACAGTTTTTATAAAAGTTCAAAGGCTGGATTTTATTTGCACTGGGAAGGTAGGTTTGGTAGTGGGACCTTTCCAGTCCACCCCCGTTCCAGGGCAGGTTTTCCCCTAGCATGAGAGATCCCAGGTGTAGTCAGATGGGATTGTTAGGGGGAAATAAAACCACATCCCAGGCTGTCAGTCTAAGAGATTTATGCCTAGAAAAGTCTAGGAAGCTTACTGCCTTGCTGGCGAGAGACGCCGGATTCTCTGTTTGTGACTTACGCTCAATAGGTGAGCTGGAAACTAATTTGTACTAGTTAGAGCCCAGACAGACAGGGGTTTATTTTGCTTGGTTTATGTTTTGTGGTGCTGGAACTTCACCGTACCCAGTGAATTATAACTGGGTTTGCCTGTAAATTGCCGGAGTGTCATAAAATAAAGCACCAATTTGGACTTTAATTCTGCAAAGGAATCTGTCACCGCCACCCTGCTTTAGAGAGAGCAACCCCTTACATATGGTGGAGAATGCGGGCAACAGCAAGTTTCTACAGGCAACAGCGTGGCAGTTGATGCTTTAATGTCCTGGGTGAAAGCTGCTGCAGCTTTGCACAGTTACTCGACTGCAATGAAGGAAATTATGAAACAGCTGGTGCAGGCTAACCTAAGGCATGAACAGGCCATGGCATAGCAGCAGGAAACCAATCTTTTACTGGTGGAGCAGATTGCTGTCTTGAGAGATACTGTTGTAGCTCCAGCCCAACAAGTGGCAGTAAGCCATCCAGAGACTTTTAATGTGAGGAGGGCTGTGCAGCGGGCCTTGCAAAGGCATAAAGATGCTTTGCATGCACGGGGATGCCAATTGGCTCGGGTTAAGCCGGTGACTCCGGCTCGGACTGTAACCTATGAAGTCTAGGTAGTCAAAAGACTTATGCATGATGTGATATTGGGCCTGGATTTCCCATTGTTTTTGAAGTTATGGGAGAAGAAAAACTCTTCTGCAGCCAGTGAAGAAACTCCTGCTGAATCTGTATCTGTTCCTTTAAATGATGGTGTAAGGGAAATGCACATGGAAAACAACTGTTTAGGTGAAATGACCATTGAAAACAATGGTACAGATGAGGTGCAAAATGAACATGTGAAGTTATTTGAAATGCATAGTGAAAATATGGGGTCAAGGGAAATGCATAACATGTGAGAGTGAATCTGAATCCTCAGTAATATGCTTGTGATATAACAACTGATTTCTTAGCAAAATTAAACATGGCTTCTCAGACCAATTTATAATAAAAATACCCTATGCTGTGCAACAATGAGGCATTGGTATACAGTTTGATCAAAAAGCAAAGGCCCACTTACCACGACAAGGTTGCCTCTTCAAGTGGGGACCTACTCTAACTTTGCCGCAGCACTGCGTGGCGACCACCGGTGCCCCAGCACCGCACCAGCAGACGGTGGGACCAGTAGCCACACAGCGCCCCCACTGTGCAGCAAAGCCACCCTGGCTCTGGGCCCCACCACTCCACCAGCACAGCAACAAGGCAACAATGGCAGCCGCACTGTGCTGCACTAATGCCTCATTGTTGCATAGCATAGGGTATATTTATTATAAATTGGGCTGAGAAGCCATGTTTAATTTTGCTGAGAAATCAGTTGTTATATCAAAAGCATAGAACTGAGGATGTACGATCCAGATTCACTCTCACATGCTTTACATTTGTACAGTCTTGTTTTTTTTCACCCCCTACTGGTTTCAGCACTCCTCCTCATTTGGACTATGTGTTTTTAATTAGCAGGAGTCTGCAAAGGGTCTATAAATTTTTACTATCTGTCAGACGGATTTCCTGAGGGTTGTGACTGGGTGAACTCTTTGCACCTGTTCACATGGTGCAGCACAGTGCGGCTGCCATTGCTGTTAGTATATGGCAGTCACTCAAGGGGTTTACTAGATGTGGCCAAAGAAACCTGGGAGACCACGGTTACTCCCTATAAAAGAGTCATCAAACATGTGGCTCAAATGCAAGACCAGATAACGACCATGATGCTCATAGTTAAAGAGCATCTTCAAAGAGCTCAGAAGGCTCAAAGCAGAATCTATAACAGATCCGTCAGGGTAAGGGGCTTTAAACCCAGGGACAGCGTCCTGATCTAAATTCCCACTGTAGAGAGTAAGTTTTTGGTAAAGTGGCAGGGTCCCGATGAGATTGTGAAAAAAGTGGGCGAGGTGAACTATAAGGTGCACCAACCAGGAAGGAGAAAACCCTTCCAGATTTACCACGTAAATCTGATCAAGCTGTGGAAAGATCAGGAATCCTTGGTGGCCGCACAGACCATGACTAAGAGGTGTCGCAACCAATTCCCCCGGTAAAAAATTGTGAGGCATTGTCAGGGCACCAGAAACAAGAAGTAAAGGAGTTTCTGCAGAAAAATAGAAGGAGGTTTTCTGACCTACCAGGCCGTACCCAGGGCCGGGCTGACACAGAGGCTGGGGAGGCTCCAGCCTCAGGGCGCTCCAGCCTCAGGGCGCAGGCAGGGGCCGGCCAGAGGGAGAGGGACTGACAGGGGGGAACCAGCGCTCCCTCCTGTCATTCCCTGATTGTAGCGTGACCTAACTCTGTCCGGTCCGCTGGTACAGAGAGCATCAGTCTCCTGTACCCGGCCGGAGTGACAGGAAGTGCGCACACAGTTTGCACTTCAAGTCAGTCGGCTCGGTACAGGAGACAAAAGCTCCTCCTCCTGTACCTGCGGAGGCGCAGACCATGCAGAGCTTGGCCACACTACAGCAGAGGTAGGAGGAGAGGAGGGGGAGAAGAAGGAGCATGACAACATGGGGGGGCAGAAAGCATGACAACATGGGGGGGGGGAAGAAAGAGCATGACAACATGGGGGAAGAGAAAGAGCATGACAACATGGGGGGCAGAAAGAGCATGACAACATGGGGGAGAAGAAGGAGCATGACAACATGGGGGGACAGAAAGAGCATGACAACATGGGGGGCAGAAAGAGCATGACAACATGGGGGGGAAGAAAGAGCATAACAACATGGGGGGGAGCAGAAAGAGCATGACAACATGGGGGAGCAGAAAGAGCATGACAACATGGGGGGCAGAAAGAGCATGACAACATGGGGGGTATAAAGAGCATGACAACATGGTGGGGTATAAAGAGCATGACAACATGGGGGGTATAAAGAGCATGAAAAGATGGGGGAGAAAGACAGGGGGCAGAAAGAGCATGACAAGAAGAGGGATTATGACAAGAGGGGAGAGCATGACAAATTACTATGTGGGGGCACTGCTGTGTGGTTGAGGGGGTGTGGGGACATTACTGTGTGGGGGCAGTGTGGCGGACATTACTGTGTGGGGGCAGTGTGGCGGACATTACTGTGTGGGGCAGTGTGGGGGTAGTGGGCGAACATTACTGTGTGGGGGCAGTGTGCGGACATTACTGTGTGGGGCAGTGTGGGGGAGGTGTGGCGGACATTACTGTGTGGGGGCAGTGTGGCGGACACTACTGTGTGGGGGGCAGTGTGGCGGACATTACTGTGTGGGGTGCAGTGTGGCGGACATTACTGTGTGGGGGCAGTGTGGCGGACATTACTGTGTGGGGGGCAGTGTGGCGGACATTACTGTGTGGGGGGCAGTGTGGGGGGGGACACTACTGTGTGAGGGGCAGTGTGGGGGACACTACTGTGTGAGGGGCAGTGTGGCAGACATTACTGTGTGGGGGCAGTGTGGGGGACATTAATGTGTGGGGGGCAGTGTGGGGGACACTACTGTGTGGGGGCAGTGTGGGGACACTACTGTGTGGGGGGCAGTGTGGGGACACTACTGTGTGAGGGGCAGTGTGGCGGACATTACTGTGTGAGGGGTCGTGTGGCGGACATTACTGTGTGGGGGGCAGTGTGGCGGGCATTACTGTGTGGGGGCAGTGTGGGGGGCACTACTGTGTGGGGGGCAGTGTGGCGGACATTACTGTGTGGGGGGCAGTGTGGCGGACATTACTGTGTGGGGGGAAGTCTGGCGGACATTACTGTGTGGGGGGCAGTGTGGCGGACATTACTGTGTGCGGGGCAGTGTGGCGGACATTACTGTGTGGGGGGCAGTGTGGCGGACATTACTGTGTGGGGGACACTACAGTGTGGGGTGACATTATACAAAAGCTCTGCAGATGCAACTCCCATGTATTGGGTCACCACAATTTGGGTGGTCATTCACTAAATGAACCCTGTTATGGGGAGAATCTGTGGATGACTCATATTTGTCATCCACAGATTCCCCAATAACAGTGTCATCCATCACAGATCCCCCATAGCAGTGTCATCCACGAGTTGGAGGGGGGAGGGGGGAGGGGGGAGGGGAGGTGCACTTGGGCAGCTCAGCCTCTGTTGGTGGTGGACCTTGTCCCAGCCCTGGCCGTACCCACCTGATAAAACATTTTGTGAGAACTGAGCCCCACAGTAAGGTGAATCTAAAGCCCTACAGGATACCAGAAGCACGCAGAAAAGCAGTATCCTCGACGGTCAAGCATATGCTTGAATTAGCGGTCATTGAGGAATCTATCAGTGAGTGGTCAAGCCCTATTGTATTAATCCCGAAGCCAATGGGACTTGGAGGTTCTGTAATGATTTTCGGAAGCTAAATGAGGTGTCAAAATGTGACGCGTACCCCATGCCCAGAGTAGATGAACTAATCGAGAGGCTGGGGAAAGCAAGGTACATCACGACCCTTGACCTTACAAAGGGTTATTGGCATATACCATTGTCAGATGGGGCTAAAGAAAAGACGGCAATCTCCACTCCAGAAGGGCTGTTTCAGTACACAGCAATGCTGTCCGGGTTACATGGAGCCCCTGCCACATTTCAGAGGTTGATGGACCTAATCTTGAGGCCACATCGTGACTACGCGGCAGCTTACCTTGATGACGTGGTCATTTTTTCACCTGTCAACAACCAGTGCTCATTTCCACAGATTTTGGAAAGGAGTTTCTGTTTCACACTGATGTGTCTGATACCGGCTTAGGAGCGGTCCTGTCACAAGTGATAAATGGGGAGGAGCACCCTGTGATGTACCTAAGTAGGAAGTTGGCCCCAGCAGGGAAAATTTATGCTATAGTGGAACGGGAATGTCTGGCCATTAAATGGGCTCTGGAGCCACTTAAATATTACCTGCTGGGTAGGAAATTTATGTTGGTGACAGATCATGCTACTCTAACCTAAATGAAACAAAACAAGGAAAGAAATGCAAGAGTGACTAGGTGGTTTCTCTCCCTGCAAAATTTAAATTTTAAGGTTGAGCATAAGCCGGGGAATTTGCAGGGAAATGCAGATGCTTTTAAAGTGCATTTAAAGCGTGTCATTTGGGTAGTTTTAGAATAAGCTGCCAAGGGTGTGTAAAATCTGACTGTAATTCTGATTGTTTTTTTAAGCCAATTGGTGGAGACAATTATCATGTCTTCCTATACTCTACACATGGAGAAGCGGAGAACCCTGCTTACTTACACCCTCAAATGCAGCATGGAGGGCTCTATAGAACAGAACTAAACTAAAGTAAATAACAAACCAGCAGCAGTCTTTGTCTTTTTATCAGGTGGATGAATACATAGTTACATGACAACGCCATGTAAATCAATACAATAAAATATGAACATACTCACAGTTCAATGAAAACAAATTCCTACCATGTAGTCTGCATAGTTGTCAAGTCTAAAATAAAAAATGAGAGGTAGAAAATAGAGTTGAGCTAACACCTGGAAGTTTGGGTTTGTCGGGTTCGGCCGAACTTCGACGCAAAGTTCGAGTTCGGGACCCAGACTTGGCCCTGAACCCGAACCCCTGTGAAGTCAATAGGAACCCAAACTTTGGGGCACTAAAATGGCTCTAAAAAAGAAATGGAAAGGACTAGAGGGCTGAAAAAGGAAGCAAAATGGGGGTAAAAGCTGGACAATGGCCCTGCAAACAAATGTAGATAGGGAAATGACTTAAAATAACATAAAATACATAAAATATTAATACATAAATAGTGACGAGCGAACAGTTCGAAAATCGTTCGGGTCCGTACCGAATTTTGGGGTGTCCGTGACACGGACCCGAACCCGGACATTTTCAAAAAAGTTCGGGTTCGGGTCCGGTGTTCGTCGATTACTTCCCGCTTTCTGAAGGGCTGCACAGCAGCCAATCAGCTAGCGTTTTACTTCTTGCCCTAAGAGCCCATCACAGCCATGCCTACTAATGGCATGGCTGTGATTGGCCAAGTGCAGCATGTGACCCAGCCTCTATTTAAGCTGGAGTCACGTAGCGCCGCACGTCACACTGCTCTGACTAGTGTAGGGAGAGGATGCAGCTTCTGTGAGGGCGAGATAGGCAGGGATAAAGAAGTGATTGAATGATCTGCCTTTCTACACCTGTGCATCAGAACAACTCAGCTGAGCTGTTCACTGAAAGTCACTATTTTGTTGAGACTGGCCAGAGCGATTTTTACTGGTACATGTAACTGGGCTGACCGGCGGTGGCCATTTCGGGACTTGTGGTGCGCCAGCACTTGCTGCCACAGAGTGTAAACCAAAGCTCCAAAGAAGTTAAAAATCTACACCTGTGAATCAGAACAACAGCGATTCAGCTGCTCAGTCAAAGTCAATTTTTTTTCTGGCTGGGCAGACTGTTTTCTGGCACATGTTACTGAGCTGATAGGCGGCGGCCATTTTGGGACTTGTGGTGCTACAGCAAAAGCTGCCACAACGTCCATTAATCTAATGTAATAGTCGATTTTTTCATAGATATACTACATCAGGGGTTTGGCTGTGCTTGTGTCACCCATACTAACTGCAAAGATATTTAATATATCAGTGGTGAAACTGAAAGTAACCCACTTGGATAGCAAATCCCATGAATGTGCTGTTCCAGCTAGGCTAGCCAGTGCCACTACTTTGTCCAATACTGTCAGCCAGAAATATTTTTTTTTTATGTGCCAGAAATATAAATTAGAAAAAGCTTTCACCGTAATAATAAACTTATTCTGGTGTTAGACCAGAAGAAGCACTCCTGTTGTAATTAATACTGTAAAAAGGCTTAGGCAATATTTCTCCCAGTGTGGGAAATTTATCTAGCAAAACTAGCATTTTAACAATTCCGGTGTTCTGAAATACCAGCAGTCCTCTTGTAATTAATACCGCCAAAAGGCATCATATCGTCCAGTATTGTAATTTTGGTGAAAAAAAAGCCAATTTAATCAATCTGGTGTTTGGTAGACCAAAAACACTAGGCCTCACGTTTTTACTCCTGTAAAAAGGAAGTATATCTCCCCGTGTGGGAATCTATGTACCAAAACTAGCATTATAAAAAATCTGGTGTCCAATTAGCAGCAGTGTTCTTGTAATTAATACCGCCAAAAGGCATTATTGTCCAGTGTTGTAATTTTGGTGAAAAAAAGGCCAATTTAATCAATCTGGTGTTTGTTAGACCAGAAAAACTAGGCCTCACGTTTTCACTCCTCTAAAAAGGAATTATATCTCCCCGTGTGGCAATCTATGTACCAAAACTAGCATATTAAAAATTCTGGTGTCCACTTTGCAGCAGTTTTCTTGTAAATAATACCGCCAAAAGGCATTATTGTCCAGTGTTGTAATTTTGGTGAAAAAAAGGCCAATTTAATCAATCTGGTGTTTGTTAGACCAGAAAAACTAGGCCTCACGTTTTCACTCCTCTAAAAAGGAATTATATCTCCACGTGTGGGATTCTATGTACCAAAACTAGCATTATAAAATTTCTGGTGTACAATTAGCAGCAGTCTTCTTGTAATTAATACCGGAAAAAGGAATTATATCTTCCAGTGTGCGAATTTTGGGGCTAAAAAATAATATATTTTATTGTGGTGCGAGTTGAATCGCAACAATGAGAAACATTCTATTAAGGGACGAGGACGCGGTCGTGGTGGTGTCCGTGGAGCCTCTGTTGCTGGCAGAGGACGTGGCCGTTCGGCCTCAGGCGCACAAAGTAGTGAAACAACTCCCTCAAGTAGCCGGCAGAATTTACAGCGATATTTGGTGGGGCCCAATGCCGTTATGAGGATGGAAAGGCCTGAGCAGGTACAGGCATTAGTCGATTGGGCGGCCGACCACATTGTCTTACGCCCAGTCTTCTGCGGAAAGCGCACAGGTGGCACCTGAAAACCAAGCCCATCAGTCTGTCACATCACCCCCATGCATATCAGGGAAACTGGCTGAGTCTCAAGTTATGCAGCAGTCTCTTCTTCTGTCTGACCGAGTGTCTGATGATGACGAAACACAGGTGCCCACTGCCGCGTCTTATTGCAGTGTGCAGACTGAACAGGAGGAGGTCAGGGAGGAAGACTGGGTGGAAGACGATGCAGAGGACGATGAGGTCTTAGACCCCACATGGACTGAAGGTCGAGCCGCTGACTTAAATAGTTCAGAGGAAGAGGCAGTGGTGAGACCGAGACAACAGCGAAGCCAAAGAGGGAGCAGGGGGCAAAAGCAGAACAGCCGCCATCCAGAGAGTTCGCCTGCTATTGGCCAGCGCCAACAGGGACCCAGCACCCCAAAGGCATCTTCAAGGAGTTCCCTGGCATGGCACTTCTTCAAACAATGTGCTGAGGACAAGACCAGAGTGGTTTGCACGCTGTGCCATCAGACCCTGAGGCGAGGCATTAACGTTCTTAACCTGAGCACCACCTGCATGATCAGGAATCTACATGCAAAGTGTGAACTGCAGTGGAGTACACACCTTAAAAACAAGGAACCCGCTCAGGCTCCCCCTGCTCCCTCTACCGCTGCTGCCTCGGCTTCCGCCTCGAGAGGAATGTTGCCACCTGCCGAGCAGCAAACAGAGGATGTGCCACCGACACCACCACCACCACTGCCACCGTCATCTAGCGTCTCCACTATTTCACACAGCAGCGTTCAGCTCTCCATCTCCCAAACCTTTGAGAGGAAGCGAAAATTCCCACCTAGTCACCCCGAGCCCTTGGCCTGAATGCCAGCATTTCAAAACTACTGGCCTTTGAAATGCTGTCATTCCGGCTGGTGGACACAGACAGCTTCAAACAGCTGATGGCCATGGCTGTCCCCCAGTATGTGGTTCCCAGCCGCCACTACTTCTCCAAGACAGCCGTGCCTTCCCTGCACATGCAAGTGTCCGATAAAATCAAGTGTGCACTGCGCAACGCCATTTGTGGCAAGGTCCACCTAACCACAGATACGTGGACCAGTAAGCACGGCCAGGGACGCTATATCTCCCTAACTGCACACTGGGTAAATGTAGTGGCGGCTGGGCCCCAGGCGGAGAGTTCCTTGGCGCATGTCCTTCCGCCGCCAAGGATCACAGGGAATCATTCTTTGCCTCCAGTAGCCTCCTCCTCCTACTCGGCTTCCTCCTCCTCCTCCTCTGCTTCCACCAGCTCATCCAGTCAGCCACACACCTTCACCACCAACTTCAGCACAGCCCGGGGTAAACGTCAGCAGGCCATTCTGAAACTCATATGTTTGGGGGACAGGCCCCACACCGCGCAGGAGTTGTGGTGGGGTATTGAACAACAGACCAACCAGTGGTTGCTGCCGGTGGGCCTCAAGCCCGGCCTGGTGGTGTGCGATAATGGGCGAAATCTCGTGGCAGCTCTGGGACTAGCTGGTTTGACACACATCCCTTGCCTGGCGCATGTGCTGAATTTGGTGGTGCAAAAGTTCATTCACAACTACCCAGACATGTCAGAGCTGCTGCATAAAGTGCGGGCCGTCTGTGCGTGCTTCCGGCGTTCACATCCTGCCGCTGCTCGCCTGTCAGCGCTACAGCGGAACTTCGGCCTTCCCGCTTACCGCCTAATATGCGACGTGCCTACCCGGTGGAACTCCACCTTGCACATGCTGGAGAGACTGTGCGAGCAGCAGCAGGCCATAGTGGAGTTTCAGCTGCAGCACGCACGGGTCAGTCGCACTGCGGAACAGCACCACTTCACCACCAATGATTGGGCCTCCATGCGAGACCTGTGTGCCCTGTTGCGCTGTTTAGAGTACGCCACCAACATGGCCAGTGGCGAT
Organism: Bufotes viridis; assembly: GCA_033119425.1. Lineage (NCBI taxonomy): Eukaryota > Metazoa > Chordata > Amphibia > Anura > Bufonidae > Bufotes > Bufotes viridis. The sequence continues at coordinate 64,028,915 of CM065594.1, read as the reverse complement.
GCCACTGTTATCAGCGTGACAATACCAATTCTATGTCTCCTAGAGAAAACGCTTAGGGCGATGATGGAAGAGGAGGTGGGCCAGGGCCAGGAGGAGGAGGAGGATGACGGGTCGTTTTTAGCACTTTCAGGCCAGTCTGTTAGAAGTGGCTCAGAGGGAGGTTTTTTGCAACAGCAGAGGGCAGGTACAAATGTGGCCAGCCAGGCACCACTACTGGAGGACGAGGAGGATTAGGAGGAGGTGGAGGAGGAGGAGGATGAAGCAGGTTCACAGCGGGGTGGCACCCAGCACAGCGCAGGCACATCCCTGGTGCGTGGCTGGGGGGATACAGAGGATGATGACGATACGCCTCCCACAGAGGACAGCTTGTCCTTACCTCTGGGGAGCCTGGCACACATGAGCGATTACATGCTGCAGTGCCTGCGCAACGACAGCAGAGTTGCCCACATTTTAACGTGTGCTGACTACTGGGTGGCCACCCTGCTGGATCCACGGTACAAAGACAATGTGCCCACTTTACTTCCTGCACTGGAGCGTGATAGGAAGATGCGCGAGTACAAGCGCACACTGGTAGAAGCGCTCCTGAGAGCATTCCCAACTGTCACAGGGGAACAGGTGGAGGGCCAAGGCCAAGGCAGAGGAGGAGCTAGAGGTCGCCCACGCAGCAGTGTCACGGCCAGCTCCTCTGAGGGCAGGGTTAGCATGGCAGAAATGTGGAAAAGTTTTGTCTCCACGCCACAGCTAACTGCCCCACCACCTGATACGGAACGTGTTAGCAGGAGGCAACATTTCACTAACATGGTTGAACAGTACATCTGCACACAACTCCACGTACTGACGGATGGTTCGGCCCCATTCAACTTCTGGGTTTCCAAATTGTCCACGTGGCCAGAATTAGCATGTTATGCCTTGGAGGTGCTGGCCTGCCCGGCGGCCAGCGTTTTATCTGAACGTGTATTCAGCACGGCAGGGGGCGTCATTACTGACAAACACAGCCGCCTGTCCGCAGCCAACGTGGACAAGCTGACGTTTAAAAAAATGAACCAGGCATGGATCCCACAAGACCTGACCCTCCCTTGTGCAGAGTAGTCCATAATATCTGCTTTAAACCATGTTGTCTTGTACTCCTGGCCACTTCTTCATTGAAAAATCAATTTTTGAAATTAAGTAGGATCTTGGGGTGCAACCCAGAGTTGAATGAACCTTCCGTCTGTCTGGGTGCCGGGGCCAAAGTACATGAAAGTGTCCTTCTCCTGTGCTGGGTGATATGAATGTTATACTTGTGCTGTCTGACATGTCTCCTTTGTGTGGGTGCAGGGGGCCTAAGTCACTGAAAGCGGCCTTCTCCTGTGCTGGCTGATATAAATGCCTGAATCTCTGCTGTGGGACCTCTCCTCCGTGTGGCTGCAGGGTCAAAGTCTCTAAAAGTGCCCTTCTCCTGTGGTGGTTGATGTAAAACTGATGCTTGTGCTGTCTGACCTGTCTCCTCTGTGTCGGTGCTAAGGCCTAAGTCACTGAAAGCGGCCTTCTCCTGTGCTGGCTGATATAAATGCCTGAATCTCTGCTGTGGGACCTCTCTCCTCTTTCTGGGTGCAGGGGTCAAATTAACTAAAGGTGGCCTACTCCTGTGGTGGGTGATCTGTAAAACTGATGCTTGCGCTATCTGACCTGTCTCCTCTGTGTCGGTGCTAAGGCCTAAGTCACTGAAAGCGGCCTTCTCCTGTGCTGGCTGATATAAATGCCTGAATCTCTGCTGTGGGACCTCTCTCCTCCGTGTGGCTGCAGGGGTCAAAGTCTCTAAAAGTGCCCTTCTCCTGTGGTGGTTGATGTAAAACTGATGCTTGTGCTGTCTGACCTGTCTCCTCTGTGTCGGTGCTAAGGCCTAAGTCACTGAAAGCGGCCTTCTCCTGTGCTGGCTGATATAAATGCCTGAATCTCTGCTGTGGGACCTCTCTCCTCCGTGTGGCTGCAGGGGTCAAAGTCTCTAAAAGTGCCCTTCTCCTGTGGTGGTTGATGTAAAACTGATGCTTGTGCTGTCTGACCTGTCTCCTCTGTGTCGGTGCTAAGGCCTAAGTCACTGAAAGCGGCCTTCTCCTGTGCTGGCTGATATAAATGCCTGAATCTCTGCTGTGGGACCTCTCTCCTCCGTGTGGCTGCAGGGGTCAAAGTCTCTAAAAGTGCCCTTCTCCTGTGGTGGTTGATGTAAAACTGATGCTTGTGCTGTCTGACCTGTCTCCTCTGTGTCGGTGCTAAGGCCTAAGTCACTGAAAGCGGCCTTCTCCTGTGCTGGCTGATATAAATGCCTGAATCTCTGCTGTGGGACCTCTCTCCTCTTTCTGGGTGCAGGGGTCAAATTAACTAAAGGTGGCCTACTCCTGTGGTGGGTGATCTGTAAAACTGATGCTTGCGCTATCTGACCTGTCTCCTCTGTGTCGGTGCTAAGGCCTAAGTCACTGAAAGCGGCCTTCTCCTGTGCTGGCTGATATAAATGCCTGAATCTCTGCTGTGGGACCTCTCTCCTCTTTCTGGGTGCAGGGGTCAAAGTCTCTAAAAGTGCCCTTCTCCTGTGGTGGTTGATGTGAAACTGATGCTTGTGCTATCTGACCTGTCTCCTCTGTGTCTGTGCTAAGGCCTAAGTCACTGAAAGCGGCCTTCTCCTGTGCTGGCTGATATAAATGCCTGAATCTCTGCTGTGGGACCTCTCTCCTCTTTCTGGGTGCAGGGGTCAAAGTCTCTAAAAGTGCCCTTCTCCTGTGGTGGTTGATGTGAAACTGATGCTTGTGCTATCTGACCTGTCTCCTCTGTGTCGGTGCTAAGGCCTAAGTCACTGAAAGCGGCCTTCTCCTGTGCTGGCTGATATAAATGCCTGAATCTCTGCTGTGGGACCTCTCTCCTCTTTCTGGGTGCAGGGGTCAAATTAACTAAAGGTGGCCTACTCCTGTGGTGGGTGATCTGTAAAACTGATGCTTGCGCTATCTGACCTGTCTCCTCTGTGTCGGTGCTAAGGCCTAAGTCACTGAAAGCGGCCTTCTCCTGTGCTGGCTGATATAAATGCCTGAATCTCTGCTGTGGGACCTCTCTCCTCCGTGTGGCTGCAGGGGTCAAAGTCTCTAAAAGTGCCCTTCTCCTGTGATGGTTGATGTAAAACTGATGTTTGTGCTGTCTGACCTGTCTCCTCTGTGTCGGTGCTAAGGCCTAAGTCACTGAAAGCGGCCTACTCCTGTGGTGGGTGATCTAAATGCCTGATTCTCTGCTGTGAAAACCCCTCTCCTCCGCCTGGGTGCAGGGGTCAAAGTCTCTCAAAGTGGCCTTCTCTTGTGCTGGGTGATGTGAAGCTGATGTTTGTGCCATCTGACATGGTTGCCGGGGTCCCATTAAATGGTGGCCTACTCCTGTGGTGGGTGATCTAAATGCATGATTCTCTGCTGTGAAAACCTCTCTCCTCTGTCTGGGTGCTGGTCCAAAATACATGAGAGTGGCCTTCTCCGGTGGTGGTTGATATGAAGCATGATTCCTTGCTGTGGGACCTGTATCCTCTGTCTGGGTGCTGGTCCCAAATAAATGAGAGTGGCCTTCTCCAGTGGTGGATGATATGACGCATGATTCCTTGCTGTGGGACCTGTATCCTCTGTCTGGGTGCTGGTCCAAAATAAATGAGAGTGGCCTTCTCCGGTGGGGGTTGATATGATGCATGATTCCTTGATGTGGGACCTCTCTCCTCTGTCTGGGTGCTGGTCCAAAATACATGAGAGTGGCCTTCTCCGGTGGTGGTTGATATGACGCATGATTCCTTGCTGTGGGACCTGTATCCTCTGTCTGGGTGCTGGGCCGAAATAAATGAGAGTGGCCTTCTCCGTTGGTGGTTGATATGAGGCATGATTCCTTGCTGTGGGACCTATCTCCTCTGTCTGGGTGCTGGTCCAAAATAAATGAGAGTGGCCTTCTCCGGTGGGGGTTGATATGACGCATGATTCCTTGATGTGGGACCTGTATCCTCTGTCTGGGTGCTGGTCCAAAATAAATGAGAGTGGCCTTCTCCGGTGGTGGTTGATATGACGCCTTATTCCTTGCTGTGGGACCTGTATCCTCTGTCTGGGTGCTGGTCCAAAATACATGAGAGTGGCCTTCTCCGGTGGTGGTTGATATGACACCTTATTCCTTGCTGTGGGACCTGTATCCTCTGTCTGGGTGCTGGTCCAAAATACACGAGAGTGGCCTTCTCCGGTGGTGGTTGATATGAAGCATGATTCCTTGCTATGGGACCTGTATCCTCTGTCTGGGTGCTGGTCCCAAATCAATGAAAGTGGCCTTCTCCAGTGGTGGATGATATGACGCATGATTCCTTGCTGTGGGACCTCTCTCCAATTGATATTGGTTAATTTTTATTTATTTTATTTTATTTTAATTCATTTCCCTATCTACATTTGTTTGCAAAGGATTTACCTACATTTTGCTGCCTTTTGCAGCCCTCTAGCCCTTTCCGGGAGTCTTTTACAGGCTTTTTAGTGTCCAAAAGTTCGGGTCCCCATTGACTTCTATGGGGTTCGGGTTCGGGATGAAGTTCGGATTGAGTTCGGATCACGAACCCGGACATTTTCCGGAAGTTCGGCCGAACCTCTCGAACCCGAACATCCAGGTGTTCGCTCATCTCTATACATAAATAATAATCCTAAACTAGGAGGAGGAGGTCCATGTGGAGGAGGCGAAGGACGTGGCGGTGTTGGTGGAAGCGGTGGTGGAGGAGGTAGTCGCCAACAACACAGTTTTTTTTTGTTTTGTTTTGTTTTTTTTAACTTGGGTAGACCGCAAAACATTGGGGAATATAGAAAAGAAAACAAAGAGAACATGTGCTGGAGTATAACAAAGGCTGGGTGAGGCCGGTATACATGTCTATTCTGCACAAGGTACGGACAAGTCCTGTGGGGTCCATGCCTGGTTCATTTTAATGAATGTGAGCTTGTCCACATTGGCTGTGGACAGGCGGCTGCACTTGTCTGGGATAACACCCCCTGCCATTCTAAACATACGTTCAGACCATACATTGGCTGCAGGGCAGGCGAGAACCTCCAAGGTGTAAAGTGCAAGCCCAGGTCATGTGCTCAATTTGGAGACCCATAAGTTGAATGGGTCAGACCCATCAGTCAGTACGTGTAAGCGTGTGCACACATACTGTTCCACCATGTTGCTGAACTGCTGTCTCCTGCTAAGAAGTTAAATATCAGCTGGCGGTGCTGGTTCTTGTGGCGTGCTGACAAAGCTTTTCCACATTTCAGCCATGCTAACCCTGAACCTGAGGTGCTGGCGGCGCCCCAGCTGTGTTTGAGACATCTTCCTCCTTCTCGGACTTCGCCTTGTGCTTCCACTGAGGCCCCGGTGTCAGGTGGGAATGCCATCAGCATCATGTCTACCAGCATGCGCTTGAAGTCGCGCATCTTCCAATCATGCTCCAGTGAGGGAAATAAGGACAGAAAGTTGTTCTTGTAACGGAGATCCAGCAGGGTGGCCACCCAGTAATCAGCTCTGGTTAGAATGTGGGCAAATCAGCGGTCATTGCGCAGGCACTGCAGCATGTAGTCGCTCGTGTGTGCCAGGCTGCCCACAGGCAACAACAAGCTGTCCTCTGTGGGAGATGTATCGTCTGTGTCCTTCTTATCGCCCCAGCCACGCTGCAGTGATGGCCCAAAGCTGCTTTGGGTGCCACACTGCTGTGAACACGGTTCCACCTCCTCCTTATCCTCCCCCTCCTCATCCTCCAGAACTGTGCCCTGGCTGGCCAATTGTGTACCTGGCTTATGTTGGGGCAGGAACCCACCCTCCGAGCCACTTGTGAATGACTGGCCTGATAACCGTGGAAATAATCCCTCTTGTTAACCCTCTTACTCCTGTGCCACATCCTCTTCCATCATCGGCCGAAGCGTTTTTTCAAGGAGACAGAGAAGGGAGATAGTAACGCTGAGAACGGCGTCATCGGCACTGGCCATGTTGGTGGAATACTGGAAACAGCGCAACATGGCACACAGGTCTAGCATGGAGGCCCACTCAGTGGTGGTGAAGTGGTGCTGTTCCGCAGAGTGACTCACCCGTGCGTGCTGCAGCTGAAATTCTACTATCGACTTATGCTGCTTGCATGTGCAAGGCGGAGTTCCACCTTGTGGGCACGTCGAATATGAGGCGGTGAAGGCCGAAGTTACGCTGCAGCACGGACAGGCGAGCAGCAAAAGGGTAAGAACACAGAAAGCTCGCACAGACGTCCCGCACTTTCTGCAGCAGCTGTGACATATCAGGGTAGTTTTTCAGGAATTTCTACACCACCAAAATCAGCACATGCACCAGGCAAGGGATGTGCGTCAAACCGGCTAGGCCTAGAGCTGCTACGAGATTTCTTCCATTATCGCACACCACCAGGCCGAGCTTGAGGCTCAGTGGCACCAACTACTCATTAGTCTGTTGTTCAATGCTCGTCCACAGCTCCTGCGTGGTGTGGGTTTTCTACCCCAAACAGATGAGTTTCAAAACAGCCTTCTGTTGTTTCGCCCTGGCTGTGCTGAAGTTGGGGGTGAAGGTGTTACGCTAAGCGGATGAGGAGGTGGTAGAGGAGGAAGCGGATTAGGAGGAGGAGGCAAAGATAAATGCCTGCAATCCTCGGTGGCGAAGGACATTCGCCAAACTGCTATCCGCCTCAGGCCCAGCCGCCATTGCATTTACCCAGTGTGCTGTTAGGGAGATATAATGTCCCTGCCTGTGCTTACTGGTCCACATAGCGGTTTTTATGTGGACCTTTTTACAGATAGCGTTGCGCAGTGCACACCTGATTTTGTCTGCCACTTGGTTGTCTAGGGAAGGGATGGCTCGCCTGGAAAAGTAGCTGTGGCTGGGAAACACATACTGTGGGACAGCCACCGCCATAAGGTTTTTAAAAGTGTCCTTCTCCACCAGATGGAATGACTGCATTTCAAAGGCCAGGAATTTTGAAAAGCTGGCATTCAGGATCAGGGATCACGTGTAGGTAGGGCACTACTTCCTCTTTCTCTCCAGTGTTTGGGAGATGGACAGCTAAACGCTGCCATGGGACATTGTGGAGATGCTTGGTGATGGATGTGGTGGTGTTGCTGCCACATCCTCTGTTTGCAGGGTGGCCAGTGCCACTGTCACTGCAGAGGTGGCGGAATAGGCCGAGATTGCAGCAGAAGAGGGAGCGGGAGGAGCCTGAGACCTTTCTTGGTGTTTGAGCGGTTTACTCCACTGCAGCTCGTGCTTTGCATTTAGATGCCTGTTCATGCAGGTTGAGCTCATGTTTATGCCTCGCTTCAGGCTCTGATTGCACATCGTGCAAACCACTCATGTTTTGTCATAAGCACATTGTCTGAAGAACTGCCACACCAGGGAAATCCTTGGAGCTGGCTTAGGTGTGCTCGGTCCCTGGGTGCGGTGGGCAGTAGAAGGCGTACTGTCTATGGGATGGCCGCACTGCTTTTGCACCCTGCTCCCTCTTTTGCTGTGCTGGTGGCTCTCTGTGACCACAACCTCTTCCTCCAAACTGCACACATCACTCGCATAACCTTGATTTCATGTGGGGTCTAGGACCTCATCATCCTCCACATCATCTTCCACCTACTTTTCACCCTTGCCCTCCTTGTCGGTCTGCACAATGCAGAAAGCCGCAGCAGTTGGCACCTGTGTTTCGTCATCATCAGAGACGTGCTGCGGTGGTCCTCCCATGTCAACACCCTGAAACCTAAGTGGTTGGGCATCGGTCCACTCAATTTCCTCCATTTCTGGGGCAGGGCTATGTGGATGGCCCACGGAAACCCTGCCAGCAGAGTCATCAGAAAGCATAAGATACTGCTGCATGACTTGGGGCTCAGACTGCTTGGCTGATTTGCAAGGGGGTGAGGTGAAAGACAGCTGCCCATGGCCTGCAGGTGCCAACTCTGAGCTTTCTGCCGGAGACCGGGTGGGAGACAATGTGTCAGCCACCCAATCTACTATCATCTGTACCTCACCGTTCATAGAGTGGCATTCGGGTCTACAAAATAACGTTGAACGTTCTGTCATCTACGCGCACCTGAGGAAGGTGTTTCATTTGGGCGTGTAGCTGGCACAGATCAACCACATCCTCTTCCTGCAACAGGATCTCCACCACCACCAGCAGCACCACTACCAGGGCCATGTCCCTTATTTGACGCTCTCCTCATTCTTTGTGTTCACCCACCAAACTAACAGACGGATTTACAAAATTTATTTCCAAGTCAGGTATGCAATGTAGGGGTAGTTTGAAAGAGAAAAGGGGTACAGATCCCCCAACAATCGAAACTCCGCAGAATTTACAGAAAATATTTCCCTGTCAGGTATGCAGTGCAGCAGGAACACACCTTCCAAGACACTTGTGAATGACTGGCCTGATAACCATGGAAATGTGCACCCACAATCTAAAAGCTGGATTTACTGATTTTATTTCACTCTCAGAAATGCAGTGCAGGCCGCAAATGTACTTTATGGCAAAAAATAAGTGATTTTTTTTCACCAACAATGTCACAGTAGTATTTACTGGTTATATTTCGGATGCCAAATATTACAAGGAACTCCAATACACCCTTTCTTACACGTAAAGGAGGCATCATACACACACCCTTGAAAAATTATCCTTGATGGCCTGCTGGTGATGACCCTCCAAAACATTCGGAGCATGGGCCTGCTGACCATCTAAGAAGTTTAGTGACCCGGTCAGCACAGGCTACCAAGAAAGAATGACCAATTTCAATTTTTTTGGGGGGTTAGAGATAACATTAACGTCACATACCAGAGCTAGCGCAGTGAATGGCGGTTAGCACCGACTATGAAAAAATTACATTGCATTTCATAACTATATTTTGCATGCACTAACGTTACTCTGCAGATTGAGCGCAGGGAACGTCGTTCAGCACTGGCTAGGAAAAAAGTTTGACATTTTTACCCCAGAGCAACTATATTAAAACCCGAATCCTGAAAAAAACAGGAAATATTCACCACCGAAGAAAAGCAAATTATGTTTCCTTCCAAGTCTGAAACATAGAAAAGAATATACTATGTGAGCTGCCCCCTAAAAAGTTGTAGGTGAGGGCCTGCAGGTGAGCTGACCCTCCCTGATGAGGCATATGAGGATATCTTATGAACTGACCCCCAAACTCTTCAGCCTCCAAAGTTAGAAGAAGATGATGGGGTGAATGGCAATCAGTGTTTCACTTGGTGGATGATGGGGATGAGACACAGTTGTCAATAAGTAGGGTCTTGTTAGGTCAACACAAGTCAGGAGGATGAACAGAGTGTGGAAGTGGATTTGGAGATGGGGGACGATGACATCACTGACCCAACCTGGGAAGGTGGAAAGCCAAGCGAGGACAGCAGGACAGAGGGGGAGGGATCCACAGCACTGCAACAGGCTGGGAAAGGCTGTGGTGTGGTGAAAGGGAGAAGGTTGGCTACAACAAGCAGGCCCGAAACTGTTCACCCTTGCGCAAGTATCCCTTGCCAAGGGGTAGGTGTTCCGCAGTCTGGGGCTTTTTTGAGGAAAGCGAGGACAAAAAATTATTTTTGATTAGCAAACTGTGCCATACCAAAATAAGATCTCAACATTTCATAAATAACAATAACCATAACATATTTTACATCCTATTAATAAACTAACTCAAACCATAACAATAAAACCTCAAACATAGGAACATAATGGGGGAAGACTGTACATTGGAGACTAAATGAGTAGGGGTGGGAACACTAGCAACCTCAACACCACCAGCATTATCTGCCACATGGCATCACAGCACCCTAATATGTGTGCCGAACCCCTGGGTCCACAATCAGTGTCTGTGGGTAACACCACTGCCTCCTCTTCCTCCCCTGTGTTAGACGCAGGCCTGGATGACTTCCTCCCTGTAGCTGTGCCTTCGCAAGCACCATCAGCTAGCACACCCACTTCTGTGTCCAAGCACAGCGTACAGGTATCCCCAGGCCTTTGAACACAAGCGCCAATATCCAGCCATCCACCCACAGGCCATAGCACTAAATACGTACCTTCCAAAATTGGAGCCATGGAAATGTTGCCATTTAGGCCTGTGGACAGTGAGGCTTTTCTCAGCCTCATGGCAACGGTCGTCCTTCGTTACTCAGTCCCCAGCCACCACTATTTTTCTCGCTGTGCCATCCCCTCATTACAAAAGCAATTGTGTCCCGTAACATCACCAGTGCCCTGAACAACAAAATTATTGGGAGGGTTCACTTAATGACAAACACACGGACAAGTGCTTTTGGCCAGGGATGCTACATTTCCATGACGTCACACTGGGTGAACTTTGTAGAGGCCGTTAGCGAGTCGTACCCTGGGATGGCACAGGTGCCACCGACGCCAAGGATTACAGGCACTACTTCCATCAGGATTTCTGCCACCACCTACATTAGTGGCTGCAACCCCTCCTTCTTCTCCTCTGCCTCCACCTCCTCCTCCACTGCAAACTCTGAATTCTCATAGGGAGGCAGAAACAGGCCTTGATGAAATTTATTTGCTTGGGTGACAAACAGCACACCACCGCAGAGCTATGGCAGGGTATAAGGGACCAGGTTGGTTGTGTCTGATAATGGCCATAACTTGTTGGCAGCTTTGTAGCTTGGCAAGCTCACACACATGGCAATCATACAGCATATATGTACCATGCACAAAAAACCTCCCAAATTTATACATTAATATAACTAAAAACCTAACACACAAGAGTGGAGGTAAACCAATGGCATGAACTTTTTAAGAACTCATAAATAACCAAATAGCCATAACATATTTTTTTTTACATCCTAGTCAGAAACTCAAATCATGACAATAAAAAATCAAACCCTGGAACATAATAGGCCCAGCCCTCAGCAAATCAGGGCCATCACAGGGGCAGAAAACAACCTCTGTCCAGTGAAGAAGGAAAAATTGTACATGGGACAAATGCTGATATGGCCATGTGGATCCCACCGGCCATACCATGCCTAGGCCACATGTTCTCAATTTTCTCCCATACTACCCCATTTTTCCTGGGCTACAGGTGAAGGTGCGTAGTATGTGTCCATTTCCGAAAGTCATCCACAGCTGCCATCGGTTTGGCAACGCTGCTGCAGCTCTTGCATTTGACAGCTAACAGACTATTGTGCGATGTGAGCACAAGCTGGAACTCTACATTCTACACGATGTCTAGGCTTTGTGAGCAGCAGAGGGCAGTAGTAGAATACCAGCTGCAACATGCTCTTGTATGTCTGACCTCTGTGAGGTTTCAAGCAACTTTGAAGGATAAACACAGATGGTGAGTGGCGATGCCGCTATTATCAGCCTTACCATACCACTTCTGTGTCTAGTGAAACTCTGGCTGGTAACGATGAAGGTGGATGCTTCACATGTGGAAGAGGTGGAACTAAGAGGAAGACATTATACAGGGTGATAGCCAGAACACCATCACTTCGGCTTCTCAGTGTGAATTGTATGATGATGATGAGGAGGAGAAGCAAGAGACAGTTGCCTACGCTACAGAAGGTAGTAAGAATAGCAGGTTTCTTCCATCTGTTCTGCATAGATGGTAAGGAAAGGAGGAAGAGGATAAGGAGAATGAGAGTTATTCTCCTGATGACGACGACAGTGAAGTCTTGCCTGTTGGGAATTTGGCACACATGGCTGACTTCATGTTAGGCTGCCTTTCCCCACGACCCGTGTGTTACATGCATGTTAGACAACACGGATTACTGGTTGTTCACCCTTATCGACGTGTCCTGTCCCCCCCCCCCTCCCCCCTACAAAGAGAACTTCTCATCTCTCATTCCTGTGATGAAGATCGAGCAAAACGATGAAATAACAGAATGTCCTTGTTTAAAAATTGCTTAGAAAATTTCCATATGACAACACTGGAGGCAGAGTACGTAGTTCCTTGGGCAACCCAGGAGGGGAGATGAGGGGGACACACCACAGTTCCAACAGAGGCAGGACAACACTCTACAAGACAGTTTCATGACACACCGCCAGCACCCTCACCCTGTTGCGCTACCAAGTGCTACCAGGAGGGAAACATTTTGGAAGATGGTGAAACAGTACATAGCAGACCGTGACAGCATCCTCAGTGATCCCTCTGTGCCTTACAACTATTTGTGTCCAAGCTGGACACGTGGCACAAACTTGCACTCTGGCTGGGGCTGGCCTGTACACTGTATTCACTAAAACCTCATCCAAAACTTACACATTACTATAAAATACAAACATAACATACAACAGTGGTGGTAAAACAATGGCATAGACTGTTGAATAACTCCTAAATAACAAAATAAATAACAATAACATATCTTACAGACTAGTCATAAACTCTAACTCAAACCATAAAAAGAAAAAGTCAAACACAGTACACAGGTTGATAGCCAGACCACCCTCAGTTTGTCTTCTTTATGCCTTAAAGGTGCTGGACTGCCCTGCCACCAGCGTTTTGTCACAGCGGGTATTTAGTGCTGCTGGGGCCATAATAACAGATAAGCGCATGCGCCTGTCAACTGAAAATGCTGACAGGTTGACTATTATAAAAATGAACCAGGCCTGGATTGCCCCTGACTTCTCTACACCACCAGATAAAAGCGGCTGAACATAAAGGCACTTTAAGTTTGTTGCTTGTAATGTACTGAATACACTGTATTCACATACACCTCTGCCACCACCAAAAAGGTTATATGGTTCAATCTTCTTTTTCTCATCCTTCTCCTCCTCCATCATATCAACATGCTTTTTATGCTGCCCTTGCTCATAATGTTTTATAGGGTCAGTGAAACACTTGCACAGGTGCCTGAGGTGACACTCAGAGCCCTCTCTGTGGGCACCCTTACCCTTGAAAAAGTCTATGGTGCACCAATATGCCATTACACTTTTCCTGCCATTCATCAGCTTCGGGTATGCCATGAATGACATAGGCAGCACATTGACTGTAGGTAAGCTATTATAGCTAAATAATAAGGAACATGGGAGATATACTATATTGGACTGTAGTATTCAGTGTAAATAATCATGTGAGCACTTTGCGATAAATAAGTGTGTTTGTGGTTGCAGCTTGGGCAATCAGTCTCTAAAAGGTTCGCCATCGCCTTCACAGTTTTATAGGGTTAGCGCACCTGGAGGCCCTCAGCTACATTATTTTACTCTGTTTCATTGAGCCCAGGGCCACAGCCTCTGCGTGAATCATCAACATCGCGGCCACTTCCACGTCCCGTACTGGCCGCCTTCATAACATTAAATGTTATATATGTTTAACAGTATGTCACACGTACAGTATTGTAGGATATGTACGTGTACGCGCCAATAAATTAAAATAGGTATTTGGGATGCGCACACTTTACACAGGGGATGTAGCTCTGTTAATGTCACAGACTACCATACACCATCTGCAGATGAAGTACAGTATATGTTAGTGATATGTATGAAATGCACACACAGTAGATGTGGCACAAATATTTTACTTTTCCCCAAAATACACAGTTTTCACATGTGGTACTGTATTTGAAATAGAGAGCCATGTGCTATGGACACTAGATTTGGACCAGATTATTTAGATTGTCGCAAGACACACAGATTTTAAATTTGAGTCAGTATATGGCAAAGTAATGAACAGAATATGGACACTAGATTATGCACAGATTATTTAGATTGGCGCAACAGACACTCTTTTCCAATGTTGTAGAGTATTTGTCACAGAAATCCACACTATGTGGACAGTATATTTGGCACAAAACAGTTAAATTTGTCCCAAATACCAATAATTCTCTGCTGTGAATACTGTATATATGGTTGCGGCCTAAACACACACACAGATGTGCCTACAACTAGTTAAATTTGTCCACAATATAAATAATTCTCTTCTGGAGTAATGAATATAACGGTTGTGGATTGAACGTACACACAGATGTTCCTTATACTAGTTAAATTTGTCCCAAATGCAAACAATTCTATGCTGGAATACTGTATATATGGTTGCGGCCTAAACGCACACACAGATGTCCCCAAAACTAGTTAAATTTGCCCAAAATATAAATAATTCTCTGCTGGAGTAATGAATATAACGGTTGCAGATTGAATGCACACACAGACGTGCCCCAAACTAGTTAAATTTGTCCCAAATACAACTAATTCTATGCTGGAATACTGTATATTGTATATGGTTGCGGTCTAAACGCACACACAGATGTGCCTAAAACTAGTTAAATTTGCCCAAAATATAAAAAAATTCTCTGCTGGAGTAATGAATATAACGGTTGCAGATTGAATGCACACACAGACGTGCCTCAAACTAGTTAAATTTGTCCCAAATACAACTAATTCTATGCTGGAATACTGTATATTGTATATGGTTGCGGTCTAAACGCACACACGGATGTGCCTAAAACTAGTTAAATTTGCTCAAAAGATAAATAATTATCTGCTGGAGTAATGAATATAACGGTTGTGGATTGAAAGCACACACAGATGTGGCAGAAATTAGGTTAATTTCCTCCGAAAAAAATAAATTCTCTGATGGCGCGGTGTAAATCTTACTAGCAGGCACACTCTAGTGAATAAGCCCCTTTTTATAATGTCTGCTAAACACACTGCTTTCTGATGGCGTACTGTAGATCTCACTAATATCAAATCTCTCAGTCTTTTTAAAGCTTTTGGGTACTTAAAAAGCGATTTTCAAGCTTTGCACTCTGTCCCTTCCTGAAGACGTCTGTCCCTGATACTGCTGAATTTAACCCCTGGTAAAAAAAAATAAAAATGGTGCTGCACTGCTGTCAAACACACACTGTAGTCCTTAAGAGGACTGTTTGGTCTTCCAATAGTTTTTTCGGAGGTAAATCTGTGAATTTCCAGCAAAACGCTATATGTCCCTGCCAACTGTCTGCTCTTCCTGACGCTGAATGATCCGAGCGTGGGACATCGGCTCCTATATAAACTGGTATCACGTGGTCCGGCCAGCCAATCAGTGTAAGGCTAATAGCTAACATGGCTATGGCATTACACTGAAGAGAATTATTTGCCTGAACGTTGATTGGCTGCTTAGGAGGCGCCAAATGTGCAGGGAGAAGACTCGAGCAATGCAATGAGCACATGTGGTATTCGGCCGAGTACCGCCACATGCCAAGCACAGCGATGCTCGAGTTGAACCTGTACTCGGCCGAGCATGCTCACTCATCACTATTGAAAAGCCTTTTGTGTTGTGTAAAAGTAGAAAAAATTAGGGCCTAATTGCCATTCAGCGGTGAAGTGATATTTTCTAGCCCTGTTTGCGTGTATTAGTGGCGAAACAAAAATATATTCGTCGTTCAACACTCATCTGTTGAAAAGCCTTTTGTGTTGTGTAAAAGTAGTAAAATATTAGGGCCTAATTGCCTTTCAGTGGTGCATTGATCTAATATGTAAAGCTGAGTGTATGTATGTATGTATGTATGCTAAAGGAATCCGCACCGTCGCATTTACAATAACAAAATTTGGCACACAGGTACATCAGGTGTCCAGGAAGATTTTAGACCAGGTCTCACCTCTCTGGGACGTACCGTTCCTGAGATATTCATTAGCCAATAGAAGGTTGGTCACATGACCCTTATCAGCCAATAGAAGCTCGCTGGTAGTTCGTCTCCACACACACATTCAAGCTAACCATGAAAACCCAGCCATGGTTCTTCACTGCTCTAGATGAGCTCTAAAGGAAATCTGTCAACAGGATAATTGCTATTGTAGTAAAGCCATGGCCTAATAGCACTTATTTCCTGAGGTTTCTATAACAACTCTGTGGATGACACTGTTAAGGGAGCAGAGTGCTGTGGAGGTCACAGTTCAGAGGAAAGATAGGGTGGCCATTCAAGTCACCCTTAAAACCCCGCCACCAGATCCCATTAAGCCACGCCCGTGGTCCAGTTAGACCACACCCACTCCCACTCCTCAGCCGACAGCAATAAAAGTTAAAAGTTAAAAATCTGACTTCTGTCAGCTGCAGGGGTGGGAGGGACGGTGACTTTCTCTCTGCAGCTCACATTCAGACAGCACAGTACTGCTGTCTTAGACTGGGCTGTTCAAAAGGACATGCCCCCGATCCAGTTAGGCCATGCCCCTTTTCACTCAGCCGACATGGATTAAAAAAATGAAGCTAAAAATCAACTTCTGTCAGCTGCAGGGGTGGGAGGGACAGCGACTTTCTCCCTGCAGCTCACACTCAGACAAAACAGTGCTGCTCTCTTAGTGTGAGCTGATAAAAAATGACACGCCCCTGATCCAGTTAGGCCACACACCCTCACACTCCTCAGCCAACAGGGATTGAAAACATGAAGTTAAAAATCTACTTTTGCCAGCTGCAGGGACGGTGACTTTCTGAAGCTCACTCTAAGACAGGACAGTGCTGCTGTCGTAGGGTGAGCCGTTAATAAGGCCATGCCCCCTATCCGGTTAGGCAATGCCCACTCCCACTCTTCAGCTGACAGGGATTGAAAAAGTGAAGTTAAAAATCAACTTCTAGGTCCCGCTAAGACACACCTCTGACCCGGTTAGGCCACGCCCCTCCGCAGCCAATGGGGATTTCCAAAATGAAGTTAAAAATCAACTTCTGTCAGCAGCAGAGGTGGGAGTAAGGGTGACTTTCTCCTTGAATCAGTGAGAATCCGATTATAGAAAGACCTTGCAAAAGTCAGAAAATCTTTCACTGAGAGCAATAGTCTTTAAACATAACTTTTATTAAAATGCCAACTACGGATCCAAAGAGATCCTTTACCATGCATATAGAACCATCACTAGCATAAAGTATAGGCTGAGACAGTAAAAAACTATTAGCGGGAAACAGTCGGGATAGATATCAAATGGAACTGTCCCTACTCTGATCCCTTCCACTTCTCAGCCCAGAGACACACCTTAATGGTACGTAACAAAAGGGGGTTAGTCAGCACATCCCAATATGAAGGTGCACGTTGCTATGGCTGAAAACTAAACTAAATATATAATGCAAAAGCACTCTGCGAACCAAATAAAGTACAAAAAAGTACTTATATTGCAAATGCTATGCTTAAATTAGAGATGCAAAATTATTTGAGCCCGTATGCCAGATGTCAAGGCGATCTCTGATTAGACGGGTTCCTAACACTAAACCACACATGTTTATGTGCCATAAACAGCTACCATAACATTGAGGGAGCATAGGTTCCACATGCATGCTGGGCCCCTTTTAATTTTTGTCATTTTGGTGCCAAAATGGCCTCCCTTGAATCTAAAGAATACAGTTACCAACATGCATGCCGAGCCCACTCACACATCCCCTGGTGCCAAATGGCTACCAGTGGATGCAGTAAGAATACACCCATACTTCTCCTGATGCCACAAGGCTTTCAGTGAGAGGGGGCGGGCCGGCTAAGCTTTATACTCATGCTAATAAAAATCAACCTATGAGGCAAACAGGCAGTTCAGGAGTGCACAACCATCTAGAGTCAGCCACAACTCCAGTACAAACTACAAAGAATAACAAAAGGGGGTTAGTCAGCATATCCTAATATGTACAGTTGTGTTCAAAATTATTCAAGCCCCCACTGAAATTAAGTGTTTTGGCCAGTTTGACATTGATTTTGATCATTTCAGTCATCTTGTTTACAATTAAATCAAAGAGGCACTTGTAAGTCAGACAAATATAACATAACATTTATAATGAAATAACCACAAATGTCTTTTCTGTGCTCACATCATTATCAGTTTTATTCAACCCCCAAGTGACATTCAATCTTAGTACTTAGTACAACATCCTTTTCCAGTTATAACAGCTTTTAAACGTGAAGCATAGCTTGACACAAGTGTCTTGCAGCGATCTACGGGTATCTTCGCCCATTCTTCATGGGCAAAAGCCTTCAGTTCAGTCACATTCTTAGACTTGCGCGCTGCAACTGCTTTCTTTAACCCCTTAAGGACCGGGGGTTTTGGGATTTTTGCGTTTTTGTTTTGCGCTCCCTGCCTTCCAAAAGCCATAACATTTTTATATTTCCGCTCACATAGCCATATGACGGCTTATTTTTTGCGGGACAAGTTGTACTTTTTAACGCTACCATTTATTTTTGCATGTGATGTAGTGGGAAACGGGAAAAAAATTCCAAATGGGGTGAAATTGCAAAAAAAAAGCAATTTCACCACAGTTTTACGGGTTTTTAAATTACAACGTTCGATTTGCGATAAAACTGACTGGTTAATTTTATTCTTCAGGTCAGTACGAATCCGCAATACCTAATATGTATAGTTTTTCTTGCGTTTTGATAGTGAAAAAAAATTAAAAGTGGGAATTTTTTATTTTATTTTTTGTCGCCATGTTTTGACCCCTATAACTTTTTTGTAATTATGCGTACGGAGCAGTGTAGGGGCTCATTTTTTGCGGGGCAATCTGAACTTTTAATTGATACCATTATGGGGTGCGTATGATGTTTTGATCACTTTTTATTCATTTTTTTAGGAAATGAAGCGTCCAAAAATGGCGAATTAGCCATTTGGACGCTTTCTTTCCGTTTTTATGTTTACCGTATGGTGAATATTTTTTAATATTATTATAGTATGGGCGTTTTCGCACATTGCGACACCCATTATGTGTAATTTTTAATTTTTTTATTTATTTTATTTTCATTTTGGGGAAAGGGGGTGATTTGAATTTTTATATTTTTTTATTTAATTTTTATTTTTTAAACTTTTTTTTTTTTTTTTACCACTTTCTTATAGTTCCCATAGGGAACTATAAGATGCAATCATCAGATTGTTATTCTCATATATTCCAATGCAATAGCATTGGAATATATGAGAAAATCGCATATTTCCTATGGAGCCTATTACAGTCATAGGCTCCATAGGAATACTTAGTAGTAACCTAGGTTTCATTCACAGAAACCTAGGGTACTACATGCATGCTCCGGCTCCCTTGTGGCCATCAGGGGCCGAGCAAAACCGAAAGTGAAACTTTCGGTTTTTGCTCGATCAGATGCCGTGGTCAGGATTGACCACGGCATCTGAGGGGTTAAATGTCCGCGATCAGCATCGCTGCCGGTCGCGGACATGAGCTGCGGGTGTCAGCTTGATTAATCAAGCTTTTACCCGCAGCTCGGGCGCCCGCTCCGTGCGGGAGCGGGCGCCATCTTTAAAGTGCGGACGAAGGGCGTACATGTACGCCCTTCGTCCTTAAGAGGTTAAGTCCCACCAGAGGTTCTCAATCAGATTTAAGTCTGGTGACTACGATGGCCACTTCAAAATGTTCCAGCCTTTAATCTGCAACCATGCTCTAGTGGACTTGGAGGTATGCTTGGGATCATTGTCCTGTTAAAAGGTCCATCGTCTCCCAAGCCTCAGGTTTGTGATGGACTGCATCACATTTTCATCCAATATCTCCTGGTACTGAAGTGAATTCATGGTACCTTGCCCACGCTGAAGCTTCCCTGTACCTGTAGAAGCAAAACAGACCCAAAGCATGATTGACCCCCCGCCATGCTTCACAGAAGGTGTTCTTTTCTTCATAGGCCTCCTCCAAACATAGCGTTGATCCATGGGCCCAAACAGTTCTAATTTTGTTTCATCAGTCCACAGAACACTATCCCAAAACTTTTGTGGTTTGTCCACATTACTTTTGGCATACTGCAGTCGACTCTTCTTATTCTTTTGAGACAGCAAAGGGGTGCGCCTGGGAGTTCTGGCATGGAGGCCTTCATTACGCAGTGTGTGCCTTATTGTCTGAGCTGAAACTTCAGTACCCGCATCTGACAAATCTTTTTTCAGTTCCTCAGCAGTAACACGGGGACTTTTCTCCACTTTGCGCTTCAGGTAGCGCACAGCAGTGGAAGTCAGCATCTTCTTTCTGCCACGACCAGGTAGCGTTTCAACAGTGCCCTTTGCCTTGAATTTGCGAATGATGCTTCCTATGGTGTCTCTTGGTATGTTTAACATCTTTGCAATCTTCTTATAGCCATTGCCCTTCCTGTGAAGAGAAATCACCTCTTCTCTTGTCTTCCTGGACCATTCTCTTGACTTCACCATGTTTGTAAACCCACCAGTAAATGTCTAGAAGGAGCTGAGTATCACAGTCATTTTGCATCTGCCTAATTGGTGCTTATTATGCTTGATTGCTGCTCCTTGACATCCATTGTTGTTTTCAATACCTGATCGAAAACACTTGAATGAACCTCTGTTAAGAGTGGTAGTCTTTAAGGGGTTGAATAATTGTGTCAATGAAGAAATCACCAAAAAAATTTTATACTGCATTACAAAAACAATTGATGTCATTTTAGTTGCATTTGGTTCTTTAAAAAGTCCTTGTAAGATTTAATTCTGAACACAATTACAAATGTACGCTAAATTCCCTAAAACCCTTTATAGCATTGCGGGTTGAATAATTTTGAACACAACTGTAGGTGCACGTTGCTATGGCTGAAAACTAAACTAAATATATAATGCAACAGCACTCTGCTATCCAAATAAAGTACAAAAAAGTATTTATATTGCTAATGCTATGCTTAAATTAGAGATGCATGGCAAAGAGATGCTTTTTTGTACTTTATTTGGATCGGCATGCATGTTGGTACCTGTATTCTTTAGACTCAGTGGAGGCCATTTTGGCACCAAAATGACAAAAATTAAAAGGGGCCCAGCATGCATGTGGAACCTATGCTCCCTCAATGTTATGGTAGCTGTTTATGGCACATAAACATGTGTGGTTTAGTGTTAGGAACCCGTCTAATCAGAGATCGCCTTGACATCTGGCATACGGGCTCAAATAATTTTGCATCTCTAATTTAAGCATAGCATTTGCAATATAAGTACTTTTTTGTACTTTATTTGGTTCGCAGAGT
Organism: Bufotes viridis; assembly: GCA_033119425.1. Lineage (NCBI taxonomy): Eukaryota > Metazoa > Chordata > Amphibia > Anura > Bufonidae > Bufotes > Bufotes viridis. The sequence continues at coordinate 64,008,065 of CM065594.1, read as the reverse complement.
GCTTTTGCATTATATATTTAGTTTAGTTTTCAGCCATAGCAACGTGCACCTTCATATTGGGATGTGCTGACTAACCCCCTTTTGTTACGTACCATTAAGTGTGGCAGACGGGCACAAATAATTTTGTACAAACTGTATTTGCTAAGCATCTCTAATTTAAGCATAGCATTAGCAATATAAATACTTTTTTTGTACTTTATTTGGATCGCAGAGGGCTGTTGCATTATATATTTACCTTAATGATAGGTGTTCCCTGTCCTCGTACCTAGGACTATTATGTCATTATACTGTCCCTTATCTATACTTGGACACAGCAAACAACACTAACTACGGTGTAATCCCGACATGTTTCCCCCCCTAAAGGATAGACTGAGGGTTCCTCAGGGGACTAATACACTGTAGACAACTTGTGCATACAAACATATGCACAGTACACATAAGGTACTAATAAAGACACGATCCAAAACAACCAAGGATCAAGAAAAATACGTATGTATGGCAACCCCTAGAGCACTAGATTAAAGGTGATCAGTGCCACAAAAAATCAAGTCCAACACAGACACCATCTATAGGGCTAAAGATCAACAAGAGATTATCTCATCAGCAACGAATATTTGACATATCAGTATTTTCTTCTTGCAGCTCAGATAGCACAGTGCTGCTATCTGAGAATGATCTGTTCGAAAAGACATCCCTGTGTCCGTCCAGGCCCTGTGCCAGACGGAAGACATGGAGTCTGAAAGCTGGACTGTCTGTCCTGAAACTAGACCTCTGGCTACCCTAGGGGCAGGCTGCTGTGGAGGTCACAGTTAAGGGAATGGTCTGCTATGGAGGTCAGTGTTAAGGGTCAGATTGCTGTAAAGGCCACTGTTAAGGGGGAGGGCCACTGTGGAGGTCACTGTCAAGGGGGTGGTGTGCTGTGAAACTCCCTGTTAAAGGGGAAGGATGCTGTAAGGGTCAAAGTTAAGGGGGTGGCCTGCTGTGGAGGTCCCATTTTAAGGGACGGGGCACTGTGGAGGGTCAGTGTTAAGGGGTGGTGCGCTGTGGAGGTCACTGTTAAGGGGCGGGGTGCTGTAGATGTCACTGTTATAGTGGATACTGTCGATATCTTTTAATGACACACACAAACATTATGAAATAGATTAAAAATACCTGGTCTAAGCCGTGTCCTTCAGCTAGTATATTCTAAAGCCCTGTTTGCTATGTATTAGCGACGAAACAAATTTATTCGCCATTCAGCGTTGCACTTATCTGTTGAAATGCCTTTTGTGTTGAGAAAAAAATTAGGGCCTTATTGCCGTTCAACAGCGCAGTGATATATTTTAAAGCCCTGTATGCCGTGTATTAGTGGCGAAATAAAAATCTATTTGCCGTTCAACGTTGCACTTATCTGTTGAAAAGCCTTTTGTGTTGTGTAAAAGTAGAAAAAAAAATTAGGGCCTAATTGCCATTCAGTGGTGCAGTTAAATATTCTAAAGCCCTTTCTGCAGTGTATTTGTGGCAAAAGAGAAATATATTCATGCTGGGCGCGAATATTCGAATTGCGAATTTTTATTGCGAATATCGCCACTTTGAGAATTCGCAAAAATTTAGAATATAGTGCTATATATTCGTATTCGCGAATATTCTAGATTTTTTTTTTCTCTGAACCCATGATACCTCCCTGCTTCTTGCTTGCGGGCTAATGAGAAGGCTGCAATGTCTTTGTCTGAGCTTAGCAACATCCCTAGCAACCCACCCTTTTACTATATAAGAATCTTCCCAGCAGCCATTTTCTGCTGTTTTTTTTCAGGTCTGAGAGACAGCAGTGCCATTGCGGTGCTCTGTGCTTTACTGTGTCATATTTCATTAGATAGTTAGTTAGCTTATATATATAATACAGATAGTTAGTGGGAGAGAGTCAGTGTAGGCTAGATTGTGATATAGTGTAGCTGATATGCAGGGTCTTAGGTATGTTCTGCTGTCCATAGATACATGCTACAGACATAGTACTGTGATGTCACAAGTTCACAACAGTACTTAGTGCACCAATCACTAATATGTAGTCAGACCTGCTAAAATGTAAAGTTACACATATTGCGCAAAAATATGTGAATGATTAATTGCCAATTTGCGCAATCTCAAATATATTGGAGCACTCTATCTGCATATAATGGGTGGTTGTCGACTTTCTTCTGTAGGAACCGAAATCCATTATCCTTTCATTGGTGATTTTTTTAAAAATTTCAAACACAATATTTTCTAGAAAATTGATGGGTTATTGTACACCTCCTTTTGCTGTATCGGCCGAATTACGTTGTTGTGAGTCCTGCAGTAAACATAATGAAGACGCTTATGACAACAAACAAGCAGACTTTGCCTTTACCATCTATTCACAATTTAATCAAGCAGCTTCAGTAAGTTTAAAATATTTATGTGTTTTTATCTGCTTCGTCTGCATTCGACCTTCACAGCACACAAGACATGACAGTAGGGAGTCCAAGTCCAGTTTATTATGATCAGGAGTTCCATCAGAATTGTGAGTAACATTCTTGCTCTCTGTGCAAAGCCATAACAAAAGGACTCACTAGGCATACTCATCAGAGAAAACTGAAGCTGGTTGCCCTAATTTTAATTCAGGAGCAGTGAACAGCAGGAAGAAAATAGAGGTGGCTGAACTCCGCTGCTCTGCATCTCTTGTGAAGTCAATGTCTCCAACTATGCCCCTCTCGCAATTTACAGCAAATACATTATTTTCATGTAGAGCTCAAATAATTATGTTGGAGCCATGTAGTGTATGCAAGCCATTTTATTTCAAACATGTTTTTTTCGGGAAAATTGATGGCTGATTGTACACCTCCTTTTGCTATATGGACCAATTTACATAGTGGTGAAATTTTTTATGTGAAACAGGCTTTTTTGAGGAAAATTTATGGGTGATTGTTGACTTTCTTCTGTATGAACCGAATTCCATTATCCTTTCATTGGTGAAATTTTTTATTTCAAACACAATATTTTCAGGAAAATTGATGGGTGATTGCAGACCTCTTTTGCTGTATGGACCGAATTACGTAGTGGTGACATTTGTTATGTGAAATAGGCTTTTTTGGGGAAAATTGGTGAGTAATTGTAGACTCTCATTACTTTCACGCTGTTCTGCACCTAGTTTGCCTGGGCGAATGTAGTCACACAGGGGAGGAACGTGTCCTTCATTAATAAATCAAATCCTACCTTTTCCTGCCACCACTTAAAATCAGAACCATTGTAACCGACAACGGGAAGAACATGGTGTCGGTGCTGCGTGGACCTGCATGGCACACTTGTTCAATCTGGTTGTCAAGCGGTTCCTTAAGTCTTCCACCCATCTGCAAGACATCATAAAAATGGGCAGGAAACTTTGCACTTCAGCCACTCGTACACCGCAAAGCATACCCTCTGCAGTGGCAGAACGGCATCCCATCCCATCCCCCGGCATGCTGATATGCAACGTTTCCACCCGTTGGAATTCCACCTTCCATATGTTGGACCGACTATATGAACAGAGAAAGGACATCAACGATTTCTTGATGATTCAAGTGGACAGGAGTACTCCCCTGTGTAACTTCAATGTCAGCCAGTGGCAGCTCATGAGTGACACTTGACGTTTGCTCGTGCCCTTTGAGGAGGTCACGTTATTTGTTAGTTGCCAGGATTACGGGATGAACAACGTCATTCCACTGCTTCTTGTCCTGCAACAGATGATGGTAAATCTGGCTGGTCAGGGGACTGGAGACGTGGCACCTATATCTCATGGCTCCATGAGCCCTGTGGGGGCCGAACTAGAGGAGGAGGACATTGGAGCACAACCAATGTGTTTTACACACAGGTGACAGGAGAGGAGGAGCAGGAGCAGCCAGAGGAACTACCGGGCGATGAGGAACATGAGGCAGACGACCCAGACACACCGTGGCAGTATGCAGTGGAGATGGAGGCAGGGAGACCCTCCAAGTCACTTGTACAAATGGCCCAATGCATGCTCACTTGCTTGCGTAGTGACACATTTTTAGCATTTGGCAGAGGGATAACTTCTGGCTCTCCACCTAATTAGACCCCTGCTATCGGTCCAAAATGGGGGCCTTTTTTACACCCACTGAGAGGGAGGACAAACGATTATCTGCGGGGATCCAACTCACCCTAGCCACAGCCTTTTCACTCCCCTACCCTCTGGTAGGCGTCTTAGAGCCCTACATGCCCACACCACTAGGCTGAAGAACAGCTTTTACCCCAAAGCAATAAGTCTCCTAAATGTTCAGAGATTATTGCCCCTTCCTAGGATAGAAACTAACACAGACTGAAGTGACTGCTGCATTCTTGACCCCATGATGATCTCTTGTCTGCAGTGGTGTCTGAATCAGTTTGTATATATATTCATAAGCACTTCCTACTTTGCCCTTGCTATATATATGCTGTGAACTGTGAATGGTAATGCTTTCTAGTTCAATGCTTTAGTTTAAATGTCAGTTCTTTGTTCCTCTGTCCATGGCATCTAGGATTGCTCCAAACATTTAATTGTATTTTACATTGTATTGTACAGTGACAATAAAGGCTGAACTATTATAGAGACATCCTATGTAGTCAGTTGGCCATTGCCTATCTGCACCATCATCCATTCTCTCGCAGGTCTGAACGGGGGGGCCCTCTGCACTGGAGGGGTAGGAGCAGCTCCATCAGCAACTTGAGTCTAGAGTCGCTGATAAGCAGCTTTCTTCACCCGCCTAGTGAAGAAACTACACCCCAGCAGCAGCACGTAGACCTAGAGCAGGACCTGAACCAGCAGGTGGTTTCATACTTGGACAGCACCCTGCCACCCCACATTGAAGATCCGCTGGACTACAGGGCAGCCAAACTGGATTTGTGGCTGCAAATGGCAGAGTTTGCCCTGGAAAATCTGTACTGCCCAGCAAGTAGTGTGGAATCAGAGCGGGTGAGGGTGCGGCAGGGGCCATAGTTACCACAAGAAGAACTCTGTCCACCCAAAATGTGGAGAGACTGACCTTTGTCAAGATAAATCAGGTGTGGATCAGCCAGGATTTCCACCCACCAATGCCTGATGCATCAGATTAGATCATCCATGCTGCCTCACCCAAACCTTGACCAAAGAGACTGGTTTCTTCTGGCAACCTGCCTCAGCTACGATTCTGAAGCTGCCACCCGCCTGATTCCACACATCTGATGCCAAGTGCTCCTTCTTTCACCCACCATCTTTAGCTGGTACTGTTATTGCTACCAACCTCCCCACTATGTCACCTGGTCACTCTATGGCCTCCTGATGCTGCTGCCACCTGGACACTTTGTCACCTTGCCACTCTGTGGTCTCCTCATGCTGCTGCCACCTCCACACTCTGTCATTATGCCACTCTGGCCTTCTGATGCTGCCGCCACATCTGCACTGTCATTGTGTCACTCTGTGGCCTCCTCCTGATGCTGCCACCATCTCAAGACTCTGTCATTGGGCTACACTGTGGTCCCCTCATTCACGGGTCATCTCTTGTTGGGGGGCTGTACTTGTATAAGCGTTTAATAGAACAGGTTCTGTAGACATCTTTGTGAACTCTGCAGCCAGCACTCTGCCCAGCCTATATGATGGAAAAAAGTGAGGCGTCAGTGTACATTTTGATCAAAAGGTAATAAGCCACTCGCCGCGCCAAGGCCGCCTCAATGAGTGGTCCTAATGCTAAATCCTATCTGTTATGGGCCATGACAGCCACATAAAATCCAGGGAGTGTAAAAGAAGTGCGCTTCTTCTTGGCGCTAACATCGACCTGTAAGGCTGAGTTTATACTTGAGTTATTTGGTCAGTTTTGACCCTGTGACTGCCCAAATAAGTGAAGTGTGCAGTGATTCTAAGAGCAACGCCTGTCATCTGCATGTCATTCGGACTCATAGTATTATTTCACTACCAAAGCAGACTCCCTCTGCGTGTTACTGCAAAGCACAGTGTTCTACACTACTATGTACTATGGCTCTTCGCAGCCAGGAAATAGCCATTTTTTAACTAAATTCGCCTCAAATAAATTTGTATCGAACCAAATTTTTCTAAAAAATTTGTCAAACTGGCGATTTCAATTTTTGAAAAATTCGCTCATCTCTAGCAACGATAATTCACTACAGTGCAGGAGAAGCAATCTGAAGATCATGTATTCAAGTCTCTTAAGGGGATTAAAAAATGGTAAAAAAAATAAAAATGGTAAAAACAGCACATCATTGTTAATGTGGAACCACTGTGCCATGCAAGCATTTTTGAGCCAAACCCTAAGGGCGTTATTCTGGTGCCTCCCCGGTATTCTGCAACACCACAACAAGCAGGCTTGAACAAGAGCAGGGTAACACAGACAAACCACAGTAGGAACACAGGCAGAAACAGGTCAGATATACAGACTGGAAAGAGAACAGAGCAACTGAAGCAGATACAGGAACTATTGCTTAAACTATTGCAGTTGCTCAGTCAAGACGCAGAACACACAGAAGGAACATATAGCAGAGCTCTTTAACCCAAAGCACGCATTAGTACACAAATAGAAAGAGGGATTAACCTCTACATGGCACAGAATACACAGAATGCAAGGGCAATTAACGCATGTCTTGCTGAACATAACAGAAAGGAAAAATGCCAATGGTCATGTTCACACTACAAAGTATCCATGGCCAGGACGTACAAAGACAGAAGCATAATATGCACTTCCATATCGACATATGGCCCTAAATTCATATCCACCAGTATACGCCAACCATCCCGCACTGCATTCAATGGGACACCACAAGTATACTTCGCCTAAATGCAAGAGACAGAGGCATTTGTGAACTGCCACACCGACATTTGGCCCTAAATATATATCACCAGTAGCTGGCAACCAGCCCAAAAGGCATACAATAAAAACACATGAACGGATGACATAATAAATCACACCTCCATGTAAAATATAAACATATTGATCCTGTACAGTGAACACCACAACAGAAAAAAATCTAAATGGACAATTTGCTATTTTTGGTTGCTTCATGGTCCCACCAAAAAAATTATCAAAAGTTGTACACAATTCACAATGGTATCAATAAAATCCACAGAATGCCCTGCAAAAAATGAGCTGTCATGCGGCTCCACAGATGTAACTATTAAAAATGTACGGGGGTCAAAATATTGCAATGCTAATAAAAAAAAATTCAAAGTGTCTTTTTTTAACACAAGAAAAACTGTATAAATAGAGATGTCGTGAACATAAAATTTCAGTTCACGAACGGCGAACACGAATTTCCGCAAATGTTTGCGAACTGGCGGAACAGGCGAACCGCCATAGACTTCAATAGGCAGGCGAATTTTAAATCCCACAGGGACTCTTTCTGGCGATAATAGTGATAAAGTTGTTTCAAAGGGACTAACACCTGGACTGTGGCATGCCAGAGGGGGGTCCATGGCAAAACTCCCATGGAAAATGACGTAGTTGACGCAGAGTCGGGTTTTAATCCATAAAGGGCATAAATCATCTAACATTCCTAAATTGTTTAGAATAACGCACTTTAAAACATCCAGTGTATGTATAAGAACATGTATGATGTTGTATCGATCAGGTAGTGTAAGGGTTTCTCCCGCTTCACAGTGACAGACCAAACTCCCTGTTTAATGCACCGCAAAGAGTCTATTTGCACAAGGTTGGAAACCAAGCTAGCCATGTCCCGTTCCTTGTCCTCACTGACGTCATTAAATGGTCTCTTCCTCCACCCAGCCATGTACAACACCAAGGGTCCCCGAAAAGTGACAACAAGCCCCCTGGGACGCCTGCTGTGGTTGGTCTTCCACCTCCTCAAAGCCACCTTCCTCCTCTGACTCCTCTTCTTCAGACTCCTCTCTCTGGGTTGCCGCAGGTCCAGCAATCGACGAAGACAAGGCAGCTTCTGGTGGTGATGGGGACCACAACTCTTCCTCTTCATGCTCATCTACAGCCTGATCCAGCACTCTTCGCAGGGCACGCTCCATAAAAAACGCATATGGGATGAGGTCGATGATGTTGCCTTGGGTTTGACTGACCAGGTTTTTCACCTCCACAAAAGGACGCATGAGCCTACAGCCATTGTGCATGAGCGTTCAGTAACACGGCCAAAAAATACCCAGCTCCGCAGAGGCTGTCCTCTTTTTTTTTTAATTAAAAAAATCTGTTTTTAACAGTTTAATCCCTGTTACGTCCCCTATCAGGGGACATGTATCGAATAGATTTTAGGAACCGGGAGATGGAAAAAGATGATTGGTTGGTCCTCTTACTTCGAATTTGGGGCACCGCGCGTGCGCCGCGCAAAGTACTGTGCCATCAATACAAATAGTGTGAACTACTATTCTTACCATTTTAATCTTTGTAAAGTCCCCTATCAGGGGACGTGTATTGAATTAAATCCTTGCATGGGGAGGTAGAGAAAAAAGCTTGCTCTCTCAGCTTCCTTCTAATTTTGGGCACTTGCAATGGAATTTGCCACTAATGCAACAAATGTTAACTAAGTACTATTCCTATCAGTTTAATCTCTGTTTTGTCCCTTATCAGAGCCAGGGCCGGTGTAGTGAATGGACTTTTGGAATCTGGAGATGGAAAAAGCCCCATGCTCGGTTCGCTTAGTTTGAATTTTAGGTCACTGCACGTGCGCCATTCAATGTACTGTGCCACCCTATATGAATGGTGGCCAGTGGGCACACACACTGGCAGGCAACTGCAATTATATTAAAGGGTAAAAATTAAATGACCTTTTTATCTGCAGGGTACAGTGCCACCCGATATGAGAGGTGGGCACTGGCAGTGGGCACAGTACAGTCAGTGGGCCTGACACTCACTGCCAGGCAACTGTAATTATGTTAAAGGGTAAAAATTAAATGACCTTTTTATCTGCAAGGTACTGTGCCACCCAATATGAGTGGTGGGCACTGGCAGTGGGCACAGTACAGTCAGTGGGCCTGAAACTCACTGGCAGGCAACTGCAATTATATTAAAGGGTAAAAATTAAATTACTTTTATATCTGCAAGGTACTGTGCCACCCTATATGAGTGGTGGGCACTGGCAGTGAGAACAGTACAGTCTGTGGGCCTGACACACACTGGCAGGCAACTGCAACTATTTTAAAGGGTAAAAATTAAATAACTTTTATCTGCAAGGTACTGGGCCACCCGATATGAGTGGCGGGCACTGGCAGTGGGCACAGTACAGTCAGTGGGCCTGACACACACTGGCAGGCAACTGCAATTATATTAAAGGGTAAAAATTTAATGACTTTTTTATTTACAAGGTACTGTGCCACCCGATATGAGAGGTGGGCACTGGCAGTGGGCACAGTACAGTCAATGGGACTGACACACACTTGCAGGCAACTGCAATTATATTAAAGGGTTAAAATCAAATTACTTTTTTATCTGCAAAGTACTGTGCCACCCTATATGAGTGGTGGGCACTGGCAGTGGGCACAGTACAATCTGTGGGTCTGACACTCACTGGCAGGCAACTGCAATTAAAGGGAAAAAATTAAATGACTTTTTTATCTGCAAAGTACTGTGCCACCCGATATGAGTGGTGGGCAGTGGGCACAGTACAGTCTGTGGGAAGGTATTACTTTGTCTTATATAAGGTTTACACAGAGACTGACACAACGTTACGATTAAGGACGTTTAGTCCGAAACGCGTCAACGTTTGTCGCAATTGCCATGGAATCTGTCTGTATGTGAATATGCACCAATAAAGAAGGAACCTGATTTTATCCCATGCTTGGTGCCAGAGCCAATTTTTCCTTTGTTTTGGATTTCTACTTGAGGGTCTCTACTAGTGATGAGCGGCAGGTGCCATATTCGATTTTGACGAAATTCGCGAATATTCGAAAGAATATTCGTTTCATATTCGTTGAAATTGAATATTCGTCATTATTCTAGTTATCGCGATTAATATGCGATTTAAATAATCGCGTATTGCGATTTTAACTTAGGCTACTTTCCTATTGGTTTCATATCTAGAATTATAGCAAAGATGACGAATATGACTAATGTATTCGTCATATTCCTCAAAACGAAGATAACGAAGTATTCTACATCTTCGTTTTAGCAACCTATTCGTCAACTTCGCTAATTCTAGCAATCAAATAGGAAGGTTGACTATAGAGACAACTGTGTTTAATTCGCTATGCGATTACATAATTTTTTTTTTTTAATAAATAGAATAATTATAATAATTATCAAGTAATATAATTATTCTATTAAAAAAAAAATCGCATAGCGAATTTAACACAGCTGTCTCTATAGTCAACCTTCCTATTTGATTGCTAGAATTAGCAAAGTTGACGAATAGGTTGCTAAAACGAAGATGTAGAATACTTCGTTATCTTCGTTTTGAGGAATATGACGAATACATTCGTAATATTCGCTAATACTACCAAGCCAACCATAGTAAACCAGGTCTAAGTAGAAATCGCAATGCGATTAATTCAAGTTATATTAATCGCATTGCGATTTCAACTTAGAGCTGGGTTTATAATGGTTCAGCTTGCTAGAATTAACGAAGTTAACGAATATGGAATATAGCAGCAGTGCTAAGTTGAAATCGCAATGCGATTAATTTAACTTGAAGTAATCGCATTGCGATTTCAACTTAGCACTGCTAGTGCTATTTTCCATATTCGTTAATTCTAGCCTATGTAAGATAGCAGTGCTAAGTTGTAATCGCAATGCGATTAATATAACTTGAATTAATCGCATTGCGATTTCAACGTAATTCCTCAAATCCGACAGTACATTTTAGTATATGGAGACGTTCCCATGAGCACGGAAGTCGGCAGAAGCGGCAACGGGCACTGACTAGAGCAGCCAGGAAGCCAGGAATCCTCAGGACAGGTAAGAACTACTTTTGGGAAGTGGGAAAGAAAAAAATATAACTAAAAAAAAACAAAAAAAACCCGAATATTCGAAATTGTGAATTTATAGCGCTATATTCGAAATATTCGCGAATTAGCGAAGTGCCGATATTCGCTAAAAAAATTTGCTATTCGAATATTCGCGCTCAACACTAGTCTCTACCCAGGCTCAAAGGCACACGGGGAAATCAAGCTGTCAAGGTGAGCTGGACATTACAAGTTTTCTTACATTTGAGGAGTCAAGCCCGTGCTCAAACCAACAGTTCCCCGGGATGTTTTCTATCTTGGACTAATTTATTGGGCTTCAACCATAAGGTATTTATTGAAAACCACGACAGATTGCCTTGTTATTTGTGATTTCAAGGAACATGTTCAGCATTAACATATTGGAGCGTCAGAGCAAAGCAGACTCCGTTTTTTCCACAGGGGATACAGGAACCCTTGCACAAATGGATTTACTGAGCGGGATAACCAAATTAGAAAAATTATTAGCTCATGAGACGCGCTTCTGGTGGGACTGTACAACCATGTCTAAATATATTGAAAAACAAATGATACCACGAGGTCTGAGGATCAAGAAAATCCCTACAACAGTGTTCTCAAATGATTTTGTAATTCAATGGAATAATATTCTGTCTCAGTGTTCTATGGACCTCATGAAATTAATCATTACGTTTCAGAGACTGTCTGAATTACAAACTCAAATTAATAATAACAAAGAGACTTTGGGTGCATATGTGAAACTACCTGAGTTTGCATACCTGGAGCACAAAATGATGTTGAACATTGAAAAACTAGAGAATGACATCATGAAAATAAAACAGCATAAGTTTCAGCGTAATTTACACGACTATGCACAAGATCAGGTGTATGAGTGGGGAAGACTGGAAAACCTAGTCTCCACCCCCAAATCTATACTCAAAAAGAAAAAAAACTAACAGAAAACATAGTCACCAACACAGGATTGCTAAAGTCAGTTTTTCTTCTGATATCGACCCTTCAGAAATTCCTGTTACATCACAAGATCTTTTGGGGGATTCTACACAGCCTATAAATGATTCGTCTGATGTTTCTGATAAAATGTCTTATTTCAGAAAACCTAAAATGACCGTTGCTGTGGATACTAAGATCAACCCACAGAGTAGAACAAAAAACGGAGAAGATGAGGAGGATACAAGCACAGGAGGACCCCGACTACGATCACCCGGTACAAGAAAATGACGTGAAAAATCCTCAATCTCTGGACTTAAGTGTTGTCAATTGTTCTAAAGTTATACTTACTCACCAACAAACCCAGGTATCGTCTTTGGGGCTGAATTTTGCACCCACATCTGACTTCAATGTTTTTAGCACAATTCTTGATGTTAATAAATTAATTAGAAATCTAACAGTCACCAGACATTTCTCTGATGTCCCTGATCCCAGGGCAACAGGTGAGACAGCACTAGATATACCAAAGAATGATAGCTTATTTTGTAATCTTATGTTTAATGAGCAATTATCTCTGTGCCGTCTCGCCGATTTGCAGTGTGAACAGGGTGCTAGCATTGATAGCACATTGCCTACCAGTCTGAAAACCCGCAACCCGGATTTTTATCCGGTTATGTCACGTACTTCCAGTATGGATCTCTTTCAGGAGATATTGGAGAAAGAGCTGAGCAGGTTACATACAGACCTCAAGCTTATGTCTCCTGGTTATAATCTCAGCAAATCCCAGATACGGGCACTTGCAGAGCTACAAAGCTTGGATAAGGTCATTATAAAAATGGCTGATAAGGGGGGGAGCGGTGGTTGTGCTAGATAAGGATGTATATAGGTCACAAATATTGGATATGTTATCGGATCAATCCACTTACAGGAAATTAGATAAAAACCCTTTGGACTCCTATACCAAAGATTATTTACATCTAATCCAAAAGGGTTCAGCATTTGGTATTTTGAATGATAAAGAATATAAATTCCTGGGTGTGGATAATCCGATTACACCAATCATTCATGCATTACCTAAAATCCACAAGCGCATCCACCCTCCCCCTTTGCGCCCAATAGTGTCAGGGATTGGGTCTCTGACCGAAAGATTAGGTAATTGGCTGGATAACATTCTCCAGCCCCTTGTTGTCCGCATTACCGGATACCTGAAGGACTCTGGAGATGTACTTCGTGCTATGTATAATTTTTGTGGGATTCAGAATATCGCTGGATTGCAGCAGATGTAGTATCGCTCTACCCTTCCATCCCCCACCGGGTGGCTCTTTTAGCACTTGAATATCACCTTCATAGGTATACCAGTTATTCAGATGTACATGTCGACTTTGTGTGTGAGGTCACGAATTTCCTACTCCTCCATAATTATTTCATGTTTGACCAGACATTCTACTTTCAAACCCGTGGTGTGTCAATGGGGGCGAAATTTTCGCCCTCATTGGCTAATTTGGTTATGGCTTATTGGGAAGAAAAATTCATTTATAATGTCAATAATCCATTCAAGGATGCAATAGTCTGGTATGGCAGATTTATAGACCATCTGCTCCTAGTGTGGCGAGCGAGTGATTGTACCGTGCCAGACTTTGCTAATTACCTAAACAACAATGACTACAACCTGTCTTTCACATGCACTACACAAAAATCCAGTATCAATTTTTTAGATCTTACTCTGACTGGGCATGCGACACAGGTTGTAGATAACACTACGTATAGAAAGGAGGTGTCGGGAAATTCAATACTTCATGCACGGAGCCAACATCCTCTGCATGTCATCAAGGCCATCCCGTTGGGTGAATATAATAGAGCATTAAGAAATTGCAGCACCAGAAAAATTTTTGATAAAGAATGTCTGGTGATAAATGATAGACTGAGAGCCAGACAGTACCCAGAATGGATGCTCCATAGGGCAAAAAACATAGTGTCACGCAAGTCCAGATTCCATTTGTTATTTTGGGGATCTGTGAATCATCCTACCACTGCGGTTTCTACCGACAGCAGTGTGAATGGGTCAGTTCAGCATGGGTATTATTGTAATGCAAACAAAGGATCCGGAAAAAACAACAGAAAAAATATGAATAATAATATAAATAAATAAAAATCCCTGAGGACAAATCATAGTATTAACAAAGAAGGTATACCGACTTTAGTATTAACATATAGCAGACAGTTTGAAATGATTCGAAAGACAATACTAAGCTGCATCCCAATTTTGTACGATGACAAAATTTTGTATGATTTGTTGAAACGAGGATGCCGCATTATATCCAGAAAGTCTCCAATTATAGCCCATTCACTTTCTCCTTCACTTTATACATCCCAGTAAACCTGTACTACACACACTTGGTTGAAATACACAGGTTTCACCAGGTGTGGGAGCAATCCTTGCAAGACATGTAGATATGTGGTTAATACTAAGGATTTCCAGGATTCAAATCATTCTACCACTTTCCATATAAAAAATTATATCAATTGTAACACAGTTGGAGTGGTATATATAGTGAAATGTACGAGTTGTGATCTTTTATATGTGGGGAGTACCACTAGAAAATTCAAAAATAGAATCCTGGAACACCTTAATTATATTGAAAATCCAAAAGCACTTAATGTCTCAAATGCAGCGAAACACTTTATTCACCAACATTCACGCAGTACTAATACCTTCCAAGCGTTTGCCATAGAAAAAGTAACCAATCCTCTCAGGGGTGGCGATTTTAGTAAAAAATTACACTTGAGGGAGGCATTTTGGATCTTTCGTTTAAATACCCGTGTTCCCCTAGGATTAAACCTAAAGAAAGAGTTAATGTATATATATCAATAGCTCTATTTATATATTATTTGTGTCATGCTGAACATGTCCTTTAATGTTTTTTTGTTACACATTGTTTTATATTTGTATGTGTACTGCAGTTCACACGATGCGGTTTTTTGGCCAGAGTTCACACAGTGATATAGCTATTTTTCTCCCTGGACCATACAGGGTTAAAAAAGAGAAAAAAGTGAAATTTGGCCAGCACCAGCACGTGTGGTTGCACCTTTGATTGTTGTAATCTGTAACAGCCAGTGTCTGTCTCTGTGACCAATAGCATTTGAACAACTTCACCAAATAACAAGTGGGAAGGTATTACTTTGTCTTATATAAGGTTTACACAGAGACAGACACAACGTTACGATTAAGGATGTTTAGTCCGAAACGCGTCAATGTTTGTCGCAATTGCCATGGAATCTGTCTGTATGTGAATATGCACCAATAAAGAAGGAACCTGATTTTATCCCATGCTTGGTGCCAGAGCGACTTTTTCCTTTGTTTTGTACTCACTGGCAGGCAACTGCAATTATATTAAAGGGTAAAAATTTAATGACATTTTTATCTGCAAGGTACGGTGCCACCCGATATAAGTGGTGGGCACTGGCAGTGGGCACAGTACAGTCAGTAGGCCTGACACTCACTGGCAGGCAACTGTAATTATATTACACAGGGTAAAAATTAAATGACTTTTTTATCTGCAAGGTACTGTGCCACCCGATATGAGTGGTGGGCACTGGCAGTGAGCACAGTACAGTCTGTGGGCCTGACACACACTGGCAGGCAACTGCAATTATATTAAAGGGTAATAATTAAATAACTTTTATCTGTAAGGTACTGGGCCACCCGATATGAGTGGCGGGCACTGGCAGTGGGCACAGTACAGTCAGTGGGCCTGACACACACTGGCAGTCAACTGCAATTATATTAACCACTTCAGCCCCCCTAGCTTAAACACCCTTAATGACCAGGCCACTTTTTACAATTCTGCACTACACTATTTCACCGTTTATTGCTCCGTCATACAACTTACCACCCAAATGAATTTTACCTCCTTTTCTTCTCACTAATAGAGCTTTCATTTGGTGGTATTTCATTGCTGCTGACATTTTTACTTTTTTTGCTATTAATCAAAAATGACTGAAATATTTGCAAAAAAATGTAATTTTTCACTTTCTGTTGTAAATGTTTTTTTTTTAAAAACTACATTTCTATACAAATTTTTCGCAAAATTTATTGTTCTACATGTCTTTGATAAAAAAAAATCCAATAAGTGTATATTTATTGGTTTGGGTAAAAGTTATAGCGTTTACAAACTATGGTGCAAAAAAGTGAATTTCGGCATTTTGAACCTGCTCTGTCATGTTTCTTCAGGTGCTAGAATGCCAGGAAAGTATAAATACCCCCAAAATGACACCATTTTAGAAAGAAGACACCCCAAAGTATTCGCGGAGGGGCATGTTGAGTTCATGTATCATTTCATGACACTTTCTGAGGAAAAAAATAAAAATAATAAAGTTCCCATTTCTGCTAACTTCTGGCAAAAAAAAATAAAAATCTCCCACAGACTCACTATGCCCCTCAGTGAATACCTTGGGGTGTCTACTTTCCGAAATGGGGTCATTTGTGGGGTGTGTTTACTGTTCTGGCATTTTGGGTGGGGCTAAATTGTGAGCAGCTATGTAAAAGCTAAAGGTACTCGTTGGAATTTGGGCCCCTTTGCGCACCCAGGCTGCAAAAAAGTGTCACTCATGTAGTATTGCCGTACTCAGGAGAAGTAGGGCAATGTGTTTTGGGGTGTATTTTTACATACACCCATGTTGAGTGAGAGAAATATCTCTGTAAACTGACAACTTTGTATAAAAAATTTTAAAAAGTTGTCATTTACATTTATTTCTCACACCCAGCAGGGGTATATGTAAACATACACCCAAAAACACATTGCCCTACTTCTTCTGAGTATGGAGATATCACATGTGTGACACTTTTTTGCAGCCAAGATGCGCAAAGGGGCCCAAATTCCAATGAGTACCTTTAGGATTTCACAGGGCATTTTTACACATATGGATTCTCACGCTTTAGGGCCCCTAAAATACCAGGGCAGTATAAATACCCCACATGTGACCCCATTGTGGAAAGAAGACACCCCAAGGTATTCCGTGAGGGGCATAGCAAGTTCACAGATTTCTAGTTAGTGGAAATTGATATATATATATATATTTTTTTTACAAAGTCTCATATTCCACTAACTTGTGACAAGAAATAAAATTTTACATGAACTCACCATACACCTCATGGAATACCTTGGGGGGTCTTCTTTCTAAAATGGGGTCACATGTGAGGTGTTTGTACTGCCCTGGCATTTGAGGGTCTCCGCAATCATTACACGTATGGCCAGCATTAGGAGTTTCTGCGATTCTCCTTATATTGAGCATACGGGTAATGAGATTTTTTTTTTCCGTTCAGCCTCTGGGCTGAAAAAAAAAAAAATGAATGGCACAGATTTCCTCATTCTCATCAATCAATGTGGATGAAAAAATCTCTGCCAAAAAATGTGCAAAAAAAAAATGAACGGCACAGATTTTCTCATTCGCATCAATCAATGTGGATGAAAAAATCTCTGCCAAAAAATGTGCAAAAAAAAAGGAGTAAGGCCCCATTCACACGTCCACAAAAATGTCCGCATCTATTCCGCAATTCTGCAGAATAGATGCGGACCCATTCAGTGTGAATGGGGCAGGTGGTGATGCGGAGAGCACACTATGTGCTCGCCGCATCAGCATTTGCGGAGCTGCGGCCGCAAACTTCCGGGTTTCGGCCCCCAAACATCCTGCCGCAGCTCCGCAAAAGATAGAGCATGTCCTATTCTTGTCCGCAATTGCGGACAAGAAAAGGCATTTTCTATATAGTTCTGGCAATGTGCGGATCCGCAAAATGCGGAAAGCACATTGCCGGTGTCCGTGTTTTGCAAAACACATACGGACGTCTGAATGAGCCTTATAGGGGGGTGATTAGTGACAGGGGGGTGACATGGGGTGATCAGGGGTTAATCGGGGGTTAATCAGGGGTTGATCAGGGGTTAATCAGTGACGGGGGGGTGGATGGGGGGGTCTGTGTGGTGATTGTTGCACTTACAAAAGTTTCCTTTGGTGGTCTCAAGCAAAAGGGACCACCAAAGGAACGAACAGCAAGCATATCAGACGCTGTTAACAAAACAGCATCTGATATGCCATTTTTTTTAACTTCTACAGCCTGCCAGCGCACGATCAGCGCTGGCAGGCTGTAGTTAAAGTTCTCCCCGACGCGATCCTGTGAACGCGCGCGCGTCAAGGAGGAACAAACCGACCGCCCGCAGGACGCAATCCTGCGTTAGGCGGTCGGTAAGAGGTTAAAGGGTAAAAATTAAATGACTTTTTTATTTGCAAGGTACTGTGCCACCCGATATGAGTGGTGAGCACTGGCAGTGGGCACAGTACAGTCTGTGGGCCTGACACACACTGGCAGGCAACTGCAATTATATTAAAGTGTAAAAATTAAATGACTTTTTTATCTGCAAGGAACTGTGCCACCCTATATGAGTGGTGTGCACACAGTACAGTCTGTGGGCCTGTGGCCTCTCACACACGGGCAGGCAACTGCAAAATATATATGGAAAAAATAAATAAAAGCAGACTGATGTACCAGCCCTAAAAAGGGCTTTTTGGGATGCTGTCAGGAATCTGTCCTTACAACAGATGAGTCTTTGAGGACTAGAGTGGACACAGAACACTGGCCTAGCTAACGCTTTCCCTATTAATTCAGCAGCAGCAGCACTCTCCCTGCTCTAACTAACACTGCAGCTTCAGAATGAATCTAAGATGGATGCGGACCTTGCTTTTTGATAGGTGCTGGGAGGGTCTGGGAGGGAGGGTATGCTGATTTGCTGGAATGTGTCTGCTGACTGTAAGGTACAGGATCAAAATTTACTCAATGATGACGTATAGGGGGCGGCGAACGGGAACAAGCGATGTTCGCCGGGAACTGTTCGCCGGCGAATAGTTCGGGACATCTCTATGTATAAATGGAGTATCACTGTAATTGTACTGACCCATAGAAGGAAGGTAACAGGTCAGTTTTATGTGTTAGAGACTGCTGCAAAAGCTAAATCCAGAAAACTGTTGCAGAATTGGGGGGGTTTTGTTTGGATTCCGCTCCCTTTGGATTTTTCTCCAGCTTCCGAATCCCACAACATCTTATGCAATATCAAATGGTGCCATTAGACAGTACAAAAAAGCCTTCATATAGCTAGGTGAACAGAAAAATAAAAAAGTTATGGCTCTGGAACTGCAGGGAGTAAAAAATAAAAATGCAAAAATGGAAAATTGCCTGCTAATGAAGCGGTTAAGCTTATGCAGGACCCAAATGCTATTGTACACTCAATGCAATGTATATGTTCTTCTGGAGTTCTCATACTTATGAGCTGCAGTTGCTTATATGACTTGATATTTTTAAATGTTATAAATACTATTTTTCACAGTAGAATATGTATAGTCCTCCTCTTCTTTTGATTATTACATTGGTATTTATAATAATTTACACTTTTTTCAGATTTGAATTAGTATATGTATAAGAATATGTAAATTTTATGTATGATTCTGGCTTACTGAGTTTGGTAATGGAAATATGAAGACGATACAGATATACTATAAACAATGCCCTAACTAAGTACATCGGCGTCCAGCTGTATTGCTAGCTCAGCGGCGTCCCGCTGAAGTTAGGTACTGTTGCTTGTAGTGATGGAGCCGGCATATATATCAAAACAGTCTTACCGGGCATTCAACCTTTGTCGTCCTACAGCTGCGGACCTCAATGAAACAGTATTCTTATGTCCTGCACGCTGTTTGTTGGACACACTGGTGGATCGCTGCACGTGAGACCGCCGGTTTGGATACGGTCTCCGTGTTGGTACCACCTCTCACGCGGTCTTGCAAACTGGTATTCGGCAATGGTCTTTCACTGTGCCTTTACAATGCATCCGCATCCATGTGGGGTTTTGGGGTCATATAACTGTACTTAGTTAGGGCAATATCGCACTAGATATAGAGATTGATTCAGTGACTTTTTTCAATGACTTAATGTCCAAGGCTGTTACGGTATAAAATATGGACATGCAAAAAAACATTTCTTGATCTTTGCTGCTAACTATAATCAGTATATGAACTTGAACTTCATCGCTATTATCACTGTCAGCACTGCTGTCATATCTGCCTATTGCTGCTATATAAACAAAAACTACTATATGAACAGGGAAACACAGTAACTATTTCTCAACAGGATCGATTATACTATTATTTATCAGTTCAATGCCATCTTTTGCACAGTTGGTTTCTGTTTAGCCATACGATTTATAGAGGCTATTTGATTGCTATGTAGGGGTCATTTGCTATTATTGTACATATAGGCTGCATGTGTTTTTAGATCCATTACATTTTATTTTTATTCAATTATTAAAGTGTGGTTATCTAGGTATTCTCAGGTGTGCCCGGTTTCTATATTCCTTTTCAAATCAATCCATTTAGTAGTGGGGTGAAACTACTGAACTGAGAGCACCCTGGTTGGTGAACCAACAACCCAGTGCGTCCTACTACCATTAATTTATTTTCTATATTTCACAAGGTATTCTCCCTTGTTTACAAAGTCTTTGTGCTGTCCACTCAGCTGTCCAGTTCATAAAATGTCCACCGATAGAGGGTCATGTGGCCAGGTAAATTGCCGCCATGTGATGTCTCCTCGATTCAAATACGCTGCACCTGCCATCTGCACTCGTTCTTTTAGGAATTTACTGTGCTAGTGCAGTGTATTTGAACAGAGAAGACATCACATGGAGGTGATTTGCCTGGTCACATGACCCTCCACCAGCAGTCATTTTATGGACAGAACAGCTGAGTGGACAGCACAAAAGACTTGTTGCCCAGCGCCACACTGCTATGGCACGCTGATCCTGCAGCTCCTGCACCTGCCTGACCCCCCGGGTCTCACAGGCAGGCAGGCTGTAAGTTTATTACACAATGTAATATACTTATATCCAATGCATTACAATACAGATATATTGTAATGCATTGTAGAGGGGAACAAACCCCCAAAAGTTGAAGTCCCATAGTGGGACAAAATAAAGTAAAAAAAAACAAAACGTTTAAAAAGTGCTTCACAAAATATAAAAATACAGTTTTCAAGTAAAGAAAAAAGTGCCCTTTTCCCAAAATTAAGTCATGAAAAAAGTAGACATATTAGGTATCGCTGCATCTGTATTGACTGGCTCTATATAAATATCACATGATCCACTTATATCAGGTGAACTCCATAAAAAAATAAAAATTTAAATAGTGCCAAAACAGCCATTTTCTGGTCACCTTGCCTCATAAAAAGTGTAATACCAAGCGATCAAAAAGGCATATGTACCCTAAAATGGTACCAATCAAACCGTCATCTCATTCCAGAAAAATAATAAGATCCTACCTAAGACAATCGCTCAAAAAATAGACATATTAGGTGTTGCCGCATCCATAATATTCTGCTTTATAAAAATAAGCCCCCTCAGGTGAATGCTATAAAAAAATTAAACTAAAAACTGCTAAACAGCCATTTTTGTATCACCTTGCCAAACAAAAAGTGTAATACCAAGTGATCAAAAAGTCATATATACCCCAAAATGGTACCAATCAAACCATCCTCTCATCCCACAAAAATTAAGATCCTACCTAAGACAATCGCTCGAAAAATAAAAAATATAGATATTTTTCTTGTCAAAAATGCTTCTACTATGTAAAACGTACAGTAACAAAAATAGACATATGTTATTAGGTATCACCATGTCAGTATTAACAATCTGCTCTATAAAAATATCACATGATATGCCCTGTCAGGTGAACGCTTTAAAAATAAATAAATAAATACTGTGCCAGAACAGTCAATTTTTGTCACCTCGACTTACAAAATGAGTAATATTGAGTGATCAAAAAGTCATATGTACCCCAAAATGGTACCAATGAAAACATCACCTTATCCTGAAAAAAATGAACCCACACATAGGACAATTGCCCAAAAAATAAAAACCAATGGCGCCCGTAAACCAATCTATCAAAATCTGTGGTGCAAAAGCTATTTGGCTCTCCTTCCCCTCTGAGTCCTGCCATGTTCCCCCACAGCAGTTTACCACCACATATGGGATGTTGCCATATTCAGGAGAAAATGGGTAACAAACTAAGGGGTGCTTTTTCTCTTCTTACCCCTGCGGAAAATGAAAAATTTGGGGCTAAAACAGCATTTTAGCCAAGTGTTTCTAAATTCAGTAAAACACTTATTGGGTCAAAGTGCTCAGTGCACCACTTAATAAATTCTTTGAGCAGTGTCATTTCCAAAATGGGGTCACTTTTTAAAGGAGTTCCACTGTAGGGGTTGTAAGAGGGTGCAAGGTACCGTGGTCGACGGGAGGTACGTGTCACCGAGGTTCCTGGCCTCGGTGAGGTAAGAGCCGGGTTTTCTTGGGTGTCAGCAGCAGCTAGTGCTGCTTGACACATTTGTATTTAGTTTGGCTGCAAAGCCAATCCGGGCCGGTTCTTACTGGGAGTAGGCAAAGAGTTGGGCGGGTGCCTATTCCCCACGGTCCAGGCCGGTTTTTCCCGGATTTTTAAAAGACAGCCAGCACCAGCAGGTGTGGTGTGTGATTGTCCTGGAGCTGCTGTTAGGCTGTGGAATCATTTGAGTTTGGGAGTTCTGATCCATTCTGTGCTATGTGGAGTTCTCTGGGCTGGAAGAAAGAGCCCAAGCAAGGAGGAGTGCAGACGGCCTGGAAGCCTGAGGTCGATTGTCTTGCGGCTGGACTGACAGCCAGGTGCGAACCTGCACCTAAAACCTCCCAGGTGACTGGAACCTGTATTGGACTGTTTTGTTTTGCCTCATGATTTCTGATGTGTGTGAATTAACACCAAGAGACTGTTTATCGTTTATTTTGTGCAAGTGTGAATAAAACACTGTTTATTGCACTTTCTGGACTCCCTGTTTTGCCTCTGTACTGCACCCGCACCGCTATCTACCAGAGCGACTCCCCACATTTGGTGGAGGATGCGGGCATGCGCAGTGAGGCTGGCGTGAACGCCGAAGTTTGTTTGTTTTGCTGGGCACGATTGCATGGAATATATTAAACCAGCAAAGTTACAAGCAGGAATTTCTGGCAACATGGAGGCGATTGTAAAAGCTCTCATGGAGGCTAACCTGCAGCAGCGGGAGGCTAACAAGCAGCAGCAGGAGACTAATCAGCTGCTTTTGCAACACGTGATGGCGTTACAAACGGCAGGAGCGTCCCAACACGTCCATGATGCCCGGAAAGCGGTCCGTGCGGCGATCCCAAAGATGACCCCCTCAGACGACGTTGAGACATATCTGGCGGTCTTTGAAAAGGTGGCCGTGAGGGAGAAGTTACCCCGTGACCAGTGGGCTGAAGTGGTCGCTCCGTTCCTGGCATCCGGACCCCAGCAGGTTTTCTCTGATTTGGCAGATGACCAGGCTGCTGATTACCCCACGGTGAAGTGGGAGATCCTGGCCAGACTGGGGGTGAACGTGTTAGTCCGGGCTCAGCGGGTCCACCAGTGGGACTTTAAAGCGGCTGAACCCGCCCGGCCGCAGTACTATGAGTTGCTGCACAGGTTGCAAAAATGGCTGCAGCCTGATATTCTAAGTCCGGCTGCTATTCTGGACCGTCTGCTGGCTGACATGTTCTGGAGGGCCTTGCCGTACCCCCTTCAGCACTGGATCGGCCAGGTATCACCCGCTAATGCCCTGGAAATGGTCGACCTGGTGGAGCGCTATGAGGCCACAAAAAACTTGAAAGGGGGTGTTGTTGGGAGGGGGCCGGTCAAACCCCGGAGGTCTCCCATCCAGTCCCGACGACTGGTACCCGAGAAACCTGCTCGGGGTGTACCCCCTGTAGACCCGTCCCCGATAGTCTGCTGGCGGTGTCACGAGCCTGGCCACGTAAGGGCCGACTGTCCACAGTGGGGAGAACCCATGGAGACTAATTATGGGTACCGGGCTTCCATGTATGCCCGGAGACTGTGTGCAACCAGCACCCCCGAGACAATAGAAAATCGTCATCTGTGCCAGGTACAAGTGGGTGATAATCTGGCAGTGGCGCTGCTGGACTCAGGGAGCCTAGTAACCCTGGTAAGTGCTGCCCTGGTACAGCCCTCCCAGTATACGGGCCGGAAAGTTGGTGTGGTGTGCATACATGGAGACTTAAAGGACTATCCCACTGCCGTAATGTCTCTGTCCACGTTGGCCCTTGGACTTGTGAAGTGGCGATCTCCACAAAGCTACCTTATGAACTAATAATTGGGAGAGACTTCCCTGGTTTTCCGTCCCTATGGCCTGAGATGAAAGGGACTAATAGCCATGAGACAGGGGTAACCCAAGCAGAGTGGCCTCGTTCCAGTGGGAGGCCAGAGCCCTGGGAGCCCGAGTCCGAAGGGCCTGCGGTAGGGGTGACCACCACTTCTGTGATAGAGAAGGAGACACCCCCACTGAGTGTAATGGTGGGAGACATGGAGGACTTGCCACCAGGACCTGAGTTGGCAGACCTCCACGTCTCCGGAGACAATTTTGGGACCGCCCAACACCGGTACCAAAACCTTACCAGAGCCTGGGAGAATGTGGTGGAAATTGATGGCAAACCCCAGAAGCCAGGAGCTGAGTTAATATTTCCCCGCTTTGTCGTTCACCAAGAAATGTTATATCGGGTGAACCAAATCCGGGGTGAATCTGTTGAACAGTTGGTGGTGCCCACAGCGTATCGCAAGCTTGTCATGGAACTTGCCCACCAACATTTTCTTGGGGGACACTTGGGGTGGCAGAAAACCCAAGACCGCATACTGCAGCGGTTTTATTGGCCTGGTGTGTTTAAGGAGGTAGAAGAATATTGTAAATCTTGTCCAACCTGTCAGGTAAATAGCCCCCAGCCACATTTCCGTAGTCCCCTTGTACCTCTTCCAATCATTGAGGTCCCATTTGAGCGTATCGCTATGGATCTAGTCGGGCCTGTACCAAAGTCTGCCAGGGGCCACCAACACATTCTGGTAGTTCTCGACTATGCCACTCGGTATCCGGAGGCGGTGCCTCTGCGACATACCTCAGCTAAGCTCATTGCCAAAGAGTTAATGGAAATGTTTTCCCGTGTGGGCCTGCCAAAAGAGATGCTGACAGACCAAGGGACCCCTTTTATGTCCAAAGTTATGAGGGAACTGTGTAAATTATTGCGTATAAAGCAATTGCGGATGTCCGTTTACCATACGCAAACGGACGGTCTTGTCGAAAGGTTTAACCAAACTCTAAAAAATATGTTAAAAAGGGTGGTGTCTAGAGATGGGAAAGACTGGGACCTGCTTCTGCCCTATCTCATGTTCGCAGTGCGAGAGGTGCCCCAGGCCTCTACTGGGTTCTCGCCCTTCGAACTGCTTTATGGCAGACACCCTCGGGGCCTGTTGGATATCGCCAAGGAAGCGTGGGAACAACAGCCTGTCCCCCACAAAAGTGTCATTGAGTATGTCACCCAGATGCAGGAACGGATGGAAAGGGTGTTGCTGCTGGTCCGGGAGCATATGGAGGCAGCGCAACAAGCCCAGAGTAGGGTGTATAATCGTCAGGCTCGGGTACGGGACTTCAATCCGGGAGATTAGGTTTTGGTTCTGGTACCCACCCTTGACAGCAAGTTCCTAGCTAGGTGGCAGGGCCCCTATGAGGTGATCGAGAAGGTAGGGGAAGTAAATTACAAGGTACACCAGCCAGGGCGGCGCAAGCCGGAGCAGGTGTACCACGTGAATTTACTAAAGCCGTGGAAGGATAGGAACACGGCCGACGACCACAGCCCCCAGCCAGGGCTTCTAGGTGAGAAGGGTCCAGCCCCACAGTTCGAGGCCAGCGAAGCGGTAGCCACGGTAAAAATTGCAGACAGCCTGTCTTCCAAACAAGTTCAGGAAGTCAGGGAGTTCATCAGTCGGAACACGGATGTGTTCTCGGACTTCCCTGGCCGCACGTCTCTCATCCAACATGACATCGTCACTGAGCCTCAGGCCAAAATCCGGTTAAAACCATACCGGGTACCTGAGGCTCGGCGACGGGCCATCGCGGAGGAAGTGCAATTAATGTTGAAGCTCGATGTCATTGAGGAGTTGAAAAGTGAGTGGGCCAGTCCCATAGTCCTAATACCCAAGCCGGATGGGACGTTGCGGTTCTGCAACGATTTTCGCAAGTTAAATGAAGTGTCCAAGTTTGATGCGTATCCCATGCCCCGGGTAGACGAGCTTGTTGAGAATTTAGGACAAGCCCGTTATTTTTCTGTGCTAGACCTCACTAAAGGGTACTAGCAGGTACCCTTAACGGAGTCGGCCAAGGAAAAAAACGCTTTTGTCACCCCGCAGGGCCTGTATCACTACAAGGTGTTACCCTTTGGCCTGCATGGCGCCCCCGCCACCTTCCAAAGGTTAATGAATATTGTGCTGTGACCTCATCGTCGGTGCGCTTCGGCCTACTTAGATGATGTAATCATCCACAGCACCGACTGGGAAAGCCATTTGCCCAAAGTGCAGGCGGTAGTGGATGCCCTGAGGAAAGCTGGACTAACCGCCAATCCAAAGAAGTGTGCGATTGGGTTGGAAGAGACCAAATATCTGGGATATGTTATTGGGCGGGGAGTCATCAAGCCGCAGGTAACTAAGGTAGAGGCCATTCGTAACTGGCCCCGACCGGTCACCACCAGGCAGGTAAAGTCCATCCTGGGAATTGTAGGGTACTACATGCGGTTTGTGCCCCACTTTGCCACAATAGCAGCACCGTTGACAGACCTGTTGAAGGGGAGAACGTCTGGGAAGGTTAGCTGGAGTGAGAAGGCGGAGGAGGCTTTTTCCGCGTTGAAGTCGGCCCTGTGTGGGTCTCCGGTTCTGGTGACACCCGACTTCAACAGGTAGTTCGACGTTCAGACGGATGCCTCGGAGGTAGGTCTCGGTGCAGTACTGTCTCAGGAAGTCAATGGGGAAGAACATCCCATTGTCTTCCTGAGCCGTAAACTCACCCCAGCCGAGACCAGGTATAGTATAGTGGAGAGGGAGTGCCTGGCTATCAAGTGGGCACTCGAATCTCTCCGCTATTACCTGTTACTGAGGAGGTTCCGTCTGGTGACCGACTATTCCCCTCTCAAGTGGATGAGCCAGGCCAAGGAGAGGAATGCTCGGGTCACCAGGTGGTTCCTATCCTTACAAAATTTCAAGTTCTCGGTAGAACACAGGGCAGGCCGCTTGCAGGGTAACGCAGATGCCCTGTCCCGCGTCCACTGCCTCACATGTGTTCACCCCCTCTGGGTTGAACAAAGGGGGGGGGGTGTAAGAGGGTGCAAGGTACCGTGGTCGACGGGAGGTACGTGTCACCGAGGTTCCTGGCCTCGGTGAAGTAAGAGCCGGGTTTTCTTGGGTGTCAGCAGCAGCTAGTGATGCTTGACACATTTGTATTTAGTTTGGCTGCAAAGCTTACTGGGAGTAGGCAAAGAGATGGGCGGGTGCCTATTCCCCACGGTCCAGGCCGGTTTTTCCCGGATTTTTAAAAGACAGCCAGCACCAGCAGGTGTGATGTGTGATTGTCCTGGAGCTGCTGTTAGGCTGTGGAATCATTTGAGTTTGGGAGTTCTGATCCATTCTGTGCTATGTGGAGTTCTCTGGGCTGGAAGCAAGAGCCTAAGCAAGGAGGAGTGCAGATGGCCTGGAAGCCTGAGGTCGATTGTCTTGCGGCTGGACTGACAGCCAGGTGCGAACCTGCACCTAAAACCTCCCAGGTGACTGGAACCTGTATTGGACTGTTTTGTTTTGCCTCATGATTTCTGATGTGTGTGAATTAACACCAAGAGACTGTTTATCGTTTATTTTGTGCAAGTGTGAATAAAACACTGTTTATTGCACTTTCTGGACTCCCTGTTTTGCCTCTGTACTGCACCCGCACCGCTATCTACCAGAGCGACTCCCCACAGGGTATATCAGGGTCTCTTAAAATACAAAATGGTGCCCAAACACCATTCTAGCAAAATCTGCCTCCAAAAACCATATGGCGCTCCTTTCCTTCTGACCACTACCATGTGCCCCAAAAGCAGTTAACTGCCACATATGGGGTATTTCTGTAAACTTCAGAATCATGATTATGCATAGTGAGGTTTATTTTGGTGTTAATCCTTGCCGTGTTGCAAGAAAATATAGATAACATGAAAAATCTGCAAAAAAAAAAATGACATTTTGAAATTTCCCCTCCATTTTCCATTAATTCTTATGGAACACTTAAAGGATTAACAAAGTTTGAAACATCAGTTTTTAATAATTTGAGGGGTGTAGTTTCTAAAATCAGGTCATTTATGGGTGGTTTCCATTATGTAAGCCCCTCAAAATATTTTTATAACTGAATTGGTGCTTAAAAATGGTTTTGGAAATTTTCTTAAAAATTTAAAAAATTGCTACTAAAATTCAAAGGCTTCTAATGTGCTAAAAAATAAAATGACATTTACAAAAGGATGCCAACATAAAGTAATAACTATTTTACTATCTGTCTTACAATTAGAAAAATTCAAATTTAGCAGCATCCTCTCCCTAAGCTCAAATCAGCAGAGTGACGTGCAGCAGTACGTGACTCCAGCTTATAAAGTGGCTGGGTCACATGGTGCACTCAGCCAATCACAGCCATACCATAAGTAGGCATGGCTGTGATGGTTTCTTAGGGCAAGAAGTAAAACGCTTGCTGATTGGCTGCTGTGCAGCCCTTCAGAAAGCAGGAAGAAATCGTCGAACAATAGACCCGAACCCAAACTTTTTTGAAAATGTTCGGGTCCGTGTCCCGAACACCCCAAAATTCGGTACACTCAACTCTAGTCTTTACATTTAGAAGTGGCGGTGGATCTGCCAAAGTTATGTGATCTGTGTTACTGTGATCCTGTCATCCTGATCCACCAAGCCTATTTTACACCGCCAAAACATATATTTGACATTTTTGTGGTCCACAAAACAGTTCTGCATACACCGCCTATGACATATTTTATATTTCTGCAGGGAAATAGTGCTTCTTTGTTTTTTATAGAAAAAAAACCCTACTGAAGGTCCACAAAACATTCTAAAATACCCATTCCAACCACGTATTTTACATTGCAGCTGTGAAATACAGCATAAGTGTATTTTTTGACAAAAAAGTGGAAATCCTGATCCACAAAGCATCTTGAAATACACCGCTTAAATACTGATCTCACATTACAGCTTAGAAATCGTGCATTATTTTTTTGTGTGGGAAAAAAGCAATATTTTTGCTTCACAAAGCAGTTGTACATACACGGTATAAATATCTAATTTAAATTTACAGCAGTAAAAAAATGCATTTTGGGGTTTTATTGAAAAAAAATCTGTGTTTTAGGCCGAAAAAACAGTTGTGCATCCGTCGTTTAAATAATTATTTCTAATTTATAGCATTTAAATACTGCAGTTGTGAATTTTGGTGACCAAATCCGTGTTCTGGGTCCCCAAATCTGTTGTTCATACATAGTATAAATATCTACTGTTAATGTACAGCAGTTAAAAACTGCATTTTGGGGTTTTATTGATAAAAGCAGTGTTTTAGGCCGAAAAAACTGTTGTACATCCGCCGTCTAAATAATTCATTTCAATTTACAGCAGTAAAATACTAATTTTCTGTATTTTATTACAAAACTATTTGTTCTTGTTACACAAACCACGTGTGCATACAGCATACCAAAATTTTTTTTTTACATTTCCGCATAGAAATCAGTGTATTTTGGGCCGAAAAACTTTATTCTGGGTCCACAGAGCATTTTTATGACACGGGCACTGCCTTAGCAAATGTAATTGTCGACTAGTGGCAGGTAAATTGACACCGGAGAGAGACCAATCTTTCAGCTTGGTGGGTGAACGCAAATATTAAGGAGAACATTAAATAAGGGACGTGGGCATGGTCGTGGTGGTGTTGGTGGAGCTCCTGTTGCTTTGAGAGGACGTGGCCATTCAGCGCCAACTACCTCTCCAAGTCAAACACCTCCCTTTGGTGCGAGTAGGCGACAGAATCTGCAGCGTTATTTGATAGGCCCAAATGCCGCTTTACGGATGGTGAAGCCGGAACATGTACAGGCGATGGTAGATTGGGTGGCTGACAGTGCATCCAGTTCCTTCACAGTATCTAACACCCAGTCCTCTGCACTAAGCTCAGAGTTGGCACCTGCTGCCCATGCCCATCTGTCTTCCACCTCACCCCCTTGCAAATCAGCCAAGCAGTCAGAGCCCCAAATCATGCAGGAAAGTCTTATGGTTTTTGATGACTCTGTTGGCAGGGTTTCCCCTCCCCATCCACCTAGCCCTACCCCAGAAGAGGAAGACCTTAAATGCACTGATGCTCAACCACTTTTGTTGCAGGACGAGGACATGGTAAGACGGCCGCAACACGTCTCTGATGATGACAAAACAAAAGTGCCAACTGTACTGGCTTTCTGCAATGTGCAGACCGACTAGGAGGGCAGGGGTCATGAATGGGTAGAAGATGATGTGGAGGATGATGAAGTCCTAGACCCAGACTTGACTGAAGGTCGTGCTAATGAGGCGTGCAGTTCTGAGGAAGAGGCAACGGTCGCACATAGGCAACAGCACAGCAAAAGAGGGAGCAGGGTGCAAAAGCACAGCGGCCGTACCAGAGACAGTATGCCTGCTACTGTCCACCGCACCCAGGCACCGAGCACACCAAGGCCTGCTCCAAGGAGATCATTGGTGTTGCAGTTCTTCACACAATGTCCTGACGACAAGACACGAGTGGTTTGCATGTTGTGCCATCAGAGCCTGAAACGAGGCATAAAAGTTCTTAACCTGAGCACAACCTGCATGGCCAGGCATCTACATGCAAAGCATGAACTGCAGTGGAAAAAACACCTTAAAAACCAGGAATCGTCTCAAGCTCCTCCTGCTCCCTTGTCTGCTGCTGCCTCAGCCTCTCCCTTCACCTCTGACGTCACCGTGGCACTTGGCTACCAGCAAACAGAGGATGTTCCACCCACACCACCGCATACGACACCATCACCAAGCATCTCCACCGTGTCACACGGCAGCGTTCAGCTGTCCATCTCCCAAACATTGGAGAGAAGGAGGAAATACCCACCCAAATTACTGGCCTTTGAAATGCTGTCATTCCGTCTGGTGGAGACGGACTGTTTCAAACAGCTGATGGTGGTGGTTGTCCCGCAGTACGTTGTTCCCAGTGACCACTAAATTTCCAGGCGAGCCGTCCCTTCCTTGCACAACCAAGTGGAGAATAAAATCTAGTGTGCACTGCGCAACGCCATCTGTGGCAAGGTCCACATAACCACAGATACATGGACCAGTAAGCATGGCAAGGATCGCTATATCTCCCTTACTGCACACTGGGTAAATGTGCTGGGCCCGAGGCGGATAGCAGTTTGGAGCATGTCCTTCCACCACCGAGGATCGCAGGGCATTATTCGTTGCCTCCTATTGCTTCCTCCTCCTACTCCGCATCATCCTCCTCCTCTTCCTACTCCTCTTCTACCACCCCCACATCCGGTCATCGAAAGAACCTCACCCCCAACTTCAGCACAGCCCGGGGAAAACGTCAGCATGCGATTTTAAAACTCATGTGTTTGGGTGACAAAACCCACACCGCACAGGAGCTTTGGAGGGGCATAGAACAACAGACTGATGAGTGGTTGCTGCCGGTGACCCTCAAGCCCAGCCCGGTGGTGTGTGATAATGGGTGAAAACTCGGTGCAGCTCTTGGACATGTGCTGCACCTGAAAGTGCGGTCCGTCTGTGCGCGCTTTTGGCGTTCTCATCCTGCTGCTGCTCGCCTGTCTGCTCTGCAGCGTAACTTCAGCCTTCCTGCTCACCACCTCATAAGCGACGTGCCCACCAGGTGGAACTCCACCTTACATGTGCTGGAGAGACTGTGTGAGCAGCAGTGAGCGATAGTGGAGTTTCAGATGCAGTATGTACAGGTCAGTCGATCTGTGGATCAGCACCACTTCACCACCAATGACTGGGCCTGCATGCGAGACCTGTGTACCTTGTTGCGGTCTTTTGAGTACTCAACCAACATGGCTAGTGCTGATGACGCTGTTGTTAGTATTACAACACCCCTTCTATGTCTCCTTGAAAAAAATATTACGGCGATGATCGAAGAGGATGCGGCACAGGAGGAGGAGAAAGAGGGGGCATTTCACAGGGTTTCAGGCAGGTCATACCGAAGTGGCTCAGAGGGTGGGTTCCTGCACCAGCAGATACCAGGTACACATGTGGACAGCCAGGACACAGTTCTGGAGGACGAGAAGGAGGAGGATGAGGTAGAGGAGGAGGAGGAACCGGTTCTCTGCAGGTTGGCACCCTACACAGCTAAGGGCCATCACTGGTGCGTGGCTTGGGGGGATATGGAGGACACAGACTATACACCACCTACAGAGGACAGCTTATCATTAACTCTGGGCAGCCTGGCACACATGAGCGACTACATGCTGCATTGCCTGCGCAACGATAGCATAGTTGCCCACATTTTAACTTGTGCTGACTACTGGGTTGCCACCCTGCTGGATCTCCGGTACAAGGACAACGTGCCCACCTTAATTCCCGCACTGGAGCATGATAGGAAGATGCGCGACTACAAGCGCACGCTGGTAGATGCGCTCCTGAGGGCGAAGGCAGAGAAGTAAGAGGTCGCCAAGGCAGCTTTGTCACGGCCAGCTCCTCAAACAGCAGGGTTAGCATGGCCGAGATGTGGAAAAGTTTTGTCACCGCGCCACAGCAAACTGCACCACCAGCTGATAGGTAACGTGTTAGCAGGAGGCAGCATTTCAACAACATGGTGGAACAGTACATTTGCACACGCCTCCACGTACTGACTGATGGTTCTGCCCCATTCAACATCTGGGTCTCCAAATTGTCCACATGGCCAGAGCTTGCCCTTTATGCCTTGGAGGTCTCAGCCAGCCCTGCGGCCAGTGTATTGTCTGAACCTGTATTTAGCATGGCAGGGGGCATAATTACAGGCCTGTGTTGCTGTTACGGGACCGCTCACCTCTGTCTGGGTGCTAGGGCCTACATAAATGATAATGGCCTGTTCCATCCTGAAGCCTGTGTTGCTGTTACGGGACTGCTCTCCTCTTTGTGGGAGCCATGGGCCTGAATGAGTGATTGTCGCCTGTGGCACTGCTGGGTGAAATCAATACTGTTTAGGCGTGATTAGAACTATCCTCGTTATGGGTGCCAGAGGCCTGAGTCTGTGCATGAGGCCTGTGACACTGCAGGCAAGCATGAATCCTTTTTGGCTGTGATGACAACTTCTCCAACTCCCATGTATGGTTGTCTTGGGCCTGAGTCTGTGAGTGAGGCCTGTGGCACTGCATGCAGACATTAATCCTTTTTGGCTGTTATGAGAGCTTCAACTCCCATAACATTCCCACCTGACACCACCCCCAACCTCCTATTCAACCTCCTCCTCAAAGTTGCCAATTAATATTGGTTAATTTTTTTTTTTTAATTTTTTTTTAAATCATTTCCCTATCCACATTTGTTTGTAGGGGATTTACCTACATTTTGCTGCCTTTGCAGCCCTCTAGCCTGTTCCAGGGCTATTTTACAGCCATTTTAGTGCCCAAAAGTTCGTATCCCCATTGACTTCAATGGGGTTCGGGGTCAAGTTCGGGTTAAGTTTGGATCCCGAACCCGAACATTTTCGTGAAGTTCGGTAAAACTTCTCAAACCCGAACATCCAGGTGTCCGCTCAACTGTAGTAAGGAATTTTGCAAACACTTGATAGACAAAATGCCTAACATGTTGTCAAGAATGGAGGACAGTTAGCAGGAACTGATAAATGACGACCGACTGGCTTGATCCCAAACTAAGGAAAACATAGGAGGGCCCTATAAATCCCTAAGAACTCTCCCAAACTACTGTGCACATGTACAAGTCCCAGTGGTAGACAGATACATGCCTTCGTACCTATAACTGAGTGACACCTGAATTCCCTATAGTAGTGAGGGGAACGGCCACCGGCTCCCTGCACAGAATACGGAGGGAGTCAGGGTCACCTAGAATCCAGCCAGCAAACAAAACACAAAGTAAATGGAATTCACTTATCTTAGAGCAAAACAACTGCAGCCTCCAGCAGCTCACACTTCATCCAGGAAGTAATATAAACTGCAAGGAGGAGCAGTAAGGGAGAGAATATAAAGCAAACCAATTAATCAAAGATAAGAGGCAGCTGAGGGAGAGAAAGGAACTGAGCAAAGTGAAACCAAAACAAAGAACGTCATACACAACACAGGGAGGAACCTCTGACCGACCGTCTTCCAGAACTGGCGGTGACACATGTACAGTGTTGTGTCCCCCTTCCAGTTGATGACAGCAATCCAAGGTCCAGATGAGGATGCCTCCGTCTACTGGCGGAGATTGAAACAAGGGGTATCAGATGCAGGGTTCGAGGCAGGTCCAGATGTCCCCTATAATTCACAACCCATATCTCCAATCCACCTGATGTTGAAGGCCAAATTCCTGGCTGGATTAGTGCCTAAATTGAGGGATAGGTTAATTATGGCACGGCCGGAAGCTCACTCTATGGACTTCCATTCCCTTATGACAACGATCCAGGCCATAGAGCTGGACCTGCATATCAAGAAAGAGGCCAAGTCAGCCAAAATCATGGCTGCATTTGAGTTAATTGCCCAGAGTAGTGTTGAGCGCGAATATTCGAAAAGCGAATTTTTTTAGCGAATATCGGCACTTCGCTAATTCGCGAATATTTCGAATATAGCGCTATAAATTCGCTATTTCGAATATTCGTTTTTTTTTTTGTTTTTTTTTAGTTATATTTTTTTCTTTCCTACTTCCCAAAAGTAGTTCTTACCTGTCCTGAGGATTCCTG
Organism: Bufotes viridis; assembly: GCA_033119425.1. NCBI lineage: Eukaryota > Metazoa > Chordata > Amphibia > Anura > Bufonidae > Bufotes > Bufotes viridis. The sequence continues at coordinate 63,973,416 of CM065594.1, read as the reverse complement.
GCTTCCTGGCTGCTCTAGTCAGTGCCCGTTGCCGCTTCTGCCGACTTCCGTGCTCATGTGGAGCGTCCCCATCCATGGGAGAATCTCCATATACTAAAATGTACTGTCGGATTTGAGGAATTACGTTGAAATCGCAATGCGATTAATTCAAGTTATATTAATCGCATTGCGATTACAACTTAGCACTGCTATCTTACATAGGCTAGAATTAACGAATATGGAGTATAGCTATGCACTAGCAGTGCTAAGTTGAAATCGCAATGCGAATACTTTAAGTTAAATTAATCTCATTGCGATTTCAACTTAGCACTGCTGCTATATTCCATATTCGTTAACTTCGTTAATTCTAGCAAGCTGACCCATTATAAACCCAGCTCTAAGTTGAAATCGCAATGCGATTAATATAACTTGAATTAATCGCATTGCGATTTCAACGTAATTCCTCAAATCCGACAGTACATTTTAGTATATGGAGACGTTCCCATGGTGATGGGGACGCTCCATGAGCACAGAAGTTATGGTTGGCTTGGTAGAATTAGCGAATAGCTTAATATGACGAATGTATTCGTCATATTCCTCAAAACGAAGATAACAAAGTATTCTACATCTTCGCTTTAGCTACCTATTCGTCTCGTCATCGTCAACTTCGCTATTCGCTAATTCTAGCAATCAAATAGGAAGGTTGACTTACCAGACAGCTGTGTTAAATTACGCTATGCGATTTTTTTTTTTTAATACAATAATTATATTACTTGATAAAATTATTATAAGTATTCTATTTATTAAAAAAAAAACAAAAAACGCATAGCGAATTTAACACAGCTGTCTCTATAGTCAACCTTCCTATTTGATTGCTAGAATTAGCGAAGTTGACGAATAGGTAGCTAAAACGAAGATGTAGAATACTTCGTTATCTTCGTTTTGAGGAATAGACGAATACATTCGTCATATTCGTCATCCTCGCTAATTCTAGATATGAAACCAATAGGAAAGTAGCCTTAAGTACAAATCGCAATATGCGATTATTTAAATCGCATGTTAATCGCGATAACTAGAAAAAATGACGAATATTCGATTTCGACGAATATGAAACGAATATTCATTCGAATATTCGCGAATTTCGTCGAAATCGAATATGGCACCTGCCGCTCATCACTAGCCCAGAGTAACCATCCTAGGCAAAGGAGAAACAAAGGGAATAAATATCCTAGTCCTGTCTGTTTCCTTTGCTGTCAGAAAGGTCATGTAGCAAGCCACTGTTCAGTGTATGAGGAGGTCTAGGATTCTCCCAAACCTCGTAAGACCACCCCTGACCGGCCCTATGCACATAAAGCAAATCCAGGGAAATCATACAGCAGTATGGATGGCCATCCGGGAACTTGCCATTTCATCCCCGATCCCGTACCTACCCAGAACATCGGAGCTGTTACAGTCCAACAGCTCAACCCGCTAGGGAAACACCAAACTGATGTCAGCTCATGTCAATCTGTTTCTTGAGGAAATGCCATACCCTCTATCCTGCCTCATTGACACCGACGCAGCCAGAACTGTCCTAAAAACCCAAACCTCAGAGGCAGGATTCCACTTTCTGGCAAGACTACCCCCACTATTGGACTTACAGGTCAATCAGTGACTCTCAGAGAGACTAAACCATTGCACTGCAAGTTAGGCCAACAAACAGAAGCAGTTAGATCTTTGTTGATCTCAGATGATGTTCCTATTAATCTTTTGGGGGCAGACATTCTGTCACATTCAGGCCAAAATCTCCTATACCCCGGAGGGTGTTGTTGTTACTAGTGCACTCACAGACGAGCCGCTGTGTGCAGTGGTTGCAGTTCTGTATACTGGAGAACCTGGCAACTTTGTGTCCCTGGACGTACTGACCGAGGTAGATCCTAAACTTTGGGCGGTTGACAAGTATGACGTTGCCCTATTGCCAGTACATCAGCCACTATATGGATTGCCCCAGGTTGCGTATTACCAAGATTACCACTAATAAACGGCAAACAGGGCTTAGAAATATATCACTGCACCGCAGAACGTCAATTAGGCCCAAATTTTGTTCTACTTTTACACAAAATGCTTTTCAACAGAGAAGCACAATATATTTTCATTTCCCCCCTAGTGAGTCTCCGCCCCTCACATTTTGTGGGTTTTAAGCAGCCAATAAAGGTGCAGGTAAGTACTACCCTGACTGTAATGCCAGTAGCCATGTTGGCTGCTGGCATTACAGTGATTGGCTGGCCAGAACGCGCCATCGGGTGCTATATAGCACCCGATGAACCATGTTCGGCTCAGATGTAGACAGGGAGAACAGAGCATAGGAAGTGAAAGAAAGTGGGTGCCAGAAGATCCGGAGGTCGCCCAATTTCAATATGTGGATGATTTGTTGGTTTATTGCCCGCATAAGGAGTCATGATATAGGCTTACCATCTCGTTGCTTAACTATCTGCCATCAACTGGGAATAAGGCTAGCAAGGTAAAATGGCAGTTTTGAATCGAGAAGGTTACTTTTCTAGGCCGATATATAACATAAGAGAGTGAATCTGAATCGCACATCCTCAGTACTATGCTTTTGATATAACGACTGTCCTTCAGCATAATTACATGGCATCTCAGCCCAATTTGTAATACATTCTATGCTGTGCATAAATGAGGCATTAGTATACAGTAAAAGGTAAAGAGATAAGCAGGCACACTCATATGGGTAAAATCTAAACACCACGAAAGCTAATAACTATATACATTGCTTACAAACATATATTCTGAAGCCCCAGGTGAAGTTAGACCCTTCATGGTTTATATAATACAAGACTTGCCATCAGTGACAACCACTACATACCTTTGTCTTGTGGACAACTGTTCCACAAAGTTCCACAATACGGTGGGACCCTATTCATTTTACCCATTTTTATCATAAGTGGCTATTGTATTTTTATTTTTATATTTTGTATTTCATTTCAAGTGCCATTTTTAAAATTGGATCATTGACTTTCATCATTATGAACTATTGACCACATCTATATTTTCACAACTATTCTCAATCAGCAATATAACATCTATATCCATACTTATTTTTATTAATAAACTAGATTAGATTTTACCCATATATGAGTGTGCCTGCTTATCTCGTTACCTTTCACTTTCCACTATCCTGACTGGGTGAGTCAGATCTAGCAGTTATTGCACCTCTATCATTTGTTTGAGCAGTAGAGCCATCTATTTCATTCACCTTAGCATTAGTATACAGTTTGATCAAAGAGCATAGGCCCACTTACCGCGACAAGGTTGCCTCTACAAGTGTCTTAGAGACTTTACTCGACCTCATAATGCCCGACAGTTGAGAGCCCTTCTAGGGCTCACTCAGCAGCCACATGTCGGGCCAAGAGGTCGAACTATATGCATTGGCCAGAACCTATAAGAAACATAAAGGATTAAGGATCAATGTATACACGGATTCGAGGTACGCTTTCAGAATAGCCCATGATTTCGGTCCAATTTGGAAGGCCAGAGGATTCCTCACTAGCTGGGGGAAACCTGTGAAGCACGTCGAACTAATCAACAGATTGTTTATAGCGTTTACACTCCCATTAGAAGTGGCTGTCTTAAAAGTCAAAGCTCACACCACAGAGACCACCATGGAAGCTAGGGGCAATGCAATGACAGATCTGGCTGCTAAAGAAGGAGCCCTAGACCCCCCTCCCCTAATGCTAATGCTGGCTAAACCCGCTGATCTGTCGTTGGATGAGTTCAAGAAGTTGCAGGCTCAGGCAGAGAACTCAGAAAAGTGGAAATGGGCAGTGTTGGAGGCAACGGAGGGGGCTGTTAAAATCTGGGGGCGCCGGTAGTAAGTGGTGCTTGCCAAGAGTATCCTATCCAATAATGGCCCATTTAGCTTACTACCCCAGTCACCAGTCCAAAACTGGCATGTGTGCTCAAGTGGAAGAGTACTGGATAGCTCCAGGATTCTTCACCACAGCCACTAAATTCTCTAGTGCTTGCCTGGTCTGTGCTTTTCACAACCCTGGACGACCGGCTATAACCCCAAAGAAACATTCCCCAAAATCTGAGTACCCATTCCAGAGTGGGCCCCACGAGTATGCTTTGGTCTGTGTAGACATGTTTTCTGGATGACCGGAGGCTTGGCCCGTTAAAAAAAGCTAATGCCACCACGACCGCCAAAAAGATCCTTTCTGAGGTTGTCTGTCGATGGGGAGTACCCGAAACTATTGAAACCGACTGGAGGACTCACTTTACGGGACAAATTTTCAAGGAGATATGTGAGGCTCTCCACATCAATCAGGGTCTCCATACTCCTTATCATCCCCAAAGCAGTGGCAAGGTGGAAAGACTAAACGGTACTATCAAGAACAAGATCTCTAAGATCTCCGCCGACATGGGTAAACTGTGGCCCAAGTGTTTGTCCATCGCTCTCTACTTTGTGTGCAATGCACCAAGGCGGCCTGATGGGCTGTCCCCATATGAGTCTCTGTTAGGGAGTAGACCAAAGACGGGGTTGTACTTTCCCCAGCAGCTGTCATCTTTACATCTCAGCTGACAAGGTATGTGCAATCTCTTCAACAGGAACTTCAAAAGATACTCCAGAGAGTTTATGAATCTATTCCTGATCCAGAATCTATAACTGGTTTGCATTCCATACAACCAGGCAATTCGGTGGTCGTTAAAAAGCATCAGCGCCAGGGACTGGAGGCGAGATATACGGGGCAGTACCGGGTTCTACTTACAACACCAACGTCCCTCAAGGTCGAGGAAAGTCACGGGTGGATCCACACCAGCCATTGCAAGAAGCTACTGGACCACAAAGCGCAATGATAAGTTACCTCATATTCTTTTATTCTGTCTAATGCACTTTGGAAAATGTTATGAGGAGTCACATCCGAATTTGTTATTCAGGATGCGTTTGCAGTTAGCAAAGATGGCAAATAGATCCAACTGCTGGGTGTGCTCCAAACCACCTCCAAATCAGAGCCTTCCGGCCATGGCGGCATGCCCTTTATGACATCAGGGTGGGCATGAGAAAAATCAACCCTTTAGGTAAATCTGTGGAGCGTCACCTATCCATAGAGTTCAACCATACATTCTTCTTTTTACCCTCTCCTCCTTCCCTTTCTTTCTTTTTCTCCTCTTTATCTTTTCCTTTCTCCCCTTCTGGTGACGAAAGAGGAGGGAAGGGGGGAATCCGACTATTGCAACTATTACCTAACACTTATCTCAAAAATATAAGAATCTTAATCACTACTGTTAAGACAGATATCATCATTAAATACAATATATATGTTAGTATATTATCCACGAATAGTCCACAAACTGTACCTTAATCCAGGTATTTTTTGGTGCAAAAGGAGAAAAAGAGAGAAAAAAATAAAAAATACAGTTAGCAAATAGTTAGTATATTTCCAGTTATCCACAAATAGCCAAATGAAACACCTCCAAAGACAGTTCCTTAATCTAGATGTTGTTTAGTTAGGGAGGGAGAGGAAGAGAAACCAAGGGTTAACAATAGTTAATCCAGCGAGAGAGATTCCAGCATAATAAATTTAGAACACGGGGTTAACAATAGTTAATCTAGTGAGAGGGGTTCCAGAGAGGGTTGGGGTCAGGATTGTAATATATGGATCTAATCTGCTATATGAGATAATATATAGACGTCTGTATTTCCTCACGTCCCTTTTTCTTTCCTTTCCCTTTTCTTTCGTTTTCCTTCAGCAAAGTTCAAACAGTCACCACAGATGTATCAAATGCTGCAGAGTGTCCGCACAACCTCTGAATTCCTTTCTCCAACTTCCCTGACCCCTCTCCTACCTCTCAGCTGTATCGCGGCTTCTCTGATGTGCGATAACTGCCACGTGTCTAGCAAAACACCCGCTCCACTTCTCTGTACAGCCGCTCACTGGCAATCACCTCCTTCAGTACTCCTGGCTCCCATCCACATGTCAGGCAGCACGGGGGGACAACACCACGGGTCAGCTTCAGCCCTCTGCACACACCACTCCTTCGGCTCCCAGCCTCGCGTCAATTCAGCATTTGGAGGCGACGCTGGATCCCTCCACTCCTCTGCACAGGGAGTCTCGGCACCAAGGTATCAGCATCCACATCAGGCACTTCAGGCCACATCAGGCACTTCAGGGAGAATCAATATCAGCCTCTCCCCCCTGAACCATTCTCTATACCTTCCTCTACTACGGCACACGCCATCTTGGAGCTGGCAGACGGGCAGGCGAGCAGGGAGGGGCCGGAGCCTAGCGTCAGACGACAGACACTCGCATGCTCATTCTCAACCAACCATACATTCTTAGATGGTAACGTCACTTATGGTCTTGATGTCAGCCCTGAGACTTGTTGGTTTAGTGGACCCGTGTGGGTATCCGGTCAATTACGGCAACCTCAGATTTGTTTTAATATCAGCTCTGGATTTTGAGCTAAGTCCATGGGTCGGACCGAATGCCCATCTGGGATCACTGTCCAGATCGACCATAGAATCCCTGACCGTAAGAACCTAACCACCAGACACGACTATACCTGCTGGGATGAGGGTGTGACATTCAGCATGGTGCAGCAATCTCTTTATCCATCTAGCTGTTGCTCAACTCCCATAACCAGGAACCCTAATGACCTTTGTGTCTCTCTAACTGGGCCCTATTACTTCTTGTGTGGGCAGGCTGCTTACAGAGTCATTCCCACGAGTGCTAGAGGGTCATGCTCCTTAGTCAGGTTAGTCCCCGCCTCCTACATTGCCGATGGTCACAAGAATCTGATGGTGCAGAGGAGGGTAAGTATGGGAAGAAGGACTAGGAGGGAGCTGTTCTCTGCAGGGGACCGTGCTTGGGCATGGTTTTTGGCATGGACCGGATGAGGTATAGAACTTATGAAGCCACTGAACAAATGTTCTACCATAGTGGATGAGATGTTCAACAAGACAGTCAAAGCCATTAGAGTAGTCTACTCTGAACAGCGACAGTTAAAAACTCTTCTCCTCCAGGAGAAGATGGCTCTCGACTATCTTTTAGCTGAAAAGGGGGGTTTCTGTGAATTCATCGGGGAGGATTGCTGCACCTGGGTGGTAAGATACTGGTGACAAGGTTCAGGCTCATCTAGATAGAGTTAAGGTGTTACAGGGGCAAGCATGTGTGATTGCAGATGAAGGTTGGAACCCCTTTAAAGGTCTGGGGGGCTTTGGTGATATGTTGTTTTCTATAGGATTGTGGCTTAAGGAAATAGGAGTGTATATCCCGTTACTGCTGTGCTTTCTATTTCTTTTCTATGTGGCAGTGAGAATGACCTGCTGCATGATGAATCGAGACGCGAGGAGCTCGTTCAGAGGACCACGTTATGATTACAGAGAACCATCGCCCAGAGCAACCAGAATCTTACTCCAGGAGGACCGACCCAAGAAGAACCACTGCATTTTAAGGAACCGTCATGGAGAATCAGCCTTCCTTTTGAAGGCATTTCGAGACTTTTCACTGTCACCACTCCTGCCGGACGTCGCGGTCAAGCAATCGAAGAGGCCCAAGTATGCTAGGCCAGGTTTTTCTTGTTAATTCATCTGTAGTGTAGCATGTTCCCCTTTACATGGTTATTCTCTTTAGAGGTCTGGTTTGAGTGATTGTAGTGTTAAGAAGCCGCTGAAATGACGACATATGGCGAAAAAGAGGGAACTCTTGTAGAAAATTATTGTTCGCCATATGGTCACCATCTATCCTATGGAGATGAGCAGATTCGTTTGCATCGCGCAAAAACTTTCACACGATGGTCTGGTCATCCCGACCTGTAGCTAATTTGTGCCCGGCCTGGTATTACTATAGGATACCAGTGTCATGGCGCCGGCTGGGGCGGGAGGATGGGGACTGTCAAACAAAGGTTTCTTCATCCATGAGGATAAGTGCGGCAACGGAAATGGCACGAATAAGTATGTGAATGCGCGAACATAAGTTCGCGTGATCATTCACATCTTCGCCAGCCAATCACTTCATATCATAACCTGTCTCCCAATTGGTCATGATTGTAAGACCGCCTTCCATCCTTTATAGCGGTGTACAACAGTGTGCCTACAGTAACACACATAGGGAGTCTGCTTTGGTAGTGAAATAATAATGTGAGTCCGTATGACATGCAGATGACAGGCGTCGCTCTTAGAATCACTACACACTTACCTTATTTGGGCAGGCACTGGTGAAAACTGAGCAAATAACTCAAGTATGAAGTCAGATTTAGGCTCCATTCACACGTTTGTGTTTTGTGTATCCGCAAATTGCATAACCGCAAAACTCAGACACCGGCCATGTGCAAATCGCCTGCACTATAATAGAAAATGCCTGTTCTTGTCCGCTATTGCGGACAAGAATAGGACATGTTATATTTTTTTGCAGAAACGGAAGTGCAGATGTGGAAGTGCAGATCCGGAAATGCGGATGCGGACAGCACATAGTGTGGTGTCTGCATCTTTTCCGTCCCCATCGGAAATGAATGGGTCTGCACCCGTTCCGCAAAATTGCGTAATGGATGCGGACACATTTTGCGGACATGTGAATGGACCCTTACAAGTCAATGTTAGTGTCAAGAAGAAGCTCACTACTTTTACACCGTCGTCAGCTGATTCCATATAGATGTAAAAAGAACCTGTTCTATTAAACGCTTATAAATGTAGAGACCCCCCTGCCAGAGTGGAAAGGGTGTCAGCAGTAAGTTTGTGTTGACATCACTGATTATCTTGGCTTTCCTCTGATCCGTCAGACCAATAACCTCCCAAAAAACAGATCTTGTCTGTTGAGCATTTGCCTTCACTCGGTCAGTAACCCATAAGTATTGCTAATGCAAAAAGAAAAAACAGGAGTGGATCCAAAACAGAGATGACACGTGAACGGAATATTTGCATGTCTTCTGTGTTTTGTACCCTCTCCTGCCTTACAGCTAATACACAGAGAGGATCCGTTGTGCATCTCATTTTTCCTTCCTTCTGACAGATCAAAAAAAGGGTCAAATAAAAGATGATGTCAGCCAAGCCAAAAAGGCAAAATAGTGTCCTAGTGGCACAGAGTGGCACAATGACAGGGTGTGGAGGGGGCGGCAGCATCAGAATGGCACAATGATAACGTCTGGAGGTGGCAGCAGCATGAGGAGGCCACATAGTGGCATCATAACGAGAGATTGTGAAGGTGGCCGCAGCATCAGCTTCAGGAGACCACAGAGAGGCACAACTACAAAGTCTGGAGGTGGTAGAAGCATCAGGAGGAGGCCACAGGGTGGCACAATGACAAAGTGTGGAGGTGGCAGCAGCAACATCAGGAGGTTATACAGTGGCACAATGACAGAGTCTGGAGGTGGTGGCAGTATCAAAAGTAGTGTTGAGCGCGAATATTCGAAAAGCGAATTTTTTTAGCGAATATCGCCACTTCGCTAATTCGCGAATATTTCGAATATAGCGCTATAAATTCGCTATTTCGAATATTCGTTTTTTTTTTTTTTTTTTTTAGTTATATTTTTTTCTTTCCTACTTCCCAAAAGTAGTTCTTACCTGTCCTGAGGATTCCTGGCTGCTCTAGTCAGTGCCCATTGCCGCTTCTGCCGACTTCCGTGCTCATGTGGAGCGTCCCCATCCATGGGAGAATCTCCATATACTAAAATGTACTGTCGGATTTGAGGAATTACGTTGAAATCGCAATGCGATTAATTCAAGTTATATTAATCGCATTGCGATTACAACTTAGCACTGCTATCTTACATAGGCTAGAATAACGAATATGGAATATAGCTATGCACTAGCAGTGCTAAGTTGAAATCGCAATGCGAATACTTTAAGTTAAATTAATCGCATTGCGAATTCAACTTAGCACTGCTGCTATATTCCATATTCGTTAACTTCGTTAATTCTAGCAAGCTGACCCATTATAAACCCAGCTCTAAGTTGAAATCGCAATGCGATTAATATAACTTGAATTAATCGCATTGCGATTTCAACGTAATTCCTCAAATCCGACAGTACATTTTAGTATATGGAGACGTTCCCATGGTGATGGGGACGCTCCATGAGCACGGAAGTTATGGTTGGCTTGGTAGAATTAGCGAATAGCGAATATGACGAATGTATTCGTCATATTCCTCAAAACGAAGATAACGAGTATTCTACATCTTCGTTTTAGCTACCTATTCGTCTCGTCATCGTCAACTTCGCTATTCGCTAATTCTAGCAATCAAATAGGAAGGTTGACTTACCAGACAGCTGTGTTAAATTCGCTATGCGATTTTTTTTTTTTTAAATACAATAATTATATTACTTGATAAAATTATTATAAGTATTCTATTTATTAAAAAAAAAAAAAAAATCGCATAGCGAATTTAACACAGCTGTCTCTATAGTCAACCTTCCTATTTGATTGCTAGAATTAGCGAAGTTGACGAATAGGTAGCTAAAACGAAGATGTAGAATACTTCGTTATCTTCGTTTTGAGGAATAGACGAATACATTCGTCATATTCGTCATCCTCGCTAATTCTAGATATGAAACCAATAGGAAAGTAGCCTTAAGTACAAATCGCAATATGCGATTATTTAAATCGCATGTTAATCGCGATAACTAGAAAAAATGACGAATATTCGATTTCGACGAATATGAAACGAATATTCATTCGAATATTCGCGAATTTCGTCGAAATCGAATATGGCACCTGCCGCTCATCACTAATCAAAAGGCCACAGAGTGCACAATGACAGAGTCTGAAGGTGGCAGAAGCATCAGGAGACCACAGAGTGGCACAATGACAGAGTCTGGAGGTAGCAGCAGCAACATCACGAGGCCATACAGTGGCACAATGACAGAGTCTGGAGGTGGCGGCCGCATCAGGAGACCACAGAGTGAGCACAATGACAGAGTGTGGAGGAAGCCACAGGGAGGAACAATGACAGAGTGTGGAGGTGGCAGCAGCATGAGGAGGCAACAGAGTGGCACAATGAGAGAGTCTGGAGGTGGCGAAAGCAGCTGCATCAGGAGGATGCCACAGAATGGCACAATGACAGAGTGTGGAGTTGCCGGCAGCAGCAGCAGCAGCATCAGGAGGAGGCCACAGAGTGGCACCATGACAAAGTGTGGAGGGGGCCGCAGCAACAGTAGGAGGCCACAGAGTAGCACAATGAGAGAGTGTGGAGGTGGCAGCAGCAGCAGCATCAGGAGGAGGCCACAGAGTGGCACGACTACAGAGTGTGGAGGTGGGTAGCAATAACAGTACCCGCTGACGATGGTGGGTGTAAGAAGGAGCTCTTGGCATCAGATGTGTGGCATCAGGCGGGTGCCAGAATCAGAATAGTAGCTGAAGCAGGTAGCCAGAAGAAACAGGTCTCTTGTCAAGGTTTGGGTGAGGCAGCATGGATTACCTAATCTGATGCATCAGGTATTGGTGGGTGGTTATCCTGGCTGATCCACGTCTGATTCATCTTGACAAATGTCAGTCTCTCCACATTTTGGGTAGGCAAGCGAGTTTTTCTTGGAATAACTATGGTCTCCACCGCACTAAACACCCACTCTGATGCCACACTACTGGCAGGGCAGGACAGCTTTTCCAGGACACTCTGCTAGTTGCGGCCAAAAATCCAGTTTGGCTTCCCAGTAGTCCAGCGGATCTTTAATGTGGGGTGGCAGGGTGCTGTCCAAGTATGCCACTACCTGCTGGTTCAGGTCCTGCTCCAGGTCTAGCTGCTGCTGCTGGGGAGTACTTTCTTCACTATGCGGGTGAAGAAAGCTGCTCATCAGTGACTCTAGAATCAGGCTGCTGCTGATAGAAATATAGTATTCCCTTACGTCCTACCAGCAGCACAGATGGGGTTAACCACCCCCCATGGACTGGCAGGACCGGCGGAATGTTTAATGAGCCCAAGACTAATAACTCAATTTAACAATTAAGTATCTCCTTAAAAGGAGGAAGTCAACCCCCAGCCCACTGTTTTTTTCTGTCCTCCTGGACAGGTGGACTAGGCGGTTTGTTCCCCCCTTTCTTATGGAAAGTGCGGGGAGCCTTCTTTTCATTTGTGTAACGGCGTTGCCGTTTTTCCTAGGGACCTTGTCAGTTTGGCCGGCAGCTTATTTGCTGCCGGCCCCGCGCAGTTGCGCCTGGCTGGGGAATTTTGGCGGCTTCCTTGGTCCAGGATTCTCGGTCCCTGTGCGCCGCCATCTTCCGGAGGTGATACAGGGACTCTCCTTTTGCACCACCTCCGGGTAATCCGGCCGTGATTTTTTCACGGGCACGATTTTTTTCATAGATGCGATTTTTTTATGCATCTTCCTGTGGAGGATTTACTGGAGGAAGGGTGGATTGGCTATCCCTCCCCTTCCCCTATTTTGGGAGGCTGTGTGCTCCAGTTCAGTCTCTGGCTACATATGCTTTTTCAGCTAGCTCCCAGAGTCCTAAAATTGGTGTTGTTCCACTTGTGGTGTTTTTTTCCTCAGCTGCCTCCGGTCTATTTTTCTACCTTTCCTGCGTAGATAGGTGGTTTACAAATGTTTTATTTGTCCCTTTTTTTCCCGCAGTGATGTCTTCTCCGCGGGATTCGGAAGGCAGGAAAGTGGATTCCAAGAGGAAGCATCTATCCTGCTACCATTGCAGCAGTCAACGGTTATTGTAAGCTGATCATACCTGCACTCGTGAGATCGCAGAAGCTAAACAGCTTAAGGCTGGGCTAAGACCAGCCTGGGAGACCGGTTGGGAATCCCTGGGTCTGTTGACTTAACCTACACCAGGTGTTACAGCTGCTGTTAGAGGTTTCTGACCTCTAGTGAACCTACGTTGCAGGGTATGTATCAATGGCTCTGTTAAAGGAGTCATAGGCCTGCTGGATGGAAAGGCTTCCTATTCGTGCCCAGGCCCCTATGGAGACCTCTGTCCTGGTAGAGAGACCTTCTTGGTCTGCTTAGTTTCTTCCTCCTCGGATGAGGAGGAGCTGACGTTGTGTTTTCTCCCCTGGAAAGACACAGAAGTTACTCAAGTCCATCAGGTCGGGGGACCATGATGTTGACTGTGGGGAGCCTCCCGTTCCAGCTAATCGGGCACCTTGTGTCTTCAAAGCGGATGAGACCCTCCTCTCTGTCATGATATAGAGTGGAAAAAAACTGCAAAAGGTCCGGTTTTAACAAAGAAGTTTAAATCCATGTTCCCGATGGCTTAACTCTTGGTGGATTCATAGGGATCCATTCCCAAGGTGGACATGGCTATTGCCAAGTTGTTCAAGCGCACTCTGGTTCCTGCAGACGATGGGTCTAGCTGCAGGACCCCCTTGCAGAGTGCACACTAAGACGGGGTGTTACGGCAGCTGCTGCTTCCGCTTCCACAGCCATAGCGGCTTTTGAAGTCTCTACGTTCCTCCGATCTCGCCTGGATCAAATTTAAGTTGATGTGAACCAGTATGTGAACATACTGGCTGCTTTCAAGACCATCAACCTGGCTACTGACTTCTTGTGCGTTACCGCACAGCTCCAGTTGAAGCTAGCTTGATGTCCCTGGGATCGGCGGCCCATATTCCATTTTGGCTTAAGCCTTGGGTCGCTGACAATTCCTCAAAATACAGCTTATATGGCCTTCCATTCAAGCCCAACCGTTTGTTCAGTTCGGAGCTAGATAAGATCATGGAGGGCCTTTCAGACTAGAAGGTGAAGAGCCTTCCCCAGCAGTCCTTTCGAGGACAGGGCAGACAAGACCGCGGTGGCAGGTCTGGCCAGCAAACAAGCTCTTGTAGTGACTGGAGAGCACAGCGAAAGGGTTTGAGGTGCTCTCGTGGAGGAGCCAAAGATGGAAAATCCACCTCCTGACTACGGGGCTCTTGGTTAATTCCTGTTACTCCTGCCGTCCTGCCAATAAGCTTCCCCATTCCTAAGCTTCATGTACCCGTCGGGAGTCGTCTCCCCCACTTCTGAAGAATGGATCCAAGAGATCTCGGATCCCTGGGTCCTGAATATCATTTCCAACGGTTATTTAGTCAACCTCACCTCTATTCCTCTGGACAGGTTTGTCAAGATCAACCTTCTACAAGCTGCCAAGGAGGCGATCCTAGAGGCCTACATTCAGGACTACATTTGCAAAGGGGCTCTGGAGGAGGTTCCGGCAGGAGAACGGGGCCTAGGGATCTTTTCACCAGTTTTTCTGGTTCCCAAGGCTTCAGGAGATCTCCGGATGATTATCGATCTGAGATATTTCAATCGATTTATAAGGAAGGTGAAGTTTCGTGTAGAAACCATAAGGTCAGTAGTTCACGTCGTCAATCCTGGAGACGTGATGGCAACCCTGGACCTCAAGAATGCATATCTGCACATCCCGATCCATGCTGGTTCCAGGAAGTATATCAGGATCACGGTCCAGGTGTCCGGTGTCGTCAGGCATCTTCTGTTTGTTGCCCTTCCCTTTGGCATTTCTTCTGCCCCTCACACTTTTACCAAGGTGGTGGTTCTGTGGTGGCGGCTTTGAGCCTACAAGGACTGACCATCATTCCTTATATGGACGACTGGCTTTGAAAGCCTCTGCTCTAGCGGTCCTAACCCAACTTCTTCAGGTAACAATCTCCTTTCTATTCCACCTAGGTTGGATCATCAGCTGGTAGAAGTCGAACGTGAGCCCGTCGACTTCAGTAAGATATCTAGGCTTCATAATCGACTCCACTGAGATGTCGCTCCAGTTGACTCCAGAAAGAAGATTCCGGGTTCAGAACATGGCAAGTTCCTTTCCCCGGCGAGTTCCAATCCGGACTCTCATGAAGATGTTGGGGCTCATGTCAGCGTCTGCGGAAGCAGTCCCTTGGGCTCTATGGCACCTCCGCCCTCTACAGTCGGAGGTCCTCTCCTAATGGAATGGCAGCCCTGCTGGGCTAAACTCCCTGTGCTCCCTGACTTGGCAAACTCGGTATTCCCTCAGATAGTGGTGCCATCTTTTAGACGGGAAGTCTATGACCCAGCCAATCTGGGTCATATTGACTACGGATGCATCCTAAGTAGGCTGGGACGCTCACCTAGACACTCTCTAGTTCACGGGACCTGGTTTCCTCAGGAGTGGCTTCTTTCATCCAATCTCCGCGAGATTCAAGCTATCCGGCTAGCCCTCCTTCACTTAGCCCCTCAGATCCGGGGCAAAGCGGTGAAAGTCCAGTCAGACAATGTGACTGCGGTACTTTACATGAACCAGCAGGGAGGCACAAGATCACTTCCCCTCCTGTCAGAGATCTGGGTGATTCTGGATTAGGCAGAGTTGTACCTTCCCACTTATCTGCGATCCACATCCAAGGCTCCCTCAATATGATAGCGGCTGAGCCGCGGTCTTCCGTCGGTGGAGTGGTCTTTACATCCGGAGATATTCAAGCAGATAGTCCTCAAGTGGGTATGCCAGAGGTGGATCTCATGGCAACAAGGTTCAATGCCAAGGTGGAGAGGTTCTGCTCCCTTTACAGGGAGGACAACCCCCTGGCATTAGATGCTCTGTCAATATCCTGGAGGTTCAGGCTGGCTTACATCTTCCCTCCCTTTTCCATGATACCGAGGTTATTGATGAAAATCCGTCAGGATCAGGCCTCGGTGATAGCCATCAGACTGTTTTGGCCGAAGAGATCCTGGTTTACCTAGCTCACTCAGTTGAGTCGAGGACAATATTGGAGGCTCCCCCCACAGCAGACCCTGGTGTCGTGGGACACTCACCTCTGCTCAGATCTGCACAGATTCAACCTGACAGCCTGGAGGTTGATCAGTCCCTTCCCAGAATAGAAGGGCTTTCAGAGTCGGTCCTGAGAACGCTGTCTCATTCTGGAGCGGACTCTACCAAGAGAGCCTACTCTTGTATTATGAGTATATTCTCATCCTGTTGCACCTCAACTGAGGTGGCGTCTGCAGATCCGCCCCTCTCCGCTATCCTTCAGCTCCTGCAAGACGGCCTTGATAGAGGCCTTGCCCTTCTACTCTGAAGGTTCAAGTTTCAGCCATCTCAGCTTGCCTTATCAGGCTTTTTTCTCAGGACCCGCTGATCAAACGGTTCCTTAAAGGAGATGAAAGATTAAAGCCTACAGTACTGAGACCCCTTTTTTTCAATGGGTTTTTCAGTAGTTCTCAGGGGGTTATCATCTCCCCCCTTTGAACTGTTAGAGGAGGTGGACATCAAGTTCGTCAATTGGAAGTTTGTGTTTCTCCTTGCAGTGACTTTGGCCAAGAGGGTCTCTGAGCTTCAAGCTCTCTCAGCACATGAGCCCTATACCATTTTCTTACATGACCGGGACCTTCTTAGATTCCTCCCGTATTGTAGGCCTAAAGTTCCTTCCTTCCAGAACATCAACCAGGTGATATTCCTTCCGGGTCTGTCGACATCTACCACCTCCTCCTAGGAACCTGCTAGACATCCTCTGGACGTCTCGAGATGTCTCCGGATCTATGTGGATAGATCAAGAAGTTCAGGAAAGATGAGAATCTGCTAATCCTGTTGCCGGTAAGTTTAAAGGCTATAAGGCATCCAAGCCTTCCATCAGTCGGTGGATTGAGGAGGCTATTAAGGAATCCTTTGTTTCCACAATCTCTGGACCCTCCGGGATTCGTGAAGGCCCACTCTACTAGAGTTGTGGCTACTTCTTTTGCCGAGAGGAGTCTTCTGCCTCTCAACATGATTTGCAAAGCTGCCTCCTGGAGCTCTGAATCGACATTCATCTCCCATTATAGACTAGATGCCAGTCTAGCTGAGTTTTCGGCCTTTGGGCAGACTTTTCTTAGTTCTGCCAGGCAGGAAGGCCCTCCCTAGGGGTTTCTTCTTGCTATCTCCCCATCTGTGCTGCTGGTAGGATGTAAGGGAATCGTTAATTTCTAACGATAATTTGTTTTCCCTTAGTCCTAACAGCAGCACACAAATTTCCCACCCTAGTAAGTCTAGTTTTTTTCTTACTATAAACACAGTGGGCTGGGGGTTGACTTCCTCCTTTAATGGAGATACTTAATTGTTAAATTGAGTTATTAGTCTTAGGCTCATTAAACATTCCGCTGGTCCTGCCAGTCCAAGGGGGGGTGGTTAACCCCATCTGTGCTGCTGTTAGGACTAAGGGAAAACAAATTATCGTTAGAAATTAACGATTTTTCCAGCTCACCTTTTCAGCCCAATAGTGCACGGAAACAGCTGAGTTAGACTTCTACAGACATCAAATGGAAGAAAAAGCATTCCAGCACTTCTTGGATGAAGATAAAACAATTTTCCTTTATTTCTTTGCTTGGTAAAATAGCATGACATCGGGCATGGTTCACATAGCAGACAGTGCAGTTGCGACTATTTAGGATGTTTTTCATGGCATTGCAAAGATTAAGAACCTTGAGTTTGAAACGCGTCCTAAATAGTCGCAACTGCACTGCCTGCTATGTGAACCATGCCTGATGTCATGCTATTTTACCAAGCAAAAAAATAAAGGAAAATTGTTTTAGCTTCATCCAAGAAGTGCTGGAATGCTGCTGATAGAGCATGGGATGCAGGGACTAATGTGTGTGTGAATTTTAATATTCAGTCTAGTCAGAGAGGGACCCAACTAGTTTGGGAAATCCAAGCTAGTTAAGTGTAGGAGGAGTGAATGCGCATATGAGCTAACACTATAAGTGAGTGAAACCCTGAAGCATAGCCTCTGTAACCTTTGGCCGCAGTACATTGTGTTGAGGCTAAATTGCTATAATCTCCCAAATATCACTATATCATGCGGTATCTCAACTGGCCAGTACTATTCGTATCAGCAGAGGTACCTTGTGGAATTTATGAGTGGGCAAGAGACCACTCAAATAGCAGTTACTATAGGGCGAATGTAGGCTATAGTTTACTATTGTTATCCCTCCTGACTCAGCCTGAGAAATTTTAATAGTGGTTTTGAGTTCCTAAATAATTAAAAATTGGGTTTTAATAAATAACAATAAAGACATATTTTTATAGTTCTTGTTTTAATCAGGGAAGTGCAACAACACGCTTATAGGTCCAATGACCAATTAATAAATCTAATACAGAGATGTTTAGCGTCGCACTTTCCCTGAGGGGTCAACTTAGTACCACTATTTGTGCTAGTGACTCGAAGGGACTCTCTGCCTCCATCTCCACTGCATACTGCCACAGTGTGTCTGGGTCCTCTGCCTCATCTTATTCATCACCCTGTAGCTCCTATGGCTGGACCTGCTCCTCCTGCTTCTCCTCTCCTGTCACCTGTGTAGAAAAACTACCCGTTTCGTAACACATTGCTTGTGCTTTGATGTCCTCCTCCAGTTCAGCCCCCACAGGGCTCATGTGACCAGGAGATCAAGGCGCCACACCCCCAGTCGCTTGACCAGCCAGATTTACAAGCATCTGTTCCAGGACATGAAGCAATGGAATTATATTGTTCGTCCCGTAGTCCTGGCGACTGACAAATAACATGGCCTCTTCAAAGGGCCTGGCAAACGTCAGGTTTCACGCATAAGCTGCCACTAGCTGACATCGAAATTACACAGGGGAGTACTCCTGTCCGCTTGGATCATTAAGAAATCGTTTATGGCCTTTCTCTGTTCGTATAGTCAGTTTAACATATGGAGGGTGGAATTCCAACGGGTGGAAACATCGCATGTTAGCCTATGTTGGGGGATGCCATTCTGCTTCTGCAGCTCAAGGAGGGTGTGCTTTGCGGTGTACGAGTGGCTGAAGTGCATGCAAAGTTTCCTGGCCATTTTTATGATATTTTGCAGATGGGTGGAAGACTTCAGGAACACACGTGCCATGCAGGGTGCATGGCTCAGCCCTCCTTGATGCAGAACTGACACAATGTTATTCCTATTGTCGGTCACCATGGTTCCGATATTGAGTTGCTGTGGAAAAAGCCAGGATTCGATTTCTTGACGAAGGACATGGAGCAGTTTCTCCCCTGTGTGACTCCGATCGCCCAGGGAAGCGAGGTGCAGAACAGCGTGACACTCCCTGCCGTGCTCTGTACATGTGGTAAGCTGGAGGGCCCCTGTGAATTGTCCCTGCAGAGGCTGAGGACACGGTGGAGGATGAGGAGGTAGAGTCGGACATTGTTGCAGGACCAACGGCGTGGCAAAGTGGAGGCGGAAGCGGCATCACCTGGCCAAGTTGCTGGTGTGGCTGTGCAGGAACCACATTCACCCAGTGGGCTGTAAAGGACATGTTGTCATGGTGGGGAGTGGAGGAAACCCCCCACCGTGCAATGTCCGCGGCTGCTACACCGGAAAGCAGGAAATAGGGAGCAGGTCACCTCCTGAAGCGTCCTTTATACTCGCCCTGGTCTCCTAACAGTATGAGCCAACCCAGAAGGTAAGAGGGCCCATACTACTGTAACCTAAGAGCCCTGTATCGTCCTAGGATGGTGAGAGGGCAGAGACCACCCGCACATCCAGGACAACAGATGAGCAGGCGTCTCCAGAGGCCCCACAGCAGCCGGGAACCAGACAGTGTACGCCCGCACGACAGGTAAGTAACAGAGCAAACCAACATCCACAAAACCCACACTTACCTTCCGCACTGAAGATAATGAACCAGCACCAGGATCTCCTGGACCCCCATGCAGACACCAGATGCATGGGGCCTCCAGGCAGGGCAGCACACAGTCTGGACTTTGCTTAAACCCCTCCGGGAAAGCAACCCCCTTCCGGAGGACACACTGACACACAAACCTCCACGCAAACCCACACCATAAACATACACCAGGTGGGGAAGGGCAAAAAGATCCATAAACAATATAACAAATAAGGAGGGCTCACACAGACCATACAGGGGAAACAACCAGCAACCTCCAGCTCATGCTCACACCATGGCTGGAGACAAACAAACTGACCTCAGGCTCCAACACACCAACATATAAAGAGGCCTGAGGTCACACCAACTAAACCCAGCAGCACACATTAACCCTGTGCAAACCGCCCCAGGGAAAGTGCACACAAGCAAAGGGGAGTGTCTAGCATGCTCTGAAGCACAAAGTTGCCAGCGGCAACCACACATGAGTCTACCACGTAATAGCCTACACGTGTGGCAACCAGAAACCATGTCGCTGGCAAGAGCATGCGAGACCCCAAATCCCAACCAAACCATCGGTCGTGGCAACGGCAACCGCATGTGAGGCTACCGCGTAATAGCCCCCATGTGCAGCTACCAGAACATAACCGTCGGCAACAGCATGCCACCAAACCAAGTCACCACCTAACCACAGGTCGTGACACTTGTATTGTCCCTGACATTAGTTACAGCTTTACACATCGCCGCTGCCGTGAACTTTGGCAGACACCAACTGGCTCAAGGACTGGCCCACCTTCTGTTCTACATGTGTGTGCAGGGCTGGTACTTCCTTTTTGGAAAAGAAATGAAGGCTTGGGACTCTCCAGCTCAGCTGTTCTCTGAAAGGTGCAGAGTCCACCACTTGGAAAGGGAGGGACTGCAGCACCAGCAATTTGGACAGGAGCACATTAATACTGTTGTCTCTTGGAAATCGGTTCAGTGATCGATTGCTGATGGAATGACTGACGAGGAGAAGGATCAGGAGCATCAGGACCAGCAGATGATGGGAAGGACAGATAGCTCCCTTCGGGGGAGGTGGTGGAGCCTTAACTGCCTCAAACCGGGTGAGTGTCACTGGGTGATGCAGCGGTTGCTGCAGCAGGCTGGACCAGCAGATCGGAACCACGGTTCTCAAAGGCCACTTTCAGGTGACGCTCCATATGTTGACGCAGGGCCGTGGTGCCAACATTGGCGCCCTGGCCACGCTTCACCTTCTGCCCACATATTCTACATGGCCATGTTCACTAGTGATGAGAGGCAGGGCCAATATTCAAATTCGCGATATTTTGGGAATATTTGGGCAAATATTCATCATATATTCGCGAATTCAAGAATTCGCGATTATTTTCTTGATTGCGAAAATCGGCAGTGTAATATTCATGTATTGCGCTCGTAATAAAGGCGTGAGTCACTTTTGCTACATTTTTCAAGCTCCTGGCCGTTTAGCCAGCGCATGCGCAGTAGGTATTGCGATGCACTGCCAGGAGCGGGCATCGCATTGCGCATGCGCCCGCTACGAATTTGACCACGCAGCCGCAGTGGAAAAGGAGAGAGGAGGAGAGTAAACGGGCGGGCAGAGGCACACGGAGGGCGGGGTTATGAGCCGGGGAGGAGGTGCTGCCTGGGGCTCGGAAGATTGAGACGCCGCCCTGGGCACTTGAGAGGGCGCATTTACATAATCTTCAAAGTTCATTTATGGCTGAAAGAAAACTCCATTAGATACAACAAAGGTACCGTTTTTTAAGTTCTGGGTGGCACATATAACGCTATTTGATCAGTCAAATATGCTCAAATGTGGTGACAGACTCCCTTTAATGAGACTGGAGAAAATGGTTGGCACGGCAGAACATTACAATAGCTTTTTATGCAGATAGAGTGCTCCAACATATTCGCGATTGCACAATTTGGCAATTATTGATGCACATATTTTTGTGCAATACTTACAACTTTACATTTTAGCAGGTCTGACTACATATTACTGATTGGTGCACTAAGTATTGTTATGAACTTGTGACATCACAGCACTATGTCTGTAGCATGCATTTATGGACAGCAGAACTCATCACCCTACCTAACACCCTGCACTGGAACCTATCAGCTCCACTATATCACTATCTAACCTACTCTGAATATCTCACACTAACTATCTTTATTATAAGTATATATATATATATATATATATATATATATATATATATATATATACTAAGTATGTAATGTGACAGCAAAACACAGAGCAGAGCAATGACTCTGCTGTCTCTCTCATAATGGTAAAAAAAATTCTGAAAATTCCTGCTTGGGAGGTTCTTATATAGTAAAGGGGTAGCCAACTTTCCAATTGGTTTCTAGGGATGTTGCTAAGCTCAGACAAAGACATCGCTGCCTTTTCATTGGTCCACAAGCAAGAGGCAGGGAGGAATCATGTGTTCAGATGAATCAATAATGACGAATATTCTTGAATACGAATATATAGCACTATATTCTAAATATTCGCGAATTCTCGAAGTGCCGATATTAACGATAAATATTCGCAATTCGAATATTCGCACCCAACACTAATGTTCACCTCCTCCAGTAACTTAAGAAAAAACTGCCACTGCCGAATAGTTGATTTTACCCCCAACACTTCGCATTGACTGACTGCTACCACCACTGCCTCAGTGAAGCCGTGCACAGCTACTTCCCAGGCAGGTAGGCTCCTTTGAAGTGGGTGGTCTACCCCTTGCACGTTTCACTCCCGACCTCCCACTGCTGATACCCAGCTGACTCCTAGCCACGCTAGCAACTTGCTGGCTCACGGGCAAGCTGCCACTCTCGCCTCCCAATGATGATGAAGCCCCTAATTCACATGGCTCCCAAGTGCGAACATCTACATCATCATTGAATACTGTTTGCACGTCACTGATGTCCTCCTCAACCTTCTCTGGCTCAGGAGCCTGACCGCTCGCAACACCAGCTCCCACGCCACTCTCCACATCATTACTTGCCCGCCTAGTGGCGGAAGCTGCGGATGTCTCCTCCAGATTTTGGTTGTGCAGTAGCTGCTGACTGTCCTCTAGTAGCTTGTCCTCGCTGAAAAGTGGACCCGAGCCCAAAGCATATAATACTTCTCTGGCTGAGGGAACAGAAAAGCACAGAGGCAGGTTGAGGACAGGTGAAGGCACAGGGCCTGCTCCGGGGCCATGCAAACTAAGCATTGTGTCAGAAGAACCCAACAACTCTTGGCTGGGGGTGTCTGATGTCACTGACCGAGTCAACCATTCAAGAACCGCTGGATTGCTGGTCAATACATGAACACTAGATGACACCAGGAGCTCAGGCCTCTCGCTGTGACCTCTGCTGCCACGCCCTATTACTTTGCTGTGACCTCTGCGCCAGAAACATTTACGCCTCTGCCAATCCCTTGTGCAGGGATTTGGCACTTCTCTGTATGACATACAGTTAGATCGTATAATAATATTTTTTATTTCACCACTAATACACAGCAAATGGCTTCAGAATATATCACTGCACTGCAGAACATCAATTAGGCCCAAATTTTGTTCTACTTTTACACATCAGGCTTTTCAACAGATTTAGGCAATGCTGGATGGCAAATATATTTTTATTTTGCCACTAATAAACGACAAACAGGGCTTAGAAATATATCACTGCACCTCAGAACGTCAATTAGGCCAAAATTTTGTTTTTACTTGTACACAAAATGCTTTTCAACAGAGAAGCACAACGCTGGACGGCGAGTATATTTTTATTTCACCACTAGTGATGAGCGAACATGCTCGGCCAAATATCTGTTCTGCTCGAGCATCGCTATGCTCGGCACATGGCTATACTCGACAGAGTACCGCATGTGCTCGAGCGCAATGCTCAAGTCTCCGCCCCTCACGTTTTGCGGGTTTTAAGCAGCCAATAAAGGTGCAGGTAAGTACTACCCTGACTGTAATGCCAGTAGCCATGTTGGCTGCTGGCATTACAGAGATTGGCTGGCCGGAACGCACCATCGGGTGCTATATAGCACCTGATGACGCATGTTCGGCTCAGACGTAGACAGGGAGAGCAGAGCATAGGAAGGCAAAGACAGTGTAGGGAGTGATTTTCACAGTTTTTATTCACAGAAAGCTTTTCCAAGTACAAAAAATCCTTTTAAGGACTACTGTGTCTGTGTGTGTGTTTTAGAGCAGCAATCTATTTACCTCCTGCAGTCTCAGGGACAGTGCTTCGGAAGCGACAGATACTGAAGGGAGAGACATTTGCTGTTTTTACTACCAAAAGCTTTTCAACAACTCCAAAGTCCTTGTACGGACTACTGTGTGTGTTTGACAGCAGCAAGATATTTTTATTTTATACCCATCAGTGACATATACTGTACATCATCTGCAGACTGTGCCTTTAATAATCTGATCCACAAAGAAGTGGGCGTGATGCTAGTCCACGTAGAGGCCGTGGCTCTGGGCGCAATGAAACTGTGCCTGCTGTCAGTGCACCAGAAAAATAAAAAATAAAAAACATCCACCATACCCAGCTTCATATACAACTTAGCTGGGCAGCACAGGACAACACTGTCCAAGTCGGACCAGTGCGAACAGTTGGTCGGTTGGATTGCTGAAGATAATGCTTCCAGTCAGTCAAGCACAACCCTCTCGTCCAGTCTCTGTAGCCAAGTGTCTGGTCAACCGAATCCTCTGATCATCCTTCCTACCAAGTTGAAGAGTCTTGCCAAACCAGTAATCCCACACTCGGATATTCCGAGGAGCTCTTTCCAGCACCACTATAATATTTGGCCCTCGCGCCCAGCATGCTTGAAGAGGTACCTGATATATTGTGCCCTGATTCCCAACCTCTTGAGCCTTTACAGTCTCAAGAAGATGGCAGTGGTGAACAGCAATAATTCATTCACGAGGTGGATTATGATGAGACACAGTTGTCAATCACTGAGGTTGTGGTTAGGTCAAGTCAGGAGGAAGAGCAGAGTGAAGAAGTGGAAGAGGAGGTGGTGGACGATGAGGTTACTGACCCAACATGGGAAGGGGAAAAGCCGAGCGAGAACAGCAGTAAAGAGGGGGAGGGATGCGCAGCACCGCAACAGTCTGAAAGAGGCAGTGGGGTTGCAAAAGGGAGAAGTCTCCTCCTCTGCCACCTCCTCCTCCACTTCCACCTCCAACATCAGTCAGCCATCAGTCGCTAGTTGGAAGCAGTGTAGCATTGCTGTGGGTAAGCGTCAAAAGGCTATGCTGAGGCTGATCTGCTTAGTGGACAAAAAGCACACCGACGCGGAGCTATGGCAGTGTATAAGGGACCAGACTGAGCTGTGGCTCTCGCCACTCATCCTACAACCAGGCATGGTTGTGTCTGACAATGGCCGTAACTTGGTGGCGGCTTTGGAGCTCGGCAACCTGACACACATCCCATGCCTATCCTCAGTCTTAAACTTAGTGGTGTGTGCCCATTTCCGCAATTCGTCCACAGCTTCAGCCAGTCTGTCAACGCTGCAGCAACGGTTGCGGCTTCCAGCTCACCGACAGTTGTACGACATGAGCACGCGCTGGAACACTACGTTCTACATGTTGGCCAGGGTTTGTAAGTAGCAGAGGGCAGTTGTGGAATACCAGTTGCAAAATGGTCGTCACCTTTCGAGTCAACTGCCACTATTCACAACCGAGGAGCGGGCATTGATGTCAGACCTTTGTGAGGTTTTAAAAACTTTGATGAATCCACACAGATGGTTAGTGGTGATAACGCTGTTAATGCCTGTATCAAACAGCACTTGCACCCCAAGGCCCCTTGCAGATGAGCGTGAGCGGATTAGGCCTGGATGTGTAGCGGATGCATTCATGGAAAACTGTGGGATTTCTCAAGCAAGTACATTCAGTTTTGTTTGCGATCGCGTTCAGTTGTTCAGTTTTTATCACGTGGGTGCAATGCGATTCAATGCGTCTTGCATAAGCGTGATGAAAAACTCAATGTTTACAAACATCTCTTAGCAACCATCTGTGAAAAATGCATCGCATCCGCACTTGCTTGCGGATGCAATGCAATTTTCACGCAGCTCTATTCACTTCTATGTGGCCAGGGTTGCGTGAAAATTGCAGAATATAGAACATGCAGGATTTTCACACAACACACAAGTGATGCATGAAAGCCAACGCTCATGTACACAGACCCATTGAAATGAATGGGTCCGGATTCCGTGCAGGTGCAAAGCATTATCATCATGCATTGCACCCACGCGGAATACTCGCTCGTGTGAAAGTGGCCTAATAAGACAGGTTTGCTTGCTGGAATTACAGAGCTGTATAATGGCGATTTGGATCCCCAGTCAGTGCAGCAAGGTGTAATTGGATTGTTCCTATTAACCAGGCTGTCACCTCTCCGACTAAACCCTGTTCAACACAAATGCTGGAAGAATGATTCCTCCCTATTAGAGATGAGCGAACACCTGGATGTTCGGGTCTCGAGAAGTTCGGCCGAACTTCCCGAAAATGTTCGGATTCGGGATCCGAACTCGACCCGAACTTTATCCTGAACCCGAACCCCATTGAAGTCAATGGGGACCGGAACTTTTGGGCACTAAAAAGGCTGTAAAATAGTCCAGGAAAGGGCTAGAGGGCTGCAAAAGGCAGCAAAATGTAGGTAAATGCCCTGCAAAGAAATGTGGATAGGGAAATGAATTAAAATAAAATAAAATAAATAAAAATTAACCAATATCAATTGGAGAGAGGTCCCATAGCAGAGAATCATGCGTCATATCACCCACCACTGGAGAAGGCCACTTTCAGTTATTTCGGCCCC
Source organism: Bufotes viridis (assembly GCA_033119425.1). NCBI lineage: Eukaryota > Metazoa > Chordata > Amphibia > Anura > Bufonidae > Bufotes > Bufotes viridis. The sequence goes on along the minus strand of CM065594.1, from coordinate 63,947,098 downwards.
AGCACCCAGACAGAGAGAGAGGTCCCACAGCAAGGAATCATGCGTCATATCACCCACCACTGGAGAAGGCCACTTTCAGTTATTTCGGCCCAGCACCCAGACAGAGGAGAGAGGTCCCACAGCAAGGAATCATGCGTCATTTCACCCACCACTAGAGAAGGCCACTTTCAGTTATTTTGGCCCCAGCACCCAGACAGAGGAGAGAGGTCCCACAGCAAGGAATCATGCATCATATCACCCACCACTGGAGAAGGCCACTTTCAGTTATTTCGGCCCCAGCACCCAGACAGAGGAGAGAGGTCCCACAGCAAGGAATAAGGCGTCATATCACCCACCACAGGAGAAGACCACTTTCAGTTATTTCGGCCCAGCACCCAGACCGAGGAGAGAGGTCCCACAGCAAGGAATCATGCGTCATATCACCCACCACTGGAGAAGGCCACTTTCAGTAATTTCGGCCCCAGCACCCAGACAGAGGAGTGAGGTCCCACAGCAAGGAATCATGCATCATATCACCCACCACTGGAGAAGGCCACTCAGTTATTTCGGCCCCAGCACCCAGACAGAGGAGAGAGGTCCCACAGCAAGGAATCATGCGTCATATCACCCACCACAGGAGAAGGCCACTCAGTTTTTTCGGCCCCAGCACCCAGACAGAGGAGAGAGGTCCCACAGCAAGGAATAAGGCATCATATCACCCACCACTGGAGAAGGCCGCTTTCAGTTATTTCGGCCCAGCACTCAGACCGAGGAGAGAGGTCCCACAGCAAGGAATCATGCGTCATTTCACCCACCACTAGAGAAGGCCACTTTCGGTTATTTAGGCCCCAGCACCCAGACAGAGGAGAGAGGTCCCACAGCAAGGAATAAGGCGTCATATCACCCACCACTGGAGAAGGCCACTTTCAGTTATTTCGGCCCCAGCACCTAGACAGAGGAGAGAGGTCACACAGCAAGGAATCATGCGTCATATCACCCACATCTGGAGAAGGCCACTTTCAGTTATTTCGGCCCCAGCACCCAGACAGAGGAGAGAGGTCCCACAGCAAGGAATCATGCGTCATTTCACCCACCACTAGAGAAGGCCACTTTCAGTTATTTAGGCACCAGCACCCAGACAGAGGAGAGAGGTCCCACAGCAAGGAATAAGGCGTCATATCACCCACCACTGGAGAAGGCCATCTTCAGTTATTTCGGCCCCAGCACCCAGACAGAGGAGAGAGGTCCCACAGCAAGGAATAATGCGTCATATCACCTACCACTGGAGGAGGCCACTCAGTTATTTTGGCCCCAGCACCCAGACAGAGGAGAGAGGTCCCACAGCAAGGAATCATGCATCATGTCATCCACCACTGGAGAAGGCCACTTTCAGTTATTTCGGCACAGCACCCAGACAGAGGAGAGGTTCATTCAACTTTGGGTTGCACCGCAAGATCATGGTAAAGTTAAAAAAATGAGGATTCAATAAAGAAGTGCCCCGGAGTACAAGAATACATGGTTGAGGGGGAGGCAGTTATACATTTCTATTCTGTACAAGGAGGCACAGGTCCTGTGGGATCCATGCCTGGTCCATTTTTATGAACGTCAGCTTGTCCACGTTGGCTGTGAACAGGCGGCTGCGTTTGTCAGTAATGACGCCCCCTGCCGTGCTGAATACACGTTCAGACAAAACGCTGGCTGCTGGGCAGGCCAGCACCTCCAAGGCATAAAATGCTAACTCTGGCCACGTGGACAATTTGGAGACCCAGAAGTTGAATTGGGCCGAACCATCATTCAGTACGTGGAGGGGTGTGCAGACGTACTGTTCAACCATGTTAGTGAAATGCTGCCTCCTGCTAACACGTTCCGTATCAGGTGGTGGTGCAGTTAGCTGTGGCATGGAGACAAAACTTTTCCACATCTCTGCCATGCTAACCCTGCCCTTAGAGGAGCTGGCCGTGACACTGCTGCGTTGGCGACCTCTTGCTCCTCCTCTGCCTTCGCCTTAGGCTTCCACCTGTTCCCCTGTGACATTTGGGAATGCTCTCAGGAGCGCGTCTACCAGCGTGCGCTTGTACTCGCGCATCTTCCAATCACGCTCCAGTGCAGGAAGTAAGGTGGGTACATTGTCTTTGTACCGGGGTCCAGCAGGGTGGCAACCCAGTTGTCCGCACACATTAAAATGTGGGCAACTCTGCTGTCGTTGCGCAGGCACTGCAGCATGTAGTCGCTCATGTGTGCCAGGCTCCCCAGAGGTAAGGACAAGCTGTCCTCTGTGGGAGGCGTATCGTCATCGTCCTCCGTATCCCCCCAGCCAAGCACCAGTGATGGGCCTGAGCTGTGTCAGGTGCCACCCCGCTGTGAACCTGCTTCATCCTCATCCACCTCCTCCTCATCCTCCTCGTCCTCCAGTAGTGGGCCCTGGCTGGCCACATTTGTACTTGGCCTCTGCTGTTGCAAAAAACCTCCCTCTGAGCCACTTCTAACAGACTGGCCTGAAAGTGCTAAAAATGACCCCTCATCCTCCTCCTCCTGGGCCACCTCCTCTTCCATCATCGCCCTAAGCGTTTTCTCAAGGAGACATAGAAGTGGTATTGTAACGCTGATAACGGTGTCATCGCCACTGGCCATGTTGATGGAGTACTCGAAACAGCGCAACAGGGCACACAGGTCTCGCATAGAGGCCCAATCATTGGTTGTGAAGTGGTGCTGTTCCGCAGTGCGACTGACGTGTGCGTGCTGCAGCTGAAACTCCACTATGGCCTGCTGCTGCTCGCACAGTCTCTCCAGCATGTGCAAGGTGGAGTTCCACCTGGTGGGCACTTCGCATATGAGGCGGTGAGCGGGAAGGCTGAAGTTCCGCTGTAGCACAGACAGGCAAGCAGCGGCAGGATGTGAACGCCGGAAGCGCGCACAGACGGCCCGCACTTTATGCAGCAGCTCTGACATTTCGGGGTAGTTGTGAATGAACTTCTGCACCACCAAATTCAGCACATGCGCCAGGCAAGGGATATGCATCAAATCGGCTAGTCCCAGAGCTGTGACGAGATTTCGCCCATTATCGCACACCACCAGGCTGGGCTTGAGGCCCACCGGCAGAAACCACTCGTCGGTCTGTTGTTCAATACCCCACCACAACTCCTGCGCGGTGTGGGGCCTGTCCCCCAAACATATGAGTTTCAGAATGGCCTGCTGACGTTTACCCCGGGCTGTGCTGAAGTTGGTGGTGAAGGTGTGTGGCTTACTGGATGAGCTGGTGGAAGCAGAGGAGGAGGAAGCCAAATAGGAGGAGGAGGCTACAGGAGGCAAAGAATGATGTCCTGTGATCCTTGGCGGCGTAAGGACGTGCGCCAAGGAACTCTCCGCCTGCGGCCCAGCCGCCACTACATTTACAAAGTGTGCAGTTAGGGAGATATAGCGTCCCTGACCGTGCTTACTGGTCCACGTATCTGTGGTTAAGTGGACCTTGCCACAGATGGCGTTGCGCAGTGCACACTTGATTTCATCGGATACTTGGTTGTGCAGGGAAGGCACGGCTGTCTTGGAGAAGTACAGTAGTGGCGGCTGGGAAGAACATACTGTGGGACAGCCATGGACATCAGCTGTTTGAAGCTGTCTGTGTCCACCAGCCTGAATGACAGCATTTCAAAAGCCAGTAGTTTAGAAATGCTGGCATTCAGGCCCAAGGCTCGAGGGTGGCTAGGTGGGAATTTACGCTTTCTCTTCAAGGTTTGTGAGATGCAGAGCTGAACGCTGCAGTATGACATGGTGGAGATGCTTGGTGACGCAGGTGGTGGTGTCGGTGGCACATCCTCTGTTTGGTGGGCGGCAGGTGCCAACATTCCTCCTGAGGCGGAGGAAGAGGCCGAGGCAGCAGCAGAAGAGGGAGCAGGGGGAGCCAGAGTGAGTTCCTCTCTTTTAAGGTGTTTACTCCACTGCAGTTCATGCTTTGCTTGTAGATGCTTAGTCATGCAGGTTGTGCTAAGGTTCAGAACGTTAATGCCTCGCTTCAGGCTGTGCTGGCACAGCGTTCAAACCACTCGGGTCTTGTCGTCAGCACATTGTTTAAAGAAGTGCCATGCCAGGGAACTCCTTGAAGCTGACTTTGGGGTGCTCGGTCCCTGGTGGCGGTGGCCAGTAGCAGGCGAACTCTCTTGGAGGCGGCTGTTCTGCTTTTGCCCCCTGCTCCCTCTTTTGCTACGCTGTTGGCTCGGTCTCACCACTGCCTCTTCCTCAGAACTATGAAAGTCAGTGGCACGACCTTCATTCCATGTGGGGTCTAGGACCTCATCGTCCCTTGCATCGTCTTCCACACATTCTTCCTCCCTGACCTCCTGTTCGGTCTGCACACTGCAGAAATACGCAGCAGTTGGCACTTGTGTTTCGTCATCATCAGAGACGTGCGGACTGCGATGAGATGGTATTCCCATGTCCTCATCATCAGGAAACATCAGTGGTTGTGCATCAGTGCATTCTATGTCTTCCACCACTGGGGAAGGGCTAGGTGGATTCCCTTGGGAAACCCTGCCAGCAGAGTCTTCAAACAGCATAAGAGACTGCTGCATAACTTGAGGCTCAGACAGTTTCCCTGATATGCATGGGGGTGATGTGACAGACTGATGGGCTTGGTTTTCAGGCGCCACCTGTGCGCTTTCTGCAGAAGACTGGGTGGGAGATAATGTTGTGAACGTGCTGGATCCACTGTCGGCCACCCAATTGACTAGCGCCTGTACCTGCTCAAGCCTTACCATCCTTAGAATGGCATTGGGCCCCACCAAATATCGCGGTAAATTCTGGCGGGTACTGGAACCTGAGGTAGTTGGTTCACTAGGACGTGTGGCTGTGGCAGAATGGCTACGTCCTCTCCCGGCACCAGAGGGTACACTAACACCACCACGACCGCGTCCGCGTCCCTTACTAGATGTTTTCCTCATTGTTACTGTTCACCAAGCACCACAATAAGAAAAAAAAATATTTGGCCCAATGTATTGATTTCAAATTCAGGCCTTTTTTTACAGGCACCTAACACTATCTGCCTTTTTATTTATGTAGCGTATTACACTAATCCAGGCACAGCATTACCACTGATTTAGGGGAATATCTCTTTTAGGGCTAGTATTTAGGCCCTGGATAAATGGTATCCTTTTATGGACAGATTTAAACTAGGCCTGCAACAGCTGGAACACCAGATTCAGGGTATTGCTATTTTGGCAATTGAATTTCACCCCAGAACAAAATATATAATTTGCAGGACACTATGAAACTTGGCCAGCCACAGCTGAAACCACTGATTTATGGTATTGCTATTTTGGCAATTGAATTTCACCCCAGAACAAAATATATCCTTTGCAGGACACTATGAAACTTGTCTAGCCACAGCTGAAACCACTGATTTATGGTATTGCTATTTTGGCAATTAAATTTCACCCCAGAACAAAATATATGTTTTGGCGGACACTAATATAGTTTGCCAGACAGTGCTGGGACACCAGATTTAGGGGATTGCTATTTTGGCAGTTGAGTTTCACCCCAGAACAAAATATAACCTGTTACGGACAGATTTAAACTAGGCCTGCAACAGCTGGAACACCAGATTCAGGGTATTGCTATTTTGGCAATTGAATTTCACCCCAGAACAAAATATATGTTTTGGCGGACACTATTATAGTTTGCCAGCCACAGCTGAAACCACTGATTTATGGTATTGCTATTTTGGCAATTGAATTTCACCCCAGAACAAAATATATGTTTTGGCGGACACTATTATAGTTTGCCAGCCACAGCTGTGACACCAGATTTATGGTATTGCTATTTTGGCAATTGAATTTCACCCCAGAACAAAATAGATGTTTTTGAGGACACTATTATAGTTTGCTAACCAGTGCTGGGACACCAGATTTAGGGGATTGGTATTTTGGCAATTGTATTTAACCCCTTAATAAAATATAGAAATTGCTATCCTGAGTTTCTAGGGGTGATAATTAGCACAGCCAATCCCCTGATGTAGGATATAGCAAAAAAAAAAAAACTAGTATTGATGGATTGATGGACTTGGTGGCAGCTTGTTCTGGTGCACCACAAGTCACAAAATGGCCGCCGATCACCCCAGAAAATAAGTGACAGAAAAACGCTCTGTGCAGCCTAAAAACCAGTGAGCAAATAACTAGCAGAAGTTCAATCATTCACAGCTGTAGATCGATCACTTCATTAGGTGCTTTTGAAGACTTTTCCCTGCCTAATCTCGCCCTCACAGCAGCTGCGTCCTCTCCCTACACTAATCAGAGCAGTGTGACGTGCGGCGCTACGTGACTCCAGCTTAAATAGAGGCTGGGTCACATGCTGCACTTGGCCAATAACAGCCATGCCATTAGTAGGCATGGCTGTGATGGGCTCTTAGGGCAAGAAGTAAAACGCTAGCTGATTGGCTGCTGTACAGCCCTTCAGAAAGCGGGAAGAAATCGCCAAGCAACAAACCCAAACCCGAACTTTTTTGAAAATGTTCGGGTCCGGGTCCGTGTCCCGAACAACCCAAAATTCGGTACGAACCCCAACTATGCTCGAACTGTTCGCTCAACACTACTCCCTATCCTTTGCCTACACCTTGAGTAATCTTTCCCTGCACTTTTAAATCATTTTTTTCACCACAATCAAGTCTTTCCCATCACTGTCCCTAGCGCCAGCAGACACGTTCACCCTGCACTAAGCAAGCTGGTGAATGGCAGAATCTAAGATGGCCACCGTATTTATAGGGCTGTGACATCACAGGGCTTGCTGGCTGCTGATTAGCTGCATGCATGTCAGTATGGGTGATCTTGCCTTCCCAGAGTTCCTTGCCCCATGTTCTCACACATGTAGCAGCCATTTTAGGAAAAAATATGATTCATTGCTACGAATCGCGAGGAAATTCGGCTTCGGTGCGAATCAAATTATTCCTGAAATTCGGATCGAATTCTACTTCATCAGCTTTGATTCGCTCATCTCTAACTATTATCATGAACTATCACTAATTTAAAGAATATCCTATGTAACAAAGTCAATTTATTGTTTTACCACTAGACATGTTCAACGATTATATCTAATTGCAGACATCATTTCCTACATGTACAATATTCATTTTTTATGCTTAAGAGAGAAAATGCTATGATTTGCTCTGCACAGACCAATTTTCATTGTGGAAAATTGTCCACGTAGATGTACTCATTTCATTGCACGGGTCAGTGTGCAGTCAGTTTTCTGTTCTTTCTAAACTTGGTCATAGCCTTAAAGGGTTCCCTGGGAATTAAGAAAATGAAAATACGTAAATATTACTTTATTATAAATATATTACCAAATACCTTTCATTAGTTATAATTAGGCATAAGCAAATGTTTCATCCGAAGTCGATTCGCATAATACTTCGTTTGAATACTGTATGGAGTGAGTGCTCTGTACAGTATTAGAATGTATTGGCTCTTATGAGAAAAAGTTATTACTTTGCAAAGTAGAGTAGAGACTTTGCAAAGTAATAACTTCAGCTCATAGGAGCCAATACATTCTAATACTGTACAGAGCGCTCACTCAGTACAGTATTAAAACGAAGTATTATGCGGATCGACTTTGGATGTTTCATCCGAAGTCGATTCAATCCTCCCTAGTTATAATGGCTCCTTTTGTCTGAGGAGAAATGATTAGGAGAAACAAAATGGCCACTGTCCTATTAGTGCACACAAAGCCTGTCCTAATCACACAGCAGGGCAAGTTACTTCACAAAACTGAGCTAAAGAGCTGCCTCATACTCCTTTCTGCTATACTTGTCATAGATTCTGATTCTGAATATAGCCATTAGATCTTTAACTGAATCTCTGTAGGAATGGAGTTCATGAGGAGACATAAAGAACAGAGAGGAGGGACAGGACAGACGGTGGTGATGTGGGGCTGTGTAAATGGATACTGCATACAAGTGCTGCTGCTCATTAGCCACATCTGCTCATGAACTCCATTCCTACAGAGATTCAGCCGTTGCCATATTAAACTGTGTTCAGTATCATTATCCCTGACAAGCAGAGCGGAGAGGAGGATGAGGCAGCTATTTACCTCAGTGTTGTGAAGTAACTTGTCCTGCTTTGTGATTAGGACAGGTTTTGTGTGCACCAATCGGACAGCGGCCATTTTGTTTCCCCTGATGATTGCTCCCCAGACAAAACAAGACCTTGTAACTAATGCAAGGTATTTGGGAATATATTTATAATGAAGTAATATTTAAGTATTTTCATTTTCTTAATTCCAGGAGAACCCCTTTAAGTTGTATTATTGTGAAAATAAAGAATAATGACAATGTATCCACTGTATCTTAATGCAACAGAGCATTAAGGGTGAGCACATGGGGCATAAAAATCATATATCTTCTTACTCACTCAAGGAGATCCAAACTGCATATTTTAATAACATTTGCACAAGAATCATGTGTCAGGAGCCTCATAAGATGAGTTCGGACTTCAAGAAATGGCAAACAAGCCTAAATTCACCATGCCAACTGTTAGCCCACTAGACTCTGGAGCAGTAGAAATGTGCTTTGTGGAGTAATAAATGTTTCAACATCTTTTAGACTTATGGACAAATATGTTGGTTTGCATTGTGGCAAATTGGAGAAGTTCCTTTTCTGTTCTATCATTACTGTATCCTTGTCTACACATGTGAAAATTTGAGTTTGGTGTGGAGAAACTCAAGTGGCTTGTATGGAACCGAGTTCTCAAACCAATCAAACATGCTTGGGATGAACTGAGTGCCTTCTCATTCAATGTCAGTTCCTGGTCTCACAGATTCTGTAGCTCATTTGGCACCAATTTCCACGAGAGACTCCAAAGTTGTGTGGTAAACCTTCCCAAAAGGCTGGTGTCTGTTATAGCTATAAGTTCATATTCACACCAATAGTTTTGGAATGGGATGTGGCTCAAACTCATATCCATGTGATGGTGCTCACATACTTTTGGCCATATGATTATTTTTTCATTTCAGCTAAAAATGTTCTAAGTGAAATAAATATACAGACGTGACCAGAGCAAGATCACAGACGTATAGCTGGGGTATAATGATGCTATTAATTGTTTAACCTATTTATGAAGTAAAATCAAATGACTTGAATTTTTGATTTTTTTTCTAAACAATTACTGTAAAATATAAAGCAATAATACAAAGTTAAAATCAAGTTTAAGCAGCTGGATTTATCTGTACCTTTAGGTTGTTACAGAGTTCAAATGAATTGTGTCAATTGAAAAGTGCATCCTTGGTGCTTTATTTTGCTTTCAGTCTGACAACAGGAGGTAAGCAGAATTTAATAAGAAAATAAAAGGCTAGCTATCCTTTTAGAAATGGAATCAAAGATGTTTGGTAAAACTGTAGCTGATAAGTGTGAAGGTTAAAGGGAAGGCAAACATTTAAGAGGTTTGTGAACAGGGCAAATGGCTTACTACCTTCATGGTTTGTTAGAACTGTTATAATATTAAAGACAAACTAGAAAGGTTCCTTCCATGTACTATAATAGAAGAAAGGAAGCAAATATATCAATGGGTCAAACATAATATCAGGATCTGTATATACTGTAATCTATTTGACTACAAAAACATGATATAAACGTATATAATAAATGATTTTGATCTGTAAAAAATTCTTTGAAAATTATTGTGTACATAATATTTATTGATAATTGTGTAGGCAAATAAATGTAAACTATCATCTGGATATCTTCTCAAAGTGATTTTTTTTTCCAGAAAACACAATGATGGCCTATCCTTAAAAAAGCCTATAATTGTGTGCACTGTTTGTTTTTCTCTCCCATGACCAAAGCAAAAATAAAAGGACTCAGGACTCCATCAAGGTGGATAAAGCTATGTTGCAGAACCAGCCACATGTATGGACCTTCTGGTGTGCGTAAATGAACATGGATGGCTTTTCAGCATTCCAGAGAGCATCTCAACCTCTTCATTCTGCTGTTTGGTGGTTGTTTTGAGATCGGAAAAACAGAGTCATCAAAAAACAGAAGAGACTGCTGCATGACTTGGGGCTCAGACGTGATTTGTAAGGGGGTGAGGTGAAAGACTGATGGACATCGGCTGCAGGTGCCAACTGTGGTCTTTCAGCAGGAGACTGAGAGGGAGACAATGTGAAGGAACTGGATCCACTATCAGCAACCCAATCTACTGTTGCCTGTACTTGTTCAGGCCTCACAATTCGTAGAGCAGCATTAGGCCCAACCAAATACCGCTGCAGGTTTTGTCACCTACTCGCACCTGAGGAAGGGGTTTCACTTGTGCGTGTAGCTGGCACAGATTGACCACGTCCTCTCCCTGCAACAGGAGCTCCACCAGCAGCACCACGACCTGGGCCACGTCCCTTATTTGACGCTCTCCTCATATTTTTTGAATTCAGGGTCTTGCCCTAAATGGGTGTTTAATTAATAGTAGAAAAGAACGACAGTATGTAAAGGGTGTATCCCACACGGCCTGAACCAGACTAGGCCTCAATTAAAGATTTCTTTGCACAAAATGGCTGTATTAAACACCCTAAATGGGTGTTTAATTAATAGTAGAATAGAACGACAGTATGTAAAGGGTGTATCTCACACTGCCTGAACCAGACTAGGCCTCAATTAAAGATTTCTTTGCACATAATGGCTGCACCTGGTTCTGAATACTTTTGTCATAGAATACAATTAAACATTTGGTATAGCCACTGAGGTATTCGATAAGCCTACTTTCACACTAGAATTTCAGGATGCATTTGAAATGGATCTGTTACAGAAAAGGAAAGAAACTGAAAGGATCCTTTTGAACGGATCTGTCTGTAAAGCGGATCCATTGTTCACGTTCCTCCTCCGTTTGAACGTATCTGTCTGTGAAGCGGATCTGTTTGTTGCCTTTGGTAACGTTTTGTCTTGGGTTTAGAAGATTCGTTTTTTTAAGGTGTGAGGTGTGCCTCAAAGGTTACACCCACTTTTACAGTGTATTTAAGCAGTGAAAACTCCATTTAGGCTCTTTGTGTTTTGGAACCATATGCCTTCACACTTACGTCTGCCATTGAGGTTTCTAATCCATAAAGTGAGATGGCGAAGACGTGCCCAGGAAAGAAGTAGATGCTGGTATTGGGTTCACCTGATAACTTACAATCGGATGACCAGAGGAATATTTTCCGTCCTGAATTTGATGCTTCATGCGCATCCAGAAAAATTTTTCAACTATATGAACATGACCAATGAGAGCTATGGCAAGCTACTGCAGAGCATGTCTTTACGCATAAAAAGACAGGATTAGAGATTAGCGAATTTTAAAAAAATTGATTTGGCCGGTTCCCCGAATTTTTCGGAACAATTCGCTCCAATACAAATTTATTGGCTTTGAGACAAATTTATTTGTGACGAATCGTGTTAAAAAACGACTATTTCCTGGATTCAGAGAGCCTTTATAAAGATGTAGATCACTGTGCCTTTCAGTAACACGAATAGGGAGTTTGCTGTGGTAGTGAAATGATACTGTAAGTCAGTATAACATGCAGATAACAGGGGTCGCTCTTAGAATCACTTCATACTTCACTTATTTGGGCAGTCACAGGGCCAAAACTGACAAAGTAACTGAAGTACCATATCAACTCAGCCTTACAGGTAGATGTTAGCATCAAGAAGAAGTGCATTCGTTTTACAACCTTGTCAGCTGATTCTACACAGATGTCTACAGAACCTGTTCTATTAAACTCTTATACAAGTAGAGCCCTCTGACAGAGTGGGACAATAACCCAGAAAAAAACGGGTCCTTCCTGTGGAGCATACGCAATTATTCGGTCAGCATTTGCTCAATAATCCATCAGTATTGCTAATGCCCAGAAAAACAGGAGTGGATCTAAAACAGAGATAACACATGAATGGAACATTTGCATGTCTTCTGTGTTTTGTACCTACTCCTGCTTTTGGCTACCAAATCATATGCCAATTCTGATGGGACCATACAGGCCTTACAGCTGCTACACAGACAAGATCCGTTGTACGTCTCATTTTTTCTTCTGACAGATTAGAAGAAGTGAAAAATAAATGATGATGTCAGCCAGGCCGAAAGCCAAAATAGTGGACCAGTCATGAAGTGGGGACAGTGGGAACAGCATGAAAATTCCAAAGAGTGGACCTATGACATAGTGGTGAGGTGGAAGAAGCATGAGGAGGCCAAAAAGTGGCCCAATGAAAGGGCCTGGAGGTGGAATCAGTAAAAGTAGGCCAATGATGGGCCCAATGACAATGAGTGTGGAGGTGGACGCAGCATCAAGAGACCACAGAGTGGCAAGGTGACAGTCTGAAGGTAGCAGCAGCATGAGTAGGCCACAGAGTGGCACAACAACAGAGTTTTGAGGTGTTGGCAGCAGCAGCATCAGGAGGAGACCACAGAGTGGCACAATGACAGAGTCTGCAGGTGGCAGCAGCATTAATAGGCCACAGAGTGGCACAATCACAGAGTCTGGAGGTGTCGGCAGCAGCAGCATCAGAAAGAAGCCACAGAATGGCACAATGACAGAGTCTGGAGGTGACAGCAACATGAGTAGCCCATAGAGTGGCACAATGACAGAGTCTGCAGGTGGCAGCAGCATGAGAAAACCACAGAATAGCACAATCACAGAGAGATGATCAACCAAGATACTTCAGGGGGAACCAGCCTGGTAAGAACAGACCTCTAGTAGCTAGAGACAATAAGAGGATAAAGCATTAAGATAGCTTTGAGAACGGAAGAGTCATGAAGTTCATCAAGATACGTCACTAAAGAGTTTACCACATATACCCGCAGCGCTGATCGCTGAAAAAAACGTTGTTTTCAGACAAGTAAAGTTGAATAAAGATTTTACAGCATATAACTGCAGCGCTGACCAATGAATTCATTTTGTTTTTCGACAGAAATACTTCTCTACCAAATCACATCGACCACACATGTAATATAACAAAACATCACATTATTGAAACACAATGTAACAATGACAATAAACACATATATAAAATGTTTTATTTAATTTTTATATGTCCACACATGAGTGATAGGGTCATGCTCTTGTTGGCGATATTTTGGTTTTCTGACCAAAATACTTCAATATATATTCTACCACTTATTACTGCACCACTGAACACTGAATACAATTTGTTTTTCCACCGAAATACTTCAATAAAGATTTTACCACATAGAACTACAGCGATGAAAGCTGAATACAATTTTTTGACCAAAATAAGTCACAAAAGATTTTACCGCATATTACTACAGCGCTGAACACTACATAAAATTTGTTTTTCTACCGAAATACGTCACTAAAGGTTTTAGCACATATAACTGCAGTGCTGAACGCTGAATAAAATTTGTTTTTCCACTGAAATTCTTCAATAAAGATTGTACCACATAAAACTGCAGCGCTGAATGCTGAATAAAATTTATTTTTTCGACCAAAATACGTCACAAATGATTTTTCCGCATTTAACTACAGCGCCGTACGCAGAATAAAGTTTGTTTTTCGACTGAAATACGTCACTAAAGGTATTGCCACATATACCTGCAACAGTGAAATCTGAATATATGTTTTGTTTTTGTACTGAAATAATAAAAACTGCGGAAGTGAAATGCATATATATTTTTGTACTGAAATGGGCCAGTAAACGCTTTTACCAGAAATAAATGCACCAGGGAAGTGCATATATATTTTTCTTTCTGTACTGACATAGGCCACTAAACGCTTTAAACAAATATAACTGCAGAAGTAAACTGAGAATATATTTTTCTTTTTGCACTGAAATAGGCCACTAAACGCTTTTGCCACAAATAAATGCACCAGTGAAGGTCGTATATATTTCTCTTTTTGTACTGAAATATGTCACTAAACGCTTTCACCACATATAACTGCAGAACTGAACTGCGTATATATTTTTCTTTTTCTACTGAAGTACGCGACTAAATGCTTTCACCACATATAGCTGCAGAAGTGAACTGAGAAGATATTTTTCTTTTTTTAATGAAATATGCCACTAAAGGCTTTTAACTCATATAGCTGCAGAGGTGAACTGCGTATATATTTTTCTTTTTGTACTGAAATACACCACTAAACACTTTTACCATATATAACTGCAGAAGTAAACTGCATATATATTTTTCTTTTTCCACAGATATAAGCATTTGCACCCCAAGAACAAATTGCTGGAATGACAGAGCTGTATAATGGCTATTTGGATCCCCAAATTATTTTTCTCTGCATATGTAAATCGCTTTTCTAGCACTGTCCCTTCTGACGTCTCTCCCTGCACTAAGATGATGTGAAATAATTCCTCCCTATACTTTTTCCTGCACTTATAAATTGTTTTTTCTGTTTTTTTTTTACAATAAGGATTTTCCAATCGCTGTCCAGAATGCTGGAAGATTTCTGATTCTAAGATGGCATCCATATTTATAGGGCTGTGACATCACAGGGCTAGCTGGCTGCTGATTGGCTGCACCATGTATGTCAGTCTCGGTGATCCCGCCTTCCCATACTTTATTTCTCCATGTCCTCACACGTGCAGCAGCCATTTTAGGAAAAGTGCGATTGGTTAGTTACCACCAAGCGCAAGGAAATTCACATTCGTTGCAAATCGAATTCCACTTCGTCATCTTCGATTCGCTCATCTCTAGACATGATACCTGATTGAGAAGGTCATTTTCTTTTGCAGAGAAGCTTATGGTGACCATAAGATAAGGATTTTTCAAAATTTTTGGGTACAGCAGTACATATGATTTCTTTATATTTTTACTTGTTTTAACAGATTTATTGCTACAGGAGAAAGTTTGTTAGCTCTGCATTACCAGTATCGGATGGGAATTTCAACTATTTCCAATATAGTCTGTGAAACTTGTCGTGCCTTGTGGGAGGTATTGTGTTGGTGCTGTGGATGGGAAGCATATACAGATTGTAAAACCTTCTGGCAGCGGATCTGAATTTTTCAACTACAAGAAATACTTTTCTATAATCCTGATGGCCATTGCGGATGCGGATTACAGGTTCATCGCAGTTGACATTGGCGCTTATGATCGAACAAATGACTCGATAGCTTTTAAAAATTCATCAATGGGACGCCTCCTATATTTCAAAGGCTTTGGATTGCTACCACCTAGACCTTTGGTACTGATGGACCTCCAATGCCATTTCTGGTTGTAGGGGACGAGGCGTTCCAAATAGCTGAGAACCTTATCAAACCGTACTCTAGACGTGACTTGAACACTGCTAAACGAGTGTTTAATTACAGACTGACATGAGCTAGAAGAATGGTGGAGTGTGCCTTTGGCATTTTAGTTGCCAAATGGAGTATTCTCATCAAAGCCATAAATTTGAAGGTTGAAACTATTGACAATGTAGTAAAAGCTTGTGTTATTCAGCATAACTATTTGTAAATGGAGGAACCAATGCATGTGTACTCGCAAGAGGTTGATTGCACACTTACCAGGCTGCAACATTTGGGATATCGGTAAACCTTTGCCGTGGCTCGAATGAGGGACAATTTCGCCGATTACTTTGTTTTTGAGGCTGGCAGAGTGAGTTGGCAGGACAATTTTGTTTAATGTTGTTAATCTGTTCTTCCATAAAACCATAAAAAAAATTTTTGTATACACCTTGTCTCCTTCTTTTGTAATCAGCGCCAAGAATGCTTCTGCAACACTGGTGACATATAATTTTATTTTTTTCACACAAGCTTATGCCATCCATGATGTCTAGATTGTGTGCATGGCATAGTTCATGTTATGGCATCACTCTTATGAACATGCACAGGGTTCATCTCCTCATGGATGGCATTAGCTTTTGTGAAATAAACTTGAAGGGTTTTACCCACACATATGGTTATTAAAGGGGTTGTCTTATCTTAGACAATGGGTGCTTGTTGCTAGGATATGCCCCCCTTATAGGTGTGGGTCCCAACGATGGGACCTGCACCTATATCAGTGACATAACCATGCAAAGTGTTGGCTGGAGGACTCCAGTCCGGCCACCACCAAGTGCATCACTTCCATAGAAATTAATGGGAGTGCATGACCGGCCACAGCTCCCATTCACTTCCATGGGCCCGATGGAAACAGGCTATCCAATGGAGGGCAGATGTGCCTGCACAGTGTGCTCTCCACTGCTTAGTTCTTGGTATAGGTGTGTGTACAAGTGCTCGGACAAGCAACTATAAGTCAATGGTGGTATTTTCTAGCGATATGCCACCATCGTCTATGATAAGACAACCCCTTTAAGCAATTAGCCCTTCCTCAATATTGCAAGGCACCATTGTGTCTTTGTTGTTTATTTAGCAACATCACACAATCTGTCTTGTCACAAGCAATAATGCTAGTAACAGCAGCGTGTCCCTTTCGTTTGACTTGTGCTAATCACGCTAGTTCTGTGAGAGCGTCATCCGGATTTCATTACCTAAAGAGAAATTCTGTGCTCAGCGGCTAATGAATTCTGGATGATGCTCATTCACATGGACCGTGACTCCCACAAGGGCTCATGTGAAAGGGCACAAAATTGACCAATGAACAAGCATTTGCTTGTTCATGTGGCAATCAGAGGGAATATGATCAATAAGGAGCTATAATAAGAAAGCCCGTTATTGATCTTGCAACATGTAAAGTTCAAGGGTCAGCCACCTTTGTCACTGCAGGCATTCTGAAACTAAAACTCTCAGAAACCTATTTTCACTGAGTGCTGACCAAATTGTGGTCCGCAATACACCAGCACCAACCGTGGGGCATCCACAGCAGATTGTGGACCCATTTACTTGAATTGGGTCCGCGATCCGCATCTGACGGTCCGAAAAAAAGTAGTGCATGCTCCATAGTGCTTCCGTGGGCTTCAAGGGAATGGGTCTGTGATCCATGATGCGGCTGCACACGGCCAGTGCCCCGTGTATTGCAGACCCGCCGTATGTATGAGCCCTTATGGGCATTATAATAAACGCAGAGTGTTGTGCTGATGGGAGTTCTAATTGCACAATTATTAAGGTCAAAAAATAGGGGGAGTATACTTCCAAAAATCAGGATCAATATATCAAAAGCCCAAACAAGGGCAAACAGGAAGCTAAAATATAAATTTTTATGTATACAATAAAATATCTGAGTAATACCAGCTATCAAAGAAGACAAAACACAAACACAAAATATGAGAATCCAAACTTGGAACTGCAGGGCACCTGAAGTCCCATAACACATGCAGGCAAGGTTCATAATATAAAAAAGGAACAGTCTTACCAATTTGGAGTACTAATCATGAGCGCCAGGTGCCATATTCGATTTCAACTAAATTTGCGAATATTCAATAGAATATTCGTTTCATATTCGTCTAAATCGAATATTCGTTATTATTCTAGTTATCGCGATTAATATGCGATTTAAATAATCGCGTATTGCGATTGTAACTTAAGGCTACTTTCCTATTGGTTTGAAATCTAGAATTTGCGAAGATGACGAATATGACGAATGTATTCGTTATATTCCTCAAAATGAAGATAACAAAGTATTCTCCAATGTTTTAGCTACCTATTCGGGACAACTTCGCTAATTCTAGCAATCAAATAGGAAAGTTGACGATAGAGACAGCTGTTTAATCCGCTATGCGATTATAATAATATTATTATATTTTTTTTAATAAATAGAATAATTATAATAATTATCAAGTATTATAATTATTCTATTTATTTTTTTTAAAAAGCAAAGTAATATAATCGCATATCGAATTAAACACAGCTGTCTCTATAGTCAACCTTCCTATTTGATTGCTCGAATTATCAAAGTTGACGAATATGGAGCAAAAACAAAGATGGAGAATACTTTGTTATCTTCGTTTTGAGGAATATGACGAATACATTCATCATATTCGCTAATTCTACCAAGCCAACCATAGTAAACCAGGTCTAAGTTGAAATCGCAATGCGATTAATATAACTTGAATTAATCGCATTGCGATTTCAACTTAGACCTGGTTTACTATGGCTGGCTTGGTAGAAGAAGATGACGAATGTATTATGTAGAACTACTTTTGGGAAGTGGGAAATAAAAAAATATAACAATAAAAAATAAAATAAAAATGAATATTCGAAATAGCGAATATATAGCGCTATATTCGCAATATTCGCGAATTAGTGAAGTGCCGATATTCGCAAAAAAATTACGCTATTCGAATATTCCCACTCAACACTATGGAGTACTGCAGTTGAGGACGATCAGGTATCCCTCAAGAAACCCAGATACGTAGTTTTCTAGTCCAACAGGGTCGTCGCGGACTTTAGTTGACTATGAAAGCTGCTCAGTGCAGATTGAACGGGAAGAACTATCCCTAGAAACCCCTAAATCACGGGAGGTGGCTAGGGTGACCCTACCTATCTACACGGAGCTCCCGCCCCGAAAGGAGCAACCCCATCCGGATACCTGTCCCTAGTCCAGACGGAATCCCTAATAAACCCTATAGGATAGTTCCCTATCCTTATAAGGACCGGTATCCGGATGGGATCGCCCCTTCCATGTTCCTCTCAACCTCCAAGCAGTCAACTTCAGGGTATATGAATCGGGATGGAAAAGGGGACCCTGGAAGAGTAGATCTTCCCTTGGAGGTAGCTGGAATGGAGGGAGAGCAGCCAACCCCAGTAGTCCCGCAAACTAAGCACTCTTGGGCCAATAAGTGGCCACTAGGATTATGGAGGTTTTCTCCTGAGCTACTTTGCTCAACACCTGCGGGATGAGACAAAAGGGAGGGAAGGTATAGCCATCCTCCTGACTCCAATCGTGACCCAGGGCATCTACGGCTCTTGGGTCATCCAAATGGTTAAGGAAGAAAAAAGGTCTATTGAGGGGACCCCAAATACCTGAACTATCTGCGGAAAGGAGCCCTGGTTCAGACACCACACCCCCTGTCCGAGGGAGGAAGCTTTTTTGAAACCTGGAGTTCAGCTGTATTTCAAAAAACACACAATTCTGAGAGGGAGATAGGCATGACTTCTTCCAATGTATTTTCCACCCCAGGGTCTGTAAGGTGTCGCATACAAATGAAATGTCCTTCTTGAGTTGACTTTTGGAATGGGAAAAAAATCAAAAAGTCATCCAAGTAAGGCACTAGAGAGATGTTGTTCAGTCTCAGAAAAGTCACAATCTCCACCACGATCCTGGCAAAGACCCTGGGGCCTGAGAAACTCCAAAGGGGAGAGCCTTGTACTGGAGGTGAAGCTATTTTCCCTTTACACAGCCTGCTGTATGGAGAAATTTTTGGGAGTTCGCATGAATCGGGACGTGATAATAGGCATCCTCCAGATTTAAGGTCGTCATCCAACACCCCTGAGAAAGTAGGTTCACCGTGGATTTCAAAGTTTCCATCCTGAATCTCTTGTATCTCAACAATTTGTTTAGAGACTTAAGATTCAGGATGACCCTGAAGGAGCCATTGGGCTTTTTGACAAGAAACAAGGGAGAATAAAATCCCTTGCCTATTTCTGTACAGGGTACCACGTCTACTACCCCTTTCTCCAGGAGGGTGAGAACTTCCTTCTCTAGGGCTTCTCTTCTTTCTTTGTTTTGGAGACAAGCCGTCTTAATGGAAAAATCCTCGGGGAACAATAGTATTTCCAGCCGGAATCCGTTTTTGATAACATTTAAAATCCAGGCATTTTTTGTAATTGTGCTCCAGCTTGTCAGAAAGGAAGAAAGTCTTCCTTCTACCTGGCTTCTGGCATCATTGGGATTTATCTTTTCCTTTGTTATCATTGGATCTGAAGAGGAAACCCCTGGATTTTTGGGGAAATCTATCCCCCCCAGGACCTCTGTTTATTTTTCTGATTTTAAAAACCTGATTGGTGGCCTTGAAAAAGGGTTCTTTTTTGTAGGATAGGAAATTTATGTCTGACGCCTTCTCCAGGATGTCGTCTAGAGAAGATCCAAACAGCCGTCTGCTAGAAAATCTGCCGCTTTATGGAACATCGGAAGAGTTGCAAGCAAATCTTCCCTGGGGGTCTTATCCCTAATATGGGATTCCAGCTGGCCTAACCAGAGTTTTAAGGATCTAGAAACCCATGATGCCACAATAGTGGGTCTAAGGCTATTAGAAGCACTTTCCCATGATCTCCTCAGATATACGTCTGCTTTCTTATCTAAGGAGTCACTCAAGCCACCTAAATCTTCAAAGGGGAGATCGGTTCTTTTTGCTATCTTAGCCACCGGGGCATCTACTAAGGGGGAATTATCCCAGACATTTGTGACAAAGTCAGGAAATGAATATTTCCGTTTTACTGAATTCGGTACAAAAAATTTCCTATCGGGGTTTTTCCACTCTTTTTAAATTAGGGCCTCCATATTTTTGTGGACCGGGAATGCCCTACGACGTCTGGGGCCATAACTTCCAAAGGCTTGATCGGCGACGGAGTTAGGCTCTTTTACATCCTCTAATTGTATCATTGTTTTTACAGCTTTTAATAGTGGATCAACATCTTCTAGGGAAGAAGGATTTTCCTGCTGTATCTTCGTCAGAGGAAGAGACGTCGGATGAGAGCTCTCCCGATTCATTAGTATCCCCAGCGACGGACAAATCAGATTTCCATGCCACAGGATTTTTTGCAGTAGTTTTGTGGTGCGGATGTCTTAAAGCAGGCATGCTCAACCTGCGGCCCTCCAGCTGTTGTGAAACTACAACTCCCACAATGCCTTGCTGTAGGCTGATAGCTGTAGGCTGTTCGGGCATGCTGGGAGTTGTAGTTTTGCAACAGCTGGAGGGCCGCAGGTTGAGCATGCCTGTCTTAAAGCTTTTAGAGATGATCTGACCTCAGATTTGACCAAAGCCTTGATTGATTTGGAAAGGATTTGGGATTCCTCCATAACTAATTTGTCAATGCAGGCCTGACAAAGAGGTTTGGCATAGGAGGAAGGTAACGGGACCCTGCAACCCCCACACTCCTTATGCTTAGACTTGGGAACCTGCAGCAGAAAAATAACACAAACCGCCAATAAATTAGGACTAAAAATAGATGGATCTTACCCACAGCGGTAGTGCCCCACTCCTCAGGACTAGTACCGGACTAGAAGGCCTCGAGGGTTCACTGGGATCAGCGCGACCTGGATCCACAGGCTCAGACATAGTCTGTTCGGATTCCGAAAGCTGGGCTGGCTGTCTCCTTCTGCTGCATTATTTCTAGCGTGCCTCAGCCTCCTCCTGTGCATAAAAATTTAAAAATGCCACCTAAGGGGGCGTGGCCAACTACCGTCATGGCCGGTCGTGTCTGAGAGAAGCTCCGACTCCCGCAAAGAATCCTGAGCCATCCTGACCTATATACCATCTATACTCCGACCTGACAGGTGCCCTTGAACCCCCACAGGTGGAGGATCACAGCCATGAGCCCCAGTAAAGCCCAGTTGGCGGCTGAACGTCTCAAAGAATATGCCAGGCAAGACTCCCAACATGGCGCCGCGGCTTCCTCACCGACGAGAGCTCCCAGCACCAGGGGCCAGGCGTCTCAGCAGCCTTCCACAGCCCCTGAGATTGAACCTGAACTTAACCTGAAAACCTTGCACCAGCAGTTACTAGCGGCGATCACGGGGTGCCAGGCTTCTCTCACCGGGAAAATAGACGAGGTGCGCATGGACCTAGACCTCCTGCGCCATGACTGCGCAACAACTACGAGAGAAGGTCCGTATTACTGAAACGCGCATATCTGACCTGGAAGACCTGGCTAACCCTCTGCCCGCGAGGATCGCCGCAGTAGAGGCGTCAGTGGAAATGTGGAGACAAAAATGTGACGATTTGGAAAAACGCGCACGGCGCAATAATGAGCGAATCATCGGCATGCCGGAACGAGCAGAGGGAGCGGACCCTGCGGCCTTCCTAGAGGGTTGGTTCAAAACCATATTTCCCAACGCGCCCTTCTCGTCAGCTTACATAGTAGAGAGGGCCCACAGCGTACCAGCAAAGATGCTCCCTCCTGGATCACCGCCAAGACCTCTTTTGGCCCGCATTCTGAATTGGAGAGACAGAGATACCATCTTAGCGCAGGCCAGAATTGCACAAACCATTACTTATGGTTCGGCCAACATATCTCTATACCCTGATTTCTCGGCCGATCTGCAGAAAAAGCGAGCCACCTTTGTGTCAGTCAAGCGTCGCCTCAGAGAGCTCAAACTTCAATACTCCATGGCTTACCCGGCGATATTGCGGATCGTGGACGGCGACAAATCATTCTTCTTCGCCAGCCCTGCAGAAGCAGAAGACTGGATTTCCCGGAGACCCCGCCGGTCACCTCCAAGATACTTTTCAGAGGAGCTGTCGTGAATCTGCTGGGTTTGGACTTCACCCACTGAGTCTTCATCGGGCCGCTTCGTTTGTTCGGCATTTTGGGTCTGGGCTCCGGCCGGTAATGTATCATTTCTGAAGTTATCGCAAGCCCTGGGACACTGTAGATCACCTCTCATTGGTTTTGAGGACCTTGCCTTTATTAATGATAAGACATTTCTATTATTCTGTATGCGGGAGCCTATCTCTCTACCTGCACTGGGATCCCATCTCTTTACACCGTGCAGGTTCCCCGAGTACATGGTCACCTACTGTTTTGATTCTACTAATGTTTTGTTAGTTCACCCATTGTTCAGGGTGCAAATGTTAGCATTCATGTTCTCCGCTAATACCCTCACCAACTATGTTACCACAATGAGCATCGCACTCACAATGTCCCTCTCTTGCATAACTATACCTAAGTGGTCGATTGTTTCTCCTTATCTTGCTTCTCTCCCTTTGTCATGTCGGACCTCAGAGTGATGTCCTGGAATGTGATGGGGTTGGGGGGACCCAGGAAACGAATGGCAGTATTCTCCCAAATACGCAGATTTTAACCGCACATCTTGGGGCTACAGGAGACCCACCTCACTGAGGAAACCGGTGGTAGAGTGATAAAACCCTGGGCACAATGGGTGGGAAACGCATATGGCAATTCCTACTCTAGGGGAGTGTCCCTCCTGATACACCGATCAGTCCGATGGAAATTACACCATACCACTGTCGACTCAGAGGGAAAATATGTATTTATCCACGCTAACATCAATGGTATTCCCTATGTAATACTTAATATGTACAATCCGCCTCCCGCCAACCTCTCGTTACTTCAAACAGCGGCTGGATTTGCAGCACAGTACCCTTCCGTCAGGATTCTTGGCATGGGGGACCTTAATTTGCCGCTGGATGTAGCTAGGGACAGGTTTCGCGATCCGTCATTGGAATCTGCCCGGCGCCCGCATAGTACCGCTTTGGCTAGACTGTTGGGCGAGCTAGGATGGCTGGACATTTGAAGGGAGCGACACCCGGACCGTATTGAGTATTCATGTTTTACTCCGTCCAGAGGAGCTTTGTCCAGAATTGACTACGTCCTGGGCACCGCCGGCACCTATATGTCAGTGAAAGAGGTGCAATATGGCGCTCAGGGTCCTTCTGACCATGCGCCCATGATGGTCTCGTTAGCAAACCCAGACCTGATGACCCGTATTCCCAAACAACGTATACTCCCCTTCTGGCTGTCTCTGCTGCCTCTAAATGACCGCATTCCTGACCAATTGCGTACGTTCATTGCCATTAATACCGCTGACACAGACCCGAATATATTATGGGAGACTCTTAAAGCTTTCTTGCGGGGCTGCCTCCGCTCCTCTATATTTTATGTCAAAAAATTGGCCCGAGCCAAAGAAGAGGACTTGGGCATGCAGTGCAAGAACGCAGAACTTGCCTACACTACTAACCCTACAGAAGAGAATAGGATGTCCTGGATGCTTAAGGGCAGACAATACATGTCTTACTTGGGGGGAAAAATTAACCGTAAGCTGCTATTCCTACAACAACAGACCTTTGAGCAGGGCAGCAGAGTGGGTAAGGTTTTAGCACAAGTGGTGCGCAGGAATGCAATGGCTCCCCCGATACTCCGCATAGCGGACCTGGGAGGAGTGGTGGTCTCTGACCCGGCAGGGATTCTTGACCGCTTTGGAGAATTTTACCGAGACCTTTATAGCTCCAATGTCCAGTACTCAAACTCTACACTGGAGAGCTACATGCGAGAAGTCTCTTGTCCGCAGCTGACCTTGTCAGATAGGGAGCTCCTGGATGGGGTCCTCGCATTGGAGGAGGTGACGGACGCAGTCAAGGGGCTAAACTTGGGCAAGGCCCCCGGTCCGGACGGGATACCGTTGGAAGTATACTCGAGATATGTACACATCCTGGGACCACAACTGCTGCAGATGTTTCAGGCATCTTTTGATAGCGGGGTGCTACCGGAATCGCTATATGAGGCTTCCATAGTGGTCCTGCTGAAACCAGACAAGAACCCCCTGGAATGTGGCTCGTACCGTCCTATATCACTGCTCAATCTAGACTATAAGATATTAGCCAAAATATTAGCAAATAGACTAAATCGGGTAATCTCTTCAATTATACATGGCAACCAAACAGGATTTATTCCAGGTTGATCCACATCCAGCAACATCAGGAAAGCTCAGGTTGTAGCCCAAATTGGTTATGCGGGACAGAAACACTGGGCCTTGGCTGCACTGGACACAGCTAAGGCATTCGATTCTGTAGAGTGGCCATATTTAATTCAGTCTCTTAGATGCTTTGGTTTCGGTCCCGCATTTATCAAATGGGTTGATATTCTATACAAATCCCCCACTGCAAACATTTTAATAAATGGCTCACTCTCTACTTTTAGCCTGTACAGAGGCACCAGACAAGGGTGCCCTTTGTCTCCCCTTCTATTTGCAGTAGCCATCGAACACCTAGCCCTCAGGATCAGGCAAGACAACATATATAAGGGGGTGTCCCTGGGAGATAGGGAGGACTGACTAGGACTATACGCCGATGACCTTATCCTTTACTTAGATAATGTGGAAACATCTCTGCCCAGAGCAATAGCTCTTATTGAGCAATTTGGCTCCTTTTCCGGTCTGCACATAAACTGGGGAAAGTCAGCCCTTATGCCCTTGTGGTCCCCTGACTGGCCATCAATCTACCATAATTTGATGGTAGTGGATAGGTTCAAGTATTTGGGGGTCATTATAACAAAAGATCCTCTCCTATCTCAAGACCTTAATATAGTTCCCATTGAACGCTACTTCAGAGATAAATTCCTTTCCTGGAACACCCTCCCTCTCAAAACCATGGGTCGAGTGAATCTAATTAAAATGATCCTCCAACCGAAGGCGCTGTATCTGTTGGAACATGCTTGTATGCCAATTCCTCGTGCGTTTTTTGACAGATTACATTCCAGCATGGCAACATTTATTTGGGGAAAGAATAGAAGAAAACTAGCCCTTCACTCTCTGCAAAGGAGCTGGGACAGAGGGGGTGTAGCGCTACCTGACTTACACTTGTACTTTATAGCAGGACAGCTCCGGGACTTGGTGCCATGGGTGACCCAGGACACTCTCCCCAATTCTGAATACTACCTTCAATCGTATTTGAGACTATCTAACCTATGGTTGGTTCTGGAGGGCGCATCTTCCATTTTGGAACAGCCTCTACAGACCCATAAACTCGCACGCCAAGTGTGGAGTGCGGCAAAATTGCATCAATACACTGACCTGCCTGATGATATCCCGTTATGGGACAACCCTCTGTTTCCTCATTTGATGGGAGGTGAAGGAGAAAGAGTATGGAAGGAATACGGTATATGCTACTTAAAAGACCTGTATGCTGCAGGTACTCTGTACTCCTTTTCTCAGTTGCAGACGAAGGTTGGGATAATACGTTCCCATTTTTTCAGATACTTGCAATTAAGACATGCTTTGCAGACTCAACTGCGCATCCTCAAGCGATCAGTATCTGCCTACCCGCTTATTGGGATTTTCAGGACTCAAGGTCCGAGAGGGCTTATAACTGCACTCTACACACACTTGCTTAATCTCAAAACCTCATCTTCCCCATTAGGTTCTGAAACCAAATGGAAGGGGAATATTCCCACTCTCACAGATGAGGAGTGGAGTGAAGCCTTGGAGAGCCCGTTAACGGTATCCCCCTCCTTGAACAATAGGCTGACTCAGCTCTTCATCTTACATAGGTGTTACATCACCCCAACAAGACTCCATAAGATGGGGAGGCTCTCCCATACGGGTTGTCACAGGTGCGCACAGATTGGCGCTGACTTTTGGCATCTCGTCTGGGACTGTAGGTATATTCAATCATTCTGGGAGGCAGTGGTCGGTGTCTTATCCTCTCTGGTGTCTGGTCACTTGACAGTATGCCCCAAGGTCTGCCTCTTGGGGATTGTAGACAATGAATCTAGGACACATTGGGAGCTCAACTTCCTGAGGGAATCACTTTTCCTCGCCAGAAAGGCGATAGCGCTTCGCTGGATGGCGGATAGGCCCCCGACTCTGAGTCAATGGAAAACCTTAGTGAATAATGTTATCCCTTTTATGAGAATTATATATGCACGCAGGGGTTGCCCTACTAAATTTGAAAAGATTTGGGGCCCATGGTCTACCTCCCCAATCACTGTTACTTTGGGACGTTTGCCGTTAATTCCCTAGGGACATATTTGTGCCTTCACCTTGACATGTTGAATATATGTAACCACTTCCACACCTGGATTGTTATCTGATGATATTGTACTAAATATGCCATGTACCTTGTCTGTCTGATATTGACATATGAGACCACGTTGTGTAGTCTTTTGTATCACCAGTGGACTATGTACACTAATGCTTCAAATATTTGCTCTTTGTGTAACGTGCTATGCTCTTACTCTTTAATAAAACGAGTTTAAAAAATGCCACCTAATCCCGGAAACTTCCTGGTCTTGACTTCAGCGGAAGTGACATACCGGAAGTTGCGCAGTTCACGCATGCTGGAGGCAAAGATGCTTCCGCTGCCACGAGTGAGAGTGAGGCTCCCCGGGACCAGGGACCACCTGAACTTGGCCACAGTGGTCCATCAAGAGGCCAGGAGGGTGCAGGCAGGAGACAGACTTCAGCGGTTGCTCTAAGCAGAGACTTACACTACCCGGGATGCGACCATTGCGGTACAAGGACCTGGCCCTCCCCAGCCACAGGGGTGAACATGTCGGTAAGCTCCAAAGCTGGAAAACTCCTCAGGATCTCCCATCCGAAGACAGGAAAACTGAACTGAGGTGTGGTAGGGGTGTAAACATTTTTATATCCTCAGGATTCCTGTCCTGGATGGGAGGTCCTACTCGCATGGGTGCCGTCATAGGGGAGGGGAAAATAAGTTACCTTCTTAATGCCAGCGTCTGTCTCATAAACCCCAAGGCCTCATGATATCTATATTACGGCCTTGAGGTTGCTGCAGATGTCTTAGTAGGAGGCAGCATTTCAGCAAAATGGTGGAACAGTATGTGTGCACATGCCTACACGTACTGACTGATGGGCCTACTCTGCCACATTCAACTTCTGGATCTCCAAATCGGGCACATGGCAGGAGCTTGCCCTTTACACCTTGGAGGTGCTGGCCTGCCCTGCAGCCAGTGTATTGTCTGAATGTGTTTTAAGATAAAAACAAAAAACAATGTTGTTGGCGACTACCTCCTCCACCAAAACTTCCACCTACACAGCCACATCCACCAGCTCCTTAACCTCCTACTCCATATGGACCTTCTCCTCCTAGTTCAAGATTACTATTTTTAATTTTTAATTTGTATTTATTTTATTTTATGTCAGTTACCCGTCCACATTTGTTTGCAGGGCAATTGTCATGCTCTTACCCACATTTTGCTGGCTTTTGCAGCCCTCTAGCATTTTCCATGATTCTTTTAGAGCCATTTTAGTGCCCCAAAGTCCGGGTCCCCATTGACTTAAATGGGGTTGGGTTTCGGGGTCAAGTTCTGCTCAAGTTCAGGTCCCGAACCCGGACTTTGCGGGGAAGTTCGGCTGAACTCCGCAAACCCGAATTTCCAGGGGTCTGCTTAACTCTAGTCTCTAACAAGTTTTAGCAATTTAGTGCAGTTTGCGCTAAAAATATATATTGCTGCCACACACATTAGTCCATAAAAGGACTTTTGGGTCTATAACAAGTATTATAACTAAAATATTCCTACTTCAGTCCCTACACTATCTCTCCCTTCTACTCTTGAGATCTCCCTGACTAAGACTGAGCTAAACACGTGTCATCGGGTGCTACAGTAGTTACTTACTTTAAGTTACTTTAACTCTTTAAGGACATCTTTAGCTGTCTTTTAAATGTACGGTAGTTGTTTTATCACAAATACTGTACATATTTCTTACTGCTGATGAACTTTTTATATACAAAAATTATATATTATTATTGTAAGCACATTTAAGCAATAATCTAGTTATCTAACGATAAATATCTATCTATCAATAGACCACCGTGCCAGTTTTTACTCTATTTGCAGGCCAGACACATGTGAAATGCTACAATCCAAGCATTTTGTCTCTAACATCGGTGAGAAACTAGATGAGAAGCAATAGAAATCCCTCTACCACATCTATCATTATGAGATCTGAATACTAACCACTTCATTAAAACTCTTGATGGCTATAGGCAGATCTGGGAGGCATCTGATTTCTGTGTAAACCGCTGCTTACACTCATTCTGCCACATTTCAAGTCCTTGTGAATGATTAATGGTCTAGTACCATGCACATTAAACCATGTACAGCCTAGACAAACCAGAAGCAGAGCACGCAGTAATCCTGTGTATTGCCCCTGAGGTCTAATACCTGCAAGTAATGAAGCAGAATAATTTATAATCGTTTTCGGATGTTATTGCAAATCCATTCAAAGTATCTGAAATCTAATAAATAGAAGCCTATTCCCCAAGGAATTGGACACTTACAGTATCTGACAACTACATTGTATAAAATGCAGTGTCGGGCAAGCATGCTCGGCTGAACACTAGTTCGGCTCGAGCATTGCTATGCTCAGCACATCGCGGCGTTCAGCCGAATACCGCTTGTGCTTGAACGTGATGCCCGAGTCTCCTCCCCGCACGTTTGTTGGCTGCTACGCAGCCAATAAACGTGCAGGTAGGTACTGCCATTCACTGTGATGCCGTAGCCATGTTGGCTGCTGCCATTACACCGATTGGCTGGCCAGAACGCGTCATCGGGTGCTATATAGCACCCGATGACACGTGTTTAGCTCAGTCTTAGTCAGGGAGATCTGAAGAGTAGAAGGGAGAAATAGTGTAGGGACTGAAATAGGAATATTTTAGTTATAATACTTGTTATAGACCCAAAAGTCCTTTTAAGGACTATTGTGTATGGCAGCAATATATATTTTTAGCGCAAACAGCACTAATTTGATAAAACTTGTTAGAGACTAGAGTTGAGCAGACACCTGGAAGTTCGGGTTTGCCCGAACTTCCCCGCATAGTTCGCCCGAACTTGACCCCGAAACCCAACGCCATTTAAGTCAATGGGGACCTGAACTTTGGGGCACTAAAATGGCTCTAAAAGAGTCATGGAAAATGCTAGAGGGCTGCAAAAGCCAGCAAAATGTGGGTAGGAGCATGACAATTGCCCTGCAAACAAATGTGGACAGGGAAATGACATAAAATAAAATAAAGGAGCAAAGGGCAAGCTCAGGCCATGTGCCCAATTTGAAGACCCAGAAGTTGAATAGGGCAGAGTAGACCCATCAGTCAGTACGTGTAGGCATGTGCACACATACTGTTCCACCATTTTGCTGAAATGCTGCCTCCTGCTAAGACATCTGTAGCAACCTCAAGGCCGCCATATAGATATCATGCGGCCTTGGGGTTTATGAGACAGACGCTGGCATTAAGAAGGTAACTTATTTTCCCCTCCCCTATGACGGCACCCATGCGGGTAGGACCTCCCATCCAGGACAGGAAACCTGAGGATATAAAAATGTTTACACCCCCACCACACCTCAGTTCAGGTTTCCTGTCTCCGGATGGGAGATCCTGAGGAACCCCCACCACACCTCAGTTCAGGTTTCCTGTCTCCAGATGGGAGATCCTGAGGAGTTTTCCAGCTTTGGAGCTTACCGACATGTTCACCCCTGTGGCTGGGGAGGGCCAAGTCCTTGTACCGCAATGGTCGCATCCCAGGTGGTGTCAAGTCTCTGTTTAGAGCAACCGCTGAAGTCTGTCTCCTGCCTGCACCCTCCTGGCCTCTTGAGGGACCACTGTAGCCGTGTTGAGGCGGTCCCTGGTCCCGGGGAGCCCCATTCTCACTCGTGGCAGTGGATTGTAGCATTTCACATGTGTCTGGCCTGCAAATAGAGTAAAAACTGGCACAGTGGTTTATTGATAGATAGATATTTATCAATAGAGAACTAGATTATTGCTTAAATGTGCTTACAATAATAATAATATATAATTTTTGTATATAAAAAGTTCATCAGCAGTAAGACATATGTACAGTATTTGTGATAATACAACTACCGTACATTTAAAAGACAGCTAAAGATGTCCTTAAAGAGTTAAAGTACCTTAAATTGAGTAACTACTGTATGCCGAATAAATATTCTAAACCTCATTATGGAGTTTTAGCGGCCACTGCTGCTTTACTTACTGCTCCTGGATCTTGGCTTCCCAGCCACATGAATTTATTTTCTGCTCTCTTATTCATCTGTCCAGGCCCCGGGATTAGTCTGTTCCTTCTTGAAGGCTGCAACCTGCTTGCTTGATTGGCCTCTCTTGCTGTGCCCATTGAGAGTGTACGCTCCCTCTGGCTTTTAAAGGGCCAGCTTCTGCACCCTTATCTTCACCAGCCAGTGGATGGCAATGCTGGAGTACCTAAGGCACATTGCCCTATGGGAATATGCCTGAGCAATAGGTTTAACAATTAGGTGCCTGACCAATTAGGTTTAGGAATAGCTTGCTACAGTAGTTTCCTGAAAATGTATGATATATTTTTTGCCTGCTCGTGTATTGACTTTTTGCTCATTTAACGAATTCACTGTTTAGAAATAATACGAGATACATGTCTCCATTAGAGCTAATCGAACGGAAAAAAAAAAAAAAAATATATATATATATATATATATACTTTATTAATACTAATTAAAATGAGGAATGTATCACATATACAGTACAAGTAACATTTAAAAGGAAGAATCACACAATCTAGCGATGTTGTCTAATACATCAATTGGGACTAAATATATGTCTGCCCAATTTTAGTAATTAATGCATGATTCCCAAAACCAAAAACTGGGTAGGCGATATCATAAGGTAGGTGTGAGAGTCTAGTGGTTAGTGTCCAAAAAAATGCTGGATTGTGACCAGCTACACTGAAACTGACCCTTATAAAAAATGCCCGCTGAACTGTTTGCTCATTTCAACAAACAGAATGGGGAAGACTCTCCAAGAAAAACTTCACCACCTGCCGACCACTAACTATAGCTTCCACATGCGAAGGTTCGCCAAAACGCGCGTCGGGGTTGACGCCATCCTGGTCCCTCCCTTCCATTTTCTTACTGTTAAGTACCCCTTCGGGTTCTGTTCTAGCACGATTCATGCCTTTTTCTGTTTGCCTTGTACCACCAACATTATCTATATACAAAGACACTTGTCCTTATTATTGTTCCTTTTTTGTGGACTTTTTGAAGGCTACAGCGAGGCTTTGATATACCATACTTATAAAACAGTATAGCGTTTGACTTTCTGTTATATTACCTTCTAACGATGCTAGATACATATATGTTCTTGTACGTTTTTCTATAGGGTCCAGGGTGGCATCTATTCTTACTTGCTACCTCCTTCTATGATTTATAATTTTTAATATATGTTCAATAAAATCTTTTTGATACTTTTCTAAATACCGCTGCATGTTGCTTTTTGTTCTCTCTCTCTCTTTCTGTGTTAACATTACAACCAGAGGCTCTGCTGTCTCTGCAACTACAACCTCCTGTCTACTTTGACAGGGCCTGGCAGTGAAAATGTTATCACACTGGGCCATGTTAAGGTGCAGAGGGTGCAGCATTTGCAGAGAGAGTGGAGCCTCTGTAATGATAACGCCCCTGTTTGTATATAATAAAACATCATTTTTCTTAGCAATGCAGGCACATAAGGGACCAACACAGATGTCTTCAGCTTCCAAGTACACATGTAACAGGTCAGTTATTTAATTGTCCAAGTGCATGAGGGATTCCTGAGAGATAGTTGAAGGCCTAGGGAGTATTTTACCATCAGCTATCAGCTACCATCAGCTATCTAAAAAATATGGACTTCAGTCGGGGGAGCATAGGGCAGCATAAATTCTAAATATGGCCCTGACTTCACAGCAGCAGCACAATTCAGTGTTACACATCACTCTGCAAGCGTGTGTAGGAGGAGGAGCTGTGCGGCTGGGAATCTGCTGTGCTCCTCCTCTTACACCGACCAGCAGAGCAATCTGTGACACTACATTGTATATTTTTTTAACTTTGTCTGAAGGGGGCACATATCTGGTCATAACTACTGTGAAGGGGGCACATATCTGGAAATAACTACTGTGAAGGGGGCACATATTTAGGCATAGCTACTGAGAGGGAGCACATATCAGGGTAAGACTACTGTGAGGGGTATGTAGAAAAAGAATGGTTCCTGGACACCACTTTACTTTGTTCAATATAGATTTATTTCATACATAGATAGCGGAATGCCAGTAATAAAAGGTCGACGTTTCGGCATAGACGCCTTCATCAGAACACTGGAAGGTATGGAAAACAATGATATTAAGTATACATAAAACATGGAACACAAAAATAACATGTCATAGGATGAATATCACTCATAGAGAGGGGATTAGATCCTTGCAGGTAACATCTAGAAATAATTGTCTATATATATGATCAAGTCTAACAATTCAAGACTTGGGGTATCCAATTGAGGATGGAAGTCGTCCTGTCAATCAATTTGTGCCAGATTGA
The DNA here is from genome assembly GCA_033119425.1 of Bufotes viridis. Taxonomy (NCBI): domain Eukaryota; kingdom Metazoa; phylum Chordata; class Amphibia; order Anura; family Bufonidae; genus Bufotes; species Bufotes viridis. Next base: position 63,914,258 of record CM065594.1, on the reverse strand, counting down.
CAAATGGAAAAAAGCTGAGTACAATGAATCCACTGGGAACTCTGTGATAGCAGTTGAGGAAACATCAGGTATTTCTGTAAAAATGTTGTACCTAATATACAATCGCACATAATAGTCTAAAAAGGTTGCATAGTAAAGATATGATATCTTATACAGCATCTAAGACCAGCTGGGATTCAAGATGCAGGTAAGAAAAGGAAAGAAGAAAACAGTGCTATAATGCATTAGGCAATATGGATAACGGTCTAAATGAGAAGACATGTAGTAATGTAATAATAGGATAATAGAAAAGGTCAGACCGGATTGCCATATTAGTGAGGAATGCATATGAAAGAACATCAAGGAGCATCAAAGAGCTATGTAGGGGAGGAAGCAGTAGAAAGCAAGCAAGTATGTGGAGCTTACCTGGAAGTGCCGCAGTATGGGAATGGGTAGATGGCTCTATGGCCTCGATGGCTAATTTGGTGGGGCAGTGTCTCTGCCGCTTTGGCTGCCATGTGTGTTATGGCCACAATTGGCCCTTATATGTGGAGGGGTGTGTGCGCCAAATCGCAGAGTCCGCCCGTTGCTATGGCGGCATGCGCGTGTATAACGCGCAAGCGCCGTAGGGCGGAAATGTCATGTAAGGGCGGAAGTGACGTACGTCCGAAGGGCATGCCAATGATGTGTATGTAGGGCGGATATGGCGTCAACATCAGGGCGGAAGTAACGTTATGTAGACCGCAGTAAGGGCTAGCGCTTGTATATTTTGAACCGACCGTGGTGCAATAGTGTTGTTGTTTTTACAATAATAAAGGGGAGATATCCACTCTCACAGGTTGAGTATATATAACAAAGGATATAAGGTTGTGTAGACTATGAGTCGGTAAATATACTGTACCGTCTATGTGACATAAAGGATACTAAGTGATGCGGCAACTCCAGGACATTCAGTGTCTAGTCTGTAAAATAAATGTGAATAAAGTTAAGATCACCGAAAAGAATCAAGTCAGAATTATATAAAGTTACCAAATAAGAAAATAACAGTAAGAACCACAGACACTATGATTCATAGACAACAATGTAAATCATATTCTCGATTGAGTCCTTTTGGTTCCAAAGTTTGTAGTCTGTGGATCCAAAAGGCTTCTCTATTGGTCAAAATTCTGTTGATGTCCCCTCCTCGTCTTGGGACTCGGATTTGTTCAAGTACTTGGAACTTGAGTTGAGAAATGGCGTGTCGTCGTTGTGCGAAGTGGAAAGGGATAGGTAAGTGGTTGCGTTCGCATCTGATGTTCGATTTATGTTGACTGATGCGGTCTCGAACAGTTTGGGTGGTCTCTCCAATATACGCTAGACCACAGGGGCATTTAATCATATAGATTACATTGGTTGACTCACAGGTAAAAAGCCCCTAATAGGGTAACCCTTGCCTGATAGGGGATGAAATGCCTTGTCCCCTTTAGTAACATGGGAGCATTGGGCACAATGAAGGCATGGGAAAGTGCCTTTTGTCGAGTGCTGAGAAGCAGTTGGCGAGAAATTTTGATTGTTGAGCCCTCATCTGCCTTGACTAGGTGGTCCTTTAAATTTTTGGACGTCTATTACAGGGAAGGAATGGGAAGGCAAATTCCTCCACTTTTGGGTACGCCTTGTGGAGGATGTTCCAGTGGCGATTGAGAATATTATTGACTTTGCCGGAGAAGGGGTGGTATGTATGTACAAAGGGCATTCTTTTGGTGGTGGATTTTGGCGGACTGGGCCTGGGAAGTAGTCCCTCCTGCACTGTCTTTTCCGGGTAACCCCTGTTTCGGAATTTAAGGGCCATCTCTTGTAATCTACGACTCTTAGTTTCCGGATTATCAACTATTCTCTCAATCCTTTTGAATTGGGACCTAGGTAGTGATTTTTAGTACTGGGCGGATGGAAGCTAGAGAAGTGCAATAAACTATTACGGTCGGTTGTTTTGGTGTAGAGGTCAGTGGTTAGATTGCCTTCACTGTCTTTGTGCACTTGAGTATCAAGAAAGCTTATCGATGTTGAATTGTGATGTAGCGTGAATTTGAGTTCAGGCCAGACTGAATTTATTCTACTCTGAAACGCGAGTAGTGTCTGTTCAGGTCCGGACCAGATACAGAAGACATCGTCGATGTATCTTTTCCAGATCCGGACGTACTTTTGGAAGTCTGGATCTGTATAGATGTGGTCCTGTTCGAAGTAGGCCATATAGCAGTTGGCATAGGGGGCGCCATGTGTGCCCCCATGGCGGTCCCCTGTTTTTGAACATAGAAAGTATCCTGAAACAAGAAATAGTTCTCAGTGAGAACTAATCTCAGGAGATCCAGACAAAGGGCCCTAATTTGGGGTGCCGTGTTGGACGATTCGAGTAGTCTAGATACTGCTGATATGCCTTTGTTGTGTGTTATGGACGTATAAAGGCTGACTACGTCAAATGTCACCAACAGGGAGTCTGGGTGGATGTAGTTCATGTCTCGAATGATATTGAGGAAGGATGTTGTGTCCAATAGAAAGGAATCGGTGGTCTTGACCTGAGGTGTAAGAATTTTCTTAATAAAGATGGATAATGGTGAGAGGATAGAGTCCGACGAGGAAACTATGGGTCTACCTGGTGGTTGCTGTAACCTTTTGTGTACTTTGGGTAGTATGTACAACACTGGAATGATAGGATTTTTCTTGGTAAGGTACGTAGCTGTGTCCTGGTCTATGGCACTGACGACAACACCATAGACCAGGACACAGCTACGTACCTTACCAAGAAAAATCCTATCATTCCAGTGTTGTACATACTACCCAAAGTACACAAAAGGTTACAGCAACCACCAGGTAGACCCATAGTTTCCTCGTCGGACTCTATCCTCTCACCATTATCCATCTTTATTGAGAAAATTCTTACACCTCAGGTCAAGACCACCGATTCCTTTCTATTGGACACAACATCCTTCCTCAATATCATTCGAGACATGAACTACATCCACCCAGACTCCCTGTTGGTGACATTTGATGTAGTCAGCCTTTATACGTCCATAACACACAACAAAGGCATATCAGCAGTATCTAGACTACTCGAATCGTCCAACACGGCACCCCAAATTAGGGCCCTTTGTCTGGATCTCCTGAGATTAGTTCTCACTGAGAACTATTTCTTGTTTCAGGATACTTTCTATGTTCAAAAACAGGGGACCGCCATGGGGGCACACATGGCGCCCCCTATGCCAACTGCTATATGGCCTACTTCGAACAGGACCACATCTATACAGATCCAGACTTCCAAAAGTACGTCCGGATCTGGAAAGATACATCGACGATGTCTTCTGTATCTGGTCCGGACCTGAACAGACACTACTCGCGTTTCAGAGTAGAATAAATTCAGTCTGGCCTGAACTCAAATTCACGCTACATCACAATTCAACATCGATAAGCTTTCTTGATACTCAAGTGCACAAAGACAGTGAAGGCAATCTAACCACTGACCTCTACACCAAAACAACCGACCGTAATAGTTTATTGCACTTCTCTAGCTTCCATCCGCCCAGTACTAAAAATCACTACCTAGGTCCCAATTCAAAAGGATTGAGAGAATAGTTGATAATCCGGAAACTAAGAGTCGTAGATTACAAGAGATGGCCCTTAAATTCCGAAACAGGGGTTACCCGGAAAAGACAGTGCAGGAGGGACTACTTCCCAGGCCCAGTCCGCCAAAATCCACCACCAAAAGAATGCCCTTTGTACATACATACCACCCCTTCTCCGGCAAAGTCAATAATATTCTCAATCGCCACTGGAACATCCTCCACAAGGCGTACCCAAAAGTGGAGGAATTTGCCTTCCCATTCCTTCCCTGTAATAGACGTCCAAAAATTTAAAGGACCACCTAGTCAAGGCAGATGAGGGCTCAACAATCAAAATTTCTCGCCAACTGCTTCTCAGCACTCGACAAAAGGCACTTTCCCATGCCTTCATTGTGCCCAATGCTCCCATGTTACTAAAGGGGACAAGGCATTTCATCCCCTATCAGGCAAGGGTTACCCTATTAGGGGCTTTTTACCTGTGAGTCAACCAATGTAATCTATATGATTAAATGCCCCTGTGGTCTAGCGTATATTGGAGAGACCACCCAAACTGTTCGAGACCGCATCAGTCAACATAAATCGAACATCAGATGCGAACGCAACCACTTACCTATCCCTTTCCACTTCGCACAACGACGACACGCCATTTCTCAACTCAAGTTCCAAGTACTTGAACAAATCCGAGTCCCAAGACGAGGAGGGGACATCAACAGAATTTTGACCAATAGAGAAGCCTTTTGGATCCACAGACTACAAACTTTGGAACCAAAAGGACTCAATCGAGAATATGATTTACATTGTTGTCTATGAATCATAGTGTCTGTGGTTCTTACTGTTATTTTCTTATTTGGTAACTTTATATAATTCTGACTTGATTCTTTTCGGTGATCTTAACTTTATTCACATTTATTTTACAGACTAGACACTGAATGTCCTGGAGTTGCCGCATCACTTAGTATCCTTTATGTCACATAGACGGTACAGTATGTTTACCGACTCATAGTCTACACAACCTTATATCCTTTGTTATATATACTCAACCTGTGAGAGTGGATATCTCCCTTTATTATTGTAAAAACAACAACACTATTGCACCACGGTCGGTTCAAAATATACAAGCGCTAGCCCTTACTGCGGTCTACATAACGTTACTTCCGCCCTGATGTTGACGTCATATCCGCCCTACATACACATCATTGGCATGCCCTTCGGACGTACGTCACTTCCGCCCTTACATGACATTTCCGCCCTACGGCGCTTGCGCTGTTATACACGCGCATGCCGCCATAGCAACGGGCGGACTCTGCGATTTGGCGCACACACCCCTCCACATATAAGGGCCAATTGTGGCCATAACACACATGGCAGCCAAAGCGGCAGAGACACTGCCCCACCAAATTAGCCATCGAGGCCATAGAGCCATCTACCCATTCCCATACTGCGGCACTTCCAGGTAAGCTCCACATACTTGCTTGCTTTCTACTGCTTCCTCCCCTACATAGCTCTTTGATGCTCCTTGATGTTCTTTCATATGCATTCCTCACTAATATGGCAATCCGGTCTGACCTTTTCTATTATCCTATTATTACATTACTACATGTCTTCTCATTTAGACCTGTTATCCATATTGCCTAATGCATTATAGCACTGTTTTCTTCTTTCCTTTTCTTACCTGCATCTTGAATCCCAGCTGGTCTTAGATGCTGTATAAGATATCATATCTTTACTATGCAACCTTTTTAGACTATTATGTGCGATTGTATATTAGGTACAACATTTTTACAGAAATACCTGATGTTTCCTCAACTGCTATCACAGAGTTCCCAGTGGATTCATTGTACTCAGCTTTTTTCCATTTGTCAATCTGGCACAAATTGATTGACAGGACGACTTCCATCCTCAATTGGATACCCCAAGTCTTGAATTGTTAGACTTGATCATATATATAGACAATTATCTCTAGATGTTACCTGCAAGGATCTAATCCCCTCTCTATGAGTGATATTCATCCTATGACATGTTATTTTTGTGTTCCATGCTTTATGTATACTTAATATCATTGTTTTCCATACCTTCCAGTGTTCTGATGAAGGCGTCTATGCCGAAACGTCGACCTTTTATTACTGGCATTCCGCTATCTATGTATGAAATAAATCTATATTGAACAAAGTAAAGTGGTGTCCAGGAACCATTCTTTTTCTACATGAACATTTGGCTTAAGGAACCATTCCCTGAGACCCGCGTCCACTAACTGGAGCGCTACCCAACCTGTATTCAAATTCATACTGTGAGGGGTACATATCTGTACATAACAGCTGTAAGGGGGCACATATCTAGGCATAACTACTGTGAAGCGTGCAGAGTGTGGTCATAACTAGTGATGAGTGAGCATTGCTCGAGACTCCTCCCCGCACGTTTTGCGCCTTCTAAGCAGCCAATCAAGGTCCAGGTAAGTTATTCCCCTCAGTGTAAGGCCATATCAATGTTAGTTGTAAGCCTTACAGTGATTGGCTTGCCGAAACACATGATACCATTTCATATGGTGGCTGAGGTCTGACGCTCGGCTCATTCAGCGTCAGGGAGAGCAGACAGTAGGCAGGGACAGAAAGCGTTTTGCTCTAAACTTATTGATTTCACTCCAAAAACCTTATTGAAAGACCTAACAGTCTTTTTAAGGACTAAAGTGTGTGTTTGACAGCAGTGCAGCACCTTTTTTTTTAAGAAGGGGGTTAATTCAGCACTATCAGGGACAGACCTTACCTGGATGGGGCAGATAGTGGGCTTGAAAATTGCTTTAATAACTTCTAAAAGACAGAAAGATTTCCGATTAGTGACATCTACAATACGCCATCATTAATCAGTGTGTTGGGCAAATATTATCAAAAGGGGCTTATTCACTACAGTGTTCCTTGGTACTGAGATTTATACAGCACCATCATAAAGCAGTGTGTTGGGCAGACATTATTAAAAGAGGCTTATTCACTACAGTGTTCCTGCTACTGAGATATACACTGATCACAAAAATAGCAACACTGCACCTCCAAGTATAATATTAAAGCTTTATTAACATGTAAGTAGTACAAAAAGTGTAAAATACATAGTTTCACAGCAGTAGATACACCAGGGGAGAACAGCCAATATGGAGAGACCACAGGGTCAGCACATAGCCGGTAGAGGTAACAGAGTAAAGCATACACTGTGTAGGGGAACAAGACAAAGTACACACCCCACTCACAAGTCCCTGTCAGGGATGAGAATGAATAAACAGTGAGTGGGGGTTGCACTTTGTCTTGTTCCCCCTACACAGTGTATGCCGGCTATGTGCTGACCCTGTGGTCTCTCCATATTGGCTGTTGTCCCCTGGTGTATCTGCTGCTGTGAAACTATGTCTTTTACACTTTTTGTACTACTTACATGTTAATAAAGCTTTAATATTATAATTGGAGGTGCAGTGTGGCTATTTTTTGTGATCTATGATCTATGTTTTTCCCTCCACATTGTTACAGAGATAAGTAGCCAGGGACTAATTTTTGGTGTACCCCGAGATATACACTGTACCATCAGAGAAATTTGTTCTGGGGAAATTAACCTAACTTGTGCCACATCTGTGTGTGCGTTCAATCCGCAACCGTTATATTAATTACTTCAGCAAGAGAGTGGTTTATATTTTGGCCATAGTTAACTAGTTTTGGGCACATCTGTGTGTGCGTTTAGGCCGCAACCATATATACAGTATTCCAGCAGAGAATACATTTTAATTAGGACAAATTTGTATTCAATATAAAACTACATGTGAATACAGTGTGTATTGTCATAATTACATTATCTCTGGGCTAGTGTAGTGCCACAAATCTGTATTTCTCTGTATCCAGTACATTACAGAGAGCAATACAGTGTGTACTGTAAAAATTACATTATCTCTGGGCTAGTGTATTGGCGAAAAATTGGATTTCTCTGTCTACTGTTCATTGCAGCAAGCCAATACAGTGTGTACTGTAAAACATTCACTATCTGTGACCTAGTGTACTCCTGAAAATCTTTTTTTTTCTGTATTCAGTACATTATAGCAAGCCTTTACAGTGTGTAATGTAAAAATGACATTATCTCTGGGCGAGTGTAGTGCCGAAAAATTGTATTTCTCTGTCTCATGTTCATTACAGCAAGCCAATACAGTGTGTACTGTAAAAATTCAATTATCTGTGGCCTACTGTAATGCCTAAAATGTGTATTCCTCTGTATACAGTACATTACAGCAAGCCAATACAGTGTGTACTGTAAAATGTCATTACCTGTGGCCTAATGTAGTGCCTAACATTTGAATTTCTCTGTCTAGAGTACATTACAGCAAGCCAATACAAGGTGTACAGTAAAACTTTCATTATCTGTGGCCTAGTCTAGTGCCGGAAATTTGTATTCCTGTCTACAGTACATTATAGCAATCTAATACAGTGTGTACTGTAAAAATTGTATTATCTGTGCCCTAGTGTAGTGCTGAAAATTTGTATTCCTCCGTCTACAGTACATAACAGCAAGCCTATACAGTGTGTACTTTAAAAATGTCATTATCTCGGGGCTAGTGTAGTGGCAAAAATTTGTATTTCACAGTCTACAGTACATTATAGAAAGCCAATACAGTGTTTACTGTAAAAATGTAATTATCTGTGGCCTACTTTAGTGACGAAAATTTGTACCTTCGCATGAACCGTCAGCAGCAACATCCACTTCCATGTCCCAGCGCAGCATCCAAATGTCGACAACACAGGCATTTGAATGCAAGCGCAAATATCCATCCACCCACATGCCATAGCACTGAATTCGCAACTTTAGAAATTAATGGCCCTTGAAATGTTGGCATTTAGGCTTATGGACACTGAGGCCTTCAGCAGCATGATGTCGGTGGCCGTCCCTCAATACGCAGTCCCCAGCCACCACTATTTTACACGGTGTGCCGTGTCCGCCTTACACCAGCATGTGTCCCAGAACATCACCCGTGCACTTACTGGGAAGGTCAACCTTACCACAGACACATGGAAAAGTGCTGGCGACCAGGGACACTACATTTCCCTGACCGCACACTGGGTGAATGTTGTGGAGGCCAAGACTGAGTCGGACCCTGGGGTGGCATAGGTGCTACCCACGCCCAAGATTGCGGGCCCTACGTCCATCAGGGTCTCCGCCAGCAGCTATGTTACTGGCTCCAACCCCCACTTCTCCTCCTCCGCCGCCTTCTCCTCCACCTCCAACAGCAGTCAGCCATCATTCGCTAGCTGGAAGCAGTGTAGCATTGCTGTGGGTAAGTGTCAACAGGCCGTGCTGAAGCTGATCTGTTTAGGGGACAAACAGCACACTGCCGCAAAGCTATGGCAGGGTATAAGGGACCAGACCGAGATGTGGCTCTCTCCACTCAACCTAGAAACAGGCATGGTTGTGTCTGACAATGGCCGTAACTTGGTGGTGGCTTTGGAGATCAGAAACCTGACACACATTCCATGCCTAGCCAACATCTTAAACTTAGTGGTTCAGCGGTTTATCAAAACCTACCAAAATTTGCAGGAGCTACTAATGAAGGCGCGCCACTTGTGTGCTCATTTCCAAAAGTCGGCCATAGCTTCAGCCGGTCTGTCAGCGCTGCAGCAGCGCTTGCGGCTTCCAGCTCACCGACTGTTGTGCGACGTGAGCACGCGGTGGAACTCTACGTTCTACATGTTGGTCAGGCTTGTGAGCAGCAGAGGGCAGTTGTGGAATACAAGCTGCAACATGGTCATTGCCTTTCCAGTCAACTTCCACTATTCTCAAGCGAGGAGTGGGCATTGATGTTAGACCTATGTGAGGTTTTAAAAAACTTTGATGAATCCACACAGATGGTTAGTGGCGATAACGCTATTAACAGCGTAATCATCCCACTGCTGTGTCTACTCAAACGATCGCTGCTCACAATTAAGGAAGATGATTTGAATGTGGCAGACGAGGTAATGGGGAAGAGATGACACATGGTGATAGCCACACCTCCCCCTGTTTGTGTTCTCAGTGCGAATTGGGCCATTAAGAGGAAGAGGAGCTTGAGACACTTGCCTCTGCTACAGAGTCTAGCAACCATGGAAATTTATTGAGTGTTCACCCTTCTCGACCAATGCTACAAAGAGATCTTCTCATCTCTGATTCCTGTTGTGTAGAGGACAAGTAAAACCGTGCAATACCAGAAGGTACTTGTTGACAGATTTCTCCAAAATTTTCCATCTGACAATGCGGCCGCCAAAGTCCGTACTTCCTTAGGTAACCGAGGAAGGGGGACAAGGGGAACACACAGTAGTTCTAACAGAGGCAGGGCAACACTTTCCAAGGCATGGGACACTTTCCTCATACCCCGCCAGCAAACTCACCTTTAATCGTGGCCTAGTGCTACAAGGAGGGAAAAGTTTTGGAAGATGGTGAAGGAATACATTGCAGACAGTGTCAGCGTCCTAAATGATCCCTAATTGCCTTACAACTACTGGGTGTCCAAGCTGGACACGTGGCACGAACTTGCGCTCCTCGCCTTGGAGGTGCTGGCCTGCCCTGCCCCCAGCGTATTGTCTGAGCGTGTATTTAGTGCTGCTGGTGGTCAGGGCCGGTGCAAGGATTTTTGCCGCCCTAGGCAAAAGAAAAGTTTGCCGCCCCCCCCCCATGTGACATCACAATGCCCCACCCACATGATCTGCCATATTAAAGGGGTTCTGCAGTTTATTTAAACTGATCGCAGGGGTCCGACACCTGGGACCCCTGCCAATCAGCTGTTTGAGAAGACAGCTGCGCTGGCAGTAGCGCATCAGCCTTCTTGCAGTGACGTCACGATTAGTATCATTGGCCTGGGTGGGGCTAAGCTTCATTCAAGTGAACAGAGCTTAGCCCCGCCCAGGCCAGTGATACTAGTCGTGACGTCACTGCGCCTGCGGTAAACAGCGAGAAGGCCGAGGCGCTACTGCCAGCGCCGCTGCCTTTCAAACAGCTGATCGGCGGGGTCCCGGTGTTGGACCCTGCAGATCAGATGCTGATGATCTATCTTGTCATTCTCTTCCCCTTGTCATTCCCCCTTGTCATTCTCCCCCACTTATCATTCTCTCCCCTCTTGTCATTCTCTCCCCCTTGTCATTCTCCCCCCTTGTCATTCTTCCCCCTTGTCATTCTCCCCCTTGTCATTCTTCCTCCCCCTTGTCATTCTCTCCCCCCGTTGTCACTCCCCCCACTTATCATTCTCTCCCCCTCTTGCCATTCTTCACACTCCCCCCTTGTCATTCCCTTTCTCCCTCTTGTCATTCTCTTTCTCCCTTGTCATTCTCTCTCCCCCTCTCCTTTGTCATTCTCTTTCCACTCTTTTTATTCTCCCCTCTCCTTGTCATTCTCCCCCTCTCCCTTGTCATTCTCTTTCTCCCACCCCCTTGGCATTCTCTCCCCCCTTGTCATTCTCTTTCTCCCCCAACCCCCTTACCTCTAGTGTAGCGTGGCCAAGCTCTTTATGCTCCACGGGTACAGGAGCTTTAGTTTCCTGTACCCGAGGGACTGACATGAAGTGCACACTCTGTGCGCACTTCATGTCAGTCCAGCCGGGTACAGGAGACAGATGCTCCTGTACCCGCGGACCTTAAACAGCTCGGCCGCGCTACAATGAGGAACTGACAGGAGGGAGCGCTGAGCGCTTCCCTCCTGTCAGCTCCTCTCTTCATGCTGCGCCCGGGCGGTGCGCCCTCATGGACGCACCAGCCCGGGCAGTGCTGCAGCCGCCTTAGGCTCAATTCAGAGCACTCGGGCGGCTGCAGCATGAGGCAGGGCCAGCGCTCCTAGCAGCGCCCCTTCCCAAGGGGCGCTCTATGCGGCTGCCTATTCCGCGTATAGGACGCGCCGGCCCTGCTGGTGGTATTATAACAGATAAGCGTATCTGCTTGTCCCCTGAAAATGCTGACAGGTTGAATCAGATAAAAATGAGCAAGGCCTGGATTCCCCCGGAATTCTCCACTCCACCAGAGGAAAGCTGAGCTGATGAGAAACAAAAACGCAATTTAAATGTATGCTTTTTAATTTACTCAATCCACAAGATTCAGATTTTTTTTTACCCATTTCACTGCAAAAAAGGGTATATTGTTTTCTCATCCACCTCCTCCTCCATACAGAATATATATGCCCTCACTACAAAGTTTTGTAGGGTTCACTAGGCTTCAGACCCTCACCTCCAATGCTTTATACCGTCTGCTCACCTGTAAGCCATCACTGCAATAATTTATGAGGTTCTCTAGGCTTCAGACACTCACCTCCAAAGCTTTCTACCGTCAGCTCACCTAGCCCATCACTGCAATGTTTTATGGGTTTCTCTAGGCTTCAGGCCCTCACCTCCAATGCTTTATACCGTCTGCTCACCTGCTCACCTGTATGCCATACATTACTGCAATGATTTATGGGGTTCTCTAGGCTTCAGGCCCTAACCTCCAATGCTTTAAACCATCTGTTCACCTGTAGGCCATCACTGCAATGTTATATGGGGTTCACTTGGCTTCAGGCCCTCATCTCCAATGTTTTCTACCGTCTGCTCACCTGTAGGCCATCACTGCAATGATTTATGGGGTTCGCTAGGCTTCAGGCCCTCAGCTCCAATGCTTTATACCATCTGTTCACCATAGCCCGTCACTGCCATGTTTTATGGGTTTCTCTAGTCTTCAGACCCTCACCTCCGATGCTTTATACCGTCTGCTCACCAATAGCCCTTCACTGCAATTATTTATGAGGTTCTCTAGGCTTTAGGCCCTTACATCCAATGCTTTATACCGTCTGCTCACCTGTAGGCCATTACTGCAATATTTTAAGGGGTTCTCTATGCTTTAGGCCCTCACCTCCAATGCTTTCTACCATCTGATCACCTGTTGGTGATCACTGCAATGATTTATGGGGTTTGCTAGGCTTCAGACCCTCACCTTCAATGCTTTATACCGTCTGCTCACTTGTAGGCCATTACTGCAATGTTTTATGGGGTTCTCTAGGCTTCAGGCCCTCACCTCCAATGCTTTTTACCGTCTGCTCACCTGTAGGCCATCACTGCAATGATTTATGGGGTTCGCTAGGCTTCAGGCCCTCACCTCTAATGTTTTATACGGTCTACTCACCTGTAGGCCATCAGTGCAATGATTTATGGGGTTCGCTCACCTTCAGGCCCTCACTACAATTTTTTATTTTATCTGCTCACCTTCATGCCCTCAACTATAATGTTTTAGAAGGTAACTCGCACGCCAAATTTTTGTTGAGGGTCACCAGTAGGCCATTAAAGATAATGTTTCAAGGGTGTGTGCGATGTCCTCCTTTATGTGTATTAAAGGGTGTATTGGAGTGCCTGTTCCTTGTAATTTTTGGCAGCCCTTTCACTTAGTGCATAATCTTTATGAGTGTACCTGAACAATTGTAGCACCGTTTGAATGAGTCCCTCCTTTATGTGATATACAGGCTGTATATCTTCCTTGTAATTTTTGGCAGCATTTGCACTGTATATACAATTGAATATCCAGGAAAGAATGTTTCCTAACAATTTTACCTCTAAAAATGTTTTTTTTTTTTTTTGAGGGGCGGAATTTTGGGCGTGATTTTCTCGCTATGTAGAGGGGGCGGTCAACTGGGACAATATGGTTCCCAGCAGGACATTGGAGTCCAAGATGCACCCAGACATGTTCCCATTTATTTACAAAAAGGTCACATATACCTACTAAATTTAGCAGTTACACCCAGATATTAAAATGTAACCTTTATTATATGTTTATAAAAGCTGATACATTTATTTATACACCCAGTCCCATTAAAATTATCAGGGAAGGAATCAGATATTCCACTCAATACTGAAAGTGTGTAATCCTCTTTTACTTGGAGGTACTGCTTATGGCTGCAGTTCACTTTGCTGTGTTATATGTGTGCATCTGCCATAGGTTAATGCATATGTTTTTCTACATTCTTATCAGGAATCCAGCTCATTCGTTGCTCAATATTGTGCTTGGTGGCAACCTACAACTTTGTTGCAACACTGGAATGTGTAGCCAATTGCTCACTCTTTGAAGCTTTTTGGCAGTCAGATTCACTGCTCACCCCTCTTTACTATGAGCCATATCACACCAACGCACAAATATCGCTATGTGTTCGGACCAAGTATCCGAACACCCGAACACTTTGGTGCTCGCTCATCATTAGTCATAACTACTGTGAAGGGGGGCATATCTAGGCATAGCTACTGTGAGGGAGCACATATCAGGGCAAAACTACTGTCAGGGGCACATATCTGGACATAACTACTGTGAGTGGGCACATATCTGGTCATAACTACTGTGAAGGCGGCACATATCTAGGCATAGCTACTGTGAGGGGGCACATATTAGGGCAAAACTACTGTGAGGGGGCACATATCTGGGCATAACTACTGTGAAGGGTGCAAAGTGGGGGCATAACTACTATGTACTGGCACAAAGGGGGAATAATTACTATGTGGGGGCATTAAGGGGACTGGGTATATAGTTATGCATTGTTATACATATTGTAAACATATTGACCCATATTCACAAGATGTTTTTTATTTGCACATATATGTTTATATTTGTATTCATGGTTTGGGGGTGGGGGGGCAGGTACATCTTTTTCACAGGGGCCCTCTGCTGTCTGTGTCTGCCCTTGTGCTGGCCGCCATTTTACAAGTTTCATCTGAATCGAACCAGAAAAGATTCTGGTTCGATTTGGTGCCTAAAAAATTGGAGATTCGGAATGAATCTCTGAATGTGCGAATAGATTCGCCTATCTCTAGTCAGCTGTCAATCATACAAAGACTACTCCAGGAGGTAGCAGCCTGGTAGTTCCCCTGAAAAAAAAGTTCAGATCCCTGTATAGATGTTAAATGGTGAATACCATTGGACTCCTTGGGGTTAGCCTGAAGTCAATAGTTGACACAGTGGTTCTACTATGACTGTGCCACCTAGTCTAGCAACTGACCAGATAGGTGGTGCAGCGTGAAGAAATCCCTGCCTTTCCCCCTACTTTCAAAGAATCAAAATTATGCAATTGCTAGTTAGCTAAAATCTGATAATCAATGAGGCATGGCAAGTGGACATATTGCTGGGATAAGCAGAAGCCATGATTTGGGGGCAAATCATATTTAAAATATATCTTTCCAATGACAGACACACTTTAAAGACCAACTTTAATGCACACAGTTGTGTCTCTTATTTGTGCAATGTGTCTTTTCCTGAAGTAAAAGAAGAATCTATAAAGCGTTGATATTGTACAGGGATAATGCATAGTAGTGTTACAACACAGACAATACATGCAATAAAGTTACATTACAATACATACAATCTACTTAGCAAGGTTACAGTACATTTCAGGAATCATGCAAGCAGAGATGTCACTGTAGTGATATAAAGCATATAGCTACTGATTCGCCTTGCAGTGATTACCAGATGATATAGGGAGTTGTATAATCAATGTTTCCTGGGAAAAGGTGTCTAAATAAGTTCCCCTCCAGAAAGAAGGAAACGGAACCTCAAATCAAATGACTTTACTTTCGAAGGAGTCTTCTGCTTGGTTAAGATCCTTAGTGGTTTAGAAATTTACCTAGCTACCTCTAGTGGGGAGCACTTAAGAGGCATTTTTATTCCTTCCAGGAGCACAGCAGATTTACATATTGTGATGTAATGGTGCAAAAATGTAGCACACATTGGTGTCACAGCAAGTGAATAATGCACATAATGCTATCACAGAACAGAACAGCGAAAATCCTCTTCTACAATATGCATTCCATGACAATACACTGCACTGTGACAATCTATGCCTATGCCAGCTCACAAGTTTCAAATGAAAGGAACTTTATTCCATAAATCTACCAAAGATTGAAGTTAACAAACTTAACAGATATATGAAGTCCAAGATTAGGAAGTGACACACTGTGTACAGTCAGACCCTAGGTTTTTAACAGCTATTTGATTCTTTCAGTTTTTAGGTGTCTGAACTACTGTATGTTTCCTACAATTTTCATACATTAATCCTGTACAAGGCGCAGATTTGATTAGCTGATAAGGTTCTGACTAGGTATTGGGCACACAAACTGCTTTACTTTAATACCATTTTTGAATTTATTAGGAGTGTGGGCTGGGAATTAATGTATGGTTCTGGTCAGGATCTGAATACATTTTGAGGTCTGGACTAGGGCCTAAATTAATTTACCTTTGGTATTTTTTTCAGGGACGGATCAATACCCATTCAACTTGAATGGGTCCGTGATCCGTCCGCTCCGCAAAAAAATAGAACAAGTTCTATTTTTTTGCAGTGCGGGGGCACGGACAAAAATACCACGGAAGCACTACGGGTGCTTCCGTGGGGTTCTGATCCGTGATTCCGTTCCGCATCTCTGTGATTGCGGACCCAATCAAGTGAATGGGTCCGCATCCGTGATTCAGAGTGCACACGGCCAGTGCGCGAGTATTGCATACCCGCCATATGCGGGCCGCAATATGTCCACGGGAACACAACGTTCGTGTGCAAGAGGCCTAATAGTACATCCCTGCAATACTCGTGAAATAACAAATCTGTAGCATCTTCACTTAAAGGGGTTGTGTGAAGGCAATATATATTTATGACCTATCCTCAGGTCATCAATATCTGATCAGCGGGAGTCCAATGCCCAGCACACCTGCAGATCAGCTGTTTGTGTTTCAAAAACTTTTTATTGAGTTTTTCAATTTTTGCGCAAGAGATAGCCAAACATTACACAATGTTGAACAGTGAATGTCAACGCAAGATGTTCTTGCATAGATTAGACATTACAGAATACATATTCTGAGTAATACATAACAGGTTAATCACAAAACAAAATAAAACAAAATAGAATAAATTGGCATGACAGCACAGTTTTTGTACTATGAATGAAAGCTGAGTCGAGGTTTGAGGGGAGTTGAGAGGGCGGAAAACCTAGTATAACTTTCTGCGAATCAGATTTAACCCCAATACTAGGGGATGGACTGGGATTAAAATAGTGCTAAGCAAGGAGCCAGATTTACCATAGACAATCCGGGTTCGGAGAGGCGTACAGACTAGACAACCATGGCAGCCATTGGTTATGCAACTTAATTCAGGACTGCAAGTTGGGAGCAAAAGTTATTTCATGGGCTAGGTGTTGGTTAACTTGTTGTTGAACCTCCACTATAGAGTGAGTAATTCACATTTTCCAATATCTAGCAATTACTTTCCTAGTCACAGTCAATATATGCGCTATAACCCATCTGGAGTCATATGGGAGGTCAGCCAAACCTGTACATAAAATGGCTAGTTCAGGATTTAAAGAGTAGGGAAGTACAAGAACCTCTTCTATCATTTTAGCTGAGCTTAACCACAATTGCCCAATTACAGGACATGACTGTTTGAAGAGGAGGTGGTGCTCTATTTGAGCGCTGCTTCTTCTTCTATACACTGCATTTTGTCTCTCCAATAGTGATGAGCGGCAGGTGCCATATTCCATTTCGCCGAAATTCGCGAATATTCGATAGAATATTCATTTCATATTCGTCGAAATCGAATATTCGTCATTTCGAAGAAACAGCTATTAATCGCTTATTGCGATTTTAACTTAAGGCTACTTTCCTATTGGTTTGATATCTAGAATTATAGCGAAGATGACGAATATGACGAATGTATTCGCCATATTCCTCAAAACGAAGATAACGAAGTATTCTTCATCTTCGTTTTAGCTACCTATTCGTCAACTTTGCTAATTCTAGAAATCAAATAGGAGGGTTGACTATAGAGACAGCTGTGTTGAATTCGCTATGCGATTATATTACTTTTCTTTTTTTAATAAATAGAATAATTATAATAATTAATAAGTATTATAATTATTCTATTTATTTTAAAAAAAGAAAAGTAATATAATCGCATAGCGAATTCAACACAGCTGTCTCTATAGTCAACCCTCCTATTTGATTTCTAGAATTAGCAAAGTTGACGAATAGGTAGCTAAAACGAAGATGAAGAATACTTCGTTATCTTCGTTTTGAGGAATATGGCGAATACATTCATCATATTCGCTAATTCTACCAAGCCAACCATACTCATGGAGCATCCCCATCACCATGGGAACGTCTCCATACTAAAATGTACTGTCAGATTTGAGAATTACGTTGAAATCGCAATGCGATTAATATAACTTGAATTAATCGCATCGCGATTTCTACTTAGACCTGCTTTACTATGGTTGGCTTGGTAGAATTAGCGAATATGACGAATGTATTCGTCATATTCCTCAAAACGAAGATAACGAAGTATTCTCCATCTTCGTTTTAGCAGCCATAGTAAACTATGTCTGTTAAAATCGCAATGCGATTAATTCAAGTTATAGTTATCGCTTTGCGATTACAACTTAGCAGTGCACATATAGGCTAGAATTAACGAATATGGAATATAGCAGCAGTGCTAAGTAGAAATCGCAATGCGATTACTTCAAGTTATATATTGCGATTTCAACTTCGAGCTGGGTTTATAATGGGTCAGCTTGCTAGAAATTCTAGCCTAATATGTAAGATAGCAGTGCACTGCTAAGTTGTAATCGCAATGCGATTAATATATCCCTATCAGACTGGAACAATTTCAATGGAGTCCAAGAGAAATGGGACTACTTAAAATTGGCACTATTGAAGGCAACAGAAAAGTGCATTAGGCTCGTCAGTAAAAGCAAAAAAAGGAAGAGACCACTGTGGTACTCAGCAGAAGTGGCCAAAATTATTAAAAACAAAAAGATGGCATTTAGTAAGTATAAAAACACCCAAAACGAGGATGACCGGGAAATCTATAAGATGAGGCAGAGAGAGGCCAAGCAAGTTACAAGAGCTTCTAAAGCTCAGGCAGAAGAGAAATTAGCTCAGTCAGTGAAAAAAGGTGATAAGACATTCTTCAGATACATAAATGAAAAAAGGAAATTAAATAAAGGAATTACCAAATTAAAAACAAAAGAAAGAAGGTATATGGAAGAGGATAAAGAACTAGCTGACTGCCTCAATGAATACTTCTGTTCAGTTTTTACAAAGGAAGATGAAGGAGAAGGACCTCAGTTAGGGAGGAAGACTAATGAATCCTTTGATGCATGTGTCTTTACAGAGGAAGAGGTTCTAAGTCAGCTGTCTAAAATTAATACAAATAAATCACAGGGGCCTGATGGGATACACCCAAAGCTATTAAAAGAGCTTAGAAGTGTACTAGCAGAACCATTAACAGATTTAATTAACCAATCACTGGTAACAGGTGTCATCCCAGAAGATTGGAAATTAGCAAACGTTGTGCCAATTCACAAGAAAGGTAGTAGAGAGGAATCGGGCAACTATAGGCCGGTAAGCCTGACATCAATAGTGGGGAAATTAATGGAAACCATACTCAAGGAGAGGATTGTGGAACATCTAAAAACCCATGGGTTGATTGATAAAAACAGCATGGGTTTACTTCAGGAGATCATGTCAAACTAATCTTATTGACTTTTTTGATTGGGTGACTAAAATAATAGATGGCGGAGGTGCAGTAGACATTGCCTATCTGGACTTTAGTAAGGCTTTTGATACTGTCCCACATAGAAGGCTTATCAATAAACTGCAGTCTTTGAGCTTGGGCTCACATATTGTTGAATGGATTAGGCAGTGGCTGAAGGACAGAAAACAGAGGGTTGTAGTCAATGGAGTATATTCAGACCATGGTATTGTTACCAGTGGGGTACCTCAGGGATCTGTTCTGGGACCCATATTGTTTAATATCTTTATCAGCAAAATTGCAGAAGGCCTCAATGGTAAGGTGTGTCTTTTTGCTGATGACACAAAGATTTGTAACAGGGTTGATGTTCCTGGAGGGATACACCAAATGGAAAAGGATTTGGGAAAACTAGAGGAATGGTCAAAAATCTGGCAACTAAAATTTAATGTTGATAAGTACAAGATAATGCACCTGGGGCGTAAAAACCCAAGAGCAGAATATAAAATCAGTGATACAGTACTAACCTCAGTATCTGGTGAAAGGGATTTAGGGGTCATTATATCAGACGACCTAAAGGTGGGCAGACAATGTCATAGAGCAGCAGGTAATGCCAGCAGAATGCTTGGGTGTATAGGGAGAGGCATTAACAGTAGAAAGAGGGAGGTGCTCGTGCCGCTCTACAGAGCACTAGTGAGACCTAATTTGGAGTATTGTGTGCAGTACTGGAGACCATATCTGCAGAAGGATATTGAAACTTTGGAGAGAGTTCAGAGAAGAGCTATTAAACTAGTACATGGATTGCAGGACAAAACTTACCAGGAAAGGTTAAAGGACCTTAACATGTATAGCTTGGAAGTAAGAAGAGACAGAGGGGATATGATAGAAACTTTTAAATACATAAAGGGAATCATCACGGTAAAAGAGGAGAGAATATTTAAAAGAAGAAAAACTGCTACAAGAGGACATAGTTTTAAATTAGAGGGGCAAAGATTTAAAAGTAACATCAGGAAGAATTACTTTACTGAGAGAGTAGTGGACGCATGGAATAGCCTTCCTGCAGAAGTGGTAGCTGCAAATACAGTGAAGGAGTTTAAGCATGCATGGGATAGGCATAAGGCCATCCTTCATATAAGATAGAGCCAGGGGCTATTCATAGTATTCAGTATATTGGGCAGACTAGATGGGCCAAATGGTTCTTATCTGCCGACACATTCTATGTTTCTATGTTTCTATGTAATATAACTTGAATTAATCGCATTGCAATTTCAACGTAATTCTCGAAACCGACAGTACATTTTAGTATGGAGATGTTCCCGTGGTGATGGGGACGCTCCATGAGCACGGAAGTCGGCAGAAGCGGCAACAGGCACTGACTGGAGCAGCCAGGAAGCCTGGAATCCTCAGGACAGGTAAGAACTACTTTTGGGAAGTGGGAAAGAAAAAAATATAACTAAAAAAAAAAAAACGAATATTCGAAATAGCGTATTTATAGCGCTATATTCGAAATATTCGCGAATTAGCGAAGTGCCGATATTCGCTAAAAAAGTTCGCTATTCTAATATTCGCGCTCAACACTACTCTCCAAGAGGGGAGAAGTGTATTGTATAACTTTTTTCTCTTTGGGTACCAAAGTCAAAATCACATGTGCCTGGTAAATTCATTGTATTGTGTGGCAACCAACTGTGAAGTTGTCCTTACGTTATAATAGACCATTTCTTATATGGGGTTGTCACCTTATGTTAAATCAGCAAAATGTAATTAGGATTCTTTTTTTTCTGGTAAGTTCTGATGGAACTGCCTTTTTCATACAATTTCAAACCGTAATTATTTTTTCATTCTAAAGTTACTCTTTGACATATCAATGAAATATATAATTATAAAAATATATGTCTTTTGTTTTGTCCATATCGAATGACAAAATTGGCATTGTTTTTTTTTTTACAGTATTTATAGCGCTTCCATTGCATAACTAGCCTGTTTTCTGCAATGACAGTGATTGCTTTTCCAATCCGTGCTCTATTAAGAACACTGGATATATAATTTGTACAATATGCTGATTAGTTTATACTTTTGGAAAATATTGGCACAATTTTGTTTATTTTATGTGTCAAAATTGCATTTCAAATGTCAGCAGCAATTCTTCCATCACAATGGGTGGTATTTTAAATAAGGCCATCACTAAACCTTGAAATAATTTCAAATGTGATAACAAATAATTGGTACGTGAGAACCAATGGTACATGGCAACCAGTGCACAGTTATTATGAAATATCACATTATGTAAAGCTTTAAAAAAGTTACAAAATCAAGAACAAAATGACTTCCAAGCTCCTGCTCATTATTATTTCTCTACAAAAATGATAAATGTTTTAAATTTAAAGGGAACCTGTCTCATGGAATGATGCCTGATCTGCAGGCAGCATGTTTTATAACAAGAAAAGTTGACCAAACTTAGAGTTTTGTGGGACAAGATTCAAAAAGTGCATACAGAGCGCATACAGCGTTTTTTGGAGCTGTTTTTGAGGCTGAAATGTGCCAAAATCGTCGGCAAAAAACAGTGTGAAATGGCCTTAATAGAAAGAAAATCAAGATGGCTGATTCGCTAATTATTTGTTGCTTCACCTCCCAAAAAATGAATTAAAGTGATAAAAAAGTCATTCATACTCTAAAATGGGAAAAATAAAAACTACATATCTCCCCACATAAAATGAGTCCTCACACAGCTACATACACATACATTTAAAAAAGTTATGAGGTCAGAATATGGCAATGCAAAGAAAAAAATATATTTTTTCCAAAGTTTTTATTTTTTAAAGTGTTAAAACAGAAGAAAAACTATAAAAATGTGGTATTACTGTAATTGCATTGACCCAGAGAATAAAGTTGATAAGTCAGGTTTACTGTATAGGGAATGCCATAAAAACAAAACCCATAAAACTTGTAGAATTGCGTTTTTGCCACAGCCACCCCATTTGGAATTTTTTCCAGCTTCAAGCTACGCTGTATGCGATATTAAAATAGTGCCATTCAAGAGTACAACTTGTCCTGCAAAAACAAGACCTCATAAATCTATGTAAATGGAAAAACAAAAGTTATGGTTCCTGGATCGTAGTGAATATGAAGCAAAAAATAAATAAAATGAAAATCTCTCCATCAGAAAGCTTTATACACCTGATACCTATTTAGGCTACCTTAAGTCTTAGGCCCCTTGCAGACCAGCGTGCCGGATTCAGTCCAAATGCATTATGGGCGGGTTCACGGAAATCCGCACGATTTTGCATGCAATTTGTCTGCGATTGCATTGCGTTGTTCAGGTGATTTATATGGTATAAACAGCTCCATTTTAAGCTATATTAAACTTAGTTGTACCCTTAGGCCTCTTTCACACGGGCGTCATGTTTGACGCCCGGATAAGAGGCGGTTGCGTTGCTGGAATATGCATGATTTTCCCGCGCGTGTGCAAACATTTGTAATGCGTTTTGCACGCGCGTGAGAAAAATCGCCATGTTTGATACCCAGACCCGAAGCCGGACTTCATCACTGAAGTCCGGTTTCGGGTCTTCTGGAGAATTTATTATTTTCCCTTACAACATGGTTATAAGGGGAAATAATAGCATTCTTACTAAAGAATGCATAGTAAAATGAAGAGGAAGGGGTTAAAAATAATAAAGTTACTTACCTTAGCCACTTGATCGCGTAGTTGTGATCTGTCCTCTCTTTCCCAGGATCAGCTAAGAACTAAAGGACCTGTGATGACATCACATCACATGGTCCAATCACATGGTCCATCACCATAGTAAGATGGACCATGTGATTGGACCATGTGATGTGACATCATCACAGGTCCTTTAGTTCTTAGCTGATGCTGGGAAAGAGAGGGCAGATCGCAACTACTCGATCAAGTGGCTAAGGTAAGTTAACTGTTATTATTTTTAACCCCTTCCTCTTCATTTTACTATGCATTCTTTATTAAGAATGCTATTATTTCCCCTTATAACCATGTTATAAGGGAAAATATTTAAGATCTGGTCCCGTTGCTAAGCAACCATGCGGGAAAATCGCACTGCATCCACACTTGCTTGCCGATGCTTGCGATTTTCCCGCAGCCTCATTCACTTCTATAGGGCCTGCGTTGCGTGAAAAACGCACAATATAGAGCATGCTGCGATTTTCACGCAACGCAGAAGTGATGAGTGAAAATCACCGCTTATGTGCACAGCCCCATAGAAATTAATGGGTCCGGATTCAGTGCGGGTGCAATGCGTCCACCTCACGCATTGCACCCGCGCGGAAAACTCGCCCGTGTGAAAGGGGCCTTAAGGTCCCTTCTATAGTAAGAGCAAAGATGGGCAAGAGAACTGAAAAGGAGAGGGGGGGGGGGACTGGGAAGATCTGGTGTGCACGGTTCCCCAAAGTAGGATATGGGAAGAACTAGAGCCGAACGGGAAGAAAAAATGGATACATTTCTCCAGACCACGGATACGCTCTTAAATAGAGGTCAAATTAAATCAAATATTCAAAATAAACCTTTGGCTGGGAAAGTGGGCAAACGCATGAATTACCTCAAGCAGACACTTTGGAAACACTAGCTAGCAGTAAAAAAATCCAATAGTGTCCTAGAAGTAATAACGACGCAGATGAGTGAATTAAAATCAGAAGTTCAACTGATTAGAGATGACGCTAGACAGCTATGTGAGAGAGTAAAACAGGCAGAAGAAAGAATTAGTGACGTAGAAGATCAAGTTTCTGAATTATCAAAAGAACAGAGCTCTGAGAATGCTAAACACAGATTTTATTAACCGGTTCAACCCCTCTAGCTTAAACACCCTTAATGACCAGGCCACTTTTTACAATTCCGCACTACACTACTTTCACCGTTTATTGCTCCGTCATACAACTTACCACCCAAATTAATTTTACCTCCTTTTCTTCTCACTAATAGAGATTTCATTTGGTGGTATTTCATTGTTGCTGACATTTTTACTTTTTTTGCCATTAATACAAATTTAACAAAATTTTTGGAAAAAAATTACATTTTTCACTTTCTGTTGTAATTTTTTTTTTAAAAAACTACATTTCTATATAAATTTTTCAAAAAATTTATTGTTCTACATGTCTTTGATAAAAAAAATCCAATAAGTGTATATTTATTGGTTTGGGTAAAAGTTACAGCGTTTACAAACTATGGTGCAAAAAAGTGAATTTCGGCATTTTCAAGCAGCTCTGACTTTCTGAGCACCTGTCATGTTTCTTCCGGTGCTAGAATGTCAGGATAGTATAAATACCCCCCAAATGACACCATTTTAGAAAGAAGACACCCCAAAGTATTCGCGGAGGGGCATGGTGAGTTCATGTATCATTTCATTTTTTTTCACAAGTTAGCGGAAAATGACTCTTTCTGAGAAAAAAAAAAAAAAAAAAAGATTTAATTTCTGCAAACTTCTGGCAAAAAAAAAATAAATCTCAGACGGACTCATTATGCCCCTCAGTGAATACCTCGGGGTGTCTACTTTCCTAAATGGGGTCATTTGTGGGGTGTTTTTACTGTTCTGGCATTTTGGGCGGGGCTAAATTGTGAGCCGCCATGTAAAACCTAAAGGTACTCGTTGGAATTTGGGCCCCTTTGCGCACCCAGGCTGCAAAAAAGTGTCACTTATGTGGTATCGCCGTATTCAGGAGAAGTAGGGCAATGTGTTTTGGGGTGTATTTTTACATATACCCATGTTGGGTGAGAGAAATATCTCTGTAAATTGTCAATTTTGTATAAAATTTTTTAAAAGTTGTCGTTTACAGAGATATTTTTCACACAAAGTATGGGTATATATAAAAATACACCCCAAAACACATTGCCTACTTCTCCTGAGTACGGCGATACCACATGTGTGCCACTTTTTGCAGCCTGAGTGCGCAAAGACCCTAAAACAATGAGTACCTTTAGAATTTCATAGGGCATTTTACGCATTTGGATTCCAGACTTCTTCTCACGCTTTAGGGGCCCCTAAAATGCCAGGACAGTATAAATACCCCACATGTGACCCCATTTTGGAAGAAGACACCTCAAGGTATTCCGTGAGGGTATGGTGAGTTTATGTAAAATTTTATTTTTTGTCACAAGTTAGTGGAATATGAGACTTTGTAAAAAACAAAATTAAAAAAAAATATATCAATTTCCGCTAACTTGTGCCAAAAAATAAAAACTCTGTGAACTCGCCATGCCCCTCACGGAATACCTTGGGGTGTCTTCTTTCCAAAATGGGGTCACATGTGGGGTATTTATACTGACCTGGCATTTTAGGGGCCCTAAAGCGTGAGAATCCAAATGCGTAAAAATGCCCTGTGAAATCCTAAGGCCTCTTTTACACGGGCGTCATGTTTGACGCCCAGATAAGAGGCGGGTGCGTTGCAGGAATCGCCGCGATTTTTCCGCGCGTGTGCTAACGTTTGTAGTGCATTTAGCACGCGCGTGAAAAAATCCGCATGCTTGGTACCCAGACCCGAAGTCAGAATTCATCACTGAAGTCTGGTTTCGGGATAAGTATTCTGTATGTGTAATTATTTTCCTTTATAACATAGTTATAAGGGAAAATAATCGCATTCTAATTACAAAATGCAATGTTCCCCGGGCTTTAGAGGGTTAAAAATAATAAAGAGTTAACTTACCTTCTCCCATTGTACGCGCAGAGCCCCAGAACGTCTTCTCTCTTGATGGTTTGGATGCTTGAGGACCTGTGGTGACGTCACAGGGTCACATGGTCCAATCATAGAAGCATTTGAGTGGACCATGTGACCCATGTGATCCTGTGACATCACGGCAGGTCCCTCATCCAACATCTGTCCGAAATTCTGTTTGCGGAACGGAATTGTGGACCCATTCATTTCTATGGGGACAGACTTTGTCCCGCTCGGATCCGGAATTACGGATCCGCGCTTCCGGGTCTGCACTTCCGTTACGCAAAAATATAGAACATGTCCTATTCTTGTCCGCAATTGCGGACAAGAAAAAGCATTTTCTATATAGTTCTGGCAATGTGCGGATCTGCAAAATGCGGAAAGCACATTGTCGGTGTCCGTGTTTTGAGGATCTGCGGATCCGTGAATCCACGGATCCGCAAAACACATATGGACGTCTGAATTGAGCCTTACAAGGGGTGTGATCAATGACAGGGGGGGTGATCAGGGGGTCTAGATGGGGTGATCAAGGGGTTAACAAGGGGTTAATAGGTGAGGGGGTGGGGGGTGGGGTTAGTGTAGTGTTTGGTGCAACTTTACATAGTTACCTGGTCCTCTGGTGGTCGATCCCAGCAAATGGGACCACCAGAGGACCAGGTAGCAGCTATATCAGACGCTGTTCACAAAACAGCGTCTGATATAGCTCTTTGATGCGATTTAATTCGCATCTACAGCCTGCCAGCGATGGATCATCGCTGGCAGGCTGTAGCCGAACTCCTGAGACGCGCTTCACTGTGAATGCGCGCGCGCGCGTTCACAGGAAGTCTCGGCTCTCACGAGATGACGCGCCGATGACGCGGGTCTCAGAGCTACAGGACTGCCCGCAGGACGCATCACTGCGTTAGGCGGTCCTGTAGCGGTTAAGAAGATCAAGAAGACAGGGATAGGAGAAGTAATATCCGGC
Source organism: Bufotes viridis (assembly GCA_033119425.1). NCBI lineage: Eukaryota > Metazoa > Chordata > Amphibia > Anura > Bufonidae > Bufotes > Bufotes viridis. The sequence goes on along the minus strand of CM065594.1, from coordinate 63,887,561 downwards.
TTATTGGTATACCAGAGAAAGAGGAGGGTACGAACAGTGCACAATATATCCAGAACTGGAGTACTGAAGTGGTAGGAAGGGAAAACTTGTCCAGTCAGTTCATAATTGAGAAAGCACATAGAATTCCAGGAAAAAACTATACCAGGAAACCTACCTAGAATTATTATTGATCAAATTTTCCCATTTAAGGATAAAGAAATGGTTACGAGGAGAATAAGAACATTAGAATTGGTTGAAATTAAAATATACCCAGACTATTCTGTAACAACACACAGAGAACAATACGCCAGGCTGAGATTAAATATTCCCTTCTGTACCCATGCAAAACTTAGAGTGGTGCACAAAGATAAAGTTAGTTTTTTCTCTTCCTCACAAGAAGTACAAAAATGATTGGAAACTATGGGCTTATGATAACATTATAATACAATTGTACATAGCAACTTGTTGATGGTGGTTGGGGGGGGAGGGAGGGGGGAGGGGATACGGAGTATACGCCAGTTGGGTAGGATGTTCAAGCCCCATATGGGTCGATGGCATCATGTGAGGGTTGGGGGGAGGGAGGGATGTGGGGGAGGAAGGGATGTGGGGGAGGGGGGGTGGATATGGGCGGAGGACAAAGGAGATTTATTTTATTTTCTTTTATTTATTTTTTCTTTTTCTTTTCCTATCACTGGTCCTTGGATATACACTATGAAAAGTAAAAAATATGATCAACACTAACATTTTATGTTGGAATCTGAGAAGTCTTGGGGAGAAATTTAAATTTTTTGCAGTATTTGATATCATTGGTAGAGATGTCCCGAACAGTTCCCGGCGAACATCGCTTGTTCGCGTTCGCTGCAGCGGGCGAACATATGCAATGTTCAATCTGCCCCCTTTACGTCATCATTGAGCAAAATTTGACCTTGTACCTCACAGTCAGCAGACACATTCCAACCAATCAGCATACCCTCCCTCCCAGACCTTCCCACCTCCTATCAAAAAGCAAGGACAGCATCCATCTTAGATTCATTCTGAAGCTGCAGTGTTAGTTAGAGCAGGGAGAGTGCTGCTGCTGAATTAATAGGGAAAGCGTTAGCTAGGCCAGTGTTCTGTGTCCACTCCAGTCCTCAAAGACTCATCTGCTGTAAGGACAGCGTCCTGACAGCACCCCAAAAAGCCATTTTTAGGGCTGGTACATGAGTCTGCTTTTATTTTATTTTTCTATATATATATTGCAGTTGCCTGCCTGTGTGTGAGAGGCCGCATGGCCCACAGACTGTACTGTGTGCACACCAATCATATAGGGTGGCACAGTACCTTGCAGATAAAAAAGTCATTTAATTTTTACCCTTTAATATAATTGCAGTTGCCTGCCAGTGTGTGTCAGGCCCACAGACTGTACTGTGCCCACTGACAGTGCCCACCACTCATATCGGGTGGCACAGTACCTAGCAGATAAAAAAAGTCATTTAATTTTTACCATTTAAAATAATTGCAGTTGCCTGCCAGTGTGTGTCAGGCACACAGACGGTACTATGCCCACGGCCAGTGCCCACCACTCATATCGAGTGGCACAGTACCTTGCAGATAAAAAAGTCATTTAATTTTTACGCTTTAATATAATTGCAGTTGCCTGCCAGTTTGTGTCAGGTCCACTGATTGTACTGTGCCCACTAACCACTACTCATATAGGGTGGCACAGTACCCTGCAGATAAAAAAGTCATGTAATTGTTATCCTTTAATACAATTGCAGTTGCCTGCCAGTTTGTGTCAGGCCCACTGACTGTACTGTGCCCACTGCCCACCACTCATATAGGGTGGCACAGTACCTTGCAGATAAAAAAAGTCATTTAATTTTTACCCTTTAATATAATTGCAGTTGCCTGCCAGTTTGTGACAGACCCACTGACTGTACTGTGCCCACTGCCCACTACTCATATAGGGTGGCACAGTACCTTGCAGATAAAAAAGTCATTTAATGTTTACCCATTAATATAATTGCAGTTTCCTGCCAGTGTGAGTCAGGCCCACAGACTGTACTGTTCCCACTGCCCACCACTCATATAGGGTGGCACAGTACCTTGCAGATAAAAAAGTCATTTAATTTTTACCCTTTAATATAATTGCAGTTTCCTGCCAGTGTGAATCAGGCCCACAGACTGTACTGTGCCCACTGCCAGTGCTTACCACTCATATAGGGTGGCACAGTACCTTGCAGATAAAAAAAGTTATTTAATTTTTAACGCTTTAATATAATTGCAGTTGCCTGTCAGTGTGTGTCAGGCCCACAGACTGTACTGTTCCCAATGCCCACCACTCATAAAGGGTGGCACAGTACCTTGCAGATAAAAAATTCATTTAATTTTTACCCTTTAATATAATTGCAGTTGCCTGCCAGTGTATGTCAGGCCCACAGACTGTACTGTGCCCACTTCCAGTGCCCACCACTCATATCAAGTGGCACAGAACCTTGCAGAGAAAAAAGTCATTTTATTCTTACCCTTTAATATAATTGCAGTTACCTGCAAGAGTGAGTCAGGCCACTGACTGTACTGTGCCCACTGCCCACCACTCATATAGGATGGCACAGTACCTTGCAGATGAAAAAGAAATTTAATTGTTACTCTTTAATATAATTGCAGTTGCCTGCTAGTGTGTGCCAGGCCCACAGACTATACTGTGCCCACTTCCAGTGCCCACCACTCATATTGAGTGGCACAGTACCTTGCAGATAAAAAAGTCATTTAATTTTTAACCTTTAATATAATTGCAGTTGCCTGCCAGTTTGTATCAGGCCCACTGACTTTACTGTGCCCACTTCCAGTGCCCACCACTCATATCAAGTGGCACAGAACCTTGCAGATAAAATAGTCATTTTATTCTTACCCTTTAATATAATTGCAGTTGCCTGTCAGTAAGTGTCAGGCCCACTGACAGTACTGTGCCCACTGCCAGTGCCCACCACTCATATCGGGTGGCACAGTACCTTGCAGATAAAAAAGTCATTTAATTTTTAACCTTTAATATAATTGCAGTTGCCTGCCAGTTTGTATCAGGCCCACTGACTTTACTGTGCCCACTGCTAGTGCCCACCACTCAAATTGGGTAGCACAGTACGTTGCAGATAAAAAAGTCATTTAATTTTTACCCTTTAATATAATTGCAGTTGCCTGCTAGTGAGTGCCAGGCCCACAGACTATACAGTGCCCACTTCCCGTGCCCACCACTCATATTGAGTGGCACAGAACCTTGCAGAATAAAAAGTCATTTAATTTTTACCCTTTAATATAATTGCAGTTGCCTGCCAGTGAGTGTCAGGCCCACTGACTATACTGTGCCCACTGCTAGTGCCCACCACTCATATCGGGTGGCACAGTACCTTGCAGATAAAAAAGTCATTTAATTTGTACCCTTTAATATAATTGCAGTTGAATACTAGTGTGTTTCAGGCCCACTGACAGTACTGTTCAAACTGCCCACCACTCATATAGGGTGGCAAAGTACCTTGCAGATAAAAAAGTAATTACATTTTTACCCGTTAATATAATTGCAGTTGCCTTCCAGTAAATGTCAGGCCCACTGACAGTACTGTGCCCACTGCCAGCGCCCACCACTTATATCGGGTGGCACAGTACTTTGCAGATAAAAAAGTCAGTTAATTTTTACCCTTTAATATAATTCCAGTTGCCTGCCAGTGTGTGTCAGGCCCACTGACTTTACTGTGCCCACTGCTAGTGCCCACCAGTCATATCGGGTGTCACAGTACCTCGCAGATAAAAAAGTATTTTCATTTTCACCCTTTAATATAATTGCAGTTGCCTACCAGTGTGTGTAAGGCCCACTCACTGTACTGTGCCCACTGCCCACCACTCATATAGGGTGGCACAGTACCTTGCAGTTAAAAAAGTCATTTAAATTTTACCCTTTAATATAATTGCAGTTGCCTGCCAGTGTGTGTCAGGCTCACAGAATGCACTGTGCCCACTTCCAGTGCCCACCACTCATATCGGGTGGCACAGAACATTGAAGATAAAAAAGTAATTTTATTCTTACCCTTTTATATAATTGCAGTTACCTGCCTGTGTGTCAGGCCCACTGACTGTACTGTGCCCACTGCCCACCACTCATATAGGGTGGCACAGTACCTTGCAGATAAAAAAAGTCATTTAATTGTTACCCTTTAATATAATTGCAGTTGCCTGCTAGTGTGTTCCAGGCCCACAGACTATACTGTGCCCACTTACCGTGCACACCACTCATATCGAGTAGCACAGTACCTTGCAGATAAAAAAGTCATGTAATTTTTATCCTTTAATATAATTGCAGTTGCCTGCCAGTTTGTGTCAGGCCCACTGACTGTACTGTGCCCACTGCCCACCACTCATATAGGGTGGCACAGTACCTTGCAGATAAAAAAGTCATTTAATTTTTACCCTTTAATATAATTGCAGTGGCCTGCCAGTGTGTGTCAGGCCCACAGACTGTAATGTGCCCACTGTCCACCAATCATATAGGGTGGCACAGTACCTTGCAGATAAAAAAAAGTCATTTAATTTTTACCCTTTAATTTAATTGCAGTTGCCTGCCAGTTTGTGTCAGGCCCACTGACTGTACTGTGCCCACTTCCCACTACTCATATAGGGTGGAACAGTACCTTGCAGATAAAAAAGTTATGTAATTTTTATTCTTTAATATAATTGCAGTTGCCTGACAGTTTATGTCAGGCCCACTGACTGTACTGTGCCCACTGCCCACCACTCATATAGGGTGGCACAGTACCTTGCAGATAAAAAAAAGTCATTTAACTTTTACTTTTTAATATAATTGCAGTTGCCTGCCAGTTTGTGTCAGGCCCACTGACTGTACTGTGCTCACTGCCCACTACTCATATAGGGTGGCACAGTACCTTGCAGATAAAAAAGTCATTTAATTTTTACCCTTTAATATAATTGCAGTTTCCTGCCAGTGTGTGTCAGGCCCACTGACTTTACTGTGCCCACTGCTATTGCCCCCCACTCATATTGGGTGGCACAGTACCTTGCAGATAAAAAATTAATTTAATTTGTACCCTTTAATATAATTGCAGTTGCCTACCAGTGTGTGTCAGGCCCACTGACAGTACTGTTCCCACTGCCCACCACTCATATAGGGTGGCAAAGTACCTTGCAGATAAAAATGTAATTTACTGTATTTTTTGCCCTATAAGACGCACGGGCCCATAAAGGTTTTTGAGAAGGAAAATAAAAAATATATATTTTGAACCAAAAGGTGTGCCTAATGGTGTTATGTGGGTTCTGTGGATGACACTCTTATGGGGGGTCTGTGGATGGCATTGTTATGAGGGTCTGTGGATGGCACTGTTATGGGGTCTGTGGATGGCACTGTTATGGGTATCTGTGGATGGCACTGTTATGTGGGACTGTGCATGGCACTGTTATGGGGGACTGTGGATGGCACTGTTATGGGGGTCATTCTATGGATAGCACTGTTATTGGGATCAGTGGATGGCACTGTTATGTGGATCTGTGGATTGCACTGTTATTGGGGACTGTGGATGGCACTGTTATGGGGGATCTGTTGATGACACATAAATAGCATTTTATGCTATGTGTCATCCACATATCTCCCATAACATTGTCATGTCATCCACAGACCCCTATAACAGTGCCTTCCACAAATCCCCAAAACAGTGCTATCCATAGAATGACCCCCAATAGAGAGGAAGGGCCGGCGTCTAGCTCTGTAATTACAGCGGGCCCGGTGCAGTCACTGTATTCTGCTACTCCGTGCCCTCTCACTGTAGGAATCCTAACTGCAGGCAATGCTGTATGCTGATTAAGGTAACAGTAGTCTTTTATGCAGCCTGTACTTACGATACTAACTTTCCGGCAGGCAGCAGGCAGGAGGCTGAGCTGGCGCTGACAACGTAACTCACTATGTCACGCGCTGGCCCCCCCTTTGTCATTCATAAAGTGGGCAGGCCGGCGCGTGACATAGTGAGTAACGTTGTCAGCAGCCGCCCGCCAGCTCAGCCTCCTGCCTCCTGCCTGCTGCCGGCATCCAGCTCTCCAGGCCCGCTGTAGTTACAGAGCTGGATGCCGGCCCCTCCTCCCTCATCCCTGCTGGCTAATACACCCGCCACCGCACTGCGCAGCATGCGGTCGGCGATATACAAACTGAATTATTCGCCCCTTAAGACGCACTGCCTTCCCCCCTCTTTTGGGGGGAATAAAGTGCGTCTTATAGGGCAAAAAATACGGTAATTGTTACCCTTTAATATAAATGCAGTTGCCTGCCAGTGTGTGTGAGGCCGACTGACTGTACTGCGCCCACTGCCCACCACTCATATCGCATGGCAGAGTACCTTGCAGATAAAAAAGTCATTTAATTTTTAACCTTTAATATAAATGCAGTTGCCTGCCAGTGTGTGTCAGGCCCACAGACTGTACTGTGCCCACTGCCAGTGCCCACCACTCATATCAGGTGGCACAGTACCGTGCAGATAAAAAAGTCATTCAATTTTTACCCTTTAATATAATTGCAGTTGCCTGCCAGTGTGTGTTAAGCCGACTGACTGTACTGTGCCCACTGCCCAACACTCATATCGGATGGCAGAGTACTTTGCAGATAAAAAAGTCATTTAATTTTTACCCTTTAATATAATTGCAGTTGCATGCCAGTGTGTGTCAGGCCCACAGAATGTACTGTGCCCACTGCCAGTGCCCACCACTTTTATCAGGGGGCACAGTACCTTGCAGATTAAAAAGTCATTTAATTTTTACCCTTTAATATAATTGCAGTTACCTGCCAGTGTGTGTCAGGCCCACTGACTGTACTGTGCGCATTGCTCACCACTCAGATCGGGTGGCACAGTATCTTGTAGATAAAAAAGTCATTTAATTTTTACCCTTTAATATAATTGCAGTTACCTGCCAGTGTGTGTCAGGCCCACTGACTGTACTGTGCCCATTGCTCACCACTCAGATCGGGTGGCACAGTATCTTGCAGATAAAAAAGTCATGTAATTTTTATCCTTTAATATAATTGCAGTTGCCTGCCAGTTTGTGACAGGCCCACTGACTGTACTATACCCACTGCCCACTACTCATATAGGGTGGCACAGTACCTTGCAGATAAAAAAGTCATATAATTTTTACCCTTTAATATAATTTCAGTTGCCTGCCAGTGTGTGTCAGGCCCACAGACTGTACTGTGCCCACTGCCAGTGTCCACCACTCATATCAGGTAGCACAGTACCTTGCAGATAAAAAAGTCATTTTATTCTTACCCTTTAATATAATTGCAGTTACCTGCCAGTGTGTGTCGGGCCCTCTGCCTGTACTGTGCCCACTGACCTCCACTTATATCGGGCGGCACAGTTTCTTGCAGATAAAAAAGTCATTAAATTTTTACCCTTTAATATAACTGCAGTTGCCTGCCAGTGTGTGTCAGGTCCACAGACTGTACTGTGCCCACTCCCAGTGCCCATCACTCATATCAGGTAGCACAGTACCTTGCAGATAAAAAAGTCATTTTATTCTTACCCTTTAGTATAATTGCAGTTACCTGCCAGTGTGTGTCAGGCCCACTGAGTGTACTGTACACACTGCCCACCACTCATATAGGGTGGCACAGTACCTTGCAGATAAAAAAGTCATTTAATTTTTACCCCTTAATATAATTGCAGTTGCCTGCCAGTGTGTTTCGGGCCCTCTGCCTGTACTGTGCCCACTGACCACCACTTATATCGGGCGGCACAGTTTCTTGCAGATAAAAAAGTCCTTTAATTTTTAACCTTTAATTTAAATGCAGTTGCCTGCCAGTGTGTGTCAGGCCCACAGACTGTACTGTGCCCACTGCCAGTGCCCACCACTCATATCAGGTGTCACAGTAACTTGCAGATAAAAAAGTAATTCAATTTTTACCCTTTAATATAATTGCAGTTGCCTGCCAGTGTGTGTTAAGCCGACTGACTGTACTGTGCCCACTGCCCAAAACTCATATGGGATGGCAGAGTACCTTGCAGATAAAAAAGTCATTTAATTTTTACCCCTTAATATAATTGCAGTTGCCTGCCAGTGTGTGTCAGGCCCACTCACTGTACTGTGCCCACTGCCCACCACTCATATAGGGTGTCACAGTACCTTGCAGATAAAAAGTCATTTAATTTTTACCCTTTAATATAATTGCAGTTGCCTGCCAGTGTGTGTCAGGCCCACTGACTTTACTGTGCCCACTGCTATTGCCCCCCACTCATATTGGGTGGCACAGTACCTTGCAGATAAAAAATTAATTTAATTTGTACCCTTTAATATAATTGCAGTTGCCTACCAGTGTGTGTCAGGCCCACTGACAGTACTGTTCCCACTGCCCACCACTCATATAGGGTGGCAAAGTACCTTGCAGATAAAAAAAAGTCAGGTAATTTTTATCATTTAATATAATTGCAGTTGCCTGCCAGTTTGTGTCAGGCCCACTGACTGTACTGTGCCCACATGTGACTGAACTGGAGGCTTTTGACCATGAAGAATGGGCGAAGATACCCGTAGATCGCTGCAAGACACTTGTGTAAAGCTATGCTTCACATTTAAAAGCTGTTATAATTGGAAAAAGACTGTGCCCACTGCCCACCACTCATATAGGGTGGCACAGTACCTTGCAGATAAAAAAGTCATTTAATTTTTACCTTTTAATATAATTGCAGTTGCCTGCCAGTGTGTGTCAGGCCCACTCACTGTACTCTGCTCACTGCCCACCACTCATATAGGGTGGCACAGTACCTTGCAGATAAAAAAATTAATTTAATTTTAACTTTTTAATATAATTGCAGTTGCCTGCCAGTTTGTGTCAGGCCCACTGACTGTACTGTGCCCACTGCCCACTACTCATATAGGGTAGCACAGTACCTTGCAGATAAAAAAGTCATTTAATTTTTACCCTTTAATATAATTGCAGTTGCCTGCCAGTGTGTGTCAAGCCCACTGAGTTTACTTTTCCCACTGCCCACCACTCATATAGGGTGGCAAAGTACCTTGCAGATAAAAAAGTAATTTACCGTATTTTTCGCCCTATAAGACGCACCTAGGTTTTTGAGGAGGAAAATAAAAAAAAAATATTTTGAACCAAAAGGTGTGCCTAATGGTGTTATGTGGGATCTGTGGATCACACTCTTATGGGGGGTCTGTGGATGGCATTGTTATCGGGGTCTGTGGATGGCACTGTTATGGAGGACTGTGGATGGTACTCTTATGGGGGGGGTCTGTGGATGGGATTGTTATGGGGGTCTGTGAATGGCCCTGTTATGGGGTCTGTGGATGGCATTGTTATGGGGGTCTGTGGATGGCACTGTTATGTCAGACTGTTGATGGCACTGTTATGGGGCACTGTGGATGGCACTGTAATGGGGGTCTGTGGATGGCACTGTTATGGGGGTCTGTGGATGGCACTGTTATGGGGGTCTGTGGATGGCACTGTTATGGGGTTCTGTGGATTGCACTGTTATGGGGGATCTGTTGATGACACATAAATAGCATTTTATGCTATGTGTTATCCACATATCTCCCATAACATTGTCATGTCATCCACAGACCCCTATAACAGTGCCATCCACAAATCCCCATAACAGTGCTATCCATAGAATGACCCCCAATAGAGAGGAGGGGCTGACGTCTATCTCTGTAATTACAGCGGGCCCGGTGCATTTACTGTATTCTGCTACACTGTGCCCGCTCACTGTAGGAATCCTAACTGCAGGCAATGCTGTATGCTGATTAAGGTAACAGTAGTCTTTTATGCAGCCTGTACTTACGATACTAACTTTCCGGCAGGCAGCAGGCAGGAGGCTGAGCTGGCGGGCGGGCGCTGACAACGTAACTCACTATGTCACGCGCTGGCCCCCCCTTCGTCATTCATAAAGTGGGCGGGCCGGCGCGCGACATAGTGAGTAACGTTGTCAGCACCCGCCCGCCAGCTCAGCCTCCCGCCTCCTGCCTGCCGGAAAGTTAGTATCGTAAGTACAGGCTGCATAAAAGACTACTGTTACTTTAATCAGCATACAGCATTGCCTGCAGTTAGGATTCCTACAGTGAGCGGGCCCGGTGTAGCAGAATACAGTGACTGCACCAGGCCCGCTGTAGTTACAGAGCTGGATGCCGGCCCCTCCTCCTTCATTCCTGCTGGCTAATACACCCGCCACCGCGCTGCGCAGCATGCGGTCGGCGTTATACAAACTGAAGTATTAGCCCCATAAAACGCACTGTGCCCACTGCCAGTGCCCACCACTCATATCAGGTGGCACAGTACCTTGCAGATAAAAAAGTCATTTTATTCTTACCCTTTAATATAATTGCAGTTGCCTGCCAGTGTGTGTCCGGCCCACAGACTGTACGATCAGGTATTGAAAACACCTCCTACAAGGAGCAGCAATCAAGCATAATAAGCACCAATTAGGCAGATTTAAAGTGACTGTGATACTCAGCTCCTTCTAGACATTTACTTGTGTGTTTACAAACATGGTGAAGTCAAGAGAATGGTCCAGGAAGACAAGAGAAGAGGTGATTTTTTTCTCTTCACAGGAAGGGCAATGGCTATAAGAAGATTGCAAAGATGTTAAACATACCAAGAGACACCATAGGAAGCATTATTCGCAAATTCAAGGCAAAGGGCACTGTTGAAACACTACCTGGTCGTGGCAGAAAGAAGATGCTGACTTCGACTGCTGTGCGCTACATGAAGCGGAAAGTGGAGAAAAGTCCCCGTGTGACTGCTGAGGAACTGAAAAAAGATTTGTCAGATGCGGGTACTGAAGTTTCAGCTCAGACAATAAGGCGCACACTGCGTAATGAAGGCCTTCATGCCAGAACTCCCAGGCGCACCCCCTTGCTGTCTTCAAAGAATAAGAAAAGTCGACTGCAGTATGCCAAAAGTCATGTGGACAAACCACAAAAGTTTTGAGATAGTGTTCTGTGGACTGATGAAACAAAATTAGAACTGTTTGGGCCCATGGATCAACGCTATGTTTGGAGGAGGAAGAACAAGGCCTATGAAGAAAAGAACACCTTACCTACTGTGAAGCATGGCGGGGGGTCAATCATGCTTTGGGGCTGTTTTGCTTTTACAGGCACAGGGAAGCTTCAGCGTGTGCAAGGTACCATAAATTCTCTTCAGTACCAGGAGATATTGGATGAAAATGTGAAGCAGCCCGTCACAAACCTGAGGCTTGGGAGACGTTGGACCTTTCAACAGGACAATGATCCCAAGCATACCTCCAAGTCCACTAGAGCATAGTTGCAGATTAAAGGCTGGAACATTTTGAAGTGGCTATCGCAGTCACCAGACTTAAAGCCGATTGAGAACCTCTGGTGGGACTTAAAGAAAGCAGTTGCAGCGTGCAAGCCTAAGAATGTGACTTAACTGGAGGCTTTTGACCATGAAGAATGGGCGAAGATACCCGTAGATCGCTGCAAGACACTTGTGTAAAGCTATGCTTCACATTTAAAAGCTGTTATAATTGGAAAAAGACTGTGCCCACTGCCCACCACTCATATAGGGTGGTACAGTACCTTGCATATAAAAAAGTCATTTAATTTTTCCCTTTAATATAATTGCAGTTGCATGCCAGTGTGTGTCATGCCCACAGACTGTACTGTGCCCACTACCCACCACTCATATAGAGTGGCATAGTACCTTGCAGATAAAAAGTAATTTAATTTTTACCCTTTAATGTAATTGCAGTTGCCTGGCAGTGTGTGTCAGGCCCACTGACTGTACTGTGCCCACTGCCCACCACTCATATAGGGTGGCACAGTACCTTTCAGATAAAAAAAAGTCATTTAATTTTAAATACACCAGCCCTGGCCCTGATAAGGGACAAAACAGAGATTAAACTGATAGGAACAGTACTTAGTTAACACTAGTTGCATTGGTGGCAAATTCCATTGCAAGTGCCCAAAATTAGAAGAAAGCGGACAGAGCAAGCTTTTTTCTCTATCTCCCCATGCAAGGATTCTATTCAATACACGTCCCCTGATAGAGGACTTAACAAAGATTAAAATGGTAAGAATAGTAGTTCACACTATTTGTATTGGTGGCACAGTATATTGCGCGGCGCACGCACAGTGCCCCAAATTTGAAGTAAGAGGACCGACCAATAATCTTTTTCCATCTCCCGGTTCCTAAAATCTATTCGATACACGTCCCCTGATAGGGGACGTAACAGGGATTAAACTGATAGGAATAGTACTACTTAACATATCACTCATATAGGGTGGCACAGTACATTGCACGGCGCACGCGCAGTGCCCCAAATTGGAAGGAAGAGGACCGACCAACCATCTTTTTCTATCTCCCAGTTCTTAAAATCTATTCCATACACTGGCCCCTGATAGGGGACAAAACAGAGATTATACTGGTAAGAACAGATTTTTTTAATAAAAAAAAAAAAGGACAGCCTCTGCGGAGCTGATTTTTTTTGGCCGCGTTACTGATGTCGGAGTAGTCTTGTAGTCAGGTAGAAATTAATTAAATAAGTCGGCCGAATAAATCACAGACATAAACCACCTTGTTATGCCTGGAGAGATCTGAGGTCTCCCTCCAAAGTACTTTATTTTATACCCCTTGTTTTAGACATGGGAGTACAAGGAGCATATGGAGGTACAAGACATTTTCAAGGAATATAATTGGATAATACAGATTGCACAATCCCAAGTGATACATATTGGCAATACAAACAGTTATATAACTAGGTTATAAATCATCTTGCTAAAATATGAAGCTAAAGACCACATTCCCAAGACAGATTTGGACATATATGCTAACCATCTGTGTTTGTTATCAACACCATTTCCTAGAATTGGGGAGTACATTGTATCTCAACATCTTGATCCAATACTCCCTCATCCTGGAACTATTTTGGCCCGATACTCCTACTATCTTGCAGAGACATGTCTTCATAATGTTCTAGGTGGCCTTGACATTATGCTTGCTAAAGTGGAATATATGAAAACAGAATATGTGCACGTCTTATGCTTAAAGTGAGCGTATAACATGGATCTCAAACACAATACTATATAGTGTATATAATCAGGAGCAACTGATCACTCCCACACTGAACACTCATGCACAATGGCTGTAGGCTCATGAGTCCTTTTGCGGAGGTGACAAACCTGGTCAGTCAAACCCAAGGCAACATCATCAATATCATCCCATATGCATTTTTTATGGAGCATGCCTTGCGAAGAGTGCTGGATCAGGCCGTAGATGAGCATGAAGAGGAAGAGTTGTGGTCACCATCACCACCAGAAGCAGCCTTGTCGTCATCGATTGCTGGACCTGCGGCAATGCAGAGAGAGGAGACTGAAGAAGAGGAGTCAGGGGAGGAAGTTGGCTTTGAGGAGGTGGAAGACCAACCACAGCAGGGGTCCCAGGGGGCTTGTTGTCACCTTTCGGGGACCCTTGGTGTTGTACGTGGCTGGGTGGAGGAAGAGACCTTCAATGACGTCAGTGAGGACAAGGAACGGTACATGGCTAGCTTGGTATCCAACCTTGTGCAAATGGGGAGTTTGCGGTTGTGCAAATGGACTGTTTGCGGTTGTTTGCGGTGCGTTAAACGGGGAGTTTGGTCTGTCAGAGTTTGGTCTGTCACTGTGAAGCGCGTGTAACCCTTATACAACCTGATCGATACAACATCATATCTGATCGTATACACACACTGGATGTTTTAAAGCACGTTATTCCAAACAATTTAGGATTTATGCCCTTTATGGATTAAAGCCCGACTCTGCGTCAACTACGTGATTTTCCATGGGAGTTTTGCCATGGATCCCCCTCCGTCATGCCACAGTCCAGGTGTTAGTCCCCTTGAAACAACTTTTCCATCACTATTGTGGCCAGAAAGAGTCCCTGTGGGTTTTTAAATTTGCCTGTCAATTGAAGTCTATGGCGGTTCACCTGTTCGCGAACATTTACGGAAATTCGCGTTCGGCGTTCGCGAATGGAAAATTTTATGTTCACGACATCTCTAAACATTGGGAGATACCTTCCAGTGCTGGTTTGTCTGGTAGAGACTCATGTGGTTAGAGACAGACTAAACTTGTTTAAAAGAAAATGGATAGCTCACCAATTCCACTCTGTATTCAATGAGTATAGCAGGGGGTATAGCATTATTATTCACAAGGATATTACATGCTCTATGATCTCGACGAACTTTGATGTGGAGGGACGGTATATATTTCTATACGGTTATTTTGAAAATGTAAAATGTGTGTTGGCTGGGGTGTACATCCCTCCACCTTATAGACTTAAGGTGCTCTTAAAACTATTTGAGTTTCTGCTAGACAAAAGTGACTCTCTATTAATATTAATGGGTGATTTCAATTGCACAATGAATAATGATTTTGATAGAGTAACAAAAAGTAAAAACCCCCAAAAAATGGTAGATACTCCGCTGAAAAAACTAATGCAAGAATTTGGTTGGTGGGATATATGGAGGATTCAGAATCCAGAAGCAAAACAGTATTCATGTTATAGTAAGAGCTACGATTCCTTGTCAAGAATAGACTTGATATTTGGTAATCAGTTAACACTACAAAAAAATATAGAGGTCTTGTATGAACCGAGATGTATCTCAGATCACTCCCCAGTACTGGAAAAGGTGGACTAGAAAGTTGAGAATTTGAAAGGGAAGCGTAAAAAATAACATCAAAAATCCCATTTGGCTCAATTTAATAGGTAAAGCATAATAAATAACAAAGATTTGACTTTTTTTTTTCAAATTAATAAGGATATAGCCGGAGTGAATGTGGTTTGGGACACTGCTAAGGCCTATGTAAGAGGACTGATAAACAAAAAGATCATTGAGCTTAAAAAAGGATAAGAGGAAGATTTAGGAACTATAGTGACAAATAATGAGGCACAGATGATAAGTAAAAAAACTCCAAAAATAAAAAATGAGTGGACAAAAGCGGTTAATAATTACGATAACTACATCAAGGAAAGGGCTCAGAATAAAGAATTATTTGTCAAAACTAGGAATCACTGGGAAGGAGGTAAACCAGGTAAAGTCTTATCTAAGATAATCAAGAATATGGATGCGGTTGAGAATATCACCGCAATTAGAGGAAAAGATGGGCAACTATATAATGATCAGGAAAAAATACGGGATATATTCAAGACCCTTTATAACGAATTCTATTCAGGAAAAAACCCAGATACATAGAGAAGAGATGATAAAATAGTGCGAGAAATAGGAACCCCAAAACTTAATGATGACCAACAGACAACATTAGACTGGCCTATATCCTTAAAGGAGATACTAGTAGCAATAAATAAAGCACCACTTGGTAAAACAGCAGGCCAGGATGGTATTCCAAATGAATTATACAAAAGAGATAAAGAATTTTGGGCAAATTGACTTATGGAAGTACTTGAATACTCAAAAGGTACAGGATGTCTACCAGAGTCTATGGGAGATGCGACAATTATTTTAATCCTAAAAAAAAGATAAGGACCGATCGGATCCCACCTCGTATCATCCAACTTCAATTATGATTGTAAAATTCTGGCTAGGATTTTGGCGAAAAGGCTGAGGAAGGTCATAGTACATTTGATTCATAAGGACCTAAACGGATTCATTCCGGACAGGTCTACAACAATGGGCTTGCTTAGGGTCTTTGCAAATATGCAGTTTACAGAGAATAATAAAGAACTATGCTATATTCTGTCATTAGATGCGCATAAAGCATTTGACTCTGTGAACTGGGACTTTGTATGGGAAGCTATGACAAAATTTGGTATTGGCCCAGGCTTTATAGAGTGGATGAAGATTATGTATAAAGATTTCAAAGCCAGAATATCAGTTAATAGTATACTATCTGATATCTTCCATATAGAACGAGGGGTGAGACAGGGTTGTCCTCTCTCCTCCTTGGTTTTTGCCCTGACAATAGAAATCCTGGCTATAAAGGTTAGGCAGGATGTGGATTTGCGGGGCTTCGGACTGAGGGGGAGTGAGGACAAAATCTCTCTATATGCAGATGACCTGCTCTTCTTCCTGGACGAAGAAGGAATAAAGGTTTAATGGTAATATAAGCAATGTGTTATTTATTGTAATGTACTGGATAGGTCAAGTATCTCCATGTAGAGGGTATTTCAGTGGCAGGGGAATGAATGCCCTACTACTCCTATTTGTGCATTTGTTTTGGTTACTCCTACCTCTTGATGCTTGATGTTTTTATTATGTAATTGTTAAATGTATTACTATTGCTTCTTTTTTTGTATTTTATTAGTAAAAAAAAAAAAAACGAAAGAAAAAAAAAAAAGAAATGCTATGCCCAGTCCATATTGCTCATGTGTTTGGTGATTAATAATTTACTGTTTCCATTTCCAATCCTCAAAAAACTGATTGCATATGGAAACCATACGGATATGTTTTGTGGAATAGCGGAACGGAAGAGGACTTAAATCAGAAAAAAAGAAAATGAACCACAAAACAACAATGGTCGTGTGCATGAGCCCTAAGGATGATAAATGTGGATCATCTTGAAATAGCTTTGTCTAACTTTACACCATCTATTGGTTGTCTTTCTTTGCGCCAATTTTTTGCAGTAAAATTTTGGTGCAATTTTGACACATGCAGTCATATTTAAGACACTATACCTTTCTGCCAAGTGACATCTCTTTCTCAACAAGTAATGAGAAACAAGTGTCCAAAAGCTTAATTTGAGTTACAAATGCACCTTAGGCCTCATTCACATTTCAAATGATCACTGACGTGTTCTGTCTCCATTTTCTCAGGACAGCACACGTACCCATTGATTTACATGTGTGTGTTCACATGTCAGTATTTTTTTACTGACCATGAAAAATCATATACACTACTTTGATCCGTGATGCAGACCAAGCACACCCATTAAAGTCTTTGGGTCCATTAAAATCACTGACACAAAGCAGATGGCGACCGTGTTGTGTCCGTGTTTCAGCCGTTTTTCACTGAAGACTAGTAGGAGATTCTTTGGCAATTCATTTTCAGCTGAGCAACTTCAGTGAATTATGTACACATGGATGGTAAAAACGGACACACGGATCCTTCATGGACATCTTAACACGTACCCTTTTTTCACGAATGTGACACTTACACAGAAATGTGAATGAGGCTTATTCACGTGTCAGTTAGTGGTTAGTGATTTCCATCAGTAATTGTGAACTAAAACCAGGATTGGAGCCTCCACAGAGATAATGTAGCAGGGCGAGATTTTCACCTGTTATGTATGTAGAACTGTGCCTAGTTTGAGCTCAAAATCACATATAGAAATCACTGACTGAATACTGACGGTGTGAAAAAAGCCTTATAGAAAATGTTGATTAGTAAACCTGTCCCACAAATGAGATTGTGAATGTACTCTGAGCAGAATGTGCCGTCTCTAGCACAGGGTACTGGTAGATAGCAACATAACACAGACAGAATAATACATTGCATTGCATAGCCAATGCAATATGTTATAGAAGTGATCAAAGATCACCTATTAAAGTCTTGTGGGACTTGTAAATAGTTAAAAAAAATATTTAAAAAGTCTTAGTAAATAAGAAAATATAAGTACAAAAAGATACACCTTTCTCCATTTAAAAAAAAAGCTTTTTAACCACTTCAGCCCCTCTAGCTTAAACACCCTTAATGACCAGGCCACTTTTTACAATTCTGAACTACACTACTTTCACCGTTTATTGCTCCGTCATACAACTTACCACCCAAATGAATTTTACCTCCTTTTCTTCTCACTAATAGAGCTTTCATTTGGTGGTATTTCATTGCTGATGACATTTTAACTTTTTTTGCTATCAATCAAAAATGACCGAAATTTTTGCAAACAAATGACATTTTTCACTTTCTGTTGTAATTTTTTTTAAAAAAAACTACATTTCTATATAAATTTTTCGCTAAATTTATTGTTCTACATGTCTTTGATAAAAAAAAATCCAACAAGTGTATATTTATTGGTTTGGGTAAAAGTTATAGCTTTTACAAACTATGGTGCAAAAAAGTGAATTTCGGCATTTTGAAGCAGCTCTGACTTTCTGAGCACCTGTCATGTTTCTTCAGGTGCTAGAATGCCAGGATAGTATAAATACCCCCCAAATGATACAATTTTAGAAAGAAGACACCCCAAAGTATTCGCGGAGGGGCATGGTGAGTTCATGTATGATTTCATTTTTTTTCACAAGTTAGCTGAAAATGACACTTTCTGAGGAAAAAAATAAAAATAATAAAGTTTCCATTTCTGCTAACTTCTGGCAAAAAAAAATAAAAATCTCAGACGGACTCACTATGCCCCTCAGTGAATACCTTGGGGTGTCTAATTTCCGAAATGGGGTCATTTGTGGGGTTTGTTTACTGTTCTGGCATTTTGGGCGGGGCTAAATTGTGAGCAGCCATGTAAAAGCTAAAGGTACTCGTTGGAATTTGGGCCCCTTTGCGCACCCAGGCTGCAAAAAAGTGTCACTCATGTGGTATCGCCGTACTCAGGAGAAGTAGGGCAATGTGTTTTGGGGTGTATTTTTACATATACCCATGTTGGGTGAGAGAAATATCTCTGTAAACTGACAACTTTGTATAACAAAAATTAAAAAGTTGTCGTTTACAGAGATATTTCTCACACCCAGCATGGTTATATGTAAAAATACACCCCACAACTCATTTCCCCACCTCTCCTGAGTACGGCGATACCAAGTGTGACACTTTTTTGCAGCCAAGATGCGCAAAGGGGCCCAAATTCCAATGAGTACCTTTAGGATTTCACAGGGCATTTTTACACATTTGGATTCCAGACTTCTTCTCACGCTTTAAGGGCCCCTAAAATGCCAGGGCAGTATAAATACCCCACAAGTGACCCCATTTTAGAAATAAGACACCACAAGGTATTCCGTGTGGGGTATGGTGAGTTCATGTAAAATTTTATTTTTTGTCACAAGTTAGTGAAATATGAGACTTTGTAGAAAAAAACAAAAATAAAAAATAAAAAATATCAATTTCCGCTAACTTGTGCCAAAAAAAGAAAAATTCTGTGAACTTGCCATGCCCCTCACGGAATACCTTGGGGTGTCTTCTTTCCAAAATGGGGTCACATGTGGGGTATTTATACTGCCCTGGCATTTTAGGGGCCCTAAAGCGTGAGAATCCAAAATGCGTAAAAATGCCCTGCGAAATCCTGAAGGTACTCATTGGTTTTAGGGCCCCTTTGCGCATCTTGGCTGCAAAATAGTGTCACTCATGTGGTATCGCTGTACTCAGGAGAAGTAGAGCAATGTGTTTTGGGGTGTATTTTTACATATACCCATGCTGGGTGTGAGAAATATCTGTGTAAATGACAACTTTTAAAAAAATTTATACAAAGTTGTCAATTTACAGAGATATTTCTCTCACCCAGCATGGGTATATGTAAAAATACACTCCAAAACACATTGCCCTACTTCTCCTGAGTACGGCGATGCCACATGTGTGACACTTTTTTGCAGCCAAGATGTGCAAAGGGGCCCTAAAACCAATGAGTACCATTTAGGAGGGCATTTTTACGCATTTTTCTTCTCACGCTTTAGGGCCTCTAAAATGCCAGGGCAGTATAAACACCCCACATGTGACCCTATTTTAGAAAGAAGACACCCCAAGGTATTCCGTGATGGGCATGGCGAGTTCATAGAAGATTTTATTTTTGGCACAAGTTAGCGGAAATTGATTTTTTATTGTTTTTTCTCATAAAGTCTCCCTTTCTGCTAACTTTTGACAAAAAGTTCAATTTTTCATGGACTTACTATGCCCCTCAGCAAATACCTTGGGGTATCTTCTTTCCAAAATGGGGTCATTTGTGGGGTGTTTGTACTGCCCTGGCATTTTGGGTGGAGCTAAATTGTGAGCAGCCATGTAAAAGCTAAAGGTACTCGTTGGAATTTGGGCCCCTTTGCGCACCCAGGCTGCAAAAAAGTGTCACTCATGTGGTATCGCCGTAGTCACGAGAAGTAGGGCAATGTGTTTTGGGGTGTATTTTTACATATACCCATGTTGAGTGAAAGAAATATCTCTGTAAATTGACAACTTTGTATAAAAAAATTTAAAAAGTTGTCGTTTACAGCGATATTTCTCACACAAAGTATGGGTATATATAAAAATACACCCCAAAACACATTGACCTACTTCTCCTAAGTTCAGCGATACCACATGTGTGACACTTTTTTGCAGCCAAGATGCGCAAAGGGGCCCTAAAACCAATGAGTACCTTTAGGATTTCACAGGACATTTTTTCGCATTTTGGATTCTCACGCTTTAGGACCCCTAAAATGCCAGGGCAGTATAAATACCCCACTTGTGACCCTATTCTGGAAATAAGACACCCCAAGGTATTCCGTGAGGGGCATGGCGAGTTCATAGAAAAAAAAATTTTGGCACAAGTTAGCGGAAATTGATATATTTTTTTTTTTTACAAAGTCTCATATTCCACTAACTTGTGAGAAAAAATAAAATTTTACATGTACTCACCATACCCCTCACGGAATACCTTGGGGTGTCTTCTTTCTAAAATGGGGTCACATGTGAGGTGTTTGTACTGCCCTGGCATTTAAGTGTCTCCGTAATCATTACACGTATGGCCAGCATTAGGAGTTTCTGCTATTCTCCTTATATTGAGCATAAGGGTAATGAGATTTTTTTTTTCCGTTCAGCCTCTGGGCTAAAAAAAGAAAAAATTGAACAGCACAGATTTTTTCATTCGCATCGATCAATGTGGATGAAAAAATCTCTGCCAAAATCAGTGACTGGGGTGGGCTGGGCGCTAGCTACCTAACAAGTAGCTAACTGGAGGTGATAAGGGACACCTATGCCCCATTCACACGTCCGCAATTCTGTTTGCAGAACGGAATTGCGGACCCATTCATTTCTATGGGGACAGAATTTGTCCCACTCGGATCCGGAATTGCGGATCCGCACTTACGGGTCTGCATTTCCGTTCCGCAAAAATATAGAACATGTCCTTTTCTTGTCCACAATTGCGTTCAAGAAAAAGCATTTTCTATATAGTTCTGGCAATGTGCGAAACTGCAAAATGCGGAAAGAATACGCGGTGCGAATCCGTGGATCCGCGGATCCGCAAAACACATATGGAC
The DNA here is from genome assembly GCA_033119425.1 of Bufotes viridis. Classification (NCBI taxonomy): domain Eukaryota; kingdom Metazoa; phylum Chordata; class Amphibia; order Anura; family Bufonidae; genus Bufotes; species Bufotes viridis. The sequence continues at coordinate 63,866,434 of CM065594.1, read as the reverse complement.
ATGTAAATGGAGCCTTACGGGGGGTGATCAGTGACAGGGGGGTGATCAGGGAGTCTATATGGGGTGATCAGGGGTTAACAAGGGGTTAATAAGTGAGGGGGGGGGGGTTAGTGTAGTGTTTGGTGCAACTTTACATAGCTACCTGGTCCTCTGGTGGTCGATCCCAGTAAATGGGACCACCAGAGGACCAGGTAGCAGGTATATCAGACGCTGTTAACAAAACAGCATCTGATATACCTCTTTGATTTCATTTATTTTACATCTACAGCCTGCCAGCGATTGATCATCGCTGGCAGGCTGTAGTATCACTGCCGAGCTGTGCTCTTCTGTGAACGCGCGCGCCTTAGGCGGTCGGTAAGCGGTTAAAAAGATAAAATATCCTCAACATATTTGTTATCACTGCGTCTGTCATGAAACACGCTATATAATTATAAAAAATTCGATTCGGCTGGTTAGCCGAATTTTACGAAAAAATTTGCTTCGAACTGAACTTATTTGCGCGCGAATCGCGTTAAAAACTTCTATTTGCAGAGAGCCTTTATAGGGTTTAGTATACTGTGCCTTGCAGTAAGACGCATAGGAAGTCTGCTGTGGTAGTGAAATAATACTGTGAGTCAGTATGACATGCAGATGACAGTCGTCGCTATTAGAATCACTGCACACTTTACTTATTTGGGAAGTCACGGGGCCAAAAATAACTCAAGTATGAACTCAGCACCCCCCCATTAACAATGCAGACTACCTAAACAATGTTGTCTTTATTAGTTTAACTAGAGCCCTCTATGGTCCAGAAAGCCATGTGGTAATTGAACACAGCACGCCCACGCCACAAACACCACATGAGCATGTCGTTTTGTTGTGCCCTGCAGTCACAGGGAGCCCATAGGACACAATGAGCTCACAGAGAGGCCTAAGGGGCAGAGGTAAAACACAGAGCTGACAGTGGGAACTCACAGGTCAGTGACCATCAGTACTTGAGGGCAGTGCAGGGCTGCCATAATGAGAGTGTGATCCCAGCAGCGCTGCACCCCTTCCTCCACAGACACTGCTGCATGCTTCTTACTAGATGAACTTACCAGGTGCTTTAATAGGAAGGTCCTGGGAGCTCCAGCAGTCCGGTAGCTGAGGTCAGAGCCTGTGGGTCAGATGCAGCAGAAGGCCCAGTTACCCAGTCTGATGTTTGGGCATTGCAGCCTAGAGCAAGTGCAGGCAAATGCTGTAGGACGGGGCTATGGCCTGTCACTGAGCTCTGGTGAGACTGAGGGGGTGGGGGAATACTTAGATATCTAACAACAGGGGGAGCCTGCATGGCATGCATTGCATAACTGATCCCGCCTTCCCAGAGTTCCTTTCTCCATGTCCTCACACGTGCAGCAGGCATTTAAGGAAAAAATGCAATTCGTTACCACGAATCGCGTGAAAATTCAGATTCGGTGCAAATCGAATAATTCCTGAAATTCGGATCAAATTCCACTTCGTCAGCTTCAATTCGCTCATCTCTAATAATTATCATGAAATTTATCCCATATGGTGAACACTGTACACTTAGGTGACGTCATCACGCTCACCACGTGGTGAGCGCGGTGACGTCAGCGCAGATCCTTTTCCAGCCAGGGCCTGCAAGAAGAAGGAGAAAGAAGACGGGCCAGGCTGGATCAAGTGGATGAGGTGAGTTTCCTTTTTTCATTTTTTTTTAACCCCACAATGGATCTTTTACTTAGCATTCTAAATTAAAGAATGCTATTATTTTCCATTATAACCATGTTATAATTGAAAATAATAAAATATACAGAACACCGATCCCAAACCCAAAATTCAGTGAAGAAGTCCGGGTTCGGGTCTGGGTACCACATTCAGTTTTTTCTCACGCGCGTGCAAAATGCATTGCACTCACGTGGAAAAAACTGAAATTGCGTGCGCACTTGCACAATTTTCCCACCTCGCACCCGCATCCTATTTGGCCCTCACACGCGACGCCCGTGTGAAAAAGGCCTTAGAGGCATTATGTTTTGATCCTTTATAATAGAAGTCTATGGGCAAGCATAACGGATCCGTCTGGTTTCCGTTATGCTGGACGGACAACAAAGTTCTGTCAATGGAAAATAACGGAAAGCCATAACAGAATACATAACGATGATATGAACAAGCCCTTACATATTATCCGCAGAGCCACACGCATCTTCAAAAACTGTCACTCAGTTATCACTTTTAAAGAAGTCAATCAGTCAATGAATTGATATCATATTAATGCTGTGGTTAATGTGGTATTATTCAATTAGTAGTGTTGAGCGTCATCATGGGCCCTGCAAGATTTCGCGCTAGATCTTTAATCAAGATGGAAACAGCTGACTTTTCACTATCAAATGGATAAGGTAAGTATGATTTAATTTTTTTATTTTTTTATTTTATACTGTATTATTGTTGTCAGGTGTTGCAATCAGCTATAAATGCAGCATATGAAGGGCACACCCACTAGTTACTAGTTAAGAAATACGCTTCATGACAAAGTAATTTGTCACGAGGCAAAGCACCCAAATTGAATTTTTGAATACTTCGCTCATTACTAATTATTAGTTTCAGTTTTATAAGTTGAAGTTTGAAAACTTACAAAATCAAGCATACACCTGCCAAAATAAACAGGCTCTCCTTTCAATTTGTAGTCTATAATGAAAGAGATCTAGGGGCAGATTAAGGCCTCATGCACACGACCGTATGTTTGGTCCGTGTCCGAGCTGCATACTTGGCGGCTCGGGCTTGGACCCATTCACTTCAATGGGGCCGCAAAAGATGCGGACAGCACTCCATGTGCTGTCCTCATCCATTACTCCGTTCCGTGGCTCCGCAAAAAAAAATTGAGCATGTCCTATTCTTGTCTATTTTGCGGACAAGAATAGGCATTTCTACAATGGGCCACGTTCCGTTCCGCAAATTGCGGAATACACACAGAGCAGCTTCTGTGTTTTGCGGATCAGTAATGAAGCACTTTTTAGATCTCTTTATTTTAAACTATTTTTGCAAACCTATTTTTATAAAAAAATACTACTCAGTGAGTTGAATTAGAAATGACTCTATAAATACTGGCTGCATACAGACACAAGCCATGAATGACAGAAAATATTCCTCTAAAGAACATTTGAGTCATATGCATTTGTTACAGTTTTTCTGCAGCTTAGTGTATGGCAGAGTTGTTTAAATGCCACTTATGGCAAATGGAATTTTTTTGACAGATGAGTGTTTTCTAGGGAGGCTGAGGACAGATAAGAAAAATGTGTCTTAGGACTTGAAAGAATTTCAGAACAGATTTTTGTAATACTCTATTTTTTTTTTTTTGCTGAAATAAACAGATACACTTAAATGGACACTTCTGACATTCATATTCATAGAAAACATTTATAGAATTTTTAACTTTTTTTTTTACTTTGAAACACATAAAAAAATTGTAGGTGGAGAACATGACAGGTACTGTATCAGTGCAATAACAAGATATATCATAAATGCAGAAAGGACTGAAGTAGCATCAGATATGCTTGTCCTGTAGGTAACCTGAAACGTGCATGCATTTACCCTCCAGTATGTGTTTCACCATGTGCTTCCTTTTTAAATTTTTCCTTCCAGAGGGAGAACATGGCAAAATATTAATCAGAGGATAAAATGGAGGATGTTTCAGGCCTACAGACATGTATCACTATGGTCAATAATATAGTCAGTTTCTGGTAAATTTTTTGTGATGACTACTGGTGCCATTCAATGCTGTTTGGGGAAGGGGGTTAAAAGCAGCCCTTTACTTAAAAACATTCTGCAATCTCTTCTACAAGCTCTACCCGGAGATCAGCACAGTTTCTGACCACTCCTCATGTGTAAATCTCGCAGCCAGTGTCTGTAACAAAGATAAAAATGTTAATGACTTTGGTAGGAATAAGACAAGACACATTTTCAAGGTGGATTAACACAGTCCAATGTTCAGGCCGATTATTGGGAGTAGAGATGAGCGAATTTTTCAAAAATTTGATTCGCCGGTTTGCCGGATTTTTGGGGAAAAATTCTATTTGATCCAAATATATTTGCGGCGAATTACATTAAATAACTGCTATTTCCTGGCTGAAGAAAGCCTTTATAGTGGTGTGAAACACTGTGCCTTGCAGTAACATGCATAAGGAGTCTGCTTTGGTAGTGAAATAATACTGTGAGTCCGTATGACATGCAGATGACAGGCGTCACTCCTAGAATCACTGCATACTTCACTTATTTTGGTGGTCACGGGGCCAAAACTGACCAAATAACTCAAGAATCAACTCAGCCTTAGGGCTCGTTCACTCAAACTTTTTTTGCCTTCCGTATATGGCCCGTTTTTTGCGTTCAGTATACCGTCCGTATATGAAACCATTCATTTCAACGGGTCCGCAAAATAAATGAAATGTACAGCTACATTTTGAGTCATGTCCTATTATTGCCCACAAATCACGTTCTGTGGCTCCATTCAAGTCAATGGGGCTCTAAAAAAAACTGAATGCATATGGAATGCATCTGTATGTCTTCCGTATCCGTTCCATTTTTGTGGAGGCATCTATTGAAAATTTTATGCCCAGCCCAATTTTTCAATGTACTTACAGTTATGCTGTGGACGGGCATGGAACAACAGAACAATGAGTGGTTGGTGTCACTGAGCCTCAAGCGCAGCCTGGTGGTGTGCAATAATGGGCGAAATCTCGTAGCAGCTCTGGGCATAGCCGGTTTGACGTCCTTAATTCCGGCACTGAAGCGTGATTGAAGAAGCCAATGCTGGTAGACGCGCTGCTAATTGCATTCACACCTAACACCTGGGGCTCAGTGGAAGCACAAGGCTAAAGCAGAGGAGGAGGAGGAAGAAGTTGCCAATGCAGCTGATTCACTGCCCCCACCTCAGAAGGCAGGGTTAGCATGGCTGAAATGTGGAAAAGCTTTGTCACAACACCACAACAACCAGCACCAAAAGCAAATATGGAATGTCTTAGCAAGAGGCAGCATTTCCGCAAAATAGTGGAATAGTATCTGTGCACACGCCTACATCTAATGACTGATGGGCCTGCCCAGGGTCGTAGATACAGGGGAAGCAGGGAAAGCGTCTGCTTTGGGGCACTGACCTGACCTGACCATGTTGGCTGCTGGCATTACAGTGATTGGCTGGCTGGCTGAGCGGGATGAGCCATATTTGATTTTGCGAATATTCGATTGAAGTTTCGTCATATATTCGTCAAAATCGAATATTTATCATTATTCTATATATTGTGAATGTTACGCAAATTTATATTTGCGTATTGCGATTTGAACTTTGAACAGTGTATTCAGGCAAATTTCCTATTGGGTTAGCTTAGTATATTTAACGAAGATATTGAATATAGCACTATATTCTCAATCTTCGTTATATTCTAGCAAGCCAACCATTAGGAACTCAGTTCTAAGTTGAATTCGCAATGTGAGTATATGTTCGCATTGCAAATTCAATTTAGAACTGAGTTCCTAATGGTTGACTTGCTAGAATATAACGAAGATTGAGAATATAGTGCTATATTTGATGTCTTAGTTATATTCGTCAATTCTAGCAATCCAACCCTTAGGGATCCAGCTCTAAGTTGAATTCGCAATGCGAACATATACTCGCATTGCAAATTCAACTTAGAACTGTGTCCCTAATGATTGTATTGCGAGAATATAATGAAGATAACGAATATCGAATATAGCACTATATTCTCAATCTTCGTTATATTCTATTTCAAAATAGGGACCGCGCACACTCTCTAATCCTATTGTCCAATGGAGCCGTCCACTGATGACCACATGGGTTAATAAGGCTTCCACAGAAAATCGCCTCCTCCTTTTAATAAGCTGCTTGCGAGTAGTTCGGCATTCAAACAAACATATGGCAACTCTTCACTCTCTCATCTGTTCGGCACCTCCAGTATTGTCTGTAGGCAAAGTGCTCCTAATAGTGAAATACCGCAGTACAAACACTTTTTTGAAAAATTTATTGTACTTACAAAAAAACAAACGTGCATATAACTATCCATAAAAGTTGATCAAGCCGATCAAAATGAGCCGGGGAGTGAACACTAGCAACCTCACCACCACCAGCATAATCCGCCACATAGCATCCAAGCACCATAATAAGTGGGCCGAATGCCTGGGTCCACAATCTGGGTTTGCGGGTCACACCACTGCCTCCTCTTCCACTGTGTTTCGCATACTGCTGGCCAATCCCCCGTCGAAGGCACAGACCCGGATGCCCCTCGCCCTGCACCTGGACCTTCGCATGAACCGTCAGCAACAACATCCACTGTGCCTTGAACCGTCAGCAATAACATCCACTTACCTGTCCAAGCGCAGCATCCAAATGTCGATAACACAGGCATTTGAACACATGCGCAAATACCCACCCAACCAGCCACCCACAGGCCTTAGTGCTAAATGCGCAATTTTTCAAAATCACTGGCCCTTAAAATGTTGCCATTTAGGCTTTTGGACACTGAGGCCTTCCGCAGCCTGATGTTGGCGGTAGTGATGAGCAAGCATGCTCGGCCGAACTGGGGTGCCAAGCTTGTGTTCAGCCGAGTATTCGGCCGAACACTGCATGTGCTTGTGTGCCATTGAGCAAAATGTTAGTCAATGGGAGAACCACAGGCACCCTCTGCTCGGAAGAGGAGATGGTGTCTGGTTCCCAAAAAAAACAGCCAGCCTTTTTGGATCTGAGTTTTCACGATAGTACAATGGTATATTCTAACACAGAGGCATTCCTATGGTGATGGGGACGCTTGAAGTTAAAATATACCATCGCATCAGAGTTTTCTCCAATCCGACGGTATATTCTAACACAGAGGCATTCCCATGGTGATGGGGACACTTGAAGTTAGAATATACCAACAGGTGCGTACATGCCAGCCCCCTGCTGCCCGGCGGCACCCGACCTCTCACAGGGTGCTGTAATCCGCACAATTAACCCCTCATGTGCTTCACCTGAGGGGTTATTAGCACGCATCACAGCGTCTTGTCAGAGGTCAGGTGCCACCAGGCAGTGCGCCCCCTCCTCCTCAGTATTAATGTTATTGGTGGCCAGTGCGCCCTAACACCCCAGTATTAAAATCATATGCCTTCAGCTATGCGCCGCATAGACCTGTGAGTTTTCAGAAGAAGGAGAGCCCGGTGGCGACAGCGCAGGTGAGTATAATGCTGCTGAGTGACTAACTGACCATGGCAGCCAGGACTTCAGTAGCATCCTGGCTGCTATGGTAACCGATTGGAGCTCAGCGATTACACTGGAACTCCGATGGGAACTGCTGCTGCCACCAATGATGGGGGGGCGGACCCTGTTGCCACCAATTATTTTAATACAGGGGGGGGTTAGGGCGCACTGGCCACCAATCATTTTAATACTGAAGAGGGGGGTTAGGGCGCACTGGCCACCAATCATTTCAATACTGGGGAGGGGGGAGTGCGGCACCTGAGGGGTTAATTTCTCAGATCACAGAGCCCTTTCAGAGGTTGGGTGCCACCAGGCAGCAAGGAGACGGTATGTATGCACTTGTTGATATATTCTAACTTCAAGCGTCCCCATCACCATGGGAACGCCTCGTGTTAGAATATACCATAGGATCGGAGTTTTCACAATCGTGAAAACTCAGATCTGAAAAAGCTGGCAATTTTTTGGGGAACCAGACACCCTCTCCTCTTCCGAGCAGGGGGTGCCTGGCATTCTCCCATTGACTTACATTGTGCTCGGGTGCTTGGTAGAACACACGAGCATCGCAATGTGTTCGGCCAGAGCACCCGAGCACACGAGCACTTTAATGCTCGCTCATCACTAGTTGGCGGTCGTCCCTCGGTACAAAGTCCCCACCCGCCACTATTTTTCACGTTGTGCCATGCCCTCCTTACTCCAGCATGTGTCCCAGAACATCACCCGTGTCCTGACCAACGCACTTACTGGGAAGGTACTCCTCACCACGGACACATGGACAAGTGCTGGTGGTGCACATTGGGTGGAGGCCGTGAGTGAGTCGAACCCTGGGATAGCACAGGTGCTACGCACACCCAGGATTGCGGGCCCTACATCCATCAGGGTCTCCTCCATCAACTATGTTACTGGCTCCAACCCCCACTTCTCCTCCTCTGCCGTCTCCTCCTCCACTTCCACCTCCGCCGCCACCTCCTCCACTTCCACCTCCCGCAGCAGTCAGCCATCATTCGCTAGCTGGAAGCAGTGTAGCACTGTTGTGGTTAAGCGTCAACAGGCCATGCTGACGCTGATCTGCTTAGTGAACAAACAGCACACTGCAGCAGAGCTATGGCAGGGTATAACTGACAAGAGCGAGCTGTGGCTATCACAACTAAACTTACAACCAGGCTTGGTTTTGTCTGACAATGGCTGTAACTTGGTGGAGGATTTGGAGCTCAGCAACCTGACACACATCCCATGCCTAGCCCACGCCTTAAACTTAGTGGTTCAGCGGTTTATGAAATCCTACCCCAATTTGGCAGAGCTACTAGTGAAGGCACGCTGCATGTGTGCCCATTTTCACAAGTCATCCACAGCTTCAGCCGGTCTTTCAACGCTGCAGCAGCACTTGTGGCTTCCAGCTCACCAACTGTTGTGCGACGTGAGCACGCGCTGGAACTCTACATTCTACATGTTCGCAAGGCTTTGTGAGCAGCAGAAAATAGTAGTGGAGTACCAGCTGAAACATGGTTGTCACCTTTCCAATCAACTGCCACTATTCATAAGCGAGGTCAGACCTCTGTGAGGTTTTAAAAAACTTTGATGAATCCATAACGCTATTATCAGCGTAACCATCCCACTGCTGTGTCTACTCAACTGATCGCTGCTCACAATTAAGTAGGATGCTCTGAATGTGGCAGACGATGAAATGCGGGAGAACATTACACTGGGTGATAGCCAGACCACCCACAGTTCATCTTCTCTTTGCGATTTGGGCCATGAAGAGGAGGAGAAGGAGGAGCTATAGACATCTGCTACAGAGGCCAGTACCTCTGTTCAGCGTGGATGGGCAGAATAGAAGGAGGAGGATGAGGGGATGGAGATTCATCCTGATTTGGAAATCGACGTCTTGCCTGTTGGTACTCTGGCACACATGGCTGACTTCATGTTAGGCTGCCTTTCCCGCGACCCTCGCATTTTACGCATTTTAGATAACACAGATTACTGGGTGTTCACCCTTCTCGACCTTCTTTACAAAGAGTACTTCTCATCTCTCATTCCTGTGGTGGAGAGGACGAGTAAAACGGTGCAATACCAGATGGTAATTATTGAGAGATTGCTCCAAAATTTTCCATCTGACAACGCGGACGGCAGAGTCCGTACTTCCTTAGGCTAATGAGGAAGGAAAACAAGGGGAACACCCAGCAGTTCCAACAAAGGAAGGGCAACATTCTCCAAGGCATGGGACACTTTCATGACACCCCGCCAGCAACCTCACCCTGAAGCGCGGCCTACTGGCACAAGGAGGGAAAAGTTTTGGAAAATGGTGAAGAAATACATCGCAGACCGTGTCAGCATCCTAAATGATCCCTCAGTGCCTTACAGATACTGGGTGTCCAAGATGGACACGTGGCAAGAACTTGCGCTCTAGGTCTTGGAGGTGCTGGCCTGCCCTGCTGCCAGCATTTTGTCTGAGCGTGTATTTAGTGCTGCTGGTGGCATTATAACTGATAAGCGTATCCGCTTGGATTTCCCCTGACTTCTCAACTCCACCAGAGGAGAGCTGAGCTGATGATGAACATAAAGGCAGTTTCAATGTATTGTTTATAATGTAGTCAGTCTAATGTAGTGTGTTCCCATGCACCTTTTCCACCACAAAAAAGTGTATATGTTTGAATCTTGTTTTTTCCTCCTCCTCCTCCTCCTCCAGATTGTATATATTCCCTCCACTACAATTTTTAAAGAGGGTCAGCTCACCAGCAGGCCCTCAACCACAAAGTTTTAGAGGGTCAGCTCACCAGCAGGCCCTCAACCATAATGCTTTACAGGGTCAGCTCACCAGCAGCCCCTCGACCGTAATGTTTTAGATGGTCACCAGCAGGCCCTTGCTCCAAATGTTTTTTAGGCTCACCAGCAGGCCACCAATCCAAATTCTTCAAGGGTGTGTATGAAGCCCTCCTTTATGTGTAATAAAGGGTGTATTGTAGTGCCGGTTCCTTGTAATATTTGGCAGCATGTTTGGTACCTAGGGGGTGATATTTTCACATTTTGTTCTGTAACGTACCCCTGTGGTCCATACCATATTTTTCGGCCTATAAGACACACCTAGGTTTTTGGGGAGAAAAATAAGAAAAAAAAATATTTTTAACTAAAAGGTGTGCTTTTGGTGGGTTTGGAACTAATGGTGGTCTGTGCATGACACTATTACTGGGGATCTGTGGATGGCACTATTATGGGGGATCTGTGGATGTCACTGTTATGGGTGGGATCTGGGGATGTCACTGTTATGAGGAATCTGTGGAGGACACTGATATGGGGGATCTGGGGATCTGGGGATGACACACTGTTATGGGGGATCTGGGGATGGCACTGTTATGGGGGATCTGGGAATGGCACTGTTATGGGGGGATCTGTGGATGACACACTGTTATGGGGGATCTGTGGATGACACATTGTTATGGGGGATCTGGGGATGGCACTGGTACTGTATGTGGGATCTGTGGATGGCACTGTTATGGGGGATCTGTGGATGGCATTGTTATGGGGATGTGTGGATGGCATTGCTCTGGGGATCTGTGGATGGCACTGTTATGGGGGATCTGTGGATGGTACTGTTATGGGGGATCTGTGGATGGCATTGTTATGGGGGATCTGTGGATGGCATTGTTATGGGGGATCTGTGGATGACACTGTTATGGGGGATCTGTGGATGGCACTGTTATGGGGGATCTGTGGATGGCACTGTTATATATGTGCCATCCACAGATCCCCCACCCTATTACCAGCCATCCACAGACCCCCCACCCCATAACAGTGCCATACACAGACTCCCCACCCCTTAACAGTGCCATCCACAGATGTCCCACATAAAAGTGTAATCCATAGATCCCCCCCCCACTGTTCCAGTTCTGCCTTATGCAAATATAAAATGTCTCATTAAATTAAAGGTGATTAAACTATTAAACATGCCCCCTCACTTGTAATATTACCGAACACAGTATGAGCTTCTGTACAAAGCAGGCAGGCTGGGCGGCAGCGTGACTCCCTGACATCACGTGTCTGTGCCGCCTTCTTCATTCATAAAGTAGATGGCACAGACACGTGACATCAGGGAGTTATGCTGCCGCCCGCCCGGCATGCCTGCGGCGTACAGAAGCTTTTACTGTGTTCGTTAATATTACAAGTGAGGGGCATGCTTAATCATCTAATCACCTTTAATTTAATGAGACATTTTATATTTGCATAAGGCAGAACTGGAGCGGCAGGGCCGGAGTACAGTGAACACACCGGCCCCGCCGCAATTGCCGGCCCCCAGCTCCTCCTCCCAGTCCCTTGCCGCACATATATCGCCATCTGTGATGCTGGAGCATCGCAGACTGCGATGTAAAATGTCATCATTCACCCCATAAGACGCAGGGGCATTTTCCCCCAATTTTTGGGGGGAAGAAGTGCGTCTTATGGAGCGAAAAATACGGTATATCCTTGTAATTAATTCTGTAAATACATCAGATTCTGGGCTTCATTTTTTGTGCTAAAAAGTACATGTGGGTGAAATTTTTTTTTTTTTTTTTAACCAATAAGTGCCTTTTCTGCCTGCTTAGCAAATCTGAAAGTGGATAATAATCTGTTAATTCATCTGTTTCACTGAGGTTGAAAAAATCCTTTTTGCCTTGTACTGCAAATCAAATAAAATCAGTAAATTCCACTGGGACATTGTGGGTGGAAAAAACACTTAATTTTGGGCACAAAGTACATTTTTTGCCTGCTCTGCACTGCTGCTAGTAAGAATTTAATTTGCATCCATCAACTTCATTGGTGGTTGAAAAAATCATATATTTGGTTGAAATAAATTCCATTCTCTGCCTGCACAGGCAATCTGATAGTGAACAATAATCTGTTAATTCATCTGTTTCACTGGGGGTGAAGAAATCATATATTTTGTTGAAATAAATTCCAGCTTCTGCCTGCACAGGCAATCTGATACTGAAAAATAATCAGTAAATCCATCTGTTTCACTGGGGTTGAAAAAAATCGTCATTTTTTTTCTAGAAAGTACCTTATTGCCTTGTACTGTTAATTAAATAAAATCAGTAAATTCCACTAAGACATTGTGGTTGGAAAAAAAAAAAAAACATAATTTTGGCCCATAAAGTACCCCAGCGGCCTGCATTGGTGTTACTGCTGCACTGCATACCTGACTTGCCAAAATGTATTCATTTAACACGTTGCTAGGGCCTATTGGGCAGGCCACACAGTGTGATAAATTTGTTTCTCATATTGTGGTGTGACCTAGAAATATATTTTATCTTTATCATACTGCCAGGGCATATTAGGCAGGGCACAAAGTGTAATAAATTCATCTGTCACATAGAGGTGTGACCAAAACCAATCTTTTCTGTTTATGACACAGGCACGGCATACCTGACAGGGAAAAAGATTTATTAAATCTGTCTGTTACTTCGTTGGGTAACTGAAAATAATGAGGAGAGCATCAAATAAGGGATGTGGCCATGGTCGTGGTGCTGCTGGTGTTGGTGGGGCTCCTGTTGCAGGGAGAGGATGTGGTGGATCTGTGCCAGCTACACGCCCAAATGAAACACCTTCCTCAGGTTTCATAGAATGTGTCGGCAGATAAGAACCATTTGGCCCATCTAGTCTGCCCAATATGCTGAATACTATGAATAGCCCCAGGCCCTATCTTATATGAAGGATGGCCTTATGCCTATCCCATGCATGCTTAAACTCCTTCACTGTATTTGCAGCTACCACTTCTGCAGGAAGGCTATTCCATGCATCCACTACTCTCTCAGTAAAGTAATTCTTCCTGATATTACTTTTAAACCTTTGCCCCTCTAATTTAAAACTATGTCCTCTTGTAGCAGTTTTTCTTCTTTTAAATATTCTCTCCTCTTTTACCGTGATGATTCCCTTTATGTATTTAAAAGTTTCTATCATATCCCCTCTGTCTCTTCTTACTTCCAAGCTATACATGTTAAGGTCCTTTAACCTTTCCTGGTAAGTTTTGTCCTGCAATCCATGTACTAGTTTAGTAGCTCTTCTCTGAACTCTCTCCAAAGTTTCAATATCCTTCTGCAGATATGGTCTCCAGTACTGCACACAATACTCCAAATGAGGTCTCACTAGTGCTCTGTAGAGCGGCACGAGCACCTCCCTTCAGGTTCACGTTCACAACAGGGCCTTCCACATTATTTAGTCCCGAATGCTGCTCTACGAATTGTGAGGCCAGAGAAAGTACATGCGCTAGTAAATTGGGTGGCTGATAGTGCCTCCAGTACCTTCACATTGTCTCCCACCCGATCCACTGCTGAAAGCTCAGAGTTGGCACCTGCAGGCCATGGGCAGCTATCTAGCACCTCACCACCTTGTAAATCAGCCAAGCAGTCTGAGCCACAAGTCATGTAGCAGGCTCTCATACTTTTTGATGACTCTCCTGGCAGGGTTTTCCCAGCCCATCCACCTAGCCCTGCTCCAGAATTGGAAGAGATTGAGTGCATCGATGCCCAATCACTTATGTTTGAGGGTGAGGACATGGGAAGACTACTGCAGAACGTCTATGATGATGACAAAACACAGGTGCCAACTGCTGCGGCTTTCTGAAGTGTGCAAACCGACATGGAGGGCAGGGGTGCAGAAGACTTGGTGGAAGACTATGTGGAGGACGATGAGGTCCTAGACCCTACGTGGGATCAAGGTCATACTAGTGACCTGTGCAGTTCGGAGGAAGAGGTGGTGGTCCCACAGAGACACCGGCACAGCAAAAGAGGGAGCAGGGTGCAGAAGCACAGCGCTCGTCCCCTAGACACTACGTCTGCTACTGCCCACCGCACCCAGGGTCGAGCACACCAAAGACAGCTCCAAGGAGTTTCCCGGCATAGCATTTCTTCACACAATGTGCAGACAACAAGACACGAGTGGTTTGCACACTGTGTAATCAGAGCCTAAAGCGAGGCATAAACGTTCTAAACCTAAGCACAACCTGAATGACCAGGCATTTAGGTGCAGTGCCAGTGCAAGGATATTTGCCGCCCTTGGCAAAAGAAAAGTTTGCTATCCCCCCCCCCCATGTGACATCACAATGCCCCACCCATATGATCTGCCATATTAACTAACACCAGTGCTGCAGTGCCACCGTGTTTACATTAAAAAGTCTGCAGGGACAGGCTATGAAGACCAGAGCCACTACATTACGCTGCAGCGGTTCTGGGGACTATAGTGTCCCTTTAATGTGAGGTAAATTAGAGACTAGTGCCACGAAAAATGTACTAGATTGCCTACTTACAACCAGGTGAGGATGATGATGGGCTCTAGCGGCAGTCTGGCTCCACTGGTCTTGTGTAGAATAGGCTCTCTGGAGGCTGTTTGTAACTGTGGTCACAAAAATCAGTGTTCTGGGAAAATGGGAAGCAGCTCAACTTTTTGAGGCCCTTTACACAGCTCAAGGTCTCGGCCCCAGGGCCTGACAGTGAGTATGCCATAAGGCCAACCCATATGTCCACCTACATGTTCCACCCATGAGTTTGTTCACAGTGGGTGAAGTGTGTAGGGGATGTGTTATGTGCTGTAGAGAATCTAATGTGTGTGCTTATGGAATGTAGTGTATGGGGAAACCAGTCTGTGTAGGTGATGCAATGTGTGTGTGTGTAAGGGATAGAAAGCAGTGTGTGTTTGTGTATAAGGTATGTATTGTGTTTTTCTGAATGTGTGCACGGAATGCGTTGTGCGAATCTTTGTTTGTATGTGTAAGAGCTGCAAGGTGTGTTTCTGTGTATGTAAGGGATGCAGTGTGTGTGTCTGTAAGCGGTGCACTGAGTGTGTGTAAGGGGTGCATTGAGTGTGTGTAATAGATATCAATCTCTCCCCCCCCCCCTTGTCATTCTCTCCCCCCCCCCTTGTCATTCTCTTCCTCCCCCTTGTCATTCTCTTCCCCCCTTGTCATTCTCTTCCCCCCACCTTGTCATTCTCCCCCCCACCTTGTCATTCTCCCCCCCCTTGTCATTCTCTCCCCCCCCTTGTCATTCTCTTCCCCCCTTGTCATTCTCTTCCCCCTTGTCATTCTCTCCCACCCCCTCTTGTCATTCTCTTTCTCCCCTTGTCATTCCCCCCCCCCAACCTTGTCATTCTCTTTCCCCCTCTTGTCACTCTCTTTCTCTCCCCTTGTCATTCTCTTTGTCCTCCCCTTGTCACTCCCCCTTGTCATTCTCTTCCTCCTCCCTTGTCATTCTCTCCCCCTCTTATCATTCTCTTGCCCCTCTTGTCACTCTCTTTCTCTCCCCTTGTCATTCTCTTTCCCCCTCTTGTCATTCTCTTTCCCCCTCTTGTCATTCTCTTTCCCCCTCTTGTCAGTCTCTTTCCCCCCATTCCTCCCCTACCACTAGTGTAGCCTGGCCGAGCTCTGTATGGTCAGCGGGTACAAGAGCTTTTGTTTCCTGTACCCGGGCCGACTGACTGTGTGCGCACTTCCTGTCAGTCCGGCCGGGTACAGGAGACAGATGCTCCCTGCACCCGCAGACCATACAGAGCTCGGCCACGCTATAATGGTGTGACAGGAGGGAGCACTGAGCACTTCCCCCTGTCAGCCCCTCTCCTCTTGCTTTGCCTGGGCAGTGCGCCCTCATGGACGCGCCAGCCTGGGCAGTGCTGCAGCCGCTCGGGCGGCTGCAGCATGAGGGGGGCCGGCTCTCCTGGCAGCTCCTCTTTCCAAGGGGAGCCCTACGTGGCTGCCTAGTCCGCCTATAGGACGCGCCGGGCCTGTCTAAGTGCAAGACACAAGCTGCAGTGGAGTAAACACCTCCAAAACCAAGAAAAGTCTCTTTCTCCTCCTGGTACCTCTTATGCTGCAATCTCGGCCACTTCCTCCACCTCTGAAGTGACAGTGGCAATGGTCACCCCGTAAAATGGAGGATGTGACACCAACACCACCACGTCCGTCACCTTCAACAAGCACCACCACAGTGTCCCATGGAAGCGTTCAGCTGTCCATCTCCCAAACACTGGATCAAAGAGGAAGTACCCCCCTACCCACCCGCGATCCCTGACCCTGAATGCCAGCATTTTAAAATTGCTGGCCTTTGAAATGCTGTCATTCCATCTAGTGAAGACAGAGAGTTTTAAAAACGTTATGGCGGTGGCTGTCCCACAGTACGTTGTTCCAAACCTCCATTACTTTTCCAGGTGAGCCACCCCTTACCTGCACAAACAAGTGACCGACAAAATATGGTGTCTATCTGTGGCAAGGTCCAAATAACTACCAATACGTGGACCAGTAAGCACTACCAGGGCTGTTATATCTCCCTAACAGCACACTGGGTAAATGCAGTGGCGGCTGGGCCTTGGGCGGATTGCAGTTTGGTGCATGTCCTTTCCACCCTCGAGCATTGCAGTGCATTTCTCTTTGCCTCCCCCTCCTCTACCACCTCCTCATCCTTTCAGCATAACACCTTCACCACCAACTTCAACACAGCCAGAGGGAAACGACAGCAAGCAGTTTTTAAACTCATCTGTTTGGGGACAAACCCCACACCGCGCAGGAGCTTTGGACAGGCCTGGAACAGCAGAACGATGAGTGGTTGGTGCCACTGAGCCTCAAGCCCGGCCTGACGCACATCCCTTGCCTGGCGCATGTGCTGAATTTGGAGGTGCAAATATTCCTGAAAATCTACCCCGATATGTCACAGCTGCTGCAGAAAGTCTGGGCCGTCTGTGAGCGCTTTCGCCGTTCTCACCCTGCTGCTGCTCGCAAGTCTGCGCTGCAGCGTAACTTTGGCCTTCCCGCTCACCGCCTCATATGCGATATGAAACTTCACCTTGCACATGCTGGAGAGACTGTGTGAGCAGCAGCAGGCGATAGTGGAGTTTCAGCTGCAGCACGCACTGGTCAGTCACGCTGCGGAACAGCAACACTTTACCGCCATTGAGTGGGCCTCCATGTGAGACCTGTGTGCCTTGTTGTGCTGCTTTGAGTACTCCACCAACAAGGCCAGTGCCGATGACGCCGTTCTCAGCATTACTATCCCACTTCTATGTCTCCTTGAAAAAAATGCTTCGGGCGATAATGGAGGAAGATGTGTCACAGCAGGAAGAGTAGGAGGAAGAGGAATCATTTCAACGGTTATAAGGCCAGTCATTCACAGGTGGCTCACGTGATGCCCATGAGCTGCTTTGGATACCACCCTGCTGTGAACATGGTTTCTCCTCCTTCTCCTCCAGAACTGTGCCCTGGCTGAAATTTGTCTTGAAGGAGTGGCACCTTCATGTGTGAATGCGCTCCTACACTTGGAGTAGCAGTCATGTGCACTTTTGCCACACCTATCTAATAGGCGACCTTAATGAAGGTGGTACATAAAGATGTGTGTGCTCCCCCTCTCATTGGCTACTGATGCACATAGAGGTAACTGGGAGCAGCACACCATATATGCAGCGCCACGCTTCTAAACATAAATGCATAACAGCATATGTAAGTTTAGAGTAGGACCTGCCTGAACTGAGACCACCATGGCGCTGGGCAGGTTGGCACAGATGTGTTTTGATCAAAAAGCATTGGCTAAGTGTCTCAGATTTTATCAATAGAGTGAGGTCTTAGTCCATATGTTATGCTTGTATCTATTATTATAGTGCATTGCTTTCTGTGACTTTATAAATGTAGCCATGCACATCTGCATATTTGCTATCTTATCATGCAGGAGGTTTTATATATATTTTTTTTTCCGTGATTTGTTTATTTTTTGTCTTGAAGGATTGGCACCTTCATGTGTGAATGCGCTCCTACACTGGGAGTAGTTGTCATGTGCACTTTTGCCCCACCTATCTAAGAGGCGACCTTAATGAAGGTGGTACATATAGGTGTGTGTGCTTCCCTTCTCATTGGCTGCTGATGCACATAGCAGTAACTGGGAGCAGCACACCATTTGTGCACGGCTGCGCTCCTAAACATAAATGCATAACGTCATATGTACAGTTGTGTTCAAAATTATTCAACCCCCACTGAAATTGAGTGTTTTGGCCAGTTTGACATTGATTTTGATCATTTCAGTCATCTTGTTTACAATTAAATCAAAGAGGCACTTGTAAGTCAGACAAATATAACATAACATTTATAATGAAATAACCACAAATGTCTTTTCTGTGCTCACATCATTCTCAGTTTTATTCAACCCCCAAATGACATTCAATCTTAGTACTTAGTACAACATCCTTTTCCAGTTATAACAGCTTTTAAACGTGAAGCATAGCTTGACACAAGTGTCTTGCAGCAATCTATGGGTATCTTCGCCCATTCTTCATGGTCAAAAGCCTACAGTTCAGTCACATTCTTAGGCTTGCGCGCTGCAACTGCTTTCTTTAAGTCCCACCAGAGGTTCTCCATCGGATTTAAGTCTGGTGACTGCAATGGCCACTTCAAAATGTTCAAGCCTTTAATCTGCAACCATGCTCTAGTGGTCTTGGAGGTATGCTTGAGATCATTGTCCTGTTGAAAGTTCCAACGTCTCCCAAGCCTCAGGTTTGTGAAGGACTGCATCACATTTTCATCCAATATCTCCTGGTACTGAAGAAAATTCATGGTACCTTGCACACGCTGAAGCTTCCCTGTACCTGTAAAAGCAAAACAGCCCCAAAGCATGATTGACCCCCCGCCATGCTTCACAGTAGGCAATGTGTTCTTTTCTTCATAGGCCTTGTTCTTCATCCTCCAAACATAGCGTTGATCCATGGGCCCAAACAGTTCTAATTTTGTTTCATCAGTCCACAGAACACTATCCCAAAACTTTTGTGGTTTGTCCACATGACTTTTGGCATACTGCAGTCGACTCTTCTTTTTCTTTTGAGACAGCAGGGGGTGCGCCTGGGAGTTCTGGCATGGAGGCCTTCATTACGCAGTGTGCGCCTTATTGTCTGAGCTGAAACTTCAGTACCCGCATCTGACAAATATTTTTTCAGTTCCTCAGCAGTCACACAGGAACTTTTCTCCACTTTGCGCTTCTGTTAGCGCACAGCAGTCGAAGTCAGCATCTTCTTTCTGCCACGACCAGGTAGCGTTTCAACAGTGCCCTTTGCCTTGAATTTGCGAATGGTGCTTCCTATGGTGTCTCTTGGTATGTTTAACATCTTTGCAATCTTATTATAGCCATTGCCCTTCCTGTGAAGAGAAATCACCTCTTCTCTTGTCTTCCTGGACCATTCTCTTGACTTCACCATGTTTGTAAACACACAAGTAAATGTCTAGAAGGAGCGGAGTATCACAGCCATTTTAAATATGCCTAATTGGTGCTTATTATGCTTGATTGCTGCTCCTTGACATCCACAGGTGTTTTCAATACCTGATCGAAAACACTTGAATGAACCTCTGTTCTTAAGAGTGGTAGTCTTTAAGGGGTTGAATAATTGTGTCAATGAAGAAATCACAAAAAAAACATTTAATACTGTATTACAAAAACAATTGATGTCATTTTAGTTGCATTTGGTTCTTTAAAATGTCCTTGTAAGATTTCATTCTGAACACAATTACAAATGTACACTAAATTCCCTAAAACCCTTTACAGCATTGGGGGTTGAATAATTTTGCACACAACTGTATATAGAGATTTTATCTGTACTGTCAACCCACAACGTAGGAAAGAACTATATCTATACATGTACAAGGTCGTGGATCTAGCCTAAAAATACGGTGGATCCGCCTTCTATGACTATCTTGGCGAAGGCTGCTGCAGCGCTGGCTCAATTCCAGCACACGGTTGATTGGTCCAACATCGACACATTGACTTGAATTATTCTGTAGGCATTTCTTGGGCCTCAAATCCCCTGCATGTGCTAAGTGCAATTCTTATTCACACATGACAGACTGGTGCTCGTATGCTAATAATCCAGCTCAGCCGCAAGCTAGTAATATCCCAGGTCCATTAGTCAGCAAAGGGGTCCCGGGGGTGGACAAGTTGTGGTGGCCCATCAAGTTTTTGCGGAAATCCTAAATATTCAATAGCTTTAACTATTCGGCGTGCCATTACAGTCAGTGCAGGTTATTGCATTTATGCGCCATATGCTTTAGAGTCCATCCCCGCATGACTTTCCCACAATAGAATCAGGATCCAGGTTGACTAAGCGTAGTGAACGTCGATCTCCTTCGCGCACTGTTAGGGACTCATCCAGATTCCAACTGGTTCCAATTCATCATCAATGGCCTAATCAATGGATTTCATACAGGTCTATTGGCCCTTCCGCTATCTACTTACGAATGTAAGAATCTGTTATCGGCATCTAGAGACCCCATGGCCATATCTCAGCTTATTCAGGCTGAATTAGACAAGAGGTATCTCATCGGTCCATTCGAGCAACCCCCCTATGAATGTTGGAGGGTTAACTCTGTCGGTGTAGTTTCTGGGAAATTAAATTATAAAAAAAAGGTTGATATATGACATGTCAGCCCCATATTCTTTACCCATACCTAGCCTAAATTCTTTAATCCCTTTGGGTAGGGGGGTCTGGTTATCTAAAGCGGACATCACAGACGCTTTTAAGTTGCTCCCAATTCAAAAGTTTAAAGTGGTTAGATCAGTACTACTTCACGAATAAATTGACCTTTGGGTCAAAGTCTAGCCCTTAGATCTTTGATTAGTTTGCCAGGGCCTTACATTGGATTTTACAAGACTTATTCCGCGTTAATCATGTCATTTACTACCTGGATGACTTTCTGTTGATAGAACCCCCAGCGCAAGCACCTCAAGGCCAACAGGTATTACAGTCAGTGTTTGCAGACATTAGAGTTCCTATAGCTCCACACAAGGTGGAAGGACCCGATACTTCAATTACATTCCTGGGTATATATCTGGATACAGTTAGGATGGAAGCTAGTCTCCCTCAAGATAAGTTGCTTAGGATCAAAGAAGTGGTACACAGGCTAGCTCAAGTTAGGATTGCCACCAAAAACAATCTCCAGTCACTTCTTATAATGCTCAACTTCGTCATGCGTATTATACCTCAAGGCAGGTCATTTATATCCAGGCTATTAAAATTGCTCCCGCATGCTCACAGTCAGGAAAGTCCAGTGTTTTTAGCCCAGGAACCTATGGCTGATTTGGTCATGTGGGAAAGTTCCTGGCACAATGGAATGGCATTTCATTATTCATTCCTGCAGTTTTTAACAGCTCTCCAGTAGTTCACACGGACATATTATCTTCAATGGGTTTCGCGGCCATCTATGGTACTCATTGGTTTGCCGACCAATGGCCACCTGAGGTTGTGAACTTGGTGGGTTTTTCTAAATGTTTCCCGCTGTTCGAGATTTACACTCTCGTGGGGGCCACTTGGGTATGGGGAGCACTGTGGAAAAATCATACAGTTCTTTTTCTGACAGACAATGAGGCAGTAGTATAAATTCTCACGAATGGTACATCAGGCTCCAGCCAGATTATGTCTTTTGTCAGGAGACTTGTTTGGCTGTCCCTTCAGCATAATTTTCACATCAAGTGTAAACACATTAGGGGGCAAGTTAATGTGGCTGATGATGCCTTGTCCAGGTCTAATTTGTCTTTTTTTTTTCAGGTTTTTCTTCAGTTGGACAGCTTTCCGTCCCTGCCCTGGCTCGGCCAGCTAGTGATGGACTAGCAGTCAACCTCGCTATAGCCAGCTCCCTCATGACTAAAGCTCTGTCCAGTAACACCTTAAGGACATATAAGAAGGCCTGGGTCTTGTTCAGCAATTTTAAAAGGATTCATTCCCCATCACGGGTGGGCAACATTT
This sequence comes from Bufotes viridis, assembly GCA_033119425.1. NCBI lineage: Eukaryota > Metazoa > Chordata > Amphibia > Anura > Bufonidae > Bufotes > Bufotes viridis. The sequence goes on along the minus strand of CM065594.1, from coordinate 63,844,497 downwards.
CTTACCTATTGGCTTTTGCCGCATTTTGCCACTCTCATCTTGAGTTGCCATTTAGCATGATTAAATTGTACCTAGCTGGGATACAACACCATATGTATTTGCTGCATCCAAATCAACCCTCCTTGTTCTCAGCACATCCAATAAGAATGTTACTAAAAGGTATCCAGAAGGGGTCTGCCGTTGCCAGCCCTACGTGGCAGCCGTTCACGGGGCAATGTTCAGATTGTTATCTGATAAGCTACAAAAGAACCCCTTTGGTAAACACACTAGTTTATGAATCAAAACAGCCATGTACCTTGCTTTTTATGGGTTTCTCAGACCAGGCGAATTCACATGTACCACATCATGCAAAAATGATCTAAGGAAGAACCAGCTGTCATGAGATGGGACCTGTTATATACTTACCTTAGCCTCTACAAAGACAGCCAGATCAGGTCAGTTGACCGAAGTCAGATATTTCCCCACTGGCAACAAATGGTGTCCAGTTAAAGCATTACAGAAATTGTTGCACTTCATTGAGACTGCCTATGGGGATTCTCCTCTGTTGAGGCTAGGGGCAGCCCCTTTGAGTAGCCAGAATTTCCTCAAATTTATTTGCATATTATTAAGGAATGTCGGTATCAATCCCATTTCCATCACTGGGCATTCATTCCGCATTGGAGCGGCTTCTGGCAAATCCAAGCATAACGTTCCGGTGCATATTATAAAAAAATTAGGCAGATGGAAGTCGGCTTGTTATATGCGATATATACTAAATCCACAATGTGAAATGTCAAATGCTTTCAGGAGCAAGGGGTCTACTTTACCCCGAAACGCGTTGAGCCTGTATCAACTTATTAAAGAATTTGAACAGAAGCCCTACTTGTGTGCTGACTTCAACTTCTAAGATTCTTTATGCGATCCTGGCCGGGGGGGTACTGTCTCAGGCGTCTTGAGCTTAACCTGTTAGACAGCCCCCCAGTGAAGTGAGTAGACTCTAAGTCATAACTGTTTTTAATATCAATTATAATCAATTATTATCTATTCGTTTATAGATTTGTATGTTTCTATGGTATAGGAACATCTATAATCTACATTTTATTATAAGAAGAGGTTGGCGCTTGTTAATTAATCCTTACAGGGATACCTGGACACTCTAGCCAGGACCACATATATCTGTCTCTATTACATTTTCTTTTCTTCCTTTTTTTCTTTTTCTTCTTTCCCTGTGACCTTGGATAAGTAAAAGCATTCCAAAGTTATTACCACAAGTTTCCAAAAAATGGCCTGGTCCTTAAGGTGAAAAGTGGCAAGGTCCTTAAGGGGTTAATGGCAGAAGGTTACATCCAAACAAACCAGACAAACTGCTATAAAAATTATTTGTCTCTTTCCAGATTTCTAATCTTTTTGTATATTTGTCATATACTTAAATGCTTCAGATTAATAACTTGCCACAAATGTATTTTAATTTATGCCATTTTTCAGGAACAAATGAAGTCAGAAATCTATGGCAGCTCAGAGCTACCGATGATTTATGTTTAGACGCATGGACTGCCAGATGAAGTGCCTCATTTATAATGAAGCAAGTGCCTCATCATAAATGAGGAGCATCCTCTGGCAGCACAGGAGATTTAAAGACAGGTGCAGAAAGTGCTGGTCTTGATAATCTCCCCTTATGGGGTTTTTTTACAGTTTTTTTTTTTTTTTTTTGATCAGCAGTGGTTTACGCCTTACAACTCTTGTGTCAGTTTATGTGATAATAATTTTGGAATTCTTTTACTTATCCAAGCCATTCTGAGAATGTTTTTTTGTGACACATTGTACTTCATGATAGTCAAAAATTTTAGTCGATATAATTCACCTTTATTTTATTTTTTTAATCCCAAATTTACCAACAATTTAGAAAAATTAGCAATTTTCTAAATTTGAATTTAACTGCTTTTAAGGCAGATAGTGATACATCATAAAAGAGGTTTTACTTTACATTTCCCATATGTCCACTTTCATGTTTGCATCATTTTGTAAATGTAACTTTATTTGTTAGGATCTTATAAGGCTTAGAATTTTGGAAGCAAATTTTTTAATTTTTAAGAAAATTTCCGAAACCCACTTCTTTTTTAAGGACCATCTCAATTCTAAAGTCATTTTGTGGGGCTTACATAGTGAAAACCACCCATAAATGACCGAATTGTAGAAACTACACCCCTCAAGTTATTCAAAACTGATTTTACAAACTTTGTTAACCCTTTAGGTGTTTCACAAGAATTAAAGGAAAAAGGAGATTACATTTTTAAATTTCACTTTTTTGGCAGATTTTCCATTTTGTCCTGTAACACATCAATGTTTAAGAGCCAAACAAAACTCAATATTTATTTCCCCAATTCTGCAGTTTACAGAAATACCCCACATGTGGCTGTAAACTGCTGTATGTGCACACGGCAGGGCGCAGAAGGAAAGGAGCGTCATATGGATTTTGGAGTGCAGAATTTACTGGGTTAATTTTAAGTTGCCATATGACGTTTAAAGACAGTCTTAGAAACTCCTAGAGTAGAAACCCCTAGAGTAGAAACTCCAAAAAAGTGACCCCATTTTGGAAATTATAGGATAAGGTGACACTTTTATTGGTATTATTTTGTGGTATATATAACTTTTGATTGCTCTATATTACCCTTTTTGTGAGGCAAGGTAACAAAAAATGGCTGTTCTGGCACAGTTTTTATTTTTTGTTTTCTACGATGTTCACCTGTCAGGTTAAATAATGTGCTATTTTTATAGAGCAGGTTGTCATGGACACGACAATACCAAATATGTCTACTTTTATTTTTATTTTGTTTCCGTTTTACATAATAATGCATTTTTGAAATAAATCATGTTTTTGTGTCTCCTTTTTCTCAAAGCCATATTATTTATATTTTTCATCTGATTATCTTTGGTAGGGGCTCAGTTTTTGCGGAGTACATACTACTTTTTAATTGTTTGGTATTACACTTTTTGTGATGTATGGTGACAAAATATTTTTTTTTTTTTTTTTGCCACAGTTTTTATTTTTTTATTTTTTACGGTTTTCACCTGACAGGGTAAATCATGTGATATTTTTAGAGAGCAGGTTGTTATGGACGCGGCAATACATAATTTGTCTATTTTTTTTAAATATTTATTTTGGTTTTACAGAATAAAAGCATTTTTGAAACAAAAACAATCATGTTTTTATGTCTCGATTTTCTGAAAGCCATGTCTTTTTTATTTTTTAAGCGATTGTCTTAGGTAGGGTCTCATTTTTTGCTAGGTGAGATGACGGTTTGATTGGTACTAACACCATGAACATGAATATCACATACAACTATGGAGGCCATAGACTAGATTTTTTGGATTTCCTCATATCTGTACAGGGAGGAGAGTTGGTTGCCAAGGGATACCGCAAGCCCACGGAAACCAACTCTCTATTACATTTTTATAGTTACCATCCAACTCACGTTAAGAAGGTTGTCCCCTATGGCCAATTTGTTAGATTGTGGCGCATCAACAGGACCAAGGAGGTCTTAAATAGACAGGCCATGGACCTTAGGGGCCGCCTGTCTTCTAGGGGCTATCCCTCGGCCCTGTTGAATGAGGCCCTTTCAAAGGTTACTGATATGAGTTCAAGAAAATCCGTGGCAGAACAACAAGGCGAAAAATAAGAGAGAAATACTCAAAAACCTTTTGTTTTTTTATTTCAGTTCAGTCTAATGGCAGATCTTATTTATAAAGTAGTGAGGACCCACTGGGAGTCACTAAAGCAGGACGAGAGCTTAGAAGGTAAAAGGGATATTCGCCTGTTAATTGCGTTCAGAAAATGTCACACTCTGAAGGAGAGGTTAGTTCGTATCTAGAGTTGAGCAAACACCTGGGTGTTCAGGTTCGAAAAGTTCAGCCGAACTTCACGAAAATTTTTGGGTTTGGGATCCGAACTCGACCCGAACTTGACCCTGAACCCGAACCCCATTGAAGCCAATGGGGACCCGAACTTTTGGCCAATAAAAAGGCTGTAAAAAAGCTCAGGAAAGGGCTAGAGGACTAAAAAAGCAAAATGTAGGTAAATCCCATGCAAACAAATGTGTATAGGGAAATGACTTTAAATAAAATAAATAAAAATTAACCAATATCAATTGGCAACTTGGAGGAGGAGGTGGAATTGGAGGTTGGGGTGGCGTCAGGTGGGAATGATATGGGAGTTGACGTTCTCATCACAGCCAAAAAGGATTCATGTCTGCCTGAAGTGCCACAGGCCTCATTCACAGATTTAGGGCCATGGCAACCATACATGGGAGTTGAATCAAAGCCAAGAAGGATTCATATCTGTCAGCAGCGTCACAGGCCTCACTCAAAGACTCAGGCCAATGGCAACCATACATGGGAGTTGAAATTGTCATCACAGCCAAGAAGGAATCATGTCTGCCTGCAGTGCCACAGGCCTTATAAAACATTCCGGCCCACGGGACCCACAAAGAGGAGAGTTAAAATCACGCCAAGACAGTATTGATTTCACCCAGCAATGCCACAGGCCTCGTTCACAGATTCAGACCCATGGCACCCACAAAGAGGAGAGTTACAATCATGCCAAATCAGTATTGATTTCACCCAGCAGTACCACAGGCCTCATTTACTAATTCAGGAGGACCATGGCACATGCAAAGTGGAGAGCGGTCCCGTAACAGCAACACAGGCCTTAGGTCAACCTGCAATGGAACAGGCCATTATCATTTATGTAGGCCCCTGACACCCAGACAGAGGAGAGGTCATTTGACAGTAAAAAGAGTTTAATGTCTCCCACCAAGACAGCAAGCAAGTAAACGAAATATAGGCTACTGACACCCACACAATGGGGCAGTCATTTGACAGTAAAAAGAGTTAAATGTCTCCCACCAACACAGAAAGTAAGTAAACGAAATATAGACCCCTGACACCCAAGGCAATGGGGCGGTCATTTGACAGGAAAAAGAGTTTAATATCTCCCACCAAGACAACAAATGATTAAACAACATATAGGCCCCTGACACCCACACAATGGGGCAGTCATTTGACAGTAAAAAGAGATAAATGTCTCCCACCAAGACAGTGAGCAATTAAACAAAATATAGGCCCCTGACACCCAGACAGAGTAGAGGTCATATAACATCAAAAAAAGAATAATGTCACCCACCAAAGCAACAGGCGATTATCTGAAATGTAGGCCCCTGGCACCCAGACAGAGGAGAAAGGTCCCATAGCAGTGAAAGAGGCATCATGTTACCCACCATTGGAACATGCCACTTTCAGTAATTTAAGCCCCAGCACCCAGACAGAGGAGAGAGGTCCAATAGCAGCAAAACAGGCATCATATTACCCACCAATCGAACAGGCTACTTTCAGTTATTTAGGCCCCTGACACCCAGTTGTTCTAAACCCCGCCACAACTCCTGCGCGGTTTGGGGCCTGTCCCCCAAACACATGAGTTTCAGAACGGCCTGTTGACGTTTACCCCGGGCTGAGCTGAAGTTGGTGGTGAAGGTCTGTGGCAGGCCGTATGAGCAGGTGGAAGAAGAGGAGGAGGAAGCCGAGTAGGAGGAGGAGGCAACAGGAGGCAAAGAATGATGCCCTGCGATCCTTAGTGGCGAAAGGACGTGCACCAAACAGCTTTCTGCCTGGGGCCCAGCCGCCACTATATTTACCCAGTGTGCAGTTAGGGAGATATAGCGTCCCTGGCTGTGCTTACTGGTCCACATATCTGTGGTTAGGTGGACCCTGCCACAGATAGCGTTGCACAGTTCACACTTGCATTTATCCGATACTTAGTTGTGCAGGGAATGCAGAAGTGGTGGCGGCTGGGAATGATGTACTGTGGTGCAGTCACCACCATTACATGTTTGAAGCTGTCTGTGTCCACCAGCCTGAATGACAGCATTTCAAAGGCCAGTAGTTTAGAAATGCTGGCATTCAGGGCCAGGGATCGAGGGTGGCTATGTGGGAATTTACGTTTTCTCTCCAAGGTTTGTGAGATGGAGAGCTGAACACTGCCATGTGACATGGTGGAGATGCTTGGTGACAGAGGTGGTGGTGTTGGTGGAACATCCCCTTTTTGCTGGGCGGCAGGTGCCAACGTTCCTCCAGAGACGGAGAAAGAGGCTGAGGCAGCAGCAGAAGATGGAGCAGGAAGGGCCTGAGCCCTTTCTTCGTTTTGAAGGTGCTTACTCCACTGCAGCCGGTGTCTCGCATGTAGATGCCTTGTCATGCAGGTTGTACTGAGGTTCAGAACGTTATTGCCTCGCTTCAGGCTCTGATGGCACAGCGTGCAAACCACTCGGGTCTTGTCGTCAGCACATTGAGTGAAGAAGTGCCATGCCAGAGAAATCCTTGAAGCTGCCTTTGGTGTGCTCGGTCCCTGGTGGCGTTGGCCAGTAGCAGGCGAACTCTCTTGGCGACGGCTTTTCTGCTTTTGCACCCTGCTCCCTCTTTTGCTATGCTGTTGGCTCAGTCTCACCACTGCCTCTTCCTCTGAACTCTGAAAGTCAGTGACACGACCTTCATTCCATGTGGGGTCTAGTACCTCATCATCCCCTGCATTGTCTTCCACACAGTCTTCCTCCCTGACCTCCTGTTCGGTCTGCACACTGCAGAAAGACGCAGCAGTTGGCACCTGTGTTTCGTCATCATCAGAAACGTGCTGACTTTGCTGAGGTGGTATTCCCATGTCCTCATCAGGAAAAATAAGTGGATGTGCATCAGTGCATTCTATGTCTTCCACCGCTGGGGAATGGCTAGGTGGATGCTCTTGGGAAACCCTGCCAGCAGATTCTTCAAACAGCATAAGAGACTGCTGCATTACTTGAGGCTCAGACAGGTTCCCTCATATGCATGGGGGTGATGTGCCAGATTGATGGGCTTGGTTTTCAGGCACCACCTGTGCGCTTTCTGCAGAAGACTGGGTGGGAGATAATGTGAACTTGCTGGATCCACTGTCGGCCACCCAATTGACTAGCCCCTGTACTTGCTCAGGCCTTACCATCCTTAGAATGGCATTAGGCCCAACCACATATCGCTGTAGATTCTGGCGGCTACTGGGACCTGAGGTAGTTGTTTCACTAGGACGTGTAGCTGTGGCAGAACTGCCACGTCCTTTCCCAGCACTAGAGGGTTCACTAACACCACCACGACCATGTCCGCGTCCCTTATTAGATGTTTTCGTCATTGTTACCGTTTACCACAATAAGGAAAAACTTATTTGGCCCAATATATAGAGTTCAAATTAAGGCCTTTATTTACAGGCACTTAACACTATCTAACTATCTATTTAGGTACCGTATTACACTTATACAGGCACAGCAGAAACCACAGATTTAGGGGAATATCAATTTTAGGCCTAGTATTTAGGTCCTGGCTGAAAAGTATCCTTTTACGGACAGAATTACACTTGGAGATGCACAATAGAGTGTGCAAATATAGAGGATTACTCTTTCAGGCCTTGTATTTAGACACTTAGTGTAATATACCCTTTTACGGACACAAATACACTTGGAGATGTGCAAATATAGAGGATTATGCTTTCAGCACTTGTATTTAGACCTTGAGTGTACTATACCCTTTTACGGACAGAAATACACTTGGAGATGCACAGTAGCGTATGCAAATATAGAGGATTTATTTTTCAGGACTTGTATTTAAACGCTGACACGCTGAATGTAATATACCTTATTGTGGACAGAATTACACTTGGAGAGGAACAGCGGAAAGCACAGATGTTTAGGATTTCTATTTCAGGGATTTTCTTTAACCACAGAAAAATATATATCCTTTGACGTACAGTATTAAACTTAGCCTGCCACAGCGGGAACCCCAGATTTAGGGGATTGGTATTTTGGCAATTGAATTTCACCCCAGAAAAAAATCTATCCTTTGACGCACAGTATTAAAAGTTAGCCAGCCACAGCTAGAACACCAGATTTAGGGGATTGGAATTTTGGCAATTGAATTTCACCCTAGAAAAAAATCTATCTTTGACGGACAATATTAAACTTAGCCAGCCACAGCTAGAAAACCAGATTTAGGGGAATGTTATTTTGGCAATTGAATTTCACCTCCCAGAAAAATCTATCCTTTGACGTACAGTATTAAATTTAGCCAGCCACAGCTGGAACATCAGATTTGGGGGATTGGTATTTTGACAATTGATTTTCACCCCAGAAAAAAATCTATCCTTTGATAGACAGTATTAAACTTTGCCAGCCACAGCTGGAACACCAGATTTAGGGGATTGGTATTTTGGCAATTGAATTTCACCCCAGAAAAAAATCTTTATTTTGACGGACATTATTAAACTTAGCCAACCACAGCTGGAACTCCAGATGTAGGGGATTGTTATTTTGGCAATTGAATTTCACCCCAGAAAAAAAATCTATCCTTTGACGGACAGTATTACACCTGGCCAGCCACAGCTGGAACCCCAGATTTAGGGGATTGTTATTTTGGCAATTGAGTTTCACGCCCCAAAAGAATCTATCCTTTGACGTACAGTATTAAATTTAGCCAGCCACAGCTGGAACATCAGATTTAGGGGATTGGTATTTTGGCAATTGATTTTCACCCCAGAAAAAAAATCTTTCCTTTGACGGACAGTATTAAATTTTGCCAGCCACAGCTGGAACCCCAGATTTAGGGGATTGTTATTTTAGCAATTGAATTTCACCCCACAAAAAAAACTATCCTTTGATGGACAGTATTAAACTTCGCCAGCCACAGCTGGAACACCAGATTTAGGGCATTGGTATTTTGTCAATTGAATTTCACCCCAGAAAAAAATCTATTCTTTTACGGACAGTATTAAACTTAGTCATCCACAGCTGGAACCCCAGATTTAGGGGATTGTTATTTTGGAAATTGAATTTCACCCCACAAAAAAATCTATCCTTTGATGGACAGTATTAAACTTCGCCAGCCACAGCTGGAACACCAGATTTAGGGGATTGGTAATTTGGCAATTGAATTTCACCCCTGAAAAAAAATCTATCCTTTGACGGACAGTATTAAACTTAGTCATCCACAGCTGGAACACCAGATTTAGGGGATTAGTATTTTGGCAATTTAATTTCACCCCAGAAAAAAATCTATCCTTTGACCGACAGTATTAAACTTAACCAGCCACAGCTGGAATACCAGATTTAGGGGAATGTTATTTTGGCATTTGAATTTCACCTCAGAAAAAAATCTATCCTTTGACGGACAGTATTAAACTTAGTCATCCACAGCTGGAACACCAGATTTAGGGGATTGGTATTTTGGCAATTGAATTTCACCCCAGAAAAAAAAACTATCCTTTGATAGACAGTATTAAACTTAGCCAGCCACAGCTGGAACACCAGATTTAGGGGATTGGTATTTTGGCAATTGAATTTCACCCCAGAAAAAAATCTTTCTTTTGACGGACATTATTAAACTTAGCCAGCCACAGCTGGAACTCCAGATGTAGGGGATTGTTATTTTGGCAATTGAATTTCATCCCAGAAAAAAATCTATACTTTGACGGACAGTATTACACCTGGCCAGCCACAGCTGGAACCCCAGATTTAGGGGATTGTTATTTTGGCAATTGAATTTCACCCCAGAAAAAAAGTTATCCTTTGACGGACAGTATTAAGCTTAGTCATCCACAGCTGGAACACCAGATTTAGGGGATTGGTATTTTGGCAATTGAATTTCACCCCAGAAAATAATCTATCCTTTGACGGACAGTATTAAACTTAGTCATCCACAGCTGGAACACCAGATTTAGGGGATTGGTATTTTGGCAATTGAATTTCACCCCAGAAAATAATCTATCCTTTGACGGACAGTATTACACCTGGCCAGCCACAGCTGGAACCCCAGATTTAGGGGATTGTTATTTTGGCAATTTAATTTCACCCCAGAAAAAAATCTATCCTTTGACGTACAGTATTAAATTTAGCCAGCCACAGCTGGAACATCAGATTTGGGGGATTGGTATTTTGGCAAATGATTTTCACCCCAGAAAAAAAATCTATCCTTTGACGGACAGTATTAAATTTTACCAGCCACAGTTGGAACCCCAGATTTAGGGTATTGTTATTTTAGCAATTGAATTTCACCCCACAAAAAAATCTATCCTTTGATGGACAGTATTAAACTTCGCAAGCCACAGCTGGAACACCAGATTTAGGGCATTGGTATTTTGTCAATTGAATTTAACCCCAGAAAAAAATCTATCCTTTGACGGACAGTATTAAACTTAGTCATCCACAGCTGGAACACCAGATTTAGGGGATTGTTATTTTGGCAATTGAATTTCACCCCAGAAAATAATCTATCCTTTGACGGACAGTATTACACCTGGCCAGCCACATCTGGAACCCCAGATTTAGGGGATTGTTATTTTGGCAATTGAATTTCACCCCACAAAAAAATCTATCCTTTGATGGACAGTATTAAACTTCGCCAGCCACAGCTGGAACACCAGATTTAGGGGATTGGTATTTTGGCAATTGAATTTCACCCCAGAAAAAAAATCTATCCTTTGACGGTCAGTATTAAACTTAGTCATCCACAGCTGGAACACCAGATTTAGGGGATTAGTATTTTGGCAATTTAATTTCACCCCAGAAAAAAATCTATCCTTTAACCGACAGTATTAAACTTAACCAGCCACAGCTGGAATACCAGATTTAGGGGAATGTTATTTTGGCATTTGAATTTCACCCCAGAAAAAAATCTATCCGTTTACGCACAGTATTACACTTGGCCAGCAACAGCTAAAACCAATCATTTAGGGGATTGGTATTTTGGCAATTGAATTTCACCCCAGAAAAAAAAACTATCCTTTGATAGACAGTATTAAACTTAGCCAGCCACAGCTGGGACACCAGATTTAGGGGATTGGTATTTTGGCAATTGAATTTCACCCCAGAAAAAAATCTTTCTTTTGACGGACATTATTAAACTTAGCCAGCCATAGCTGGAACTACAGATGTAGGGGATTGTTATTTTGGCAATTGAATTTCATCCCAGAAAAAAATCTATACTTTGACGGACAGTATTACACCTGGCCAGCCACAGCTAGAACCCCAGATTTAGGGGATTGTTATATTGTCAATTGAATTTCACCCGAGAAAAAAATCTATCCTTTGACGGACAGTATTAAACTTAGTCATCCACAGCTGGAACACCAGATTTAGGGGATTGGTATTTTGGCAATTGAATTTCACCCTAGAAAATAATCTATCCTTTGACGGACAGTGTTAAAAGTTAGCCAGCCACAGCTAGAACACCTGATTTAGGGGATTGGAATTTTGGCAATTTAATTTCACCCCAGAAAAAAATCTATCCTTTGACGGACAGTATTACACCTGGCCAGCCACAGATGGAACCCCAGATTTAGGGGATTGTTATTTTGGCAATTGAATTTCACCCCCCAAAAAAATCTATCCTTTGACATACAGTATTAAATTTAGCCAGCCACAGCTGGAACATCAGATTTGGAGGATTGGTATTTTGGCAATTGATTTTCACCCCAGAAAAAAATCTATCCTTTGATAGACAGTATTAAACTTAGCCAGCCACAGCTGGAACACCAGATTTAGGGGATTGGTATTTTGGCAATTGAATTTCACCCCACAAAAAAATCTATCATTTGATGGACAGTATTAAACTTTGCCAGCCACAGCTGGAACACCAGATTTAGTGGATTGGTATTTTGGCAATTGAATGTCACCCCAGAAAATAATCTATCCTTTGACGGACAGTATTACACCTGGCCAGCCACAGCTGGAACCCCAGATTTAGGGGATTGTTATTTTGGCAATTTAATTTCACCCCAGAAAAAAAATCTATCCTTTGACGTACAGTATTAAATTTAGCCAGCCACAGCTGGAACATCAGATTTGGGGGATTTGTATTTTGGCAATTGATTTTCACCCCAGGAAAAAAATCTTTCCTTTGACTGACAGTATTAAATTTATCCAGTCACAGCTGGAACCCCAGATTTAGGGGATTGGTATTTTGGCAATTAAATTTCACCCCACAAAAAAATCTATCCTTTGTTGTACAGTATTAAACTTTGCCAGCCACAGCTGGAACACCAGATTTAGGGGATTGGTATTTTGGCAATTGAATTTCACCCCAGAAAAAAATCTATCCTTTGACGGACAGTATTACACTTGGCCAGCCACAGTTGGAACCCCAGATTTAGGGGATTGGTATTTTGGCAATTGAATTTCACCCCAGAAAAAAATCTATCCTTTGTCCGACAGTATTAAACTTAGCCAGCCACTGCTGGAACCCCAGATTTAGGGGATTGGTATTTTGGCAATTGAATTTCACCCCTGAAAAAAAATCTATCCTTTGACCGACAGTATTAAACTTAACCAGCCACAGCTGGAACACCAGATTTAGGGGATTGGTATTTTGGAAATTGATTTTCACCCCTTTATAAAATATAGCAATTTCTATACTGTGTTTCAAGGTGTGACAATATGCACAACCCCTGATGTAGGATATTGCAAATAAAAGCCTACTATTGAACCCAAAAATATATGTTGAATTTGGTGGCAGCTCAAAATATGTGCTGGTGCACCAAAGGATCACAAAATGGCCGCCGATCACCCCAGACAAAAGTGACAGAAAAACGCTCTGGGCAGCCGAAAAACCAGTGAGCAATGAACTAACAGCAGTTGAATTATTCACAGCTGTAGATCGATCACTTCATTAAGTGGTTTTGCTGAGTCTTCCCTGCCTAATCTCGGCCTCACAGCAGCTGCATCCTATCCCTACACTAATCAGAGCAGAGTTACTGGTGGCGCTAGGTGACTCCAGCTTAAATAGAGGCTGGGTCACATGCTGCACTTGGCCAATCACAGCCATGCCATTAGTAGGCATGGCTGTGATGGCTTCTTAGGTCAAGACTTAAAACGCTAGCTGATTGGCTGCTGTGCAGCCCTTCAGAAAGCGGGAAAAAATCGCTGAACAATGGACCCGAACCCGAACTTTTTTGAAAATGTTAAGGTCTGTGTCCTGAACACCCCAAAATTCGGTATGAACCCAAACTATACTGTGCAGTTTCGCTCAACTCTATTCGTAGCTGCTTTACTGTACGTAGGGCGACTACGTGGCTAGATAGTTTCCAATCAAAGGGCAATAGGCAATGTGGAAATTGTTTGTTTTGTGCCTTTAACCCTCAGTGGGACGTGGTGTCCTTTGGAGGTTTGAGTCACAGAGTGAACACATTGATTTCAACAGAACTGGATCAGTACCGATAATAGCGGGTGTGCTTTCTATAGTAGGCTTAACCACAGAAAATTGTTTGAAAGCCACTCCTAAGAATTAACTTAAGTTAATTTTTAGGAGTGGCTTTCAAACAATTTTCTGTGGTTGAACACATTGATTACTTGTCGAACTACGTTTTTTGTGTTCGTAATATCCTGTGTATACGGGAGATTTTATAATAGGAAAACTATCCGCTGCATGTTTGAGAGGTTTTGTGAACATTTTAAAACTTTGAACACTGGCAAAGGTGTCCACAGCCTTATACAACATGTGAACGAGGACCACGGTGGAGATTGTAGAGTACTGAGGTTTGCAGGAGTCGAGGTGGTGCCACCTCTACCACAAGGGGGCGACAGAGATCAGGAACTACTGAGGAGAGAAGGAAGGTGGATATTCCGTTCTGGAGCAATGGGACCCCTGGGACTTAATGAAAATTTAGATATGGGAGTGTTTTTGTAAATTTATTTATTAGTTTGTTTTTGTATATCAATTTGGCGTCATCCTTTGATAAAGGTCTGTATATGTGGTGCAATTCAGTCTTTTCTGTTAGTAATGTCCCATTATAGGGAGTGATGATATCACCTGAGGGTGTTTTTTATTCCAGGTGTGGTTTAAAAGCTCTGCATTGCACTCACATACAGACTGAGGCCAGAGGAAGTGCATACAAACACGAAACGGCAGTCGCCGGTTTTTTACATGTGCATCAAATGTTGTCTGTCCCGCTGACCCATTTTTAAGTAATGGAAGATTAAAGAAAGTTTTTTTACATGCTAAGGTGAGTGCCGCAATTTTCTTTGTCTTGCACTGGATTCTTGAAGATATCAACTGTCAATGCAGAACACCACCGGATGATTCACTGCATATGCTTTAGTTTGCATTTGTGACGTTATAAGTACAGGATTACTATGACATACATGTAGAGCCACTCAAACTTGTTCTATGTTACTAGGTTTGATTGGTACTATTTTGGGGTATATACTACTTTTTGATCATTTGGTATTACACTTTTTGTACTGTAAGGTGACAAAAAAAAAGATTTTTTGGCATGGTTTTTATTTTTATTTTTTTTATGGTGTTCATGAGACGGGTTAGCTCATTTGATATTTTTATAGATCAGGTTGATAAAAACATGGTGAGACCTAATATGTCTTTTTTTTTCTATTTTTTACAATTTTATATGTCTCTTTTTATGGGAAAGGGGCTTTTTTAACCCCTTAAGGACACGGCCCTATTTCACCTTAAGGACCAGGCCATTTTTTTCAAAATCTGACCACTGTCACTTTAAGTGTGAATAACTTTAAAACGCTTTTACTTACCCAGGCCGTTCTGAGTTTGTTTTTTCGTCACATACTGTACTTCCTGACATTACTAAAATTGGGTCAAAAAAGTTTAATTTTTTTGTGTAAAAAAATACAAATTGAACAAAAAATTGGGAAAATTTAGCAAATTTTAAAGTTTCAGTTTCTCTACTTCTATAATACATAGTAATACCCCCCAAAAAGTGATGACTTTAAATTCCCCATATGTCTATTTCATGTTTGGAGCATTTTGGGAATACCATTTTATTTTTCGGGGATGTTACACAGCTTAGAAGTTTAGAAGCAAATTTTTCAGAAATTTTCCAAATCCCACTTTTTATGGACCAGTACAGGTCTGAAGTCACTTTGTGAGGCTTACATAATAGAAACCATCCAAAAATGACCCCATTTTAGAAACTACACCTTTCAAGGTATTCAAACCTTTACAAACTTTGTTAACCCTTTAAGTGTTCCACAAGAGTTAATGGAAAATGGAGATAAAATTTTAGAATTTCGATTTTTTTAGAAAATTTTCCAATAAAATCCAGTAATAAAGCAAGGGTTAACTGCCAAACAAAACTCAATATTGGTTGCCCTGATTCTCTAGTTTGCAAAAACACCCCATATGTGGTTCTAAACTGATGTTTGGCCAAACCGAAGGACATAGAAGGAGGGGAGCGTTATATGGGTTTCGGATGGCAGATTTTGCAGGACTGTTTTTTTTTTACACCATGTCCTATTGCAAGCCCCCCTGATGCACCCAAGAACAGAAATTCCAAAAAAGTGACTCCATCTAAGAAAGTACACCCCTCAAGGTATTGAAAACTGCCCTTCTGGTGCTCACAGCTTCAACTGCCCTTCTGGTGTTCGCCACTTCACCATGTTCTACGGCAGTGCTGGTACTAGGTCCAGGATGGGCTGCGCTGCTGGTGTATGCCTCACCACGTAATCCGACAGCGCCAGCCCCATTCTGCTGCCCTTGAAGCGGATCCTGTTCAACCTGTGGTCTAGCAACATGGGGGCCGGGTACGCCTGGTGGTATCAGGGACCTCAACCTCATCGTCCAAACTTTGAGTCAGACTGCCACTGCTTTCTACAGGTTCGTATTCTGACCCGCTGGATTCGTCAGATGAGGGTTCCCATTCCTCATCCGACTGGGTCAGAGGCCTGTAGGCCTCTTCAGAAAAATACCCCTTCCTTGCAGTTTGGTCAACTAAATTTAGGGGGTATTCCCTGAGACTACAAATGAAAAAAAGCAAGCCTGTCTTACAAATGGGAGGCTAGCGAAGTACAGGAAGCCGCTGCGATTGATGAAAAATATCAAAACTGAATTTTTTTATCGCCGCAGCGCTTGTGTAGTGATTGTGCAGTGATAAAAAAAATAAACATTTCTCCCATTGCGGCGTGGCGGGCGTGGGTGAACACACGTGTGTGCGACCGATCAGGCCTGACCGGGCAAACACTGCGTTTTGGGTGGAGGGCGAGCTAAGGTGACACTAATACTATTATAGATCTGACTGTGATCAGTTCTGATCAGTTACAGATACTACAAAGTAGAAATAGTAACATATTTTATAAAGCTGAATAAAGGCATCTGTCCATCCAGTTCAGCCTGTTATCCTGCAAGTTGATCCAGAGGGAGGCAAAAAAAAAAAACTGTCAGGTAGAATCCAATTTTCCTCACTTTAGGGGAAAAAACTTCCTTCCCGACTCCAATCAGGCAATCAGAATAACTCCCTGGATCAACGACCCCTCTCTAGTAGCTATAACCTGTAATATTCTTACACTGCAGTCAACTCTTGAATTCCTTTATTGTACTCACCATCACCACCTCCTCAGGCAGAGAGTTCCATAGTCTCACTGCTCTTACCGTAAAGAATCCTCTTCTATGTTTGTGTACAAACCTTCTTTCCTCCAGACGCAAAGGATGTACCCTCGTCACAGTCACAGTCCTGGCGATAAATAGATGATGGGAGAGATCTCTGTACTGACCCCTGATATATTTATATATAGTTATTAGATCTCCCCTCAGTCGTCTTTTTTCTAAAGTGAATAACCCTAATTTTGATAATTTTTCAGGGTACTGTAGTTGCCCCATTCCAGTTATTACTTTAGTTGCCCTCCTCTGAACCCTCTCCAGCTCTGCTATGTCCGCTACGCTAATCAGCGAATCAGTTACTGCGGCGTGGTGGACTGAGCGCTAACTGAAGCTAACTACCTACCAAAGGGGCCTAAACAATCCTAAACCTACCATTCAATATTGGTGAAAAAAAATAAGTGACAATTTAGTCACTTTTACTGATCACTTTTTTCCCTTTCACTGGTAATTGACAGGGGTGATCAAGGGGTTAATTGGGGGTGATGGGGGGGTGATCTGGGGCTAAATGTGTAGTGCTTGGTGTACTCACTGTGATCTGTGCTCTCTGCTGGGACCAACCGTCGAAAAGGACCCAGCAGAGAGCACAGAAGCCATTTAACACATTATATTTATAAATATAATGTGTTATATGGCTGGTGATTCGATTTTTTTAAAGTCACCAACCTGCCAGCGCTGATCATTGGCTGGCAGGCTGGTGACCAACTCCTTGTGCGCCTTTTGCCGACCCACACTGCGCATGTGCGGGCCGCATATGCGCTTCATCTCGCGTTTCGCGAGATGACGTGTATATGCGTCCAGGAGGAATAACCCGGCTGCCCGCAGGACACATCCCTGCGTTAGGCGGTCGGGAGGTGGTTAATATTAGCATCGGAGCATCGCTGGCAATGGCTTTTTTGTTTATATTACCACACTGCTGGGTGGAAGCTTCCACCCAGCACGTCACCGCCTCTGATGGGAGGGCTTTATAACTGACCAAGCCATTTTACAGGCTAGGGCAGCGCTAAAGGCCGCCCATTAGTGCCGATGACATCACTGGGCTCTCTGCTAAGCAGCCTAGCTTACCCTATGGAGAGCCCTGGATGTCACCGGAACTCCATAAAATGCATTTGCTTTGCGTGATTCAGTGCAGGGCAAAGGAGAGCATCACAGCATGAAATACTCCAATGCTCATATCAGGGGGCTGGTTTGGTGAAAATTTGGGTATGTCCGGGTTCAGCTCTGAACCCGGACAACCTCTTTGAATTCATTTTGTAATTGGATATGTTTGTTATTTTTACAAATTATGTCTAATTTGTATGAGAGTATGGCATGGTGACTTAATGGGAGTGGAATTAGTATTATATATCATTACCAACATTACAGTTTCAACAGATCTCACATATTTCTATCACTTGCAATAGAAAATAAATACCATACATTGAATGAAAATTAATTATGGTTTATAAACATCTGCTAGTCATTAGCATCATTGTAACTTAGCCACCGAAGAATAACTTATGAGGTAGAAAACGGATACTGTGTAGATGAGTCTGTAATTAGTGATGAAGGGTTGTCTTCTGATGTCGTTCGGAAGTGAAAAACAAACATATGTTAAACCAGTGGAAGTTTCATTCAAGCTTATATCTCACATCTGTGGCATAGTGAAAGGCTTCCTCTTCTTAAATATATATTCAGCATTTTCTGAAAAACATAATTTTCCATTTTCTTTATTGCAACAAACACAATGTGGATCTGCTGTATTTCGAGGAGACCAAGATAGTATTACTTGTATGATTATAATAAAATTTAGCAAAAGCATTCAATGTCTTGGCAAAGCGCCAGGACCAAATGCATTCTGGCTTCAGACACCAATGCCTTGTAACTCAGTTAAGTTTAAAGTTCCAAAAAACCTTATTGAAACTTGGTCTTGTATAAAAATACCTGATTTAATTATGATTATTGAATGCTAGAGCTGAGTGAATTTCTTGAAATTCGATTCGGGTCTGAATCAATTCTACACGAATCAGAGAGAGAGCGAAAGAGATCCATGCATAACACTTCTCTGGAAAAAAAATCCATCCTCCTTTCAAAAAAAAAAAGGAAAAATAAATGTCTCCATGTAACACTCCTGTGGAAAACAGCTGGGCAAACTAGTCATCCTTCCAAAAGGACAAGAAAACTGAGTGTTACATACTAGTGAACAGCTCTTTCTGCCCTTCATCAGCACTGAGCAAAATTAGTTTAGCTGACTGATAGGCCTTGCTTGGGGTTTGAAGGGGGTGAGGGTTACTATTCTCCTAATTTAAAACGCCTAGTATGCATGAGTAATATTGTAGGTCAGGCAATGCTCCTCTGAGTTTGGGAATATAATAATTAGTACACCTTATATCTGCTTGTATTAGAGAGGCTTAGCTTTCTTTTCCTTTTGGAAGGAAAGCAAATTTTAATATCTTTCTCTGAAACTCAACAGTATGCAAATTAGCTTTCATTCCAAAGGGAAAAGAAAGCTAAGCCTCTCTAATGACAGCAGAAAGTAAGATGTGTTAATTTGCATATATTTTTCCTGGCCTATACATACGAGGCACTCTCCATAAGGAGAAATAATGCACCATTGGACCCCAACCAAGGCCTCCCAGACAGCTAAGCTAATTCTCTTTACTCTTATAAAGGGATGTTTCCCAGAAGTAGCTTTTTGCTGGTATGAGATACTCGGTTTTCTTTTCCTTTTGCAAGGAAAGACTAGTTTGAATGTCTCTTTTCTAGAGAAGCCTTATGCAGGGACATTTAGTTTTCTTTCTTTTTGGATATATCGTTCCGAGAGAAGGATTGTGCATATTTCTCTTTCACATATCCACCTGAAATAAATCTTAACGAATTTGAATTTGTTAGAATCCTATATATATATTTTTTAATATGGGATGAATTCGAAATTGTTCCATTCATGTCTACCAAAACAATTTTCTGGCTAAGATATGTTGTCTATTACTGAAAAATTATCAAAGATGCTAAAACGTAGCTTTTAATAATTTTGACTAAAAATTGGACTGCTGTATTTCATTAATTCCAAACGTGTATGCGAATCCAACCCCAGACGGTGAGCCCGGTGTAGCTATCATTCTGTGGCGGCATCATCCGGCCATCACAGCTCTGGATGACGCCGCCACAGAATGATAGCGTGGCAGCGTCTAGGCAGGAATCTCTGCAATTTTGGCTTCTGATAAATCTAAGCATAGATGAAACGCGTTGAGCGTGACATGTAGTTGGGAGACCAGCCTAGTAAGCAAATCAATATAGAGAAGGCAACATATAGGTGATCCATATAAGTA
The DNA here is from genome assembly GCA_033119425.1 of Bufotes viridis. NCBI lineage: Eukaryota > Metazoa > Chordata > Amphibia > Anura > Bufonidae > Bufotes > Bufotes viridis. The sequence continues at coordinate 63,824,752 of CM065594.1, read as the reverse complement.
GGATTGGGGTGGCAGCAAAAGCCTACATGACAGCACCTAATCTGTGACTACCTAGGGTTAGCCTATAATAGCTGCCAAATGGTAATTCATTTACATGACCGGCGCTTGTGTTGTCGACCCTCTATGCACTTACAATAGTGCGAACTTGTATTTGTGGTTTTAGAATTAGTCACATTCAGACTTATATCTATAATCTGCCTCACCAGCGAGATACTGGATGTGACTGAATTTGTGGTGTGCAAATTCCCTGTGATATGTTGGACAGTATGAGTTAGTTCATTGTGTGTACACAAGCGGTACATCGGCCTCACCATCTGGGGTTGGATTCGCATACACGGTTGTAATTACATATGAAATACAGCACTCCAATTTTTAGTAAAAATTTATAAAAGCTACGTTTTAGCGTCTTTGATAATTTTTCAGTGATAGGCTCTATACGGACGTGTTATTCCTTTGTAACTCGACACTCAATGATTGCTAAGATATGTTGTGTTTTGATAAATATGTACCCTTAGATACAGAGCAATGAAAGAGCACCTACATAATTGTATAGATCTTAAAGGGAATGTGTCATCAGAAATTGACCTATTGCTTAAACCAAGTATTTTTTATGTTAAACATATTTTATATTTTTGGTGGTTATTTTTAGTGGTTATATTTAATTACTATGTAAAAAAAATCCTAAAAATCTAATTTTCGCAAGTAGGATTAGAATGACAGATATAAGTCAATGACTACCCTCCTGTCTATGGCCCATGCTGTCACTTTGCACCTCTAGAGTCCTAGTTCAATACAATAATGTAGAGAGGGATATAGGTCAGCACTACTCACAATCCCCCTGGATCACTTGAGATGTTGCACACAGCACAGTTGCTCCACCAACGGGAATGTGCTCAGCGCTAAATAGGAATAGCAGGTAAATCCACAAAGAAAAGACAGCAGCTATGGCACTTCCTCAGGTAAAATCCTGTACTTTATAGGTGGATATAAAACATGACAACACAGGTATGGGACGGACTATGCAGCATCAGCCGACTATGTTCTGGATTTTACCGGAGAAAGTCCCATTGCCGTTGTATTTTCTTCTTCAACCCATTAAAACTATTCCTCTGTTTGCACAGGTTTCCTCGAGGACTCTATAACATATTGCTAGATTTAGTGGCCCTAGTCACTTAGGCCCTAGTTCACTGCTATGAAAAATGTTAGCGACAAGAAAAAATGTAACCAATTTTCATTGGAACTAACCATATTTTTTGCTTTATAAGATGCACATTTCCCCCCTAAAAGTGTGAGGAAAAAAGTGCATGTTATGAAGCAAATAATAATGAGCCCCCTCTCCCCCCCCCTTCTCTACACTTCCATCATCTTCATCCAATCCCATCTCCGTTCTCTCCCAGGATGACCCTTGTACTGATCGCATGATACCATTGACAACCCCTGTTTTTATCATATCTTATTTTAATATATTTTAGAGTTTATTTAGATGTGTTTAAGGTATATTGTACCTAGTCTAATATTTTTATGAATTATGACCGCTGTGACTAAGATCATATACTTCTATGATGTCTACATTGTCCATGCACCATAGCCATCAAAGAATGAAAAAGCTCCAAACTCAAAGATCCAGATCTATGGAGATCCGGTTCGGATTTTCTCTGTTGTAGGAATACTATAAATAATTCCCAAGGGTCACTCAACTCTGATCCACTGAAGAAGGGGGCCAACCCCCGAAACGCGTTTGGAAGCAGAGTCGTGACATATCTGATAAGAGCGCAACCTTTCCACCATTCAAACTTACACCGGAATATGAAGATTGTATCACTGGACATTCTGAACTAACAGTCGGCACTAAGACCGAGCGTGAATACTCCCCGCAGGTACGTTCCCGTCTCTCCCTGAGGTCGCGTGGGACGCCACGTCAAGACCCACGCACCATGTGGGACGCCAGTGGTGCCAGGAGTCAGCACAGACGGACACTTCGTTTACTGCTACGGTGGAGGGAATGTAAGGTGCCGGACTGATTTCTCATCATAGGCGGCCACTGGTGGAAGATAGGTTGGTGAACGCTCGCATTCAGTTACCATCTGGAACTTATATTGTTTTCCTCTACACGCACTTGTTACTTACTGCCATATGCGGACATATGTCCTTTTGGACCTAATATATTCATATGGACTTCTTGATGGCTTGTAAATAGACGGTCCAATTTTAATCCATCTACTTTTCACGCTGCTTATAACAATTGTGGGTTTTATGTATATTGCGTTTTTACTTGCCATATGTTTGGATTTTGATCACGTTTATTAAATTTATTTGATACTGCCAACCCTCTGTTCCCACAGCTGGGAGTGCCCCCCTATTTTATATTTTATTGACCTGTGCTTACTAGATCATCTTGGGTGAGATCTTTGGGGTGTGCACCACTTTGTCCACTGCCAATACAGGGTGTAGCCGCTTTAAGGATCATTCTTTGCAAATAATAATGAGCACTGCCACAATGTCACCTAAGCAGTGGATAAGGATCAGAGAACAGTGAAAATAGCTCTCCTGGTACCGGCTATACAGTAGGATAATACTGCTCCCTGGTCTTCTGCCGGATATCCACTGTGCTGTGTCCTGGCTGCATACATCATTAAGATGAAATGCACTGTGGCCTGACACTGGTGCAGGTAGAACAAAAGAGAGAGGTCAGTGGAGAATGAACACTCTGGATCTCGCAAGTGGCATCATCGTCCTGAGCAGGAGAGATAAGTTCATTATTTGTTTTATGTCTTCTGGGGGTCTTATCCGATGTCTGATCAGAAATGGGGGTCTGATTTGGGAGTCTGATCTGAGGTCTGATGAGGAATTGGGATCTAATTTGGGGGTCTGATATGAGGTTTGAAGACTATTGGAGGTCTGATTTGAGGATCTAATGAAGGTTTGGGGTCTGATCTGAACTCTGATGAAGATTAGGGGTCTGATTTGGGGGTATACAAAACAACTGAGAGGTGGCATGAAGCAGGATGTGCTCAATCCAAAAATGCAGTTGTGCATATATATACAGGGGACCAGATCCTGCACTTGTGGCCCGTTGCTAATGGCAATCCCCTGCAAAAATGCATACGGTGGAGGATGCCCGCAGTGGACCACAAGGCACAGGTAGGTGAGTGTTAGGTCCCGAGCTACTTGAGAAACCTTGGCGTGGTGCTCGGGCTTAGACATGTCCTCCACAGCAGGACATGTTAACATCAGTTTGAGGGCTTAGTAAGACCAAAGTGTGCACCTGTCTTGTCATTTTTTATTGCTATATTGTCTGATTTGGGAGTTCTGATGAAGATTGGGGGTTTGATCTGAGGTCTGATGAAGACTAGGGGTCTGATTTTGGGGTCTAATGAAGACTGGAGCGTCTGATCCTAGGTTTGATAAAGACTGGATGTCTGATTAGGGCTCTGATGTGAGGTTTGATGAGGATTGGATGTCTAAATTGAGTTCTGATGATAATTAGTGATGAGCGGGAGGTGCCATATTCGAATTCGCAATATATCGCGAATATTCTAATGAATATTCGTAATATATTCGCCGAAATCGAATATTCGTCATTATTAAAATAATCGCGATAATGTGCGAATATTTTATTCACATTACGCAAATTGAACTTCTTATATAAAGGCATATCTCCTACTGGCTTGCAAACATGAACGAATACTCTAAGTTGGATGCGCATTGCGAAAAAAATTACCATTATTTTTTTCAACAATCAGAATACTTACTTAGTCGTCTTCAACTTCATATTCTGTTCAATGTGGGAGAAAAATTTTTTTCGCATTGCGCATCCAACTTGGAGCTGTCAATAGGAAACTTTCCTATTGAAAATGCATTTTTTGAATTAGCGAATATAGCGATATATTCGCATTCACCATATTCGCTAATTCGAACCAGCCAATCGTATTCGTAGTTCTGTAGCCGTACAACGCGACTTTAATGCGAATAATTTCCATAGAAACATTCGTGTGCGTACAGATGTTATTGTTCAACTTAGGCGGCAGTAACTTATCTTATTCATATGTGCTCGTGCGCGTGTTTGTGCGCATGTTTGTGCGCGCGCTCATGCGCATGCACACGCGCACATACAGGCGTGGCTTCTTCCTGGGAGCAGTTCCAACACGTTTTGTTGTGGTGCATGCGATCAATGCGAAAAAAAATGGTGGGCGACAATTTCACCAGAGAGGAGAAAGATATCCTGATCACAGTAAGTTATTGAACATTACATTACAGCTATAAGTACATGTGACACGCTTGTAACATTTAAATGTATGTTTATGGAGATAAAACATTCTCAAAGTTTTGCAGTGCTTACATAGAAATGATTTGTGGAAACAAGTATTGTTGGCATTCAAAAACAATACTTATTGCCCCAAATCAATAATATCTACTAATCTCTTATATATATAAAAATGAGTTTCTGTCTGTCTGTTATTTATGGCCGACCAAACGACTAGACCGATCTTCACTAAGTTTGGCGGACGGGTACAGCAGGTGTCTGGGAAAGTTTTAGACCGGGGCTCAGCTCTATAGGACGTATTATTCCTGAGATATTCCCCCAAAAATGACCTGCATTACTCAAAAACAAGCCCCAAACTGCCATCCACACGGCCACATGTCCCTTATCAGCCAATAGAAGCTCGCATGTCCCCAGGTTGCCATATCAAGTGATCTCAGGTTTTAATAGTTTTCAGGTCCTTAAATATTCATTCATATCATGTATGATGACAAAACTACACTGCTACATGCATGGGGGGCAGGGGCTACTATTAAAGGGGCGGGCATTGGGGAGTTCACTGTCATTAACCCCTTAACGCAAAACGCTGTGCATGACCAATCACTGCAGGGGTATGGCAGTCCCTGATAGCCAGGCCCCTGCTGTATCCGCCGGCATCGCTGTTTACAGCGATGCTGGCGGATTAAGTCCTTCTATGTCGCGGTCAGCGCTGACCGCGACATAGAAGTGTTTTGCGGTTAGTGAACGAGCGCATCGGGTCCCCGTGCTGCTGTCACAGGGACCCGATGTGTGAGAAGGCAGACTGATGCCGTGCAGAGGCTGCCCAATGCCTTGCACGGCATCGGGACCTGCCTTCTACGGGTGCCCAGGGGATCCTGATGCCAGAAATCCGTTGCTGATGGCAATCAACAGCAAAAAAATGCATACAGTGGAAGATGCCAGCCAGTCTTTGCTATTGTTAAGTTTCTGATTGTTCTCCACATCCACATAATTGTTACCTTATGTAGGATAGTTATTGTGGTACGTGTAGTCCGTTGCTGGCATCTTCCATTGTATGCATTTTTTGCTGTTGATTGCCATCAGCAACAGACTACAAGTGCAGGATGTGCTCCCCTATATATATGCACAACCGCATGTGGGTTCGAGCATATCCTGCCTGTTTAACACCACAACAACGTTTTCTAATGGTTCAAAAAAAACGGATAGCAGATAAATCTATATATGATTCACATTGCACATCTAATCTTTCGCCCCACACTATATACCCACCACTACATACCAACAGACCCCCCCTCAAACTCACACCACCTCTGACCACCCCCACCCCCAACACACAAACACATACACAGTCTATAGCAGGCATTCTCAAACTGCGGCCCTCCAGCTGTTGTAAAACTACAACTCCCATGATGCCCCTCTATAGGATGATAGCTGTAGGCTGTCATGGAATGATGTGATTTTTAGTTTAGAAAAAGCAGGAGGGCCGCAGTTTGCTGGAGGGCAGCAGTTTGCTGGAGGGCTGCAGTTTGCTGGAGGGCCGTAGTTTGGGGATGCCTAGTATATAGATTCTAATAAGTGTTACGTTGGCCAGGAGAAGTAATGTTTGACATTCAGTATTTGCTGGTTCATTTAGCGTTACCCAGGGTGCACCACGGGGAGGCGAACCAGCCTTACACCCCATATCGTACCGTCACTTCACTAGACGGGTACATCTCTCCTCAGATGGCCAATATCCAATATCTCATACTACACACACATACAATTTCAACACAATCCCAAATAAAAAAAAAAATAAGATTAGGCGACTTTAACATTAGCATCAGGGAAGTACGTCTGACTATTCCAGGGGGATGAACCGCCTGTCGGATCTGTACTGCCGCTAGTTCACCTACGCCCCTAGAATGATGCTTCGTCCCTATTGACTATAATGGTTGCGGGGGCGGCAGTACAGCAGCAGCAAGGCAGCGCACGGCGAGAGACAGTCTAACTGAAAGCTCTGCACGTCGTAGTTTAAGCCCGGGGAACCTCTCACCATGCGCTGCCTTAGCCATAGTCACCAACATTTATTCATCATCTCAACCACCAAACCAAAAATTATTAGTGTTATAAAGTGAAATATTAGATTAAAAGTTAGTTATAAAATCTGATTATATGCATTTTTTTTTATACTGCAGCGCATGTTGGAGCAGGGCTACGACCTAACCCGCTCCCATGCCGTGAAGAACAGCATTGTTCGCAGGCTCGGCTATGAGCTGTGGAGGGACTACGACAGAAAGCACAAGCGTCTGGCCATTTTGAAAAAATGGTCAGACTTAAAGAAGAGACACGCGGAAAGAATCCGCGAGATACGGGACCAAAAATGCCCAGGTATCATGATTACTGAGTGTTGGAATAAAGATACAAAAGTAATGTAAAACACATGTACATTTTTGTTTTTAGATTTTTTTCTAAAAGTGGTAAAATTTGTTATTATAGGTGTTCCTTTGCCTGCTGTCAGGCACAGGCCTCCCAGACAGCAGCTGTGGGAGGTCTCTGCGTCAGAGGAGGAGGAGGAGGCCGGACCCTCAGGGCAACTGCATGCCCCTAGCCCCCCAGAGGAGTCAGAGGCAGGAGCGGAGGGTGGACCTTCACTCCAACCCACCTCACCTCCTCAAGTGGCTGATGACGGGGACGAGGAGGAGGAGGAGGAAGAACTCATCACCACCCCCCACAAGAAGTGTAAGTATGTGCTGTGGCTGTTTTCACTCATTCACTGTTCACACAAACACGTGTCAGTTTAGTCTTCACCATAGACACACTTTTTTGGAGCAAACAATAAGCTTGTTAAAGCTTTACTAATAATCTTTCTTGAGCCCACACATATTGGAGAACCTATAGTCCCATACTTACAGTTTGGTACAAGCAGGATATCAAAAAAGTACTAGCTCAACACTCTTTACAGTCTTCCAGAGGTCTGGTTCCTCTCTAGGATTGTTCTGCGTTCCAATCGCCTATCCACACTGTATTTTAACAGCCTTTTTAACCACAATGTTATGAAAACCCCAAGATGTAGTACGGGTGTGACCTGTCCCACCCAATGTCTCTGACTAATAAAACCCAGGCCCAAAATAATTTCTAAAGAAAACCTCCCTGAAACCTATAGTTACAGGCGTACTGATTCACCGAGGTATACATTCCCACATTCCCATTAAGACATACCGAGCAGCCATGATTATTACCCAAACTCGGACCAGATATTGTTGGTGTCAACACGAATAAACGGGTATATTTGGGGGGGGGCACCCCAAAGTGGGCCGAGATACCATTGGCCAAAGAAAATTTAGCAATTTTCTATACGCTACTCCTCCCACAGTTTTAGGAGTACAATTAACAAACTTTGCTTGTGCTTTGTTAACCGATCCCACCCTCCGGGCCCCTGGAGCGGCCCCCCGGAGACCCCATTTTCTCCCATCGACTTTCATAGGAAAACTATTAAGTTTTGTCACTCCTTCAGCTTTCAAGTTAACTTGGGTCACTTAGTCATGGTGTCACCCTGAAAATTTTGGGGACATTAAAAAGTGGGCAGAGCCACAAACAACCAAACAAATTTTCACTGTTGACTTCAGTGTGAAAAAGTTAAAAAGCTGTCATTCTCACGGTATTTAAGCCAGGGTCCCCAAACTTGGCACTGTGGTGACTGGGATTAAATTTTATAAAAAAGTGGGCGGAGTCTACACTGCCCAATCAAATTTCAGGCATTTGTTTAAATGGGAAAAATTTAAACTGCCGCTGCTCTTAGACTTTTATTGGCACAGTCTTCAAACTTTGCAAAGTTGGTCACTGGAGGACTGGGATTAAAATTCAAAAAAGTGGGTGGAGCCACCAACAGCCAATCAGATTTCAAGCCAACATCATGTGGTTTCTTCAGAAACGACACCGTCTATTTTATTTATTGTTTTTATTTTTTTACAGTATTGAAAGAAATGGACCTAAAAATTAGGAACATGGAGAGGGAGCACCAGACTGGGATGAAGCTTTCCGGGAGCAGCATCTCCGGAAGCTGCGGGAGCTCAAGCTCCAGTTCTAAAATGGCATGCGAGAAATGGAGGAGAGGCATGCCAAGGACGTGGGGGATCTTAAAAAAAATTGTTAAAAATATGAGGGCATTGCCCTATTAAGATTTGTTCAATTGTTTTATTTTATTTTTTTGTAATTATATTGTTTATTTTAATTTTTTTAAATTAAAAAACTTTGAAGTTTTCACTATAATGGTTAAACATTAAAGGCCCCTAGAGTCCGTTCCCAAACTAATCAGTATCCTGACATACAGCATCCACAGGTATATAGAAATAGGGTAGTATGAGGCCTACACATAACTCAAATGGATCACGATAGTAGTAGTCATTGGTAAGGGTTGTGTATTAAATATTAAGTACAAAGCAAAGCATTCTAATAGTCCAGAGTTACATTTAAAACTCATTTTTTGGTTAATTTTCCTAGTAACTAAATTATTTTATGTAGTAACATAAATTTCAAATCATTGTAAATAATAAATGTATTTTTTCATCAAACAATTAACTATTAAAATACAAAACTTGAACAGAGTAATAATAACTACAAAAAACCTTGTTTGATTTATCAAATTAGCAAAATTATAAACTTCCAAAAATTTCTTTACAATCAAATCTTGTTATCAGAACTATAAAACAAAAAAAGGAACAATGTTGGAACAATAAAATGGTAGGGGTAAGAACTAACCAGCATGGATCTCCGATAGCGTCCAATTTTTTCATAATTTGCATGTTGTAGCATTGCTTCTGCCATACAGATAGAAACATATGATTGATTACATGACTATGATTATATGAATTCTCTAACCGGTGACATGTCTCCAAGAACATCATATAGTACACAGTTTATACTAAAAATCTTAAAGCAGTGGAAATATATAATTAGCATGTGCAAATCCTCATTACATAATTGCCAAAAAGTAGCATAAACAAGAAAAGTACCTATACATATTTACATGTTGCTACATGGCTCCATTCACAAAACCGGATTTCCACACGGATGAGTATAACGCCAGTCACACCCAACCATGTAGAGAGGTCAACACGGAAGTCAGCCATCCCTCCCAGAACGACAGACAACACTGTGTTGGATCCTAAATCTGTGTGACAACAAAAAAATAAAAATAAAATAAAATATATAAATTTTCGTAGGTTCATCAATCAGTCCTGTACAATGCCAACTGCACAAGACCTTTTGACAAGGGAAGGCCACATGCGGTCCACACCGTGCTACAGCGTGAACCACAACATAGCCGTCCCAAACCACACTTAATTTAAAATAAAAAATAATAAAATAAAGTAAAATCATTTCATTTTGTGAATGAAGCCAAACAACGCTAGATAAAATGTCTTTTTAAAAAGATTATTTAAATAAATATTTTTATGTCTAAATATTGACAATACATAAATAAGCTGAGCACATGCGAGAATACGAAACATGCAAACCAGGTTAAGAGAATTCATAATTCTATACTTGTTAAAGTGCAAAAGATAAAACCAGGTCCATGATGGTTGTCTACACACGATCAGGACATACAGCATCTAGAGTTAACACAGTACTAGAATGCTGACTCATAAGTTTCCATTTGTAACTAGGCAGAATAACGGTAGGCACTGGCAGGTAAGCACACTTCCAGTTTATAATAAAAAATTTAATAACCCAATCGAAATTTTACTTTAAAAAAGGTGTGAAGGTCTGGACTATGATTGTTCCCTGTGCGATCAAATGTAAGTCAAAATTTTCATGACATGCAGCAGCATCAACGGCAGGATTTAAGGAGTGGTGTATTATCAGGGCAACATGTAGCTTGGCCCGATTCGGAATCACAGGCAGCAGCAGACGTTATATTAAAAGGCTCAAATGTAACTCAAAATTTTCATGACATGCAGCAGCATCAACATCAGGATTTAAGGAGTGGTGTATTATCAGGGCAACATGTAGCTTGACCCGATTTGGCATCACAGGCAGCAGCAGACATTATGTTAAAAGGCTCAAATGTAAGTCAAAATTTTCATGACATGCAGCAGCATCAACGGCAGGATTTAAGGAGTGGTGTATTATCAGGGCAACATGTAGCTTGGCCTGATTCGGCATCACAGGCAGCAGCAGACGTTATGTTAAAAGGCTCAAATGTAAGTCAAAATTTTCATGACATGCAGCAGCATCAATGGCAGTGTGATCAACGGCAGTGTGGCGAAACCAACCTGGCCAATGGGTGCTGGAGAAGCCTTGTTGCCAGCTTCTTGCCCCAGGATTATGGCCCCTCTCATCAGCCCATGCTAAACTTAAACCCCATGGTGATTTGACTGTGTTTGTGGCATCTGAGCGCTGTTTGGATATATTGAGCGCTCAGATCCAAGCCACCTGGGGATATGTTAAATGTCTATATTTACTGTAATGGTTGGGACATTGTATATTTGAATAGTGATGTCTGTCCTATTGTCCCCACGTGTGTATTGGCGATTTCCCTTTGTCCTGAGAGATAATTGAATGACTCCTGTGTTGTCTCCAGGACAGAAGACATCGTAGGGGAGTGTTTAAACTGTAAAGCTGTAAAGGATTGGCTGCTAGGTCATGTTCTCAGTTCCCAACCAGGTTTTAAGAAGTGGTGTATTATCATGGCCACATGTAGCTTGGCCAAATTCAGCAGCACAGGCAGCAGCAGACATTATGTTAAAATGCCCAAATGTAACTCAACATGTTCAAAACAAATTCATAATTAATTAAAAAATTAAATTAATATATACATGATACAAACTTGACAATAAATATCGATCGAATAAATATCAATAAATAAATAATAAAATTAATTAATAAAAAGTTAAAAACAGAGGGAACAATTAAAAAACGACGGAGTTTGGGTGGGAGAGCAAAGGAGAGGGATGGACAAGGGACCCTTCAGCGCCCTGAACCGACAGCGGGGGCCATGAAGTCACTGCCGATCCAGGATCTTAATGAATGTGAGTCTGTCCACGGAGTCTGTGGACAGACGGGTCCGCTTGTCCGTGACCACCCCACCTGCCGTGCTGAATGCTCGCTCAGACAGTACGCTGGAGGGGGGCAAGATAGTAACTTCAGCGCATACTGAGCGAGCTCACGGCAGGTGTTCAGCCTGGCAACCCAGTACTCCATGGGGTTGTCGGTGGTCATGCTGTCAGAAGCACCTACCGACCCCATGTAGTCTGCCACCATGCGGGCCAGCCGCTGGTGGTGACTGATGCTGCTGCTGTTGGGACTGGGTCGTGCAGACTGGTAGAAGAGCCTCATCTCACCCAGAAGGTCACCTGCTCGGCTGGTGCTGCTGGTGCTGCTGGTGCCAGCCGCCTGCTGGGTGAGATGGGTGGGGAGAACTGGAGCTTGAGGCCAAGGGTTTGCCTCTTGCAGCCGGTGGATAAGACAGGCCTGCAATTTTTCAAGATGGGCCTGCCTCCGGCTGGCTGGGATGAACTGCTCCAGTTTCCCCTTGCAACGAGGGTCTAAAAGGGTGGCCAACCAAATGTCTTCCCTCTACTTAAATTTTTTGATCCGGGGGTCCCTCCTGAGGCATCGCAGCATATGGGCAGCCATGGGGAAGAGCACAGCCCGCTGTGACTCTTCGCGACTGCCCGGGACCATGACTTCTTGGTCCTCCTGCTGCTGATGCTGCTGCTCCCGGTCGGAGATGCCCCACCCCCGGACTAACGGTGCCCCCAGCACCGGATCTCCCTCCTGACCAGGCCCAGACTCCTGGACGTACACTGATTCCTCCTCCTCCTCCTCCTCCTCGTCCTGGGCCTGGTCCTGGTGGAGCATGGTTGACTCTTCATGCTCCACCAAGGCACTCTCTCCAGCTTCGAGCAGGTGATTCAGTGTCCTGTCCAGCAGGAACACTAGGGGGAGCACGTCATTCAGACCGACATGCTCCCCGCTGACCATCTTTTTCTCCTGCTCGAATGGGGCCAGCACGTGGCAGACCTGCTGTATCTGCCCCCACTCCGCATTGGTGATGTAGGGGAGTGGGTGTGATGGCCCTGAAGTGCCTAGGTCCAGCAGGTATTTCATCACCGCCCGTCGCTGCTCCCACAACCTCTCCAGCATGTGGAGGGTGGAGTTCCCCCGCGTCACTCTGTCCACAATCAGCCTGTGGGGGGGTAGGCTGTTGTCCCTCTGTAGTTTGGACAGGGACGCGGTGGCAGTTGGGGAGCGTCTGAAGTGGCTGGAAATCTTACGTACCCTCAGCACAATGTCACTCAACCCTGGGTACGTACGAAGGAACTTCTGTACCACTAGGTTGAGGACATGTGCCATCCAGGGCACGTGGGTAAGACTGCCAGCATGAAGGGCAGCGAGTAGGTTGCTGCCGTTGTCACAGACAACCATACCTGCTTGGAGCCTTCGGGGTGTCAGCCACTTCTGAACCTGAGCCTGTAGTGCGGACAGAACATCAGGTCCAGTGTGTCTCCGATCCCCTTGGCTCACAAGCTGGAGCACGGCCTGGCAGCAGACGTGCCCCACACTTGCTTAGCAACGGGGACGCTTGCTGGGGGGCTCAGCAGCTGTGGAGACAGTGGCTTGCGGGAGAGCAGCAGTTCTCCCCTGGACAACCCGGGGTGGCACCACAAAATCAGATGCGGCCAATCCCTCCCCGACGCCTCGGAGGGACACCCAATGGGCTGTGAAGCTTATATAGCGTCCCTGCCCATGCCTGCTGGTCCAGGCATCCATTTTGAGATGCACCCTGTCGCTGACAGCATGATCCAGCGACAGGGATACATTCCGCACAATGTGCTGGTGAAGGGCAGGGACACCGGTCCTGGCAAAGTAATGGTGGCTGGGGACACGCCATCTGGGTTGGGCCTGCTCCAACATCTGCCTAAATGTATTGCTATCCACCAGATTGTAAGGCAGCAGATGTTGGGCGATAACCCTTGCCAGGAGCCCATTGAGTGGACGCATGTGACGGTCCCCGGGGGCGTAGGGTGCGGTGCGTTCAAAAGCATCTGCAATAGATGGCTGGCGCAGGACGGCAGAGAAGGGTGCAGTGGAGGCAGAGGTATGGCTGCCGGTACCAGTACCTCTATTAGAGGGAGCGGGGGAGTGGGAATGAGTTGGTGGAAGGGGTTGGGGTGGCTGCAGTACAGTGTCAGGAGCGGCTGTCTCCTGCACACTGCTGGTGGCACTGCTGCTTTGACCACCCCGCATCTGTTCCCACTCCTGCCAGTGGTTGACTCGGATGTGCTGGTTGAGGGCCGTAGTACCCAGTCGAGCCATACAAACAAAAAAATGCAACAGCACTCTGCAACCAAAACTCCCCCTTGTGTTTCTGTTTAGTATGTGTTGGAGGTGTGGCAACCTCCTCTTCAGTCGTGCACACCTGACTAGTTTGTCTGCCCTAGATGCTGGTTTTTAATCAGAGTGAGTATAAAGCTGAATGTGTACTCACAGTACCTGCTAGTAGCCATCTGGCTCCAGGAGGAGTGCACAGTGGGCTCAGCATGCATGTTGGTACCTGCATCCCTGGATCTAATGGAGGCTGTTTCAGCACCAGAAGGGGTTAATAAGCATGGTTTATCCCAGCATGCATGCTGGGCCCACACTCCCTGGACTTTATGTTGCTGTCGTGGCCCATAACAGGTAAGATTCAGCGTTAGGAAGATTTTATGTGGCTGTCATGGCCCATAACAGGTCAGATTTAGCGTTAGTACCACTCACGGGACAGCCTTGGCGTGGCGAGTGGCTTATTGCCTTTTGATCAAAACGTACACTAATGTCCTCTTATAGCTTCTATCTTGGGCAGAGTTTTGGTTGCAGAGTGCTGTTGCATTTTTTTGTTTGTATGTATAATTGCCACAGCTATGTGCACCTGCATACAGGGAAGTGCTGACTGACCCCCACTTGTGTTTCTACCCAGTCGAGCCATAGATCTCCCTCTCCTCACCCTGGCATTGCACAGCTTAGAAATGCCAACTGTGACATCATCTGCTGCCAGGGTGAAGTAAGCCCAAACAGGCGACTTCCGCACCGACCTCCTGTCAGATGGGGTGGTGCTGGCTTGCGCCTGTTCGGGCTTGGTGCGCACAGGTGGATCTGGCTGCTGCTTCCTACTCCTGCTGCCATTACCAGTGGAGCCCCTGACACTGGGCTCCCTGGTGACCTGAAGCACCATTTGCCTCGGGTGCCTACCTTCATCGGTGCTGCCGTCACCTGACAAAGGAGGTGGCACCCATTCCGGGTCACCCTCCTCTTCATCCCCTGATATGTCAGACCCAGGGCCAACCTGTGATGGACTGACGGAAACAGCTGACATGGAGCCCCTGACCGGGCTCCGCTGTCCCCTCGCTGGTGCCTGGGTCTGAATAGGTGCAGGGGTTGTGTGGCTAGCACCACCCGCACCAGTTGGAAAGGATTTCATAGGGGGATTTATAGGCCCCTCCTCCTCCTCATCCTCAATCCCTTCCAACAGGTCCTGCCCATCCTCAGGGCTGAAGAGTATTTCTGCCTCCTGCATTGCCTCCCCCAAGATGTCCCTCTCAGTCTCAAACTCTTCGAACATGAGAGGGGACAATTCTTGGTAGCTGGGGGTTGGTTCTACAGGAGGCAGTTGCTGCAGTTGCTGACAGCCGGGGCAGAGGACTCAGTGGCACTAGAATCGGCCACGAGAGCCAAGACAGCCTCTGCATCCTGTGAAGTAATGGGCCGGCTGCCACTTGTGAAAAAGTCACGGATCAGGCGGACACCCCTGCCACCTGCGTCTGCCTGTCCGTGGCTTGAGGAGCGGCCCCGTGCTGGGAGTGGTCCAGCATGGGAACCAACTCCCCTGTTACCCCGACCACGTCCACGACTGCCTGCACGGCCCGGTACACTCATAATGGGGATTAGGGGAAAACTTTATTGGGGTGGGGACGATGGGTGAAAAATGAAAGGACGAAAACTGTAACACACGACACTAAACACGTAAAGCTATAAAAAAAAATGTTTTAACCTAAGACTAAACTAACAGACACAGACTAAAAACTTTTTTTTTTTTTTTAATGGAGGACTGACAAAACTACACTAAACACAAAACACGTAAAACTTTAAAACTTTTTTTTTTTTTAACCTAAGACAGACACTAACTGACACACAGAGACTAAAAAGCGTTTTTTTTTTAACGGATGACTAACAAAACTACACTAAATGCCAAACACTTAAAACGTAAACTCTTTTTTTAACCTGACACAAACAGTAACCCTGGGTTCACACCTGAGCGTTTTACAGCGCATTCCTACGCGCTGTAAAACGCTCAACAGGCTAAAAGCCATGTTTCTCTATGGGCATGGTTCTCATCTGAGCGTTTTACAGCGCGTACGAACGCGCTGTAAAACGCCCTACGCCCAAAGAAGTACAGGAGCTTCTTTGGGGCGTATTATCGCGCGTATTGTGATTGACGCCACAGTGGTCAATCACACGAACGCGCGTTTCCTATTTCCACAAACGCGCTGTTAATACACGCATCAAAAACGCCTAACTGACACACAAAGACTACAAGACTGGTTTTCTTTAACGTAAGACAGAAAAAACTACACTAAACACGTAAACCTATAAACTTTTTTTTGTAGTTTTTATTGTTTTTAAACCTAAGACAGACACTAACTGACACACAGACAAAAAAAAAGTTTTTTTTTTTAACGGAGGACAGACAGAACTAGACTAAACAAAAAACATATAAGGCCTCTTGCACACAGGCGTCATGTTTGACGCCCGGATAAGTGGCGGGTGCGTTGCGGGAATCGCCACGATTTTTCCGCGCGTGTGCTAACGTTTGTAGTGCGTTTAGCACGCGTGTGAAAAAATCCGCATGCTTGGTACCCAGACCCGAAGTCAGACTTCATCACTGAAGTCTGGTTTCGGGATGAGTATTCTGTATATGTATTTATTTTCCTTTATAACATAGTTATAAGGGAAAATAATTGCATTCTAATTACAGAATGCAATGTTCCCCGGGCTATAGAGGGTTAAAAATAATAAAGAGTTAACTTACCTTCTCCCATTGTACGCGCAGAGCCCCAGAACGTCTTCTCTCTTGATGGTTAGGATTAGTGTTGAGCGAACAGTTCGAGCATTTTGGGGTGTTCGGGACACGGACCCGAACCCGAACATTTTCAAAAAAGTTCGGGTACGGGTTCGGTGTTCGTCGATTACTTCCCACTTTCTGAAGGGCTGCACAGCAGCCAATCAGCTAGCGTTTTACTTCTTGCCCTAAGAGCCCATCACAGCCATGCCTACTAATGCAGCATGTGACCCAGCCTCTATTTAAGCTGCAGTCACGTAGCGCCGCACGTCACACTGCTCTGATTAGTGTAGGGAGAGGACTCAGCTTCTGTCAGGGCGAGATTAGGCATGTTAAAGTCAGCAACAGCACCTAATGAACGGATCGATTTACAGCTGAGAATCATTGAACTTCTGCTAGTTACTTGCTCGCTGGTTTTTAGGCTGCACAGAGCGTTTTTCTGTCACTTATTTTCTGGGTTGATCGGCGGCCATTTTGTGACTTGTGGTGCGCCAGAAGAAGCTGCCACCAAGTCCATCAATCCATCAATACTAGTTTTTTTTTTTTGCTATATCCTACATCAGGGGCTTGGCTGTGCTAATTGTCACCCCTAGAAACTCAGGAAAGAAATTTATATATTTTATTAAGGGGTTAAATACAATTGCCCAAATACCAATCCCCTAAATCTGGTGTTCCAGCTTTGGCTAGACAAGTATAATACTGTCTGCTGTCTGGCAAAGGATAGATTATTTTCTGGGGTTAAATTCAATTGCCAAAATAGCAATACCATAAATCAGTGGTTTCAGCTGTGGCTGGCAAAATAGAATAGTGTCCGAGGAAACGCACACACGTACAGACGCACGTACACGATTCTTGAATAGTTGTATTATCGCGATAATAAAACTAACAGTGTAAAGTTGACTGTATTGCTCTAAGTTATATTCGCGTACGAATGTAACTTCTATTACAGCACACCAATACTAAAACTGACTAAGAGACAGCTTTAACCACTTCAGCCCCCCTAGCTTAAACACCCTTAATGACCAGGCCACTTTTTACAATTCCGCACTACACAACTTTCACCGTTTATTGCTCCGTCATACAACTTACCACCCAAATGAATTTTACCTCCTTTTCTTCTCACTAATAGAGCTTTCATTTGGTGGTATTTCATTGCTGCTGACATTTTTACTTTTTTTGCTATTAATCAAAAATTACCGAAATTTTTGCAAAAAAATGACATTTTTCACTTTCTGTTGTAAAATTTTTCAAAAAAACTACATTTCTATATAAATTTTTCTCTAAATTTATTGTTCTACATGTCTTTGATAAAAAAATCCAATAAGTGTATATTTATTGGTTTGGGTAAAAGTTATAGCGTTTACAAACTATGGTGCAAAAAGTGAATTTCGGCATTTTGAAGCAGCTCTGACTTTCTGAGCACCTGTCATGTTTCTTCAGGTGCTAGAATGCCAGGATAGTATAAATATCCCCAAATCACACCATTTTAGAAAGAAGACACCCCAAAGTATTCGCGGAGGGGCTTGGTGAGTTCATGTATCATTTCATTTTTTTCACAAGTTAGCGGAAAATGACACTTTCTGAGAAAAAAAAAAAAAAAAGTTTCAATTTCTGATAACTTCTGGCAAAAAAAATAAAAATCTCAGACGGACTCACTATGCCCCTCAGTGAATACCTTGGGGTGTCTACTTTCCGAAATGGAGTCATTTGTGGGGTGTGTTTACTGTTCTGGCATTTTGGGCGGGCTAAATTGTGAGCCGCCATGTAAAACCTAAAGGTACTGTTGAATTTGGGCCCTTTGCGCATCCAGGCTGCAAAAAGCGGCACTTATGTGGTATCGCCGCACTCAGGAGAAGTAGGGCAATGTGTTTTGGGGTGTATTTTACATATACCCATGTTGGGTGAGAGAAATATCTCTGTAAATTGTCAACTTTGTATAAAATTTTTAAAAGTTGTCGCTTACAGAGATATTTTTCACACAAAGTATGGGTATATATAAAAATACACCCTAAAACACATTGCCCTACTTCTCCTGAGTACGGCGATACCACATGTGTGCCACTTTTTGCAGCCTGGGTGCAAAGGGCCCTAAAACCAAAGAGTACCTTTAGGATTTCACAGGGCATTTTTACGCATTTGGATTCCAGACTTCTTCTCACCCTTTAGGGGCTCCCTAAAATGCCAGGACAGTATGAATACCCTCACATGTGACCCCATTTTGGAAAGAAGACACCCCAAGGTATTCTGTGAGGGGTATGGTGAGTTCATGTAAAATTTTATTTTTGTCACAAGTTAGTGGAATATGAGACTTTGTAAAAACAAAATTAAAAAAAAAAAAAACAATTTCCGCTGACTTGTGCCAAAAATAAAAATTCTGTGGACTCACCATGCCCCTCACGGAATACCTTGGGGTGTCTTCTTCCAAAATGGGGTCACATGTGGGGTATTTATACTCACCTGGCATTTTAGGGGCCTCTAAAGTGTGAGAATCCAAATGCATAAAAATGGCTCATGAAATCCTAAAGGTACTCATTGGTTTAGGGCCCTTTGCATCTTGGCTGCAAAAGTGTCACCATGTGGTATCGCCGAACTCAGGAGAAGTAGGGCACAGTTTGGGGTGTATTTACATATACCATGCTGCGTGTGAGAAATATCGCTGTAAACGACAACTTTTACATTTTTTATTCAAAGTTGTCAATATACAGAGATATTTCTCTCACCCAGCATGGGTATATGTAAAAATACACTCTAAAACACATCGCCCTACTTCTCCTGAGTACGGCGATACCACATGTGTGACACTTTTTGCAGGCAAGATGCGCAAAGGGGCCCAAATTCCAATGAGTACCTTTAGGAGGGCATTTTTACGCATTTTTCTTCTCACGCTTTAGGGCCTCTAAAATGCCAGGGCAGTAGAAATACCCACGTGTGACCCATTTTTGAAAGAAGACACCCTAAGGTATTCCATGAGGGGCATGGCGAGTTCATAGAATATTTTTTTTTGGCACAAGTTAGTGGAAATTGATTTTTTATTGTTTTTCTCACAAAGTCTCCTTTCCGCTAACTTTTGACAAAAAGTTTAATTTTTCATGAACTCATTATGCCCCTCAGCGAATACCTTGGGGTGTCTTCTTTCCAAAATGGGGTCACATGTGGGGTATTTATACTGCCCTGGCATTTTAGGGGCCCTAAAGCGTGAGAAGAAAAATGCGTAAAAATACCCTCCTAAAAGGTACTCGTTGAATTTGGCTCTTTGCGATGGCTGCAAAGTATCACACATGTAGCATCGCAGATTCAGGAGAAGTAGGCGATGTAGTTTGGGTGTATTTTACATATACCATGCTGAGTGAGAGAAATATCTCTGTATATTGACAACTTTGAATAAAAAATGTAAAAGTTGTCGTTTACAGCGATATTTCTCACACCCAGTATGGGTATATGTAAAAATACACCCTAAAACACATTGCCCTACTTCTCCTGAGTACGGCGATACCACATGAGTGACACTTTTTGCAGCCAAGATGCGCAAAGGGGCCCTAAAACCAATGAGTACCTTTAGGATTTCACAGGCCATTTTTACGCATTTGGATTCTCACGCTTTAGGACCCCTAAAATGCCAGGGCAGTATAAATACCCCACATGTGACCCCATTGTGGAAAGAAGACACCCCAAGGTATTCTGTGAGGGGTATGGCGAGTTCACAGAAAAAAAAATTTGGCACAAGTTAGCGGAAATTGTTTTTTTTTTTTTTTTTACAGTCTCATATTCCACTAACTTGTGACAAAAATAAAATTTTCCATGAACTCGCCATACCCCTCACGGAATACCTTGGGGTGTCTTCTTTCTAAAATGGGGTCACATGTGGGGTTTTTGTACTGCCCTGGCATTTGAGGGTCTCCGCAGTCATTACACGTATGGCCAGCATTAGGAGTTTCTGCGATTCTCCTTATATTGAGCATACGGGTAATGAGATTTTTTTTCCGCTCAGCCTCTGCGCTGAAAAAAATGAACGGCACAGATTTTTTCATTCGCATCGATCAATGTGGATGAAAAAATCTCTGCCAAAATCAGTGACTGCGGTGCGGTGGGCTGGGCGCTAGCTACCTAACAAGTAGCTAACTAACTGGCGGTGATAAGGGACCCTTATGCCCCATTCACACGTCCGCAATTCTGTTTGCGGAACGGAATTGCGGACCCATTCATTTCTATGGGGACAGACTTTGTCCCGCTCGGATCCGGAATTACGGATCCGCGCTCCGGGTCTGCACTTCCGTCTCGCAAAAATATAGAACATGTCTCTATTCTTGTCCGCAACTGCGGACAAGAAAAAGCATTTTCTATATAGTTCTGGCAATGTGCGGATCTGCAAAATGCGGAAAGCACATTGCCGGTGTCCGTGTTTTGAGGATCCGCGGATCGGATCCGCGGATCCGTGAATCCACGGATCCGTGAATCCACGGATCCGCAAAACACATATGGACGTCTGAATGGAGCCTTACAAGGGTGTGATCAATGACAGGGGGTGATCAGGGGTCTAGATGGGGTGATCAATGGGTTAATAGGTGAGGGGGTGGGGGGTTAGTGTAGTGTTTGGTGCAACTTTTATTGTAGTTACCTGGTCCTCTGGTGGTCGATCCCAGAAAATGGGACCACCAGAGGACCAGGTAGCAGCTATATCAGACGCTGTTCATAAAACAGCGTCTGATATAGCTGTTTGATGCGATTTATATCGCATCTACAGCCTGCCAGCGATTGATCATCGCTGGCAGGCTGTAGTCCAACTCTCGAGACGCGCTTCACTGTGAACGCGCGCGCGCACGCGCGCGCGTTCACACGAACTCTCGCGTCTCGCGAGATGACGCCGCGGCGCGTCCAAACAGAAGATCCCGGCCGCCCGCAGGACGCAATCCTGCGTACGGCGGTCGGGGACTGGTTAAGTTCTATTTGAACGCGATTGCAACTTTGGAACTTAAAGTGGTGTACGATTTAAAAAGTTGAGTACTAAAAAGTTGGAATCGCAATGCGATTCTTATGTATTTGCTTAATCGCATTGCGATTACTACTTTGAGCTACCGATCACCATGGGAACGCCTCCTCCAGTAGAATGTACTGTCGGATGTGAGAATTAAGTTGAAATCGCAATGCGATTATTATATATCTGCTTAATCGCATTGCCGTTCAACTTAGCATTGCTAAATAATTCCATCCATATTCGTTAACTTACTGACTCAGTAAGTTAACGATATGGATGGAATTATTTAGCAATGCTAAGTTGAAATCGCAATGCGATTAAGCAAATATATAAGAATCGCATTGCGATTTCAACTTAATTCTCAGATCCGACAGTACATTCTACTGGAGGAGGCGTTCCCATGGTGATCGTTAGCTCAAAGTTGTAATCGCAATGCGTTTATTGCGGTATATTATCCCTCTGGGTGTCTTTTACAGCCTTTTTAGTGCCCAAAAGTTCGGGTCCCCATTGACTTCTATGGGGTTCGGGTTCGGGATGAAGTTCGGGTTGAGTTCGGATCACGAACCCGGACATTTTCCGGAAGTTCGGCCGAACCTCTCGAACCCGAACATCCAGGTGTTCGCTCATCTCTAGTTGGGATGCTTGAGGACCTGTGGTGACGTCACAGGGTCACATGGTCCAATCATAGAAGCATTTGAGTGGACCATGTGACCCATGTGATCCTGTGACATCACGGCAGGTCCTTCATCCAACATCTGTGATCCTGTGACATCACGGCAGGTCCTTCATCCAACATCTTTTGGATGAAGGACCTGCCGTGATGTCACAGGATCACATGGGTCACATGGTCCACTCAAATGCTTCTATGATTAGACCATGTGACCCTGTGATGTCACCACAGGTCCTCAAGCATCCCAACCATCAAGAGAGAAGATATTCTGGGGCTCTGCGCGTACAATGGGAGAAGGTAAGTTAACTCTTTATTATTTTAAACCCTCTATAGCCCGGGGAACATTGCATTCTGTAATTAGAATGCGATTATTTTCCCTTATAACTATGTTATAAAGGAAAATAATAACGACCGGGTCCCCATCCCGATCGTATCCTAGCAACCATGCGGGAAAATCGCAATGCATCCGCACATGATTGCGGATGCTTGCGATTTTCCCGCATTCCCATTCACTTCTATGGGGCCTGCGTTGCGTGAAAATCGCAGAATATAGAACATGCTGCGATTTTCACGCAATGCAAAAGTGATGCGTGAAAATCACCGCACATGTGCACAGCACCATAGAAGTGAATGGGTCAGGATTCAGTGCGGGTGCAATGCGTTCACTTCACGCATTGCACCCGCGCGGAAAACTCGCCCGTGTGAAAGAGGCCTAAAACTTCAATTTTTTTTTATTTTTTTTAACCTGACAGACACTAACTTAGACTAAAAGACTTTTTAAAATTAACAAATAATGGAAAAAAAAAAAAAAACTAATACACTAACTGGACGGACACTAACTGACAGACAAAACAGACAGATAGACCCTACACTATACTATATCACTAACTAACCTAAACTACACCCTGCCCTGAAAAATCTAAACTTTACTATTCCCTAACTGTAGCCCTAATACCTAACCTAAACTATCAAGCACTATCTATCTATCTATTTTATATGTTATAGCTACCTACCTAACTCGATGCCGTACACTTAACCCTGCAATGAACCCTATCTGCTACACTTGGCACTAACACTAACTATATTTTTCTGCTAACTCTACTAAACTACTAAACTATCTTAAATTATTTCGACCCTATCAGCTATAAAACTAAACTACACTATTCTTTAATCACTACCTGAAACTAACTAACTAGAATATTATAAATGAAATCCAGATAATATAAATCGCACAGCAGACAAAATAGCACAGCTCCAAGCTCCAACAAATCCAACACCACAAAATGGCTGCTGGGTGATGTCGTCACTTATATAGTGAAGAGGTAGTCTAGTTTCCTATTGGTTGCTAGAATTGTTGCTAAGTTGTGACAAAACCTTCTCATTGGCTATTCAAGCTAGGAGAAGGAAGGGAAAATGATAATGATGAGTCACCTCATACACTGTAGAAAAAAAAATAAAAAAATTCGCATGGATAATATATCACTATATTCTACATATTCGAAAATTCAAACAAACAAAACCTGTATGAAAATAGCTTGATGCCCCTACGCGATTACAAAAATGCAAATATTGTATTCTAAATGATTCTAATTACTGAATTATCGGCATTTACATATGCGCGTGAACCGGATCGTATAAGGGCAGTATACTATTAGGTTGGCTTGCTGGGTCGAATAGACGAAGATAAAGAAATTAGCGAATATAGTGCTATATTCGCAATATTCGTCTATTCGTGTAAACCAACCAAGACAACCTATTGAATGAACCCAATATCATACTGCCCTTATGCGGTGCGATTCATGCGCATATGTAATTGCCGATTTTTCGCATGATGTAAAATACAGTATACTACATAAAGAGGCAAATTATACATCACAGTAACAATTCTCATAGCTGATTTATAATTGTCCTCTGTATGTAAGATAGTTTGTGTCATGGGGAAAATCGGCAATTACATATGAGCGTGAATCGGATCGCATAAGGGCAGTATACTATTAGGTTGGCTTGCTGGGTCGATTAGTCGAAGATAAAGAAATTAGCGAATATAGTGCTATATTCGCAATATTCGTCAATTCGAGTAGACCAAGGTAACCCATTGAATGAACACAATATCATACTCTCTTATGTGGTGCGATTCATGCGCATATGTAATTGCCGATTTTTCGCATGACATAAAATACTGTTTTCTACATAAAGAGGGTAATTATACATCACAGTAACAATTCTCATTACTGATTTATAATTCTCTGTATGTTGTCTTGGTCGACTCGGTCATCAGATAGATAAGAAGCAAGCCAACCATTAGGAACTCACCTCTAAGTTGAATTCGCATTGCGATTAATATAACTTGTAATACTCGCATAGCGAATTCAACTTAGAGCTGGGTTCCTAAAGGTTGGCAATTGCTTGCTAGAATATTACGATTATAACGAATTCACGAATATAGCACTATATTCACGATCTTCGCTATTTTCCAGCAAGTAGCAAGTTCAACCAACCATTAGGAGCTCAGCTCAAAGTTTACTTCGCAATGTGAACATATACTTGCATCGCGAATTAAACTTTGAGCTGAGCTCCTAATGGTTGCATTGCTATAATTGACGAAGATTGAGGATATAGCGCTATATTCTCAATCATCTTCTAGCAACAACCATTAGGAACCCAGCCCTAAGTTTAATTTGCGATGCGAACATATACTCACATTGAGAATTAACGTCAGAGTTGGGTTGATGGATTCCCATTGAAAATTAAAACATGATTCCTTCCTGCTTAAGTTGCTTGTGGCCCAATGACTCATTGACCCACAAGAAGGAAGCAGCAACAAGTCATGTTTTCGCCTTTCAGATATTGGAAAAATGGCGAATATTCGAATTAGCGAATATATATCATCATATTCTAAATGTTCGCGAATTGTCGAAGTTGCGATATTCGCTATAAAAATTCGCAATTCGAATATTCGCACTCAACACTAATGATAATTGGTGTGTCATTTGAGGTCTAATGAAAAATATTATCTTCCTATTTTCCTCCTCTAAATCCTAGGTGCATCTTATGGTCTGATGCGTCCTATGGAGTGAAAATGCAGTATTTATATTTTAAAAACCTTTGTACAAGTTGCTTTGTATAGCACTGACACCACTTTACCTTGGTTCCTCCAAATATTTAAAGCAGTATTCTGGAAACGAGTTTTTATACCTGATCACAAGTTTTGGGTCCCATGTCCCCCTTTTAAATGGAATAACAGTCGAGCTTGTGAACCACTGCTCCATTCAAAACCTGTATTAATCGCATTGCAAATTTAACTTAGAGCTGGGTTCCTAATGGTTGTATTGCTAGAATATAACAAAGATTGAGAATATAGCGCTATATTCGTTATAGTTGTCAATTCTAACAATACAACCATTAGGAACTCAGATCTAAGTTGTAATCGCAATGCGATTAATATAACCTGTATTAATCACATTGCGAATTCAACTTAGATCTGAGTTCCTAATGGCTGTATTGCTAGAATTGACAACTATAACGAATATAGCGCTATATTCTCAATCTTTGTTATATTCTAGCAATACAACCATTAGGAACCCAGCTCTAAGTTAAATTCGCAATGCGATTAATGCAAGTTATATTATTCACATTGCTAGAATATAACAAAGATTGAGAATATAGCGCTATATTCTCAATCTTCGTTATATTCTAGCAAAACAACCATTAGGAATCCAGCTCTAAGTTAAATTCGCAAATAAGATTTCCCGAACTATTCGCGGGCGAACAGTTCCTGGCGAACATAGCTTGTGCGCGTTCGCCGCGGCGGGCGAACATATGCGATGTTCAGTCCGCCCTCTATTCATTGAGTAAACTTTGACCCCGTACCTCACAGTCGGCAGACACATTCCAGCCAATCAGCAGCATACCCGCCCTCCCAGACCCTCCCATCTCCTGGACAGCATCAATTTTAGATTCATTCGGAAGCAGCAGTCTTAATGAGAGGAGGGACAGTGTAGCTGCTGCAGATTTAATAGGGAAATCGATAGCTAGGCTAGTGTATTCAGCGTCCAGTCCAGTCCTGAAAGACTCATCTGATCTCTGCTGTAAGGACAGCGTCCTGACAGCACCCCAAAAAGCCTTTTTAAGGGCTAGTACATCAGTCTCCCTCCCAGACCCTCCCACCTCCTATCAAAAAGCAAGGACGGCATCCATCTTAGATTCATTCTGAATCTGCAGTGTTAGTAGTTGTAATCGCAATGCGATTAATATAACCTGTATTAATCGTATTGCGATTACAACTTTGATCTGAGTTCCTAATGGTTGTATTGCTATAATATAACAAAGATTGAGAATATAGCGCTATATTCTCAATCTTCGTTATATTATAGCAATACAACTTTTAGAAACAGGGGCGTACCTAGAAGTGACAGGGCCCCAAAGCAAATTTTTGCTGCCGTCGGTTTCTAGCATCTACTACAGCGGACTTGAGTTGACGGTCCTTGGCTGGATTTTTGCACCCACTTAGAAACAGTGTGTTGTTCCTTAATTTTCTCTTTTCTATATACATATATATATATACACACACACACACACACACACAATGTCTGTCATGTAGTGTCATTGTATAATACTGTTGTGGGGGCCCAGTCACCTGGATTTTGGGTATAGAGATGAGGGCATGGGCTGCTAGATTGCCGCTAGCACATCCACAAAATCCAGTCCCCATAGCTCTCTGTTCTTTTATTGTGCCAAAAAAAGGATTTTAAAGATATGCAAATTAACCTTAGATGAGTCCTGCTTGAGAGGAGTCCAGCGCCGCCCCACATCCTCCGAATCTCCCCCTTGCTTCCCGACGCCACGAAGCTAGAGCGCCGTAATCTCGCGATGCACGAGCCAGCGCATGCGCAGTTTGTTCCCTGAGGCTGATGCCAGCACGGGGAAGGAACACCATGCCAAGCTAGCACACGCACATCGCAAGATTACGGCGCTCTAGCTTCGTGATGTCGGGAATCAAGAAGGAGATTCGGAGGGTGGGGGCGGTGCTGGGCTCCTTCGCTGGACTCCTCTCAAGCAGGACTCATCTAAGGTTAATTTGCATATGTTTAAAATCCTTTTTTGGCACATGGGGGCTGGATATTGCGGATGTGCTAGCGGTGATCTAGCAGCCCATGTCCTCATCTCTATACCCAAAATCCAGTGTTAATAGTAAAGACTTCTTTATATAAAACATTGGGAAGGGGGGTGATACTGTCTATAGCTACATGGCAGCCTTCCCTATCTGCCCGCTGTTCCGCCATGTACTAGTGCTTATTATGGCACATATAAGCGCACACTCTCTGCATATATGAGTAACAAAACAAGCAGTAGTAGATGGCAGAACAGCAAGCAGGGGGGCGCAAACAAGGGCTGGGAGGGGGCGCAGACAAGGTGCGGGGGCGCGCAGACAAAGGCCAGGGGGATGCAGATAAGGACCAGGGGCTGCACTGAAAGGACCAGGGTGGCACACACAGGGGCCAAGGGAGCACAGACAAGGGCCAGGGAGGTGCACACAGGGGAGCAGACAAAGGTCAAGGGGGGCACAGATAAGGGTCAGGGGAGCAGACAAAGGCCAAGGGGGGCACAGATAAGGGCCAGGGGAGCAGACAAGGGTCATGGAGGGGACAGAAATAAGGGCCAGGGCCCAGGGGTGCAGACAGTGGCCAGGGGGGCACAGAGACAAGGGCCAGGGAGGCGCATACAGGGGCCAGGGGTATTTATCAGACTTGTGTGAGTCTGGTACACTCTATGAGGGAGAGGTCAAGGAGAAAGGGAACTTCAGTTGTGGAGAATGATGGAGCCTAGCACAGAAGGGTCACACAGGAGTCAGGGAGGACTTAACTAGGACATAGTAATGGTATACATAAGGACAAGCAGTGAGGAGCAGGAAGGGTTAACTTCAGAGGCTGCCATGCCTGTGTTATCAGTACAAGGTCAGTGTATGCAGCAGCTCTGTATAGATAAGCATCTGTAGGAGAACACTATGGCACCACGGGCGTAGGAAGCGGGGGGGACGGGGGGGTCAGATTCCCCCACAAGAAATAATGCGGGGGGGACGGGTATGCAAAAATCCCCCCCAGCTTTCGCAGGGCAATGTGTGCAGCGGTGGCGGGGCACAGGGAGATGAACGCTTCCATTGTGGAAGCGTTCATCTCCATAGTCATCTGTATCGCCGTCCTCAGGACAGCGATACAGATGGCTGTGCTGCGGAGCAGGAGAGGGAGAGGCGTCTCCCTTCCCTGCTCCTCTGATAGGCTGCCGGCACTAGGCTGGCAGCCTATCAGATGTTGGTACAGGCAGCGCGATGACGTCATTGTGCCGTCTGTGAGCCGTACAACGCGGGACACAGGCCGGAAGAGGCCTGAATCGCATCGCTGTGACGGATGGAGGCAAGTACAGGTGTCTTGTTTTGTGTGTGTTTGTGTTTGTGTTTTGTGTGTGTTGGGGGGGGGGCGGAGAAATGTGGGTGTGGCTTGAGGGGGGGCAGGGACACAGGGGCCCCAGAAGTGCTGTCCCCCCCAGATTTTTGGGGCTTCCTACGCCCCTGTATGGCACCTAAGGTTTTACCAGGACACTTCTTCACATGAATATTTATTGATTTCTCTGACCCTAACTGCAACTGGCAAGCAGTTTCCTTTCTAGCCAGGAGGCTTTGATCACTGTGGGAGAGGCAAAGACAGGGGTCAGGGGCTGTGCTTACAAGTGGGGCACACAGGCAGTGGGCACAGACATACCTGAAAAGCCTGCAATAGTGCAATGTGCTCCTCTTGCCTGCCGCATGTTTCTCCTGCCTGCTGTTCCTCCTGGAACTTGGTGGGCGGGGCTAATTACAACAGGAACACATCGGCTTGATTCCCGCACTGTGCCTGGCTGGCAGTAAGATGCATGGGAGAGAGGGTGGGAGAAGCGACAGGCGCACTGCCTGTATGTGAAGGGGCCTGTCTGAAAAACGTATTAAATAATCAAGAAACTTGACACTCTGCCAGGCGCCGGGCACCTTGTCAGCCCGGGGCCCAAAGCAGTTGCTTCCCCTGCTTCCCTGGTAGTTACGCCATTGATTAGGAACTCAGCTCTAAGTTGAATTCGCAATGCGATTAATGCAGGTTATATTAATCTCATTGCAAATTCAACTTACCACACTCTGCATCACCTACGTAATTTTCCATGGAAATTTTGCCATGGATCCTCCTCCGGCATGCCACAGTCCAGGTGTTATTCCCCTTGAAACAACTTTTCCATCACTATTGTGGCCAGAAAGAGTCCATGTGGGTTTTAAAATTCACCTGTCTATTGAAGTCTATGGCGGTTCGCCCTGTTCGCCCGTTCGCGAACATTTGCTTAAATTCGCGTTTGCGACATCTCTACTAACAGGTGACACTGTTAGTAGAGATGTCGCAAACGCGAATTTAAGCAGTGGATAAGGGAAATCATCTTTTTGCTGGAATACCCCTTTAACGCTAACATTTAGCTTTTGACCTAATAAAATATATTGAGCTAATAGAGATGGTCTTTTTCAGTTCTCCTGTCTATTGAAGTCTATGGCGGTTCGCCCTGTTCGCCCGTTCGCGAACATTTGCATAAATTCACGTTCGCCGTTCGCGAACGGAAAATTTTATGTTCGTAACATCTCTACTAACAGTGTCACCTAAGCAGTGGATAAGGGAAATCTTCTTTTTGCTGGAATACCCCTTTAACGCTAACATTTAGCTTTAGACCTAATAAAATATATTGAGCTAATTGAGATGGTTTTTTTCAGTTTACATTTTTACATTAACTTTTGCTGTAAAAATGTAAACTTTACTTATTTGCCAAAATATACCCAATTTATTTAGTACAGCAAAGCTTAATTGCTTCCATTTCTTTTCAGGCCTTTGAAGTGAACAAGCTGAATATAAGCAAGCCACAGCATTTTTTATAAATCTGAGTGTGTTAATGCCCTGCCAGTGTAGACCTATAATTATTATATTGTACTAAAGGCATTTACGTTTATTTTCATTATTATTAATCTACAGAAGAAAAATCAAAGCTTTGGGTTTCAGAACATTCTTCTGATTTCACTTTCCTTTATTACTTTCCTTTATTTATTTCTAGGGGCCAATTTGATTGCCAGCCTCAGAAATATCACGTGTAACAATACAATTTTAAATTTTATAGAGAGCAATTCACTCAAAGATTACGTTTTTCATTCGTAATAGGTCTGGTGTATAAATGAGCCACCTATGATCTTGAATACAGCAGGATGGCATAGGAACAAAGGGGAATAGAGGTATTTTAGAAAAAAAGATGTAAGACAGAGCTCAGATAGACTTAGATTTTCATTTCTAGGGCACAGACACCAATGTCTGACTGTTAATAGGGAAGAACAGCTTATATCCAGGTCCAACCCTAAACCTGTGGAACCTCTTTAAGCAGATGTTAGCCATGATGTCTCTTTTGTAGCTTTCATTAAATAAATGTTCAATATAGATACCAGGAAATTATGCCTACAGGTTTATCATACATACATTTGCGAATGTGAATTATGTCAGCTGTACATTAAGTAATTCCAAAGGGTCTGCTTAATGTCATCTTCAAACATAATGTGCACCTAGCTTTAAGTTAGCTTAAAATGTGCAGTGAGTTATGACATTTACTATAGGCAAATAATTTTTTGCAAGCCATTTTTGTTGCATTTGTATGTTTTTCTTTTTTTTTCTTTTCCAAATGCTTCATGCTCTTGGTATAGAATTTTTAGACATTTTGAAAATACACATACAGAGTTGAGAAAGGTAAATTATTTGAGAAAGGTAAATAAAAGACACATTAATGCCATAAAAAGTGTGGGTGTGGGTGTGTGTGTGTGGGGGGGGCTAAAAAAGACATGGCTTATAAGATTACAGAGGATTGGGTTGCATCATGGCATGTTTTGGGTGTTTAGACATAAGGGGGTCATCTGCACCAAATATATCAGATGTTGCATGATATTTGATAACTTTGTTGCATCTAGTAAGTTACTACATCACAAAGAGAAACTACTATGAGGTTTCTCTGACACAGTTTAGCATTCAGCTTTATAGCTGAGTGGATAAGGTCCTTGCCTCTAATGTACAAGGTGGTGAGTTCAAATCCTGGCAGAAACTTTTCAGAAATAAAGGCTAAATTAGATTTAAATACACTGGCTCAAGCACACAGTGTACGGGCGAACTCCGCGATGTGCTAAGCATACCGATGCTCGTGTAGAATTAATATTTGGCCAAGCATGCTCGCTTAACACTAATAGCTTGTGATTGATGTAAAAACCTAGAATCAAGTGTCAAATTCCTATGTAGCAGCACCACAAGGAAAACAAGCATTACACAGTGACCCATTTAAATCAATATGTTGTCCATTAAATGCATGGATATACCAGACTTTCTTGAACATGGTGTTTAGTTTTTTTTTTTTTCAAGTATTTTTTTATTTTTTATTTTATACTGTGTTTCACCTATAAGGTCACACATTTACGTAAACATTACATTTTTTGTACTGCTGTTTTCTTCTTTAAATGGAGCTGACATACTATATTATATAAGGTTGTTCTGGCTCGCTGCAGAGTTGAACTGGGCTGTGTGGATACCGGGCCCCTGGAAATCACATGATTGTTAGTACTGAAGCAGGAAGCAGCATTGCTGATTCCTGATCTGTTTTCACAGCGCCCACAGAGAGCTCTGCGTACAACAATGGATAAGGCAGGGGAGGTTAAAAAAAATGTTCCTGCCTTCTCTATGGATAACCCTGCTGTCACTGCCTGCAGGCCTCTCGCTCCTGCAGCTGTACAATCTCTGTGCGGATGCTAACTGCAAGGATCTTTAGGAACAGCAGAGTCGAGTGCAGAACGCCCGGACATTTATAGTCAACATGCAGTCTTGAAAAAGTTAAGGAATTTTAAATTAACTAAAAAATGTTTTAATTATATAAATGGTTAATTATTCTTTTCTTCGTTTTGCATTTATTATTACTTGAGTTACCACAAACTCAAAAACAATTATTTTATTTTATACGTAAGATATTCATTCAAACATCTTTATCCCTGGTTTGTACTTTTATAGCTTAAAACAAGATAGTATTTATCCTTTTATGGAATTATAGCATGATTGCAGCAAAAGTAATAACGACCTTACTTGTCAACCAAGTTCTATAATGAAGACAATGCAATTTAGGAAAAGCAGTAACAGTTCAGACTTCCGTGAGTTCTAAAAGACTGATAAAAGAAAATTGACAGTACAGAATAAAAATTGTGTAGTTTCAGTAGGATTACTACTAGTACTGACACGGGTGCTTCCATTTACTGTACTAGAGTTCTGTAAGGTGTCAGACAGGGAATGTATATATTTTTCCTGTGGCTATGTGGGTTTCCACCATTTGCTTCAGTTTCCTTACAAATTCAAAAACAGACTGTTAAATTTTATTGGCTTGCTATGAAATTAGAGGTAGCTTGAGTAAATTGAATTGTTGGTCCCATTGTAGGCAAGGGCTGATTACATCCTATATAAATAGTATGTAACAAATAGATCGATTCTGGAAAATAAAAAAAATCACTTTGGTTTCCACAATGGGTTTATTTCCCAGTATATATTTGAAATACATAAGACAATGGAGACTTAATTGTCTATCTGGTTGCTACATCTCTGTTACAGAACGTGCCCATCACAATCACAAATTTATTATCTATACTAATAAAAGCCCTGTGTACGTGCTCAGGGCTGTTGTCCGTGCGTGTGTGCCGATTAGCGAAGTGCGCATGCGCAGCGCATAGACCAATCAGCACACACTCCACACACACAGTCCGCCCAAAGCACCGTGCCGCCGGCCAATAAAAACAGGGGCAGAAGAGGAGACTGTGATATGACCACACCACGGAGCGGTAGTGAATGATCGGAGTCCCAGCAGTGTAATGCTGGGGCTCAGATCGGTTACCATGGCAGCCAGAACACTACTGAAGTCCTGGCTGCCATGGTATGTCAGTGAGCAGCATTATACTCACGAGCACAGTGGCCGCAGGGCGCTCTCATAGGTCTGAGCCGCACATTGCTAATGCTGCAAGCATTAGCAATGCGCCGCACAGACAGAAGAAGGAGCGCCCGGCAGTGGGCAGTGAGCCTCCCCCCCTCCCCAGTATAGATCATTGGTAGCAGGGGCCTTCTTCCCCCCCACATTATTGGTGGCAGTGCGCCCCCCCCTCCCCAGTATTAATCATTGGTGGCAGTGGTCAGTTCCGATCGGAGTCCCAGCAGTGTAATGCTGGGGCTCCGATCGGTTACCATGGCAGCCAGGACGCTACTGAAGTCCTGGCTGTCATGGTATGTTAGTGAGCAGCATTATACTCACATGCGCGGTGGCCGCCGGGTGCTCCTTCTTATGTCTGTGCGGGGCATTGCTAATGCTATAAGCATTAGCAATGCCCCGCACAGACAGAAGATGGAGCGCCCAGCGGCCACGACGCACGTAAGTATAATGCTGCTCACTGACATACCATGGCAGCCAGGACTTCAGTAGCGTCCTGGCTGCCATGGTAACCGATCGGAGCCCCAGCATTACACTGCTGGGGCTCCGATCACAACTGCCCACTGCCACCAATGATTAATACTGGGGAGGGGGGGGGTATACTGCCACCAATGATGTGAGGGGGAAGTGGGCCCCTCCTGCCACCAATGATTAATACTGGGGAGGGAGGGGGGTGTACTGCCACCAATAAAGTGAGGGAGAAGGGGGCCCCTCCTGCCACCAATGATTAATACTGGGGAGGGGGGGGCGTACTACCACCACTGATGTGGGGGGGGAAGGGGGCCCCTCCTGCCACCAATGATTAATACTGGGGAGGGAGGGGGGGTGTACTGCCACCAATGATGTGGGGGGGAAGGGGGCCCCTGCCACCAATGATTAATACTGGTGGCAGGTGACGCGCAGGTGCAGGTGACGTGTGGAGCGCTGTGTGCTGATAGGTCCCCGCGCCGTGCATGCCCAGTATAACAAACGGCACACGGACACAGGGCACTCACACAGGGATTTTATTATGTACTATGATGGGGGCTTGAGTGTAATCCTACATAATAAAATCTCTGTGTGTATGCTATTTGTTATACTGCTCACAGCGCTCCACACGCACATGCGTGCCAGCCTCCTGCTGTGCCCAGCTCCGCCGTGTCTCCTCCCCCCCCTCCAGCTTCCTCTGCAGTTGCCTCACACCCCGGGATCCCCATCATTATACCCATATTACACTCCAACCCCCATCATTACACACACATTACACTCTAAGGAGGGCTGTAGTGTAATTATGGGGGTTGGAGTGTAATATGTGTACAATGATGGGGGTTGAAGTGTAATCTATACTACTAAAAGCCCTGTGTACGTGCTCAGGGCTGGTGTCCGTGTGTGTGTGCTGATTATAGAAGTGTGCATGTGCAGCGGATGGACACACACAGGCCAATCCAGGTCGCAGAGCCGGTTTCGGGGGCACAACAGCGGGATAGCAGCGCTCAGGGAGGAGGACGCTGGGAGCCGGGCACAGCGGCTTTCAGAGTTATACTCTGCCCGGAGCACATAGGACAGCCCAGCGGCACAGACGTCACAGATCCCGGGAAGCCGTCCACACTGAGAGCTGGCTATTTTACTCATTATGCCGCACTGTGCATGCGCCCGCTTCCCCACACACGCAGTGCGGCCAGACGCCGCTCCATC
Organism: Bufotes viridis; assembly: GCA_033119425.1. Lineage (NCBI taxonomy): Eukaryota > Metazoa > Chordata > Amphibia > Anura > Bufonidae > Bufotes > Bufotes viridis. The sequence goes on along the minus strand of CM065594.1, from coordinate 63,790,053 downwards.
GGCATACACTCCACGGACACTACATGTGTGGCATCCTATTGTAATGGCAGCGGGGCAGTCACTGTATTGCACCAGCCCCGCTCACTTACTACATAGTGAGGCAGGAGGCCGGGCGGGCGGCCAGGCACTGGTAGCGTAACTCACTAAGTGACGCCCCTGCTCCACCCACTGCATGAATGAAGCAGGCGGCGCAGGCGCATGACGTAGTGAGTTATGCTGCCAGTGCCTGGCCCCCCGTCCGGCCTCCTGCCTCACCATATAGTAAGTGAAGAAGTGAAGATCTTTATTATTATTAGTTATTCATAGTATTACTACTCTGAGCGGGGCCGGGGCAATACAGGGACTGCAGCGGGCCCGCTGCCATTACATTCACACTAAACAGCGACACTGTTATGTGGGGATCTGTGGATGACACATAGCATAAGATGCTATGTGTCATCCACAGATACCCCCATAACAGTGTCAGCCACAGACCCCCATAAGTGTCAGCCACCGACCCCCATAAGTGTCAGCCACAGACCCCCATAAGAGTCAGCCACAGAACCCCATAAGTGTCAGCCACAGACCCCCATAAGTGTCAGCCACAGACCAGCCCCATAAGTGTCAGCCACAGACCAGCCCCATAAGTGTCAGCCACAGACCAGCCCCATAACAGTGTCAGCCACAGCGCTCCCATAAGAGTGCCATCCACAGATCCACCCATAAGAGTGCCATCCACAGATCCCCCATAACAGTGTCATCCACAGACCCCCCCACCCATGACAGTGCAATCCACAGATCCCCCCCATGACAGTGTCATCCACAGATCCCCCATAACAGTGCCATCCACAGATCCCCCATAATAGTGCCATCCACAAATCCTCCATAACAGTGTCATCCACACTGTTGACAAAAAACCAGTCCAGCAAAATCTGCCTTCCAAAAATCACATGCCACTCCTTTCTTTCTGCACCCTGCCGTGTGCCCGTACAGCAATTTAGGACCACATATGGGGTGTTTGTGTAAACTACAGAATTGGGGCAATAAATATTAAGTTTTGTTTGGCTGTTAAACCTTGCTTTGTTAGCGGAAAAAAATTATTAAAATGGAATATCTGTCAAAAAATCTCCTTTTCCATTAATTCTTGTGGAACACCTAAAGGGTTAACAATGTTTGTAAAATCAGTTTTGAATACCTTGAGTGATGTAGTAGTAAAATTGGGTCATTTTTGGGTGGTTTCTATTATGTAAGCCTCACAAAGTGACTTCAGATCTGAACTGGTCCTTAAAAAGTGGTCTTGGAAATTTTCTTCTAAGCCTTCTAACGTCCCCAAAAAATATAATGACATTAACAAAATGATCCAAACATGAAGTAGAAAAATGAGGAATGTAATAACTATTTTTGGAGCTATTACTATCTATTATCAAAGTAGAGAAATTGAAATTTGGAAATTTGCTAATTTTTTCAAAATTTTTGGTAAATTTGGTATTTTTTTATAATTTCAAATGATGTTTTTTTTACTTCATTTTACCACTGTCATGAAGTACAATATGTTACGAGAAAACTATCTCAGAATAGCCTGGATAAGTAAAAGCGTTTTAAAGTTATTACCATATAAATTTGCAAAAAATGGCTTGGTCAGGAAGGGGAAAATGGCCCGGATGCGAAATGGTTAAATTCTGTTTTGAATGCTTTACTTTGCTCTATCATGCTGTGGGGCTGTGTGGCCAGTGCAGTGACTGGGAATCTTGTCAAAGTTGAGGGATGCATGGATTCCACTCAGTATCAGCAGATTCTGGAGACCAATGTCCAGGAATCAGTGACAAAGCTGAAGCTGCGCCAGGGCTGGATCTTTCAACAAGACAACGACCCTAAACACTGCTTAAAATCCATGAAGGCATTTATGCAGAGGAACAAGTACAACGTTCTGGAATGGCCATCTCAGTCCCCAGACCTGAATATAATTGAAAATCTGTGGTGTGACTTAAAGAGAGCTGTCCATGCTCAGAAGCAATCAAACCTGAATGAACTAAAGATGTTTTGTAAAGAGGAATAGTCCAAAATACCTTCAACTAGAATCCAGACTCTCATTGGAACCTACAGGAAGCGTTTAGAGGCTGTAATTTCTGCAAAAGGAGGATCTACTAATTGATTTCATTTATTTTTTGTGGTGCCCAAATTTATGCACCTGCCTAATTTTGCTTAAACAATTATAGCACACTTTCTGTAAATCCAATAAACTTCATTTCACTTCTCAAATATCACTGTGTGTGTCTCTTATATGATATATTTAACTGATATTTTTTATCGTAACAACCAACGATGTATACAGGAAAATCATGACGATTAACAAAGTTGCCCAAACTTTCGCATCCCACTGTACATGTCACAGTAGTAAGTCTGATTAAACAGGGATTGGATATTGTTGATAAACTTGTTGATAAATAGTACTGAAAATTATGTTCCGACTACTCTGTGTGCCAATTGCACTGCAAATCCCAGCAATATCAAACTGTTAAAAAAACAGCTTGATCTCACTATTCAGTCCTGCTGGCAATTAGCTACCTAGATTGTAAATCCATCTACTCTCTGCTCTCGACATTCTATTGATGAAGTTCCCTTTTCGCCAGTTGAGCTTCACTTATCAATGCTTTCAATCTGTTCTACTTTTCAACTTCTGCTAGATTTAGCATTTTTAGATTTAGCATTTTTTGCATGAAAAAATCACGTGTCAGCAAGTAATTTTGTATCATGAATCTGCGGGTACTGTATAGTGCAGAAGTCAGCAACTTTCGGCATTCCAGCTGTTATGGAACTACAATTCCCAACATGCTCCATTCATCTCTGTGAGAGCAAGCGTGCATGCTGGGAGTTGTGGTTTCACAACAGCTGGAGTGCCAGAGGTTGCCTACTTATGGTATAGTGGGTGCTATTATAGTGGATTATATTGCACAATTTCCTGACTTTTCTGAAAACAAAGCGGAGATATACCCCCAAAATGTTATCCTGTTTTAAAATAATCCATTGCTCCAAATATTCTTACTCAAAATAATACCGTTCACATGCATAATCCTTGTTCCGACAGGCTAATAATGCTGTTCCACAGGCAAGCAACATTGTGCAGGTAGATTATGCATTTCTTTAAGACCCCTCATATCTGATAAACATCCCTCATAATGAGAATCATTAGACAGCCCAAACCCTGGACCTGAAGATGGAGTGGAACCTTCTCCTTTCTTTCTACTCAATCATTCAAAACATTTTTCCAGGTTTCTCGCATACTAACTGAAGAAAAAGGCCATTTTCTCTACCAAAATATATAATTTTATTACTCTGTGACAAAACTTTGCCTTTTAGTTTCTGCTCTGCTACAGTACAAATAGGCTGTGTGTGTGTGCGTGTCCTACTTTTCTTTACTTAGTATAGTGCTAAATTCGTTCATGCTGGTTAACTGCAGTAGTTAAGCTGCTGCTCATTAACTCTGCTCTCTTCAGTATTGCAGTTGCTTAAATTTTAAGCTTTCCTAACACCTGCAAAACTGACCTTTAGCTAAACAAAAAGCTTTGAAAACATCTGAGCGTGAACTTTACTGACAAGTAACAAAAGAAACCTGTGAAACTATAAACCATTTTCAAGGATTGTTTGCCAAATGCTTTTACTGTGCTTATCCATCTTTGGACTTTAAAAGTATTTTTTTTTTATATATTAAAATTCAACTTTTATATGTGTAACTTAAAATGATGCCTTACTATGTTTTTTTTTTCTTTTTTCTTTTAAACAATATACATATTGGCAAATGGCTAATACATGGCACCCGATCATGTTGCTTTTGTGTGTCCACTGCCTGTGCTTATACTGTATATCAGTGTAGTGCACAAAAGAACAGTGAGGAGGGTCATACATTCAACAGAATAATGCATGATGCCTGGAGGCTGATACTAGAGATGAGCAAATTTCTCAAAAAATTTATTTGGCTGGTTCGCCGAATTTTCCCCAAAAATTAGGTTCAATCCAAATTTATTTGTGGCGAATCGGGTTAAAAATTGGCTATTTCCTGGCTGCAGAAAGCCTTTATAGTGGTGTATAACAATGTGCATTGCGTTAACATGCATAGGGAGTCTGCTGTGGTAGTGCAACAGCACTGTGAGTAAGAATGACATGTAGATGACAGCCGTCGCTTTAAGAATCTCTGCACACTTCACTTATTTGGGCAGTTTCGGGGCCAAAACGACCAAATAACTCAAGTGTGAACTCAGCCTTACATGTCGATGTTAGTGCCAGGTATAAAACACCGTGCCGAGGCATAAGATCCTACTATAGCATGAAAGAGCGCACTCCTTTTACACCAATTCACTGATTCCACATAGATTTCTACGGAACCTGTTCTATTAAACGCTTATACAAGTAGAGCACCCCCAACTGTAAGTTTGTGTTGACGTCACTGATTATTTTGCCCTTCCACTGATCCGTCAGAACAATAACCCCGAAAAAATGAAAATTGTTTGTGGAGCATCTGCCTTTTCTCGGTCAGCATTTGGTCAATAATCCGTTAGTATTGATAAAGCAAAAAAAAAAAACAGGAGTGGATCCAAAACAGAGATGACACGTGAATGGAATATTTGCATGTCTTCTGTGCTTTTTGCCCACTCCTGCTTTTGGCTACCAAATAATAAGCCAATTCTGATGCACAATAGGGATCATGTTATGCAGGCCTTACAGCGGTTACATAGACAGGATCCGTTGTGCATCTCATTTTTCCTTCCTTCTGACACATCAGAAGAAGGGTCAAATAAATGATGATGTAAGCCAGGCCAAAAGGCAAAAAAGTGGCCCAGTCATGAAGTAAGGAGTGTGGGAACAGCATGAGAAGTCCACAGAGTAGCCCTATCACATAGTGGTGAGGTGAATGCAGAATGAGGAGAACACAGAGTGGCCCAATGACATAGTCTGGAGGTGGAAGCAGCATCAGGAGGAGGCCACAGAGTGGAAAAAATGACAGTGTGGAGGTGGCAGTAGCATCAGGGGGTCACAGAGTGGCACAATTACAGAGTTTGGAGGTGGTGGCAGCAGCAGCATCAGGAGGAGGCCACAGGGTGGCAAAATGACAGTGTTGGGGTAACAGCAGCAGCATGAGGAGACCACAGAGTGGCACATGGACAGAGTTTGGAGAGGGTAACAGCAGCATCAGGAGTAGGCCACATGGTTACAAAATGACAGTGTGGAGGTGGCAGCATCATCAGTAAGCCACAGAGTGGCACAATTACAGAGTGTGGAGGTGGCGGCAGCATCAGGAGGAGGCCACAGGGTGGCCCAATGACAGTGTCGAGGTGGCGGCAGAAGCAGGATAAGGAGACCACAGAGTGGCACAATGACAGAGTGTGGAGGTGGCGGCAGCATCAAGAGGAGGCCACAGGGTGGCACAATGACAGTGTGGAGGTGGCAGACACAGCATCAGGAGGCCACAGAGGGGCACAATGACAGAGCGTGGATGTGGCGGCAGCAGCAGAATCAGAAGGAGGCCACAGGGTGGCAGAATGACAGTGTGGAGGTGGCAGCAGCATCAGGAGACCACAGAGTGGCAAGGTGACATAGTGTGGAGCTGGCAGCAGCATACAGTAAGTAGACCACAACGTGGCAAGGTGACATAGTGTGGAGGTGGCAGCAGCATCAGGAGACCACAGAGTGGCAAGGTGACATAATGTGGAGGTGGCAGCAGCATCAGGAGAACACAGAGTGGCAAGGTGACATAGTGTGGAGGTGGGTGGCAATACCAGTATCAGCTGAAGATGTGGGTGAAAGAAGGAGCACTTGGCATCAGATGTGTGGCATCTGGCGGTTGGCAGCATCAGAATAGTATCTGAGGCAGGTAGGCAGAAAAAAACGTACTCTTTTGTCAAAGTGTTGGTGTGGCAACATGAATAATCTAGTCTGATGCATCAGGCATTGGTGAGTGGAAATCCTGGCTGATCTACGCCTGATTCATCTTGACAAAGGTCAGTCTCTCCACATTTTGGGTGGACAGACGAGTTCTTCTTGGGGTAACTATGACCCCCACCTCACTAAATACCCGGCTGATGCCACACTACTGGCCGGGCAGGACAGCTTTTCCAGGGCAAACTCTGCCAGTTGCGGCCACAAATCCAATTTGGATGCCCAGTAGTCAAGCAGATCTTCAATCTGTCCAAGTAATCCACCACCTGCTGGTTCAGGTCCTGCTCCAGATTTAGCTGCTGCTGGTGAGTAGTTTCTTCACTATGCGGGTGAAGAAAGCCGCTCTTTAGCGACCCTAGACTCAAGTTGCTGTTGATGGAGCTGGAACTGCTCCTAAACCCTCACCATGCCCCACTAGCCATGGCAAAGTAACGTGAGCACAGAGGTCCCTCCCAGTCAGACCTGCAAGAGGATGGACGATGGCGCAGATAGTTAGCGGCCAACTGACTACATAGGATGTCTCTATAGTAGTTTAGTTTGTCCTTCCTCTCAGCAGGTGTAAAAAAGGCCCCCATTTTGGACCGGTAGCAAGGGTCCAACAAGGTGGAGAGCCAGAAGTCATCCTTCTGTTGAATGGTGACAATTCGGTAGTCACTACGCAAGCAAGTGAGCATGCATCTGGCCATTTGTGCATATGACTCGGAGGGACTACCCGCCTCCATCTCCACTGCATACTCTGACTGCATACTCTGTGCAAGTGACCCTGGGTCCTTTGCCTTGTCTTCCTCATCGCCCTGTAGCTCCTCTGGCTGATCTTGCTCCTCCTCTCCTGTCACCTGTGTAGAAAAACCACCCGTTTTACTACATATTGCTTGTGCTCCAATGTCCTCCTCCAACAGTTCAGCCTCCCCAGGGCTCATGTGGCCATGAGAGCTAGGCGCCACGTCTCAAGTCCCCTGACCAGACAGATTTACCAGCATTAGTGATGAGCGAGCATGCTCAGCCGAGTACCGGTTCGGCTCGAGCATCGCTATGATCAGTACATAGCGGTACTTGGCAGAGTTCCTCATGTGCTCGAGCGGGATGTGCGAGTCTCTGCCGCGCACGTTTCGCGGGTTTTAAGCAGCTAATAAAGGTGCAGGTAAGTACTGCCCCCACTGCAATGCCAGTAGCCATGTTAGCTGCTGGCATTACAGTGATTGGCTGGCAGGAACGCGTCATTGGAGGTTATATAGCACCCGATGGCGCATTTCTGGCTCAGACGTAGTCAGGGAGAGCATCTGGTAGGAATGGAAAGACAGAGCAGGAAGCAAATTTGATCGATTTTAGTTACAGAAAGCTTTTCAAAGGCCCAAAAATCCTTTTAAGGACTACTGTGTAGTCCCAACAATATATTTAACAGCAGTGACAGGGATATCCGTGCTAAGGAAGGGACAGGGAGATAAATTTGCTGTATTTAATACCAAAAGCTTTTCAAAGAACTCCAAATCCTTTTAAGGGCTACTGTATGTGTTTCACAGCAGCAAGATATTTTTTTTATAACTATTAGTGACATATACTGTACATCATCTGCAGACTGACTCTTTAATAATCTGAACATCTAGTGTCCATAACCTGTGGTGTTCTCTGTAACCAATACTATCCTGCCTCAGTAAACAGTGTCAGTATTACAAATTCCAAAAATCTGGTCCTCTTATAGTGTCCGTAATCTGTGGTGCTCTATAAACAATACTGAACTGAATCTGAAAACACTGTGTACATTAACTTCCATTAATCTGGGCCTAGTAAAGTGTCCACAATCTGTGGGTTTTTGTATCCCATACTGAACTGAATCTGAAAAAAGTGTGTATATTACAACTTCCATTAAATTGGGCCTAGTAAAGTGTCCACAATCTGTGGGTTTTTGTATCCCATACTGAACTGAATCTAAAAACTCTGTCTATCTTATAACTTGCATTAATCTGGGCCTGGGATAGTACAGGTGCTACCCACGCCCAGGATTGCGGGCCCTACGTCCATCAGGGTCTCCGCCAGCAGCTATGTTACTAGCTCCAACCCCCACGTCTCCCCCTCCGCCGCCTCCTCCTCCACTTCCACCTCCAACAGCAGTCAGCCATCAGTCGCTAGCTGAAAGCAGTGTAGCACTGCTGTGGGTAAGCGTCAACAGGCCATGCTGAAGCTGATCTGCTTAGGGGACAAACAGAACACCACCGCAGAGCTATGGCAGGGTATAAGGGACCAGACCGAGCTGTGGCTCTCGCCACTCAACCTAAAACCAGGCATAGTTGTGTCTTACAATGGCCGGACCTTGGCGGCGGCTTTGAAGCTCGGCAACCTGACACACATCCCATGCCTAGCCTACGTCTTAAACTTAGTGGTTCAGTGCTTTATAAAAACCTACCCCAATTTGGAAGAGCTACTAGTGAATGCGAGCCACGTGTGTGCCCATTCCCGCAAGTTGTCCATAGCTTCAGCCGGTCTGTCAACGCTGCAGCAGCTCTTGCGGCTTCCAGCTCACCGACTGTTTTGCGATGTGATCACATGCTGAAACTCTATGTTCTACATGTTGGCCAGGCTTTGTGAGTAGCAGAGGGCATTTGTGGAATATCAGCTGCAACATGGCCGTCACCTTTCCAGTCAACTGCCACTATTCACAAGAGAGGAGTGGGCATTGATGTCAGACCTCCGAGTTAAAAAACTTTGATGAATCCACACAGATTGTAAGTGTCGATAACGCTATTATCAGCGTAACCATCCCACTACTGTGTCTACTCAAACAATCGCTGCTCACAATTAAGGAGGACGCTCTGAATGTGGCAGACGAGGAAATGGGGGAGAACATTACACTGGGTGACAGCCAGACCACCCACAGTTTGTCTTCTGAGCGCAAATTGGGCCATGAAGGGAGGAGGAGGAGCTGGAGACACTTGCCTCTGCTACAGAGGCTAGTACCCATGGAACTTTAATTCTATCTGTTCAGCGTGGATAGGCAGAAGAGGAGGATGAGGGTTTAGAGAGTCATCCTGATGTTGACATTGACGTCTTGCCTGTTGGTACTCTGGCACACATGGTTGACTTCATGTTAGGCTGCCTTTCCCGCGATCCTCGCGTTATACGCATTTTAGATAACAAAGATTACTGGGTGTTCACCCTTTTCGACCCCTGCTACAAAGAGAACGTCTCATCTCTCATTCCTGTGGTGGAGAGGATGAGAAAAATGGTGCAATACCAGAAGGTATTTGTTGAGAGATTGCTCCAAAATTGTCCATCTGACAACACGGCCGCCAAAGTCCGTACTTCCTTAGGTAACTGAGGAAGGGAGACACGGGAAACACACAGCAGTTCCAACAGAGACAGGGCAACACTCTCCAAGGCATTGGGCACTTTCATGACACCCCGCCAGAAACCTCACCCTGTAGTGAGGCCTAGTGATACAAGGAAGGAAAAGTTTTGGAAGATGGTGAAGGAATACATTGCAGACCGTGCCAACATCCTAAATGATCCCTTAGTGCCTTACAACTACTGGGTGTCCAAGCTGGACAATCGGCACGAACTTGCACTCTACGCCTTGAAGGTGCTGGCCTGCCCTGCTGCCAGCGTTTTGTCTGAGCATGTATTTAGTGCTGCTGGTGGCATTATACTGATGAGTGTATCCGCTTGTCCACTGACAATGCTGACGGGTTGACTCAGATAAAAATGAACAAGGCCGGGATTGCCCCTGACTTCTCAACTTCACCAGAGGAGAGCTGAGATGATAATGAACATAAAGGCAATTTCAATGTATTGTTTACAATGTACTCAGTCTACTATAGTGTATTCCCATGCACCTTTTCCACCACAAAAAAAGTGTATATGGTTGATTCTTGTTTTCTACTCCTCCTCCTCCTCATCCAGATTGTATATATTCCCTCCACTACAATTTTTAAAGAGGGTCAGCTCACCAGCAGGCCCTCAACCATAATCTTTTATAGAGTCAGCTCACCAGCAGGCCCTCAACTATACTGTTTTATAGGGCCAGCTCTCCAGCAGGCCCTCAACCATAATGTTTACAGGGTCATCTCACCAGCAGGCGCTCAACCATAATGTTTTACAGGGTCAGCTCACCAGCAGACCCTCAACCATAATATTTTACAGGGTCAGCTCACCAGCAGGCCCTAAACCATAATGTTTTATAGGGTTAGTTCACCAGCAGGCCCTCAACCATAATGTTTTAGAGGGTCAGCTCAGCAGCCGGCCCTCGCTCGTAATGTTTTAGAGGGTCACCAGCAGGCACTTGCTCTAAATGTTTTTGAGGGTCATCAGCAGTCCAGCAATCATAATTTTTCAAGGGTGTGTATAATGCCCTCATTTGTGTGTAATAAAGGGTGTACTGTAGTGCCGATTCCTTGTAATTTTTGGCAGCCCTTTCACTTAGTGCATAGGCTTTATGAGTGTAGGAGTCCCACTACCTGAACAAATGTACCACAATGTGAACAGGGCCCTCCTTTTTGAGATATACAGGCTGTTTCGGAGTGCCTCTTGCTTGTAATGTTTTGCAGCACTTGCGCTTTATATACAATTGAATATACAGGAAACAATGTTTTTTTTTTTTGGGGGGGTGCTTATTTTTGTCAGTCTGTAACAGTGGCATACAACTCGGACACCATGGTTCCCAGCAGCGACCTGGGATTCCATGATGCATCCATACATATTCTCCGTGCTGTTCCCAATCCATTTTGGTGGTGTTTCTGTCACTTTCAGACCATTTCCAATGGACCAGGCACCCTCCCCTCTTCAGAGCAGTGGGTGCCTGGTTGTATCCCATTGACTTCTATTATACTCGGGTGTATGGCAGAGTGCACAAATATTGCAGTGTGTTTGGACCGAACACCCATATACTTTGGTGCTCGCTCATCACTAACCAGCATCTGTTCCATAACATATGGAGGGTGGAATTCCAACGGGTGGAAACGTTGCATATCAGCCTATGCTGGGGGATGCAGCTCTGCCGCTGCAGCTCAAGGAGAGTGTGCATTGCGTTGTACGAATGGCTGAAATGCATGCAAAGTTTCCTGCCCATTGTTAGGATGTTTTGCAGATGGGTGGAAGACTTCAGGAACCGCTTGACAAGCAGATTGAACACATGTGCCATGCAGGGCGCATGGCTCAGCCCACATTGATGCAACGCCAACACAATTTCTTCCCGTTGTCAGTCACCATGGTTTCGATTTTGAGCTGTGACGGAGAAAGCCAGGATTCGATTTCATGACGAAGGACACAGAGCAGTTCCTCCCCTGTGAGACTCCGTTCGCTCAGGGAAACGAAGTGCAGAACATTGTGGCACCGCCATGCCCTGCACATGTGGTATGCTGGAGGGCCTCTGTGAATTGTGCTTGCAGTGAAGGCTGAGGACACGCTGGAAGATGAGGAGGCAGAGGCGGACATTTTCGCAAGGACCAGCGGAGTGGCAATGTGAAGGCGGAAGTGGCGTCACCTGGCCAAGTTGCTGGTGTGCCTGCAGGAACCACATTCACCCAGTGGGCCGTAAAGGATATGTATTGTCCCTGCCCTTAGTTACAGCTAAGAGATCATCTTATCGCAGACCCCAACGTTTTTTCAATCGTCGGGGCAACCGATCCAGACGAAAACCACAAGGGTACGCAGGGGACGCCGCACCAACAGTACCAGAGACATTTTCTATGCAAACCAGATCCCAGGTAGGGACCTAGTTATCAATATTTCATCTAGGACTTTATCACCTGCTGAAATTATGGTTCTTTCAAAAGGACTGTCTTTTTGTCCGCAAACCCCCTTACATCATTATACTCTAGTACAAGATCTACACAAGTTCTATCGATCATTGCGTCTAAAGGCTCATTTTGCATCATCTGTTATTACCAATAAATCTACATGCACTGATAACTTATCCATTACTAAATTAGGTCTTAGATCCAAAATTCCACCATGGTATAGAAGCCTTTATTGATGTAGTTGGGACAGAAATTCAGACAGCACTTGACTCACAAAGGCGAGGTAACTACCCTATCTCTCGAAATTTATCAAATATAGAATCACTGGCACTTAAAACTTTAGCTCAGGATTCCAACATTACAATTAAACCGGCCGATAAAGGCTGAGCGATAGTTGTCATGGATACTAAATACTATATTCAGGAGATAGAGACTCAATTAGCCGATACAGAGACTTATGAACAGATTCCATTTAATCCTACCTTGAAAATACAGCAGGAAATTAATACATTGTTAGATGATGGCTTCTCTCAAGGTATTATAGATAAAGCTACATATACTTTTCTACATAATGAATATCCTATAATGCCTGTTCTATATACCCTACCCAAGGTACATAAGAACCTTGAACGTCCGCCTGGCCGCCCCATAGTTGCCTCAACTAACTCTTTATTATCCCCACTATCTATTTTCTTAGAGAAAATCCTCACCCCATTGATTCGTGAAACTGATTCGTTCTTATTAGATACCACCCATTTTTTGAGCATTATCTCTACTTTAGATCATATTTCTGAGAATGCTTTGCTGATAACTCTCGATGTGTGCAGCCTCTATACCTCCATCCCTCATGATGGGGGTATGCAGGCTGTCTCTAACATCTTGAAGACCTCTGTACTTATGATACAACAACAAAAGTTTTGCATTGATTTATTAAAATTGGTGTTACAACGTAACTACTTTATGTTTGGTGACCGGTTCTATATCCAGCGTAAAGGCACCGCTATGGGGGCTAATGTAGCCCCCCCATATGCTAATGCCTATATGGCGAACTTTGAGCAAACTCATGTCGATTCTAATCAGCTTTTTCAACAACACTGTATCATTTGGCGTCGCTTTATTGATGATATTTTTTTAATTTGGTCAGGCACTCGAGACTCCTTTGATATTTTTTACACATATCTGAACAATATAATACCTGGTCTACAATTTAATGCTACGGTTAATGATTCTACCGTTCATTTTTTGGACACTTCTATAACTAAAAGACCTGATGGAAAACTTTCTGTTGATCTGTACACAAAACCTACGGATAGAAATACACTTCTTTTATATTCCAGTAATCACCTACGTAATACTAAAAATTCATTACCCAGGTCTCAATTTACAAGGGTCAACCGTATAGTAAGTGACACTGATATTAAACATATACGATTACAAGAAATGTCTAATAAATTTGCAGAACGAGGATATCCTAGGTCACTTTTAAACAAAGAACTCAATAACACAATTCAGGCCCAGGGTCTGTCCACTAGACCCCAGGGTCCTCCACGTCTTCCATTTATTACTACCTACCATCCATTCATACCTAAGATACATCAAATTATCCGTAAACATTGGCCTCTATTAAACAAATTCTATCCTAATATTGCAGAATTCACACAGCCTGTAAGAATGTGCTATAAGAGACCACGCAACCTACGAGATACCCTTGGTCATGCTGATATGGGCTCAAATAAATCTGGACCCGTTCAGACTACTCTAAGGCCTCTCAAAAATGGCACCTTCCCATGCCTTAGTTGTGCTCAATGCACACACGTAAAGAAGGGAAACACATTTACACATCCTCATTCTGGTAAAACTTACAATATTAGAGGCTTCTATACTTGCACATCATCATATGTAGTTTATATGATTAAATGCCCTTGCGGCTTGGCATATATAGGTGAGACTTCTCAATGCATACGAGACCGTATAAGTAAACACAAATCAGATATAAGATGTAAAAAGTCAGAATTACCTATACCACATCACTTCATCCAGATGCAACACAGGATTAGTCAATTACAATTCCAGGTCATTGATCATGTTCCAATACCCAGAAGGGGTGGAAATCGGAAACGGTTATTACAACAAAGAGAATCATTTTGGATCTATGAACTTAAAACCTTAACACCAAATGGTCTTAACCGAGACTTTGATTTGTTACTATAATTTCTATTTTTTCCATTACTATATTGCTATAACAGCACTATATTCCCTGTGATGTTCGTTTCCTGATTAATTATCTTATGACTTATAATATTAATATAGATCTTATTTTTTGATTTAGACCCGTTGACCCAGATGGGCAGGTATGATATATGTTATAAATACATGGCTTAACTCTATTAAACTACTAACTAGCCACTTTATTCCTGTTATACTATCTTATGTAACTACTAATACGATTACAAATAGGCTGGTCCTCCAGTCTTGCTGTGTATTACCAGTATGTTTGGTGTAATATTAATGAACATATTTACCTGTTATTATATAACACTAGCATCGAGTTACTAAATGTATTTAAGGACCTGGCTGCCCTGATTATACGATCTGTGAACTCAGTATGTATTCAAGGACCTGTCGGCTCCGATCATGTGACTAGTTAATGGAGTCACGTGTCACGTGCGTCACATCGTCTTAGCACACGCCCAATGCTTTCAATCGTGCCTCTACCTTATGCGCAAGCGCTAGTCACTGACGTCGTTTACTAGACGCCCACATTGACGTCATCTGTCAGCCGCCCACAGGTCTCATTGCCGGCAGTATTTAAAATGGCGCTGGCGTCTTATTTTTCACCATGCCACCAACGCACATCTATTATCTACAAGGAGGTATGTTCATTACCATGCGCCAGACATTTATGTTTGTTATATGATGTTTCTTAGTTTTACATATAGGTCTTTTGCTTCTGACTGTCCGGAACCCTATGGGCTACATTGTACCTTATTATATCATGTCCTATGACTTTAGCATTAGTGCATGTTAAAGCACCAGCTTTTTGCAAGTTTGCTATCTACAACTTGGTCCCTAATTATGTATTATTATATGTTGACGACTAGTCTAATGAAATTCTAAATTCCAAATGCTGTCCTGTCCCAAATCATGGTCTTTTTTGTGGTGACATTTAACCACATGAGACATTCCTTATTTAATTTTACTTTACAACTGTATATGTACTATATCTAACTAGATGAACTCTTGTGTTTTATACCTATTCATGTTACTGTTGAGCCATAATATGTTATGTATCTATACTTTGACAGGCCGTGACCAAGGTCCCAGGCGGACCGAAACGTTGGCCCTTTAATGTGTCTATGATGTCCTGCAAATTTGATGGTGGCTCGAAATAAAACAAATCTGTGCTTATCTATACATCGTGTGTGCCGTGGAATTTATATAGACTTAGTTACAGCTCCACACGTCAGCGCTGTGCACTTTGGCAGACACTCACAGGCTTAAGGACTGGCCCGCCTTCTTTTCTACATGTGTGTGCGGGGCTGGTACTGCCATTTTGGCAAATAACTGACGGCTTGGGACTCTCCAGGGCCGTGGTGCCAACATTAGCACCCTGGCCATGCTTCACCTTCTGCCCACATATTATACAGTGGATATAACAAGTCTACACGCCCCTGTTAAAATGTCAGGTTTCTGTGCTGTAAAAAAATGAGACAAGGATAAATCATTTCAGAACTTTTCCACCTTTAATGTGACCTATGAACTGTACTACTAAATTGAAAAACAAACTGAAATATTTTAGGTGGAGGGAAGAAAACAAAAAAAACTAAAATAATGTGGTTGCATAAGAGTGCACACCCTCTTATATAAAATTAAGCAATCACATTCAAAATCATGTTAAATAGGAGTCAGCATACACCTGCCATCATTTAAAGTGCCTCTGATTAACCCCAAATAAAGTTAAACTGTTCTAGTTGGTCTTGACTGAAATTTTCTTAGATACATCCCACAGCAAAAGCCATGGTCCACAGAGAGCTTCCAAAGCATCAGAGGGATCTCATTGTTAAAAGGTATCAGTCAGGAGAAGAGTACAAAAGAATTTCCAAGGCATTAGATATACCATGGAACACAGTGAAGACAGTCATCGTCAAGTGGAGAAAATATGGCACAACAGTGACATTAACAAGAACTGGACGTCCCTCCAAAATTTATGAAAAAACGAGAAGAAAACTGGGAGGCTACCAAGAGACTTACAGCAACATTAAAGGAGCTGCTGGAATATCAGGCAAATACTGGCTGTGTGGTACATGTGACAACAATCTCCCGTATATATATGTCTGGGCTATGGGGGAGAGTGTAAAGACGAAAGCCTTTTCTTACGAAGAAAAAAATCCTCGCCAGGCTACATCTGAAGTCTCCCGAAAGCATGTGGGAAAAGGTATTATGGTCTAATGAAACCAAGGTTGAACTTTTTGGCCATAATCCCAAAGGATATGTTTGGCGCAAAAACAACACTGCACATCACTAAAAGATCACCATACCCACAGTGAAGCATAGTGGTTGCAGCATCATGCTTTGGGGCTGTTTTTCTTCAGCTGGAACTGGGGCCTTTTGTTAAGATAGAGGGAATTGTGAACAGTTCCAAATACCAGTCAATATTGGCAAAAAACCTTTGGACTTCTGCTTGAATGTTGAACATGAAGAGGAACTTCATCTTTCAGCATGACAAGGACCCAAAGCATACATCCAAATCAACAAAGGAATGGCTTCACCAGAAGAAGATTAAAGTTTTGGAATTGCCCAGCCAGAGCCCAGAACTGAATCCGATTTAAAATCTGTGGGGTGATCTTAAGTGGGCTGTGCACAGGAGATGCCCTAGCAATCTGACAGATTTGGAGTGTTTTTACAATAGAGACTTGGCAAATCTTGCCATATCAAAATGTGCCATGCTGATAGACTCATACCCATTAAGACCGAGTGCTGTAATAAAATTTATGATAATTGACTGCCGGTGACATTATGCCTGTTTTGCTGGAACCTCTCTCCTCTGTCTGGGTTCCAGGGGCCTAAATTACTGAAAATGGCCTGTTCCATTGCTGGGTGACATGAAGCCTCTTTTGCCGTGCATTGCCCTCTCCTCTGTCTGGGTGCCAGGGGCTTACATTTCAGAAAATTGCCTGTTGCTTTGGTGGGTGACATTAACCTCTTTTTTCCGTCCAATGACCTCTCCTCTGTCTGGGTGCCAGGGGCCTACATTTATGATAATCGACTGCTGCATTACTGGGTCACATGATGCCTGTTTTGCTGTTTCGTGACCTCTTTCCTCTGTCCGGATGTCAGGGGCCTAAATTACTGAAAATGGCCTGTTCTATTGCTGGGTGACATGAAGCCTCTTTTGTCGTGCATTGCCCTCTCCTCTCTCTGGGTGCCAGGGGCCTAACATTTCTGAATATCACCTGTTCCATTGGTGGGTGACATCAACCCATTTTTGCCAGTGATAAGCCACAGCTGCGCATTGCTGGCAGGAAACCAAATTTTGTAAAATGTTACTGATCAAAAGATGTTTGACTACTGACTACAAAACGCACGCTGGTAGACGCATTGCTGATGGCATTTCCCAACCTCCTATTCCACCTCCTCCTCCGAGTTGCCAATTAGTATTGTTTCCTTTTTAGTTATTTTATTTTAAGTTATTTCCCTATCCACATTTGTTTGCAGTGCAACTACCCACATTTTGCTGCCTTTTGCAGCCCTCTAGCCCTTTCCAGGGATATTTTACAGCCATTTTAGTGCCCAAAAGTTTGGGTTCCCATTGACTTCAATGGGGTTAGGGTTTGGGGTCAAGTTCGGATCACGAACCCGAACATTTCCGTGAAGTTCGGCCGAACTTCTCGAACCCGAACATCCAGGTGTCCGCTCAACTCTACTGGACAGCGAATATATTTTTATTTCACCACTATTACATGGCAAACAAGGCTTCAGAATATATCACTGCACAACAGAATGTCAATTCAGCCCCATTTTTTTTCTAGTTTTACACAACAGGCTTTTTAACAGATATATCCCAAGCTGGACGGCAAATATATTTTTATTTCGCCACTAATACACGGAAAACAGGACTTCAGAATTCATCACTACACCGCAGAACGTCAATTAGACCCAAATTTTGTTCTACTTTTACACAACAGGCTTTTCAACAGAGAAGTACAACGCTGGTTGGCGAATAAATCTTTATTTCGCCACTAATACACTGCAAACAGGGCTTCAGAATATATCACTTCATTGCAGATCAGCAATTATGTCCAAATTTTTTTCTACTTTTACACAACAGGCTTTTTAACAGATATATGGAACGCTGGACGGCAAATATATTTTTATTTTGCCACTAATACACGACAAACAGGGCTTCAGAATATATCACCGCACCACGTAACGTCAATTAGGCCCATATTTTGTTGTACTTTTACACAACAGGCTTTTCAACAAAGAAGTACAACGCTGGAAGGTGAATATATTTTTGTTTTGCCACTAATACACTGCAAACAGGGCTTCAGAATATATTACTGCACTGCAGAATGTCAATTATTTTCTTCTTTTACATAACAGGCTTTTCAACGGATAAGTGCAATGCTGGACGGCGAATATATTTTTATTTTGCCACTAATACATGGCATGCAAGGCTTACGAATATATCAGTGCACCGCTGAGCGGCAAATATATTTTTTCTTTTTCCACTAATACATGTAAAAAAGGGTTTTAAAACAGATAACTGCACAGCTGAGAAGCAAATATTTTTTTCTTTGTCCACTAATACAGCAGAAAAAAGGACTTTAAAACAAATAACTGCACCACTGAGTGGCAAATATACTTTATTTCTGCCACTAATACGCAACAAAAAAGGGCTTTAATTTTTGCTCTTCACCACACAACAGCTAATAAGCCTTTTTTCCCACTAATACAAGCCAAACAATGCTTTAGAACATGTAACTGCACCCCACAAGGGCAAATAAAACTTAGAAATATTTCCTTGTAATAAACCCTGTTAATGCCTGTATCAAACAGCACTTGCACCCTAACAAGAAAGGTTTGCTGGAATTACAGAGCTGTATAATGGCAATTTGGATGCCCAGTCAGTGCAGCAAGGTGTAATCAAATTGTTCCTATTACCCAGGCTGTCACCTCCCTGACTAAATCCTGTTCAACACAAATTCTGGTGAACTGATTACTCCTTATTCTTTCCCTACACCTTGAGTAATCTTTCCCTGCACTTGTAAATGTTTTTTTTTTCACCACAATCAAGTCTTTCCTATCACAGTCCCTAGCGCCTGCAGACATGTCTCTACCTGCACTAAGCAAGCTGGTGAATGGCAGAATCTAAGATGGCCACCGTATTTATAGGGCTGTGACATCACAGGACTTACTGGCTGCTGATTGGCTGCATCCATGTCAGTATGGGTGATCCTGCCATCCCAGAGTTCCTTGCCCCATGTTCTCACACCCACGGGCGTAGGAAGCGGGGGGGATGGGGGGGTCGGATCCCCCCCAAGAAATAATGCGGGGGGAACGGGTATACAAAAATCCCCCCCAGCGGCAGCAGGGCAATGTGTGCGGCGGTAGCGGGGCACAGGGAGATGAACGCTTCCATTGTGGAAGCGTTCATCTCCATAGTCATCTGTATCGCAGTCCCCAGGACAGCGATACAGATGGCTGTGCTGTGGAGCAGGAGAGGGAGAGGCGTCTCCCTTCCCTGCTCCTCTGATAGGCTGCTGGCACTAGGCCGGCAGCCTATCAGATGTTGGTACAGGCGGCGCTATGACATCATTGCGCCGTCTATGAGCCGTACAGCACGGGACACAGGCCGGAAGAGGCCTGCATCGCATCGCTGTGACAGATGGAGGTAAGTATAAGTGTCTTGTTTTGTGTGTGTTTTTTTGTTTTTTTTTAAACCGGACCCACTGGCCCATAAGGAGGGGGGGGGGAGAGATTTTTGGCACTTGGGGGGGGGGGGGGGTGGAGAAATATGGGTGTGGCTTGAGGGTGGGCAGGGACACAGGGGCCCCATAAGTGCTGTCCCCCCCAGATTTTTGGGGCTTCCTACGCCCATGCTCACACCTATAGCAGCCATTTTAGGGAAAAATATGATTCGTTACCACGAATCGCGAGGAAATAATTTGGAGCGAATTCCACTTCGTCAACTTCGATTTGCTCATCACTACATATAACAGCACCGGTGAATGGCAAATATATTTTTCTTTTTCCACTTTTACAGGCCACAAAAGGCATTGGAACATATCACTGCACCGCTAAACAGCAAATCTATTTTTCTTTTTCCACTTATACACGCCACAAAAGGCTTTAGAACATATAACTGCATCACTGAACGGCAAGTATATTTTTCTTTTGCCACTATTGCACGACAAAAAGAGCATTATAATATAATACTGCACCACTGAACGGCAAATATATTTTTCTTTTGCCACTAATACACGCCACAAAAGGCTTTAGAACATATAACTGCACCGCTGAACGGCAAATATATTTTTCTTTTTCCACTTATATATACCACAAAATGCTTTATAACATTTTACTGCACAGCTGAACAGCAAATATATTTTTATTTTGCCACTAATACACGCCACAAAAGTCTTTAAAAAGTATTGCTGCACCGCTGAATGGCAAATATATTTTACTTTTGACACTAATGCACAACAAAAAGGGCTTTAGAACATATAACTGCCCAGCTGAACAGCAAATGTATTTCACTTTTGCAACTAATGCACGACAAAAAGGGCTTTAGAACATAAAACTGCACCGCTGAATGGCAAAGATGCTTTTCTTTTGCCACTAATACATGGCAAAAAAGGCAGTAATTTTCGCACTTCACCACACAACGGCTAATACGCCTTTTTTTCTACTAATACAAGCCAAAAAATGCTTTAGAATATATAACTGCATCGCACAAGGGCAAATAAGACATAGAAATATTTCATTGTAATAAACCCTATTATTGGCTGTATCAAACAACACTTGCACCCCAATAACAAGATCGGTTTGCTGGAATTACAAAGCTGTATAACGGCAATTTGGGTGCCCAGTCAGTGCAGCAAGGTGTAATAGGATTGTTCCTATTACCCAGGCTGTAACCTCCCCTACTGAACCCTGTTCAACATAAATAATGCGGAATGATTCCTCCCTATCCATTCCCTACACCTTGAATAATTTTTCCCTGCACTTGTAAATAGTTTTTTTTTAGCACAATGAATTTTCTTCTATCACTGTTCATAGCGCCTGTCGATGTCTCTCCCTGCACTAAATACACTCAAAAATGTCAGAATCCAAGATGGCTGAGGGTATTTATAGGGCTCTGAGATCATTGGCTCTATGCATGGCATTATGGGTGATCCTGCGTTCCCAGAGTTCCTTGCTCCATGTCCTCACACGTGCTGCAACCATTTTAGGAAAAAATGTTATTCGTTGCAACAAAACGTGAGGAATGTCGGATTCGGTGCAAATCAAATAATTCCTGAAATTCTGATTAAATTCCACTTTCTTAGCTTCTGTTCACTCAGCTCTAGTGTGCAGGGCTGGTACTTCCTTTTTGGCAAATAAATGACAGTTTGGGACTGTCCACCTCGGCTCGGCACAAGCCATCAGTTCTCTGAAAGCTCCCTTCGGCTGAGGTGGTGGAGCCTTGACTGCCAGAAATAGAGTGCGTGGCACTGTGTGATACAGCAGTTGCTGCTGCAGGCTTGACGATCACATCGGATCCACGGTTCTCCCAGGCCATTTCATGGTGACGCTGCATATGTTGACGCAGGGCCGTGGTGCCAACATTGTTACCCTGGCCACGCTTCACCTTCTGCCCAAATGTTCGGCAAATGGACATGTTCACCTCTTCCGGCGGCTTAACAAAAGAATTCCACACCACTGAGTGCGGGATTTTACCCTCAACACTCCGCACTGAC
Source organism: Bufotes viridis (assembly GCA_033119425.1). Classification (NCBI taxonomy): domain Eukaryota; kingdom Metazoa; phylum Chordata; class Amphibia; order Anura; family Bufonidae; genus Bufotes; species Bufotes viridis. Next base: position 63,768,452 of record CM065594.1, on the reverse strand, counting down.
TGACTGCTTCGGCCTCTGCCTCCGTGAACCCCTGCACCATTACTTTCCGGGCAGTTAGGCTCCTGCGAAGTGGGTGGACTACCCCGGGAACGTTTAGCTACTGACCTCCCACTGCTGCTACCCTGCTGACTCCCGGCCACACTACCAAGTTGCTGGCTCTGCCGCTACCTCACGCTAAAGCTGCCACCCTCTTCTCCCGATGATGATGACACAGCATATAATACTTCTGGCTGAGGGAAGAGAAGAGGACAGAGGCAGGTTGAGGTCAGGTGAGGACACAGGGCCTGCTCCAGGGCCATTCCAACTAAGGGGTGAGTCTGACGAACCCACCGACTCTTTGCTGAGGGAGTCTGATGTCACTTGGGATGAAGGTGATGACCGAGTCAACCATTCAACAACTGCTGGGTTGCTGGTCAAGACATGACCGCTAGATGACACTGGGGCTCAGGTCTCTCTGAGTGACCCTTTTTGCCATGCCCCCTTACCCTGCTGCGACCTGTGCCTGCGCCAGAAACATTTACACCTCTGCCTGTCTCCTGTGCAGGGCCTGTCACTTCTCTGTCTGACATACTGTTAGATCAAATACATAAATAAAAAGGAAATTAGTAAACCCCAAAAAAGGCTTTTGAACATATAACTGCAATGATGAACGGCTAATAACACTTTTTTTGTCCACTAATACACTCCAAAAATGGCTTTAGAACATATACCATATTTTTAGTTTTATAAGATGCACCTAATGATAAGACGCACCTAGGTTTTTGAGGAGGAAAATAAGAAAAAAAATATTTTGAACCAAAAGGTGTGCTTTTACTAGGTTTTGAACTAATGGTAGATCTGTGGGTGACACTATTATTGGGTATCTGTGGATGGCACTGTTTTGGGGGATCTGTGGATGATGCACTGTTATGGGGGATCTGTGGATGACATACTGTTATGGGGGATCTGTGGATGACACTATTATTGGGGATCTGCGGATGGCACTGTTATGGGGATCTGTGGATGGAATACTGTTATGGGGGATCTGTGGATGACATACTGTTATGGGGGATCTGTGGATGACGCACTGTTATGGGGGATCTGTGGATGACGCACTGTTATGGGGGATATATGGATGAGTGCAACAAAAATATTATTTGCCGTTCAGCGGTGCAGTTATTTGTTCTGAAGCCTTTTTTGGGGTGTATTAGTGAAAAAAAAGCGTTAGGAAAAGCATGAGGAAATTAAAATTTTTCCTGAAATTCGGATCGAATTCCACTTCATCAACTTCGATTCGCTTATCTCTAGTTGCCACATAAATGTAAAACAAAAATGAAATAACTCAAAGGTCAGCTCTTTTTTAAATCCCAAATCTTCCTAAATATTTTTATCAGTGACATACAGTGTACCTTTTCAGTAGACGGTGTCCGCTTCTGACAGTGACATTACCAGTGCAACATCTCCAGTGTACCGTGTGCGCTGAAAAAATGTATCTGTGACATACAGTGTACTTTTTAACAGATGGTATCCGCTTCTCACAGTGACATTACCAGTGCCACATCTAAAATGTATCCAGGGCCGCCCCCCATGTGACATCACAATGCCCCACCCACATCATCATCATCGAGTACTGTCTGCATGTCACTGATGTCCTCCTCAACCATCTCTGGGTCAGGAGCCTGACCGACCACAACGTCAGCTCCCATGCCACTCTCCTCATCACTACTTACCCGCCTAGTGGAGGAAGCGAAGGATGTCTACTCCACAACTTGGCTTGCCAGTAGCTTCTGCTGACTGTCTTCTAGTAGCTTGTCCTCACTGTATAGTGGGATTGAGCCCACAGCATTTAAAATGTCTCTGGCTGAGGGAAGAGAAGAGGACAGAGGCAGGTTGAGGTCAGGTGAGGACACAGGGCCTGCTCCAGGGCCATTCCAACTAAGGGGTGTGTATGACGAACCCACCAACTCTTTGCTGAGGGTGTCTGATGTCACTTGGGATGAAGGTGATGACCAAGTCAACCATTCAACAACTGCTGGGTTGCTGGTCAAGACATGACTGCTAGATGACACTGGGGCTCAAGTCTCTCTGAGTGACCCTTTTTGCCATGCCCCCTTACTCTGTTGCGACCTGTGCCTGCGCCAGAAACATTTACACCTCTGCCTGTCCCCTGTGCAGGGCCTGTCACTTCTCTGTCTGACATACTGTTAGATCAAATACATAAATAAATAAAAAATTAGTACACCCCAAAAAAAGGCTTTTGAACATATAACTGCAATGATGAACGGCTAATAACACTGTTTTTTGTCCACTAATACACCCCAAAAAAGGCTTTAGAACATATACCCTATTTTTAGTTTTATAAGACGCACCTGATGAACCTAGGTTTTTGAGGATGAAAATAAGAAAAAAAATATTTTGAACCAAAAGGTGTGCTTTTAGTAGGTTTTGAACTAATGGTAGATCTGCGGATGACACTATTATTGGGTATCTGTGGATGGCACTGTTTTGGGGGATCTGTGTATGATGCACTGTTATGGGGGATCTGTGGATGACACTATTATTGGGGATCTGCGGATGGCACTGTTATGGTGGATCTGTGGATGACATACTGTTATGGGGGATCTGTGGATGACATACTGTTATGGGGGATCTGTGGATGACGCACTGTTATGGGGGATCTGTGGATGACATACTGTTATGGGGGATCTGTGGATGACGCACTGTTATGGGGGATCTGTGGATGACACTGATGGGGGATCTGTGGATGACACTGATGGGGGATCTGTGGATGACACTGATGGGGGATCTGTGGATGACACTGATGGGGGATCTGTGGATGACACTGATGGGGCATCTGTGGACTACACTGATGGAGGATCTGTGGATGACACTTATGTCATCCACAGATCCCCATAAGTGTCATCTACAGATCCCCATAAGTGTCATGCACAGACCCCCATCAGTGTCATCCACAGATCCCAGCGAAGTATCAGTGTGGAGGGAGGAGGCGGGGTCACTCATAACGGGGCCCGGTGCAGTGATTCTATTCTAATACACAGGGCCCTGCAGCTGTTAAGTTCCGTACAATCAATCCCATTGATATCTTCATGTATACCGCACTGTCCTTTTCTTACTGTAGTACCGTATGTCTAGCATGAAGACGGCAGCTCCCTCAGTCATGCGCTGCCTCCCCGCCTGCCGCAGCTCCCTCCTTATGCGCTGTCTGCCCCGCCTACCTGCTAATTCAAAAAGTGAGATAGGCGGGCAGGTGGCGCATGAGGAGGGAGCTGCCGGTATGCGCCTTCTTCATGCTAGACATACGGTATACAGTAAGTAAAGGACAGTGCGGTATACATGAAGATATTAATATCAAAAAAGGCTGTAATTTTGTCACTTCACCACACTATGGCTAACAAGCGCTTTTTTTCCCACTAATACCCCCAAAAAAGGCTTCAGAACAAAAACTGCACCGCTGAACGGCAAATAATATTTTTTTTGCACTAATACACCCCAAAAAGTGCTTGAAAACATATAACTGTACGGTTGAACGGCAAATAATACTTTTTTTCCCCACAAATACCCTTTCAAAAAGGCTGTGATTTTTTCACTTCACCGCACAATGGCAAATAAGCCCTTTTTCCTCCCAATACACCCCAAAAAAAGGCTTTAGAACATATAACTGCACCGCTGAACGGCAAATGATAATTTTTTTCTAACCACTACACCCCAAAAAACACTGTAATTTTTTCACTTTACCGCACAAATGCTAGTAAGCCCTTTTTGTTTTACCACTAATACACCCCAAAAAAGGCTTTAGAACATGTAACTGCACCACTGAACTGCAAATAGTTTTGTTCCCCACTAATACACCCCAAAAAAGGCTGTCATTTTTTCACTTCACCGCACAACCGTAAATAAGCCCTTTTTCCCCCCACTAATAGACCCTAAAAAAGGCTTTAGAACATATAACTGCACTGCACAAGGGCTAATAAGACATACAAATATTTCCTAGTAATACACCCTGTTAATGGCTGTATCACACAGCACTTTCCCCCCAATAGCAAGCAAAGTTTGCTGGAATTACGGAGGTATCATCTATTGCAAACATAAAAGCAGCAGATCAGATCATTCCTCCCTATCCTTTCCCTACACCTAGACTAATTTCTCTGTAAACTTGTAAATCGTTTTTTCAGCTAAGCACACTGGAAAATGGCAGAATCCAAAATGGCTGAGGCTATTTATACTGCTGTGACATCACAGTGGCTGGCTGGCTGCTGATTGGCTGCATGAATAGCATTGTGGGTGATCCCTAGTTTCCAGATTTCCTTGCTCCATGTCCTAACACGTGCAGCAGCTATTTTAAGCACAATGCCCCACCCATATGATCTGCCATATTAACTAATGCCAGTGCTGCAGTGCCACTGTGTTTACATTAAAACGCCTGCAGGGACAGGCTATAAAGACCAGAGCCACTACATTAAGCTGCAGTGGTTCTTGGGACTATAGTGTCACTTTAATGGGAGGTAAATTAAAGACTAGTGTCACGAATAATGTACTAGATTGCCTACTTACAACCAGATGAGGATGATGATGGATTCTAGCTGCAGTCTGGCTGCACTGGTCTTGTGTAGAACAGGCTCTCTGGAGGCTGTTTGTAACTGTGGTCACAAAAATCAATGTTCTGGGAGAATGGGAAGCAGCTGTATTTTTTGGGGCCCTTTACACAGCTCAAGGTCTCGGCCCCAGGGCCTGACAGTGAGTATGCCATAAGGCCCACCCATAAGTCCACCTACATTTTCCTCCCATGAGTTTGTTCACAGTGGGTGAAGTGTGTAGGGGATGTGTTGCTGTAGAGAATCTAATGTATGTGCTTATGGAATGTAGTGTACAGGGATACCAGTTTGGGTAGGTGATGCAGTGTATGTGTGTGTGTAGTGGATTGCAGTGTGTTTTCGTGTAAGGGATAGAAAGCAGTGTGTGTTTGTGTATAAAGGATGTATTGTGTGTTTCTGAATGTGTGAACAGAATATGTAAGGGATGCAGTGTGTGTGTCTGTAAAGGGTGCATTGAGTGTGTGTAAGGGGTGCATTGTGTGTTTCTGTGTGTGTAAGGGATGCAGTATGTTTCTGTGTATGTAAGGGATGCAATGTGTTTCTGTGTGTGTAAAGGATGCAGTGTGTTCCTGTGTGTGTAAGGGATGCAGTGTGTTTCTGTGTATGTAAGGGATGCAATGTGTTTCTGTGTGTGTAAGGGATGCAGTGTGTTTCTGTGTGTGTAAGGGATGCAGTGTGTGCTTCTGTGTGTGTAAGGGATGCAGTGTGTGCTTCTGTAAGGGGTGCATTGAGTGTGTGTGTGTATAAGAGATGCATTGTGATTCAGTGTGTGTTTCTGTGTGTGTAAGGGTTGCATTGTGTGTTTCTGTGTGTGTGTGTGTGTGTGTGTGTGTTTGTGTGCGTGTGTGTAATGGATGTCAATCCCCCCCCCCCTTGTCATTCTATTTCCCCCCCTTGTCATTCTCTTTCTCCACCCCCCCTCTTCTGATTCTCTTTCCCCCTTTTGTGATTCTCTTTCACCTCTTGTGATTCTCTTTCCCCCTCTTGTCATTCTCTTTCCCCCTCTTGTCATTTTCTTCCCCCTCTTGTCAGTCTCTTTCTCCCCCCCTCCCTCTAGTGTAGCGTGGCCTAGTTCTGTATGGATCCGTGTGTACAGGTGCTTTTGTTTCCTGTACCCGGGCCGACTGACAGGAAGTGCACACTGTGTGCGCACTTCCTGTCAGTCCTGCCGGGTACAGGAGACAGATGCACCTGTACACGCAGACCATACAGAGCATGTACAGCGACATACAGAGCGTGTATCAGTGACATACAGTGTACTTTTTCAATAGACGGTGTCCGCTTCTGACAGTGACATTACCAGTGCCACATCTCCAGTGTACCATGTGCAGTTAAAACATTTATCTGTGACATACAGTGTACTTTTTCAAAAGTGATGAGAGGCATAGACAAAATTAGAATTTGTAATATTTTGCAAACTTTTGGCCGAATATTCACCATAAATTCGCAAATTCGAGAATTCGTGATCACCAGTCATTATTTACTTGATTGCAAAAATCAGCAATGTAATATATTCGCGATAAAAATTCCCAATTAGAATATTCACGATCAATACTTAGCAGTAGGCAACTTTCCTATTGGTTGCTAGGGATGTTTCTAAGTGGCGATATAAAATATACTTAGAATATACGCGCTTAGAATTTACGCGATCAACACTATTCGCGAACACGAATATAAAGCACTATATTCTAAATATTTGCGAATTCTCGAAGTGGTGATATTCGCGATTAAAATTTGCAATTTGAATATTTGCACTCAACACTATTTTTCAATAGACAGTGTCCGCTTCTAACAGTGACATTACCAGTACGACATCTAAAGTGTAACGTGTGAGCTTAAAAAATGTATCTGTGACGACCAGTGTACTTTTTCAATAGACGGTGTCCGCTTCTGACAGTGACATTACCAGTGCCACATCTAAAGTGTAACGTGTGCAGATAAACATTTTATCTGTGACATACAGTGTACTTTTTCTGTAGACGCTGCGGACAGTGACATTACCTGTGGGAACCTTTCCTGTATAACGTTTCCTCATCCTAAATACCTGTGACATTCCCTGTAATTTTTTATTAGCCACTGGTGACAGCATTGACATTATCTGCAGAAAAAATGTGTGACTTTTCCACATCCCAAATACCTTTTAAAAAATGTTTGCGCATACACTTCCAAATCCTACGCTACTGTACGTGTGACATAGCATTTCAAGCATATATAACATTTAAAATGAAGAAGGCGAGCAGTAAAGGACAGGGAAGTGGCCGTGATGCTGATGGTGCACGCAGAGGCCATGGCCCTGGGTGCGTTGAACTTATGCCTGCTGCCAGACCACAAGAAAAACAATCATCCACCATACCTAGCTTCATGTCCCAGTTTGCAGGGCGGCATAGGACACCACTCTTGAAGTCAGATCAGTGCGACAAGGTGGTTGGTTGGATTGCAGCAGATAATGGTTCCAGTCAGTTAAGCACCACCCTGTCTTCCACCAAGTCCAGTCTTGGTAGCCAGGAGTCTGGTCAACACAATATTCACCCTGATCCTCCTTCCTCCCACCATGGTGAGTCTTGGCAAACAAGTGATCCCACACTCGGATATTCCAAGGACCTCTTTTCATCACCATTCCTTCATTTGGCCCTCTCGCCAGGCATGCTTTAAGAGGGACTGATCTTGTGCCCTGATTCCCAACCTATTGAATATCCACAGTCCCAAGAAGTCATCAATAGATTGATGAAGAGGATGAGACACAGTTGTCAATCACTGAGGTTGTGGTTAGGTCAACAAGTCAGGAGGTTGAGCAGAGTGAAAAAGTGGAAGAGGAGGTGGTGGACGATGAAGTCACTGAACCAACCTGGGAAGGTCGAAAGCAGAAGAAGGAAAGCAGTACAGAGGGGGAGGGATCCGCTGCACTGAAACAGGCTGGAAGAGGCAGTGGGGTGGCAACAGGGAGAAGGCGGGCCACACCAAACAGGCCCACAACTGTTCCATGGAGCACCCCCTTGCGGAAATCTCCCTTGCCAAGGGATAGGTGTTCCGCAGTATGGCGCTTTTTTAAGAAAAATGCAGACGACAAAAGAATAGTAGTTAGCAACCTGTGCTGTACCAAAATGAGACGGGGCGTGAACACTAGCATGATCTGCCACATGGCATCCAAGCACCGTAATAAGTGGGACGAACGCCTGGGTCCACAATCTGTGTCTTCGGGTCAAACCACTGCCTCCTCTTCCCCTATGTTACGTTCTGGCCAATTCCCTGTCGAAGGCGCAGGCCCGGATGCCTCCCGCCCTGCACCTTCGCAAGCACCATCAGCAACCACCTACACTTCCATGTCGCAGCGCAGCGTCCAAATGTTCTTACCCCAGGCTTTTGAACGCAAGAGCAAATATCCAGACACCCACTCACAGGCAATAGCACTAAATGTGCAGCTTTCCAAATTACTAGCCCTGGAAATGTTGGCATTTAGGCTACATTGGACACTGAGGCCATCTGCAGCCTGATGTTGACGGCCGTCCCACGTTACGCAGTCCCCAGCCGCCACTATTTTTTAAGGTGTGCCATGCCTGCCTTACACCAACATGTGTCCCGTAACATCACACTTGCCCTGACCAACGCAGTTACTGGGAAGGCCCACTTAATCACGGACACATGGACAAGTGCATTTAGCCAGGCAGGGACGCTACATTTCCCTGACGGCACACTGGGTAAACTTTGTGGAGGCCGGGAGCAAGTCGTACCCTGGGATGGCAAAGGTGCTACCGACGAAGGATTGCGGGCCCTACGTCAATCAGGGTTTCCGCCAGTACCTTCGTTATTGGCTCCAACTCCCACTTCTCCTCCTCCGCCTCCTCCTCCAGCAACAGGCCGTTCTGAAGCTGATATGCTTAGGGGACAAACAGCACACCGCCGCAGAGCTATGGAAGGGTATGATAGACCAAACTGAGCTGTGGCTCTCGTCACTCAACCTACAGCCAGGCATGGTTGTGTCTGATATTGGCCGTAACGTGGTAGCGGCTTTGGAGCTCGGCAAGCACACACACATCCCATGCCTAGCCCACGTCTTAAACTTAGTGGTTCAGCGGTTTCTCACAACCTACCCCAATTTGCCTGAGCTACTGGTGAAGGTGCGCCATGTGTGTGCCCATTTCCGCAAGTCATTGACAGCTTCAGCCGGTCTGTCATCGCTGCAGAAGCGCTTGGAACTGCCAGCTCACCGGCTGTTATGCGACATGAGCACACGCTGAAACTCGACGTTCCATATGTTGGCCAGGCTTTGTGAGCAGCAGAGGGCAATAGTGGAATGCCAGCTACAACATGGTCGTCGCCTTTCCAGTCAGCTTCCACTATTCACAAGCGAGGAATGGGCATGGATGTCTGACCTCTGTGAGGTTTTAAGAAACTTTGAGGAATTAACACAGCTGGTGAGCAGAGATAACGCTATTATCAGAGTAACCATCCCACTTCTGTGTCTACTCAAACGCTTGTTGTTCACAATTAAGGACGACGCTTTGCATGAGAAAAGGTGGAAATGGGGGAAAACATTACACAGGGTATTAGCCAGACCACTCTCAGTTTGTCTTCTCAGCGCAAATTGGACGATGAAGAGGAGAAGGAGGATGGGGAGCAGTAGACGGTTGCCTCCTCTACAGAGAGTAGTACCCATGGAAGTTTAATTCCATCTGTTAAGCGTGGGTGGGCAGAAGAGGAGGAAAAGGATGAGCAGACTGAGAGTCATCCTCCTGATGACGACAGCAAACTCTTGCATGTTGGTACTCTGGCACAAATGGCTGACGTCATGTTAGACTGCCTTTCCTGCGACCCGTGCATTTGAAACAACACGGATTACTGGTTGTTCACCCCCGCTACAAAGAGAACTTTTCATCTCTCATTCCTCGCAGATAATATTTTATATGGTCAGCTCACCAGCAGGCTCTCACCTACAACCTTTTATAGGGTCAGCTCATCTGCAGGCCCTCACCTACAATCTTTAACTGGGTCAGCGCTCCTACGGGCCCTTACATACAATTTGTTAGAGGGTCAGCTTACCAGCAGGCCCTCACCTACAATGTTTTACAAGGTCAGCTCACCTATAGGCCCTTGCATATAACTTTTTATAGGGTCAGCTCACCTGCAGGCCCTCGCATATAATGTTTTATAGGGTCAGCTCACCTGCAGGCCCTCACCTACAACCTTTTAGAGGGTCAGCTCACCAGCAGGCCCTCACTTACAATGTTTTACAGGGTCAGCTCACCTACAGGCCGTCACATATAATTTTTTATAGGGTCAGCTCATCTGCAGGCCCTCAAATACAATTGTTTAGAGGTTTAGCTCACCAGCAGGCCTTCGCATATCATTTTTTAGAAGGTCATCTCATCAGCAGACCCTCACCTCCAATTTATTACAGGGTCAGCTCACCTGCAGGCCCTCGCATATAATGTTTTACAGTGTCAGCTGACCTATAGGCCCTCACATATAATTTTTTACAGGGTCAGCTCACATGCAGGCCCTCACATATAATTTTTTAGAGGGTCAGCTCACATGCAGGCCCTCACATATAATTTTTTAGAGGGTCAGCTCACCAGCAGGCCCTCACCTACAATCTTTTACAGGGTCAGCTCACCTGCAGGCCCTCGCATATAATGTTTTATAGAGTCAGCTCATCTGCAGGCCCTCGGATATAATTTTTTAGAGAGACATGTCACCTGCAGGCCCTCACATATAAATTTTGGGAGGGTCAGCTCACCAGCATGCCCTCACCTACAATCCTTTACAGGATCAGCTCATCTGCACGCCCTCGCATATAATGTTTTACAGGGTCAGCTCACCTACAGGCCCTCGCATATAATTTTTTACAGGGCCAGCTCACCAGCAGGCCCTCACCTACAATCTTTAACAGGGTCAGCTCACCTGCAGGCCCTCGCATATAATGTTTTACAGGGTCAGCTTGCCTACAGGCCCTCACCTACAACCTTGTAGAGGGTCAGCTCACCAGCAAGCCCTCACCTACAATCTTTTACAGGGTCAGCTCACCAGGAGGCCCTCACCTACATGTCTAGTCTCACAATGCAAGAGTCTGGTCAACACAATCCTCACCCTGACGACACACTGATGGCACACTGGGTGAATGAGGCCGGGAGCGAGTCGGCTGCTGACACCAGACTTGCCCTCCAATAGATCCTCATTAAAGTACTTAAAGTTTACTCATTCCAATTACAGGGTCTAGAAAGAGTCCAGTATTGTTATTTTTCTTGCTACTTCCTCGAGTCGGGAATGGGTAATTTGCGCGCCTGCTGCCTTCCTTGGATGTGGTAGCCATTTCTCATTTCTCTCCGTAATCGAACCCTGATTCCACGTTACCCGTGGTCATCATGGTATGCGCAGAAAGTCGAATCGAAAGTTAATAGTACAGACATCCGAATGGATCTTCGCCATCACGGGGAAAAGCACTAGGCCCGATGTTATCTAGAGTCACCAAAGTGGCAGCAGGCCCTCGACCATAATGTTTTCGATGGTCAGATCACCAGCATGCACTCGCCCATAATTTTTTCAATGGTCAGCTAAGCAGCAGGCACTCGCCCATAATTTTTTCAATGGTCAGCTAAGCAGCAGGCACTCGCCCATAATTTTTTCAATGGTCAGATAAGCAGCAGGCCCTCAACCATAATTTTTTCAATGGTCAGATCAGCACCAGGCCCTCAACCATAATTTTTTCGATGGTCAGCTCATCAGCAGGCCCTCACCCACAATTTTTTCCATGTTCAGATCAGCTTCAGACCTTCGCCCATAATTTTTTCGATGGTCAGCTCAGCAGCAGGCCCTCAACCATAATTTTTCTATGGTCAGCTCAGCAGCAGGCCCTCAACTACAATGTATTAAAGGGTCAGCTCAGCATCAGGACCTCAACTATAATTTTTTCGATGGTCAGCTAAACAGCAAGCACTCAACCATAATTGTTTAAATGGTCAGCTTAGAAGGCCTTTGCTCCAAATGTTTTTGAGGTTCACCAGCAGGCCATAAATCATAATTTTTCAAGGGTGTGTAGGATGCCCTCCTTTATGTGTAACAAAGGGTGTATTGGAGTGCCTGTTCCTTGTAATTTTTGGCAGCCCTTTCACTTAATGCATAGGCTTTATGAGTGTAGGAATCCCACTTATGTGATATGCAGGTTGCATCGGAGTGCCTCTTGCTTGTAATTTTTGTCAGCACTTGCACTTTATATACAAGCAAATATACAGGAAAGAATGTTTCATAACAATTTTTCCTCTAAAAGCGATTTTATCTTTGGTTTTGTGCGCATTATTGTCAGTCTGTAAAAGTGGCATACTACTCGGACAACATCATTCCCAGTAGCGACCTGGGAGTCCAAGACAGACATCCAGACATCCTCCCCATGCTGTTCCTGAACCATTTTGGTGGTGTTTCCATCAATTTCTGACCTTTTCCTGTGAACCAGGCACCCTCCCTTCTTCAGCGCAGGGGGTGTCTGGTTTAATGCTCGGGTTCTCCCATTGACTTCCATTATACTCAGGTGCTCTGTGGAGCACCCGAGCATCCCCATGTGTTTGACCCGAGCACCCGAGCACGGTGCTCTATCAACACTAATTATATTATTATGTCTATTATATTGGCTGAGGCAGTGCATGTGACCATGCCCATACCCTGCCAGATGTAAGCAGTGCTGTGACTGGGAGAAAGAGTGAGAGGAGGCAGCATGGACCAGCAGAACGGTGTGGATTAGATAAGTATGAATCTTCTGTTTCACGGGCCATGCTATGGGAAAACCCCTTTAAGCTAAAATATGATACAAGTGATTGCATTTTTAAGTTGACCTTTTATTGTACATATGTTAGAGTTGCTGACTCTTTCCTCTGCACCAAACCTAAATTGCCTGCTTAAACTAGTTTGTTAATTACAGACCCATTTAAGTGATGACATTACATAAAGCATAATATTAAGCTATTATGACTCTTTTGGAGAAACCTACATAAATAAAGGCCCAGCACACCATATTCAGCTTATTACAAAACATCCCCTAACCAACATTAATATTCTTTTTCACTGAAAGTTTTATCATACAATGAGCATTATGCAAGATTTGAAAGTTACCAAGGTGTGATATACCTAGTTAAATTGCCTATGGCAATTTAGTGAAATGGCCTTCTGAATTTGTATGCTTGAGATTAGCATTCAAAGACTGAATAGTTTAAAAGCTAATCTATTTGTTACAGTGCGTGCTGCTTTATAGCGCACTTTCTGCATGCCAGCGTGAACATTCCCTTCTTAATGTATCACATCTGTTCATTGTAATTTAGTGATTATGTGGAAGCCTTCCTTTTACTCCTTGTTTATCAAAAAAAGGACAATTGGAGAGTTCATCTGCATTATACATAAATCAAGGTCTTCATTTGTAGAAATTCTTAGCAGATTTATCTTTTCATTTCAGATTTGCTAATTCTTCACCAAAAAAATTAAAAAATACATGTTTGCTTTGTCCAGAGTGCACACAAAGCTATGGCAAATAATTTATTAGGCGTAAACAAAATCACATGCTGGCATTGGATGAATGGAAGTCACGTGGTTCCAAAATGATTGAATTAAAGCAATATGCAATGTTTAGCTACAGTATGTACTGTAACTTGCTAACTACATTTGTATATATTATATATCTATCTATTGTTTTTTTGAAAATGAAGAAACTCTATGGCACTTCGAAAAAAAATGTGCGTGTATTCACCAGAAAGTGACGCTTCAGTCCTCTTAATGGGACCTTTTTCAGGCAGTGACTTGAAAAAGGTCCCATTGAGAGGACTGAAACGTTGCTTTCTGGTGAATAAACACACTACACACTTTTTTTTTTTTAGTTTCTTCATTTTATATTTTATATAGTTGGTGGGTCACCTCTTCAGCCGCTGGCACTCCATTTTTTACTATAATACTGTGGTGCTGCCCATCACATTTTTTTCCCCGTGTATTATTAAATGATTTATCTGTAGTGGTTTATCTATCTACTCTTATTTATCAAGGCCAGCACTCCACAGGACTTCTGAAGGCTTCTTGTCATATTTGGCATAAAGACATTAGTAGTTTTAAGCCCTTCATGTTGCAGTGATATTCAGTTTTTGCATTTTCATTTTTAACTCCCTGCCTACTCGGACCCCTATTTTTATTTTTTGTCCATTCATATAGCCTTATAAGGGCTTGTTTTTTGCAGAGCTGGAAAAAAATTCAAATGGGGTGGAATTGGAAAAAAATAAGTAATTCCTCCATCATTTTATGGCTGTAGTTTTTATGGTGTATGTGGTAAAACTGACCTATGCTCTTCATTTTCCGGGTCAGTATTATTAGAGTGATACCACATTTGAATAGTTATTGTTGTACTTCTAATAATTAAAATATTGGAAATGTTTTTTTTTTTTTTTCATTGCAATATTCTGACCCCGCTTACTTTCATATATTTACACTACATCAACTGAGCTTCATGACGGCTCATTTTTTGCAGGCAAAGCTTTAGTTTTCATTAAAAAATTTTAGCCATTTAGATTTTTTTATAGTATAGCATTAACTATGCAGGAAAATTACGTTTATATTTTAATAGTTTGGGCATTTTAGGATGCAGTAGTGCAAATGATCTTTAATTATTGTTTGTTTTTTGAGCTAGGGGGGTGATTAAGGGACTTAAGCATGCCATCTTTAGATCACTTCCCCTATACACTTCTTTGATTTAATACAGTAATTTATGGAATTTCAGTATATTCTTATGGAGCACTGCCACCTCCAGACATCTATGTGAGTATGCCTGTGATAGGCCTGGTAGCCTCTAGCAGCCTCCAGCCTATCACCAACAATGCACAAATCCCCTGATCTCAGCATGGGGAAACATCCTAATTTAAGATAAAGACAAGTAAAAAACGGATGTTGCTGTTGTTTGTTGAAATCTAACAGCTCCCAATGGACAGTTCTTGGTTCAAAGAATTTAACCATTTTTAATTCCACTGTCCATGCTAATGTGATTATTAAACTATTTGGACCTTATCAGGGAAGGGTTCCTTATCTAACAAATTACATATGCTCCAAAGAGCAATTATACACTACTTTTATCCCTGATATTAAAAATTAACTTTTATTATAATTAAATAAAAAAGTATCAAGTGAGCAATAAAGGATAAAATTACTGCCTAAATAGTAGCCAACAAAAGCCTGTAGAAAATTGGGCACTGAGCCACTGTAAGTGTGCACTCCCCACTCACTTGGCCCACTACATGCCGCTTGAGAGCTTTTAACTGTAAATATTAAAAAGTGTATAACTGTTGTGCCATATTTTCTCCACTTGATGATGACTGTCTTCACTGTGTTCCATGGTATATCTAATGCCTTGGAAATTCTTTTGTACCCTTCTACTGACTGATACCTTTTAACAATGGGATCACTCTGATGCTTTGGTAGCTCTCTGTGGACCGTGGCTTTTGCTGTGGGATGCGACTAAAAAAAATTCAGGAAACACCAACTAGAGCAGCTGAACTTTATTTGGGGTTAATCAGAGGCACTTTAAATGATGGCAGGTATATGCTGACTCCTATTTAACATGATTTTGAATGTGAATGCTTAATTCTGAAAACAGCTACATCCCCAGTTATAAGAGGCAACCATATTATTTTAGTTTTTTTTGTTTTGTTTTCTTCCCTCCACCTAAAAGATTTCAGTTTGTTTTTCAATTAAGTAGTATAGTTTATAGGTCACATTAAAGGTTGAAAAAGTTCTGAAATGATTTATCTTTGTCTCATTTTTTTACAGCACAGAAACCTGACATTTTAACAGGGGTGTGTAGACTTTTTATATCCACTGCACTGTAAAAAAAAAAATATATATATATAGTAAAACAAAAAAAGCACTGCAGCACTCCAATCATGTAATTCAATGGTGCAAGTCCTCAAACCACAGGCCAAATGGTAAAATATACAGCTAGCTATCCAAAAGCGAGGTATCACTCAAATGGGTGAATAAAGGCTGATGGGTGAATAAAGGGTCCACTTCTTCACATCATCCTGGAGTGCTGCCTCGTTTTTGGATAACTAGCTATATATATATATATATATATATATATATATATATATATATATATACAGTATATATATATAAAACGAAAAAAAATGGCAGCACCGCATAAACATGAATATACAATTGTGGGTGCAATGTCCAGGGACCAAGCCAAAAATCCACATGTAAAAATAGAAAAAGGACAGCACTCCACTGAAATAAAGTGAGTTATTTATTTACCCATATGGTGCAAAAAACCGCGACGTTTCGGCTCAACAATAGAGCCTTTCTCAAGCATATATATATGCAAAAATGAGGCAGCACCACCTGCAGATGACTGGGTGCAAAGCTCTTGAAAGGACAAACCAATCCAAAATAATGTAGCAATAAAAATAGAGCAGCACTCCAAAAATTGATAAAAAACAAATGTGCTTCTTTATTCACCCAGAAGGCATGGCAACGTTTCAGCTCCTATGCCGGAGCCTTTCTCAAGCCTTGAGAAAGGCTCCGGCATAGAAGCTGACGCCATACCTCTGGGTGAATAAAGAAGCACATTTGTTTTTTATCAATTTTTGGAGTGCTGCTCTATTTTTATTGCTATATATATATATATATATATATATATATATATATAACATGTAGATTACAAGCGTCGCTCCTTAGAATCACTGCACACTTCTCTTATTTGGGAAGTCACAGGGCTAAAACTGACCAAATAACTAAAGTATCAACTCAGCCTTACAGGTCGATGTTAGCGCCAAGAAGAAGCGCACTCCTTTTACACCGTCATCAGCTGATTCCACATAGATGTCTACAGAACCTGTAGAACCTGTACAAGAAGAGCCCCCCCGACAGAGCGGAGAGGGTGTCAGCAGTAAGTTTCTGTTAACGTCACAGATAAATTTGCCCTTCCTCTGATCCGTCAGAACAATAACCCACAAAAAAAGGATTTTGTCTGTGGAGCATCCGCCTTCACTCAGTCAGCATTTGCTCAATAACCCATCAGTATTGCTAATGCAAAATAAAACAGGAGAAGGGTCAAGATGGGTCAAATAAATGATGAGGGAACAGAAAAGGACAGAGGCAGGTTGAGGACAGGTGAGGGAACAGGGCCTGCTCCAGGGCCATGCCAACTAAGGGTTGGGTCTGACGAACCCATCGACTCTTGGCTGGGGGTCACTTGGGACGAAGTGACCCCCAGCCAAGAGTGATGTCACTTGGGACGAAGTTGATGACTGAATCAACCGTTTAAGAACCGCTGGGTTGCTGGTCAAAACTAGTGTTGAGCGCAAATATTCGCCTTGCAAATTTATGTCGTGAATATCGGCACTTTGAGAATTTGCGAATATTTAGAATATAGAGATATAGATTTGTAATTTTGAATATTAGTTTTTTTTTCCCACAGTATACATGATCCCTCCCTACTTCTAGCTTGTGTGCCAATGAGAAGGCTGCGATATCTGTCAGAGCTTAGCAATATCACTAGGAACCAATAGGAAACTTGCCTACCCCTTACTATATAAGAAAATCCCCAGCAGCCATTTTGTGCTGTTTCATGCAGTAGTGAGAGAGAGAGGAGTGTATTAATTGTGCAGTGCTAAATTGCTGTTTAATAATACTTCTGATGACTCATATATAATCCAGATAGTTAGTGGTAGATAGTGTAGCTGATAGGTTCCATTGTAGGTTGTTAGGTACATTAGTTAGTTAGCTCAGTCATTTATATATTCCAGATAGTAATTATGAGATAGTGTAGGTTAGTTAGTTAATAGTGCCCAGTGTGAGAATCGAACTCCCGACCTTCAGATGATGAGACTGACGCACTACCTGCTGCGCTAATGAGGCAACTGCTAAGTGCCCAGTGTGAGGATCGAACTCACGACCTTCAGATTATGAGACTGACGCGTTATCTGCTGTTGCCTCGTTAGCGCAGCAGGTAGCGCGTCAGTCTCATAATCTGAAGGTCGTGAGTTCACACTGGGCACTAGTTAGTTAATAGTGTAGCTGATTGGGTCCAGTGCAGGGTGCAGTATTTTTTAGATATAGATACAGTATAGTTTAGTGCAGTTGCTCTGTTTCAGTATCTTGCATTGTGTATTGGCATGCTCCTCTCTTCCTCCTCCCTCTGTTTCAGCTTCTACTTGGTTCAGTCTAGCCACTTCCTGTTTTCCCTGTCATGCATTGCTGTTTGTGTGTGCTCTAATTCTGAGGTGATTCTGAGGAAAATCTGAGGTGAATCTGTGTATCTCATCTTCTTATCAAGGAGATTATTAGAGGCATAATTATTTTACCATCTGGATTCCCTGCATATCTTGTAATACAATCTCTGGATTAAAAGACTACTTGATTAACTCCTGGGTGTCTGATGCGTAAACTGTAAGTGGAGGATGTCTGATTCAACAAGTCACCTCACAGATGCGTGATTTGTATAAGGCTGACATTTCGAAACGCCACAGTAAAATAATTGTCTTAGTACTCTCCTTCTCCCGCTAAGAAAATAATATTCTCCTCCTCCAAGTAATAAGCCATTATCATTTATCTCCGTTATGCTACAGTAATAAGAGTAATATCATATACTGCTCAGTACTGCATTCACTAGGATCGCAGAAACTTCTAGCAATTTCAGTTTCATACAGAATAGGGACTGTATTCAGCCTGTTTTCTGAGGTAAATATTGTCTGCCTGCTGTGGGCTATTAAAAGACTGAACCACCACTAGAGGTCGCTGTTGTGTTACAGATGGAAATGCAGGACACAGCTAGAAGGATTTCTAAACCCTCATCAAAAATGAAAGAGGCCCTCTTAACCGACAAAATTGAGATATACAAGAATTTATCTATTTCGTGGGAAAAGACTGAACAATGTATGGATGCAGCACATGGATGAGGCTATAATGAAGATCATTTAAAGGCCATGTGTACCAAATTGAATAAAACCTATAATAGTTTTAAGAGACTCTCTGAAAAATATTCTTCCCTGTTATCAAGTCTCAACTCAGAGGAATTCATCCTAGAATTAAAGACCCTCACTGCACTTAATGATGAAAGATATAGCAGATTTATGGCAGTCAAGTCAATGCTAGAGGACAAGATATCAAAACAATAGGAAACTGCGTCCCGCCATTCTAACCTTTAAAGGCACTCCAAGGCTTCATCCTGTTCCTCGAAATCTATTGCTCAGTCATCGCTAAGGTCTCACTCACAGCACTCTTTGCTGAGTACCTCATTGGTGTTGGCACGCGCAAAAGCAGCAGCAGCAAAGGTACAAGCTCACTGCATTAGAAAGGAAGCAGCCATTAAGGCACAAGTCGCAGAGACACAAGCGCTATCGCAAGCTAATCAAGCAGCTATACAGGCTCAGGCGCAAGCTATTAAATCCCAATCTCAAGCTAATCAAGCAGCTATACAGGCTCAGGCGCCAGCTATACAATCCCAATCTCAAGCTAACCAAGCAGCTATACAGGCTCAGGCGCATGCTATACAATCCCAATCTCAAGCTAATCAAGCAGCTATACAGGCTCAGACGCAAGCGACCAAAGCCAAGGCTGAAGCTGAGTTGGAGGTTCTACAAAAAGAAAGGGAAGAAGCAGCAGCCATGGCTGAACTCAGAGTTCTTGAAGAAGCAGCTGAAGAAGATGAAGCTTATCATCCTATGTCCAAGATATCTAATAACTCAGAAGGGCGTACCCTGCAATTTGTCCTAGACCAAAGCAATATCAATGCATTTGCACTAGAAGATTTGGCCTCTGCACGCCAGCCTGCTGAACTTATGCGAGTAGGAAAAGAGGCAGCTGATAACTATACAGTTGAGCCTAGTCCAGTGGACATTTCATTTCCTTTCAAACCTATGGCACCGTACACGGTATTTCAGTTGCCATTACAGACCAAGCCGCTTCAAAATCATCAAATCACTTTAAAACCTCCTGAGACTAGTTACATAGCAACCAAGACGCTGGCGCCAACATTACCAGATGTGAAGCCTTTATTTACGCTCAACCCAGCTGCCACTCCATTCCATCTTCCAACCCCCAAACATAGGGTATCAGATGGTGCCAACAACACCAGCGAGGGAGAAGTTCCCATCGCCATGATGCAGGAAAGAAATAACGAATCAGAAATCACTAAGTACCTCACTCTCAGGGACCTCATCAGTACTAGCCTTGCAAACTTTGATGATCGCCCAGAGAACTATAGAAGTTGGAAGGCCACCTTCAAGACAACAGTTCAAACCCTTGCTGTACCGCCTATGCAAGAACTTGATTTACTAATTAGATGGCTAGGTCCATGGTCGTCAAACTGTGTTAAGAGACTCAAAACTGTTCATATCTACGAACCAGTCAAAGGCCTTCATCTCGCATGCGAAAGATTAGAGCAGACATCTGGCGGCTTGGAAGTAGTTGAACGTGCCTTATTTAAACGACTATACGACTTTCCTGGATTATCCAATACAGACCGCCAAGGGTTCCAGGAATTAAGCGATCTTCTTCTTGAGTTTGAAATCGTCAAGGGAGACCCGCAGCTACGAGGTCTCAGCTTTCTTGATACCTCCCATGGTGTGGGCCTGATCGTGGAGAAATTACCCCTCAATATTCAAGACCAATGGGCAACAACAGGTTCAAAATACAAGGAGCAACATCGTGTTCCCTTTCCACCATTTTCATTCTTCTGTAAGTTCATCAAGGACTTAGCTAGAGCTAAAAACGATCCGAGCTTCAACACCTTGGGAACCAACATCTTTGGCTCTACTAAACAGAGACACGAGACTTTCAGTCCCAGAGAGGGGTCCCTAAAGGTCTAATTTCAGTAAAAAAGACAGGGTTTGTGCCCACTACTAACAATGGAAATGAAATCCCTAAGGAACCTGATCATCATTGCACTATCCATGATAAACCGCATCCTTTAAGGAAATGCTGTGTCTTCATAGCAAAGCCCTTTGAGGAATGTAAGGAGTTCCTAAGGAGTCATAATATCTGCTTCAGATGCTGTGCATCCACTGAGCACCTCGCCAGAGACTGTAAGGTTCCAGTCAAGTGTTCTGAATGTAATAGTGATCTACACATGTCCACTGTTCACCCGGGACCAATCAGGCGGAACCTAGAACCAGTTAATTGGCACAAGCCCCATTCCGATCAAGGCAGGGAGAGTCATGGAAGGGAGAGTGCCGACCGACCAACCACAACCGTCACGCCCAGATGCACAAAGGTATGTGGAGAAGGACCTGTGTGCGGTAAGTCTTGTTATAAGATTTGCCTCGTGGATGTGTTTCCTATTGCACAACCAGAGAAGACCATAAGAATGTATGCTATTCTAGATGACCAAAGTAATCATTCCCTAGCTAGCCCTAAGTTCTTTGATCTGTTCAGGATAGAGGGAGAGACTACACCCTACACCCTAGGACAGTGATGGGCAACGTGCGGCTCTCCAGATGTTGCAGAACTACAACTCCCAGCATGCAAAGCCTGTCTATAGCTATCAGCCTACTGCAGGGCATGGTGGGAGTCGTAGTTTAGCAACAGCTGGAGAGCCGCACGTTGCCCATCACTGCCCTAGGAACATGCTCTGGTCTTGTGACAACCTCAGGAAGAAGAGCAAATGGTTTCACCTTAAAGCCCATCAAAGGACATAAGAAACTCTCTCTTCCAACCCTTATTGAGTGTGACAAATTGCCGGACACAAGGGATGAGATTCCCACACCTGAAGCCGCACAGCATTACCCTCATCTCAGGAACATAGCCAGAGAGATTCCTCCCCTTGATAACCGTGCTGAGATCTTACTCTTGCTAGGTAGAGACATTCTTGAGGCTCATAAGGTCCTTCGCAATGGCCATTTCAACGCGCCATATGCCCAGAAACATACAGTGGGTTGGATCATCGTGGGGGATGTATGTCTGGACAGAACCCGCAGACCCTGCCAAGTACTCTCCTTCAGAACTGAAGTATTAATAGGGGGGCGAACTTCTTACTTCAGACAGTGTCCTAACCACTACTATGTGCAAAATATGCCTTGCCCAAATATTCTAAAAGCATCAAAAAGCAGCTTTAATTCCAAGGAGTCAGCTGCAGAAGATTGTTCCTGGACAGAAGGGCAGCTTGTAGAAAGGCCTTTAGGATTTCAATTGGAGCCCTCTTCAAGCCCTTCCCAGCTTTGCAGTCCTCACACAGTTTATCATAATGAATCCTATATCATCACTGACAACAAGCCTTCTGATTCATGTAGTTCTGATGAGATACAGCAGAAACTTGAGCCTTCCAGTCTACTGTTTGACAATGAGTTTAATTCTGAAAAAGAAGTATCTTCTGAATGTTCTATAAAGGAGGTTCCTTCAACACAGGAAGAGTTCATTTCAGATACTTTGCAAGAACCTTCAGTTCCATCTGCAGTTGTTGATTGCACTCAAGAGGATCACAGTTCTTCCCAGTCTTCAACGGATGAGCACCTTCATATTGCTAAGCCTTTTCTGAAAACCACAGGGAAAAGTTCACCACCACCAATGTCCTTGAAAAATACTGCATGTCAACAACCCAAGTCCGTATGTACAAAGACAGATCCCATTTTAGAAGTGAAAAGCAGACAAGAGCATTGACGTTCACGATCCATAGACAAAAAGCAATCTACATCTAAATCAGCCTCACAAAATAAGCGCTCTCACTCTAAATTGGTGACACAGACAGAGAAGTCACATTCTAAATCTTTGGCAAGATCAAGGAGAACCAAGTCTCGCTCAGCTTCTAATGAAAGCAACAGACAATCTCCAGTAATAAAAAAGAAGAAATCCACATCTGGGGTGCATATAAGATCACTCAAGAATAAACCAGAAAAGATAGGAAATATTCCTGTGCCATCTGGCGTTTTCAAAGAGCGCAACCTTTATAAGTTTCGGTGGAAGCAGGTACAACATCTCACCAGTCAGTTCTGGAAAAGGTGGATAAGAAAGTACCTCTGCCTCTAGCAAGAATGCAGAAGGTGGCAAGAACCAAAGCCTAATTTAAAGGAAGGAGACTTTGTTCTGTTAAGAGACAAACAAGTTGATCGTCTCGACTGGCCTATTACTAAAGTCGTTTCCAGTTCGGATGGAAAGAACTTCCATGTTGAGATTCCTTCTACCAGAGATGCTCATCATCTTCTAGGACTGTTTCCAGTACCAGCTCTATGGTCTGAACTGAAGACATATCCTTTTTTGGTTTGAATAAATGTTCATTGCATGTTTCCTTTTCAGGTTTATGGACATTATTCATCTGTCTATTCATCAGGTTTATGGACATTATTCATTGTTATTTATACAATTCCATTGAATGCATATACATAGTGATATCTACTGATACAAGACGGGGAGTGTTCTGTTTCAGTATCTTGCATTGTGTATTGGTATGCTCCTCTCTTCCTCCCCCTCTGTTTCAGCTTCTACTTGGTTCAGTCTAGCCACTTCCTGTTTTCCCTGTCATGCATTGCTGTTTGTGTGTGCTCTGATTCTGAGGTGATTCTGAGGAAAATCTGAGGTGAATCGTATAAGGCTGACATTTCGAAACGCCACAGTAGTCTTTTGCTGTCTGTTTAGTCTGTAAAACAAAAAAAAAAGTATTTTGCTATGTTTTAGGGTTTTGTGTGCTAGGACTGTCTGCATCTTTTGTCTGTGGAAAAAAAAAAGTCTTTGCCTATGTTTTAGTGTTATTGATTTGGGGATTCTTGTATTAGGGAGGGATTATTGCCTGTTTCTTTTGTCTTTGAAAAAAAACAAAAAAAAAACAAACAAACAAAAATTTTGCCTGTGTTTTAGTATTGGTGGTTTAGAATTTATTAGTGTCTATTTTATTTCAGTTTTGCCCCATTGTTCCCAACCCAATAAAGTTTGCCCAAACTCCCTTGTTATTTTCTTTCTCTGTTTTTTTTTCTGCCGAGCTGACAAGATAAAAAATTTTGTGGATAAGAGCCACAGCTCAGTCTGGTCCCTTATCCCCTGCCACAGCTCTGCGGCGGTGTGCTGTTTGTCACCTAAGCAAATACGTTTCAGCACGGCCCTTTGCCGCTTCCCCACTGCAGTGCTACACTGCTTCCAGCTACTGACTGATGGCTGACTGGTCCTGCAGAATGATAATTCAGAGGAAGAAGTGGAGGAGAAGGTGGAGGAGGAGTAGTGGGGGTTGTAGACACTAACGTAGGTGGTGGCGGAAACCCTGATGGAAGTAGGGCCCGCAATCCTTGACGTCGGTAGCACTTGAGCCATCCCAGGGTACGACTCGCTCCCGGCCTCCACAAGGTTCACCCAGTGTGCCGTCTGGGAAATGTGAAGTCCCTGGCCAAAAGGGCTTGTAATGTCGCTGCCACCACCGCCTAATAAAACATTACATTGAAGAAATGTCACTGATATTTTGGATGCACACATGTTATACTGGAGTTATAGTGCAGGTAATGTCGCTGCCACCACCGCCTAATAAAAAATTACACTGAATAAATGTCACTGATATTTTGGATGCGCACACGTTATACAGGAGATTTGGCATTTGTAATGTTGCTGTCACCACCGGCTAATAAAAAATGACACTGAATTAATGTCACTGATATTTAGAATGGACAAACGTTATACTGGAGATGTAGTGCATGTAATGTCGCTGCCACCAGCAGCAAAAAAATGTGACTCGATGTCACTGATATTTCGGATAAGCAAACGTTATACAGGAGATGTAGCGCAGCTAAGGTCACTGTCTGCAGCGTACACCGTCTACGGAAAAAGTACACTGTATGTCACAGATATTTTTGGGATGCGCACACATTACACAGGAGATGCAGTGCAGCTGTCACTGTCTGCAGCGGCCTAACTATTATTGCAGGCTATTTAGCGCAGGATGCGCTAAGAATAGATATTTCTGTCGCACTCAATAATCCTTAAAAGTTATTTTAGGTCTGTAAAGTTTTAGCAATTTAGCACAGGTTGCGCAAAAAATATACATTGCTGCTGCCACACACAATATTCCTTAACAGGACTTTTGGGTCTCTGAAAAGTTTTTCAACTTACAAAAATGTTATTTTACTCCCTACACTATCTTCCTTTCTTCAGCACAGCTCTCCCTGACTAATACTGAGCCGAACACGCATCATCGTCCCAATGTTCCAGCCAGCCAATCACTGTAATGCCAATAACCAACATGGCTACGGCATTACAGTGAGGGCAATACTTACCTGCACGTTAATTGGGTGCGTAGCAGCCAACAAACGTGCAGGGAGGAGACTCGAGCATTGCGCTCACGCACATGCGGTTTTCAGCCAAATACCGCCATGTGCCAAGCATCGAGATGCTCGAGCCGAACTGGTATTCGGCCGATCATGCTCGATTAACACTGTGGGGTATATAGTGTGAGGCAGGAAAGTGGATGTGCATTGTGCATGTGAGAAATTTCTCTGCTGTCCATACATACATGCTTCTGACATAGTGCTGTGATGTCACAACAATACTTAGTGCACTAATCAATAATATCTACTTAGACCTGATAAATTGTGAAGTTGTATATATTGCAAAAAGAAATTTGTATCATAAGTGACGATTTTCGCAATCGCAAATATTTTATAACACTCTATCTGCATACAAAGCGATTGTTCTGACATGCATATGAAATGTAATCAAATACACTGCTAAAATGTCAAATTACTTACAGTGGTCAATAGTTCTTCCTTATTGTCGCGTAAATTGCTTCCCACCATCTTTTCAAATCTTCTCAAACTTCGGGTAATTAGAAAACAGTTGCACAATTAGGCCACACCCCTTAAGCGAATATTATATTGCGATTTTCGCAATGTAAAAAAATAGTTTTCTAAGGTAGCGAATTCGCAATTATATGGCAAATATTCACCCACATATTCGCAAAATATCACGAAATAGAATATTGCCGCTCATCACTAGTCAAGACATGAACGCCAGATGACACTGGGAGCTCAGGCCTCTCGCTGCGACTTCTGCTGCCATGCCCCCTTACTCTTCTGTGACCTGTGCCTTTGCCAGAAACATTTAGGCCTCTGCCACTCCCCTGTGCAGGGCCTGGCACTTCTCTGTCTGACATACTGTTAGATAAAATAAATAAAAAGGAAATTGAAACACCCCAAAAAAGTCTGTCATTTTCTCACTTCACCATAGAACAGCAAATACTCTTTTTTGTGCCACTAATACACAGAAAAAAGGGCTTTAGAACATATAACTGCACTGCTGAACGGTGAATATATTTTTCTTTTGCCACTAATACACGACAAAAAGGGCTTTAGAACATATAACTGCACAGCTGAATGGCAAATAGGCCCTTATTTTTTCCACTTATACACGACACAAAAGGCTTTAGAACATATAACTACACCACTGAATTGCATATAGATCCTTATTTTTTTCTACATATACATGACACAAAAGGCTTTAGGACATATAACTGCACCACTAAACAGTAAATAGGCCTTTAATTTTTGTCCATTTATACACGACACAAAAGGTTTTAGAATACATAACGACACCAGTGAACGGCAAATATATATATGTTTTTTCCTCTTATACACTCCACAAAAGGCTTTAGAACATAAAACTGCACCTCTGAACGACAAATAGGTCCTTATTTTTTCTACTTATGCACGACACAATAGGCTTAAGGACATATAACTGCACTGCTGAACAGCAAATTGGCCCTTATTTTTTTCCACTTATACACAACACAAAAGGCTTTAGAACATATAACTGTACTGCTGAACCGCAAATAGGCCCTTATGTTTTTCCACTTATACACTCCACAATAGGCTTTAGAACATATAACTGCACAGCTGAACGGCAAATATATATATATATATTTTTTCCCACTTATGCACTCCACAAAAGGCTTTACAGCATATAACTGCACCGCTGAACGGCAAATATATATATATATATATATATATATATATATATATTTCCACTTATATACTCCACAAAAGGCGTTACAGCATATAACTGCACCGCTGAATGGCAAATAGGCCCTTATTTTTTTACCACTTATACACAACACAATAGGCTTTAGAATATATATAACTGCACCACTGAACAGCAAATATAATTTTTCTTTTTTCCACTTTTACACTCCACAAAAGGCTTTAGAACATATAACTGCACCTCTGAACGGCAAATAGGCCCTCATTTTTTCCCCTAAACAAGACACAAAAGGTTTTCGAATATATAACTGCACCACTGTACAGCAAATAGGCCCTTATTTTTTTCCACTTATACACAACACAAAATGCTTTAGAACAAATCACTGCACAGCTGAACGGCAAATATATTTTTCTTTTGCACTAATACACAACAAAAAAGGCTTTAGAACATATAACTGCACTGCTGAAGGACAAATTTGCCCTTATCTTTTTCCAGTTATACACTCCACAAAAGGCTTTAGAATATATAACTGCACTGCTGAACGCCAAATATATTTTTATTTTTTCCACTTACTGTATACACTCCACAAAAGGCTTTAGAACATATAACTGCACCGCTGAACGGCAAATATATTTTTCTTTTGCCACTTATACACAACAAAAAGGGCTTTAGAACATATGACTGCACCGCTCAATGGCAAATACTTATTTTTTTGTGAAACTAATACACGCCAAAAAGGGCTATAATTTTCGCACTTCACCACACAACGACTAATAAGCTCTTTTTTCCCACTAATGCAAGCCAAAAAAAATGCTTTAGAACATATAACTGCACCGCACAAGGGCAAATAAGACATATAAATATTTCCTTGTAATAAACCCTGTTAATAGCTGTATCAAACAACACTTGCTCCCCAATAACATGAACGGTTTGCTGGAATTACAGAGCTGTATAATGGCAATTTGGATCCCCAGTCAGTGTAGCAAGGTGTAATAGGATTGTTCCTTTTACCCATGCTGTAACCACCCCTACTGAACCCTGTTCAACATAAATTCTGTGGAATGATTTCTCCCTATCCTTTCTCTACACCTTGAATAATCTTTCCTAGAACTTGTAAATATTTTTTTTAATACAATGAAGTCTTTCCAAGCACTGTGCCTAGCACCTGCTGACGCCACTCCCTGAACTAAATACACTAGAAAATGGCAGAATCCAAGATGGCTGAGACAATTTATGGGGCTGTGACATCACAGGGCTGGTTGGCTGCTGATTGGCTGCATGCATGGCTTTATGATGATCCGGTGTTCCCAGATTTCTTTGCTCCATGTCCTCACATGTTCAGCAGTCATTTTAGGAAAAATTGCGATTAGTTACCACGAAGTGTGATTAAGTTCAGATTCGGTGCAAATCAAATTGTTCCTGAAATTCGGATTGAATTCCACTTCATCAACTTTGATTCGCTCATCTCTAATCCTTATAATGATGGTAAACAAAAGTGGTAGCTGTTCTTACTTGGCCTTTTTCCATTATTGGTTATGGATCGGGTTTTTATTTGTTTGATTTGATTTGTAAATTTATCCCTGGGATGTTAATATGCCATAATAGTGCATAAATAAATAGGTTAATTTAATGAGAAATATTTTTTTTATTTGCTTTCTCGATACAACAGGCTCAAACATTAAAATAAGAAAGCATTTAAGTTTTTTATTTTAGGCAGCTATCACAGCACATCAATAGTCTTCAAAACCTGGTTTCAGCAATTTTGAAGAAAAACATACTGTAGTTAGAGCCCTGCAACCAATGTGTTAATGAAATAACTGGAACAACTGGGACCTTGGTCATTCCAACATGCAACATCTTCAAAGTGCAACATTCTAAGTGCTGAGACCGAATTATACCAGAATTTAATATTATGGATATGGAATCCACCTTGTCATCACTGCCTACTGACCATCACCCAATTCTCTCCTCTCCAGGTATGTCTACTCTGAAGTTAACTGCTACATCCAGCTTTCCCAGAGTCTGATATCGTCCACACCCCTCCTGTTTCCTTCACATTGCTTGGTATGTCTACTCTGAAGCTAACTGCTACATCCAGCTTTCCCAGAGTCTGATATCGTCCACACCCCTCCTGTTTCCTTGACATTGCTTAGTATGTCTACTCTGAAGCTAACTGCTACATCCAGCTTTCCCAGAGTCTGATATCGTCCACACCCCTCCTGTTTCCTTCACATTGCTTGGTATGTCTACTCTGAAGCTAACTGCTACATCCAGCTTTCCCAGAGTCTGATATCGTCCACACCCCTCCTGTTTCCTTCACATTGCTTGGTATGTCTACTCTGAAGCTAACTGCTACATCCAGCTTTCCCAGAGTCTGATATCGTCCACACCCCTCCTGTTTCCTTCACATTGCTTGGTATGTCTACTCTGAAGCTAACTGCTACATCCAGCTTTCCCAGAGTCTGATATCGTCCACACCCCTCCTGTTTCCTTCCCATTGCTTGGTATGTCTACTCTGAAGCTAACTGCTACATCCAGCTTTCCCAGAGTCTGATATCGTCCACACCCCTCCTGTTTCCTTCACATTGCTTGGTATGTCTACTCTGAAGCTAACTGCTACATCCAGCTTTCCCAGAGTCTGATATCGTCCACACCCCTCCTGTTTCCTTCACATTGCTTGGTATGTCTACTCTGAAGCTAACTGCTACATCCAGCTTTCCCAGAGTCTGATATCGTCCACACCCCTCCTGTTTCCTTCACATTGCTTGGTATGTCTACTCTGAAGCTAACTGCTACATCCAGCTTTCCCAGAGTCTGATATCGTCCACACCCTCCTGTTTCCTTCACATTGCTTGGTATGTCTACTCTGAAGCTAACTGCTACATCCAGCTTTCCCAGAGTCTGATATCGTCCACACCCCTCCTGTTTCCTTCACATTGCTTGGTATGTCTACTCTGAAGCTAACTGCTACATCCAGCTTTCCCAGAGTCTGATATCGTCCACACCCCTCCTGTTTCCTTCACATTGCTTGGTATGTCTACTCTGA
Organism: Bufotes viridis; assembly: GCA_033119425.1. Lineage (NCBI taxonomy): Eukaryota > Metazoa > Chordata > Amphibia > Anura > Bufonidae > Bufotes > Bufotes viridis. The sequence continues at coordinate 63,738,917 of CM065594.1, read as the reverse complement.
AGCATTAATGTCTCTTTCCCTGCTGGATTTATTGAGTATTTGTTTACATTGACTATTTCTGTATCTGGTCCTCCCTTGATTAGGCCATAAGTAGCCCCCTCCCTCTTGTTCACACCTGATTGAACACTGAGTGGTATAAATCTAAGTTCTTAGGTCATTCCAGACCTTGGTCATTCCAACATGCAACATCTTCAAAGTGCAACATTCTAAGTGCTGAGACCGAATTATACCACAATTGAACCAGAAGGGACCCAAAGGTAACTACAAAAAAGTTAATGTAAACAATGTTTCACTTTTTCATCTTACTCTTCCCACTTTTCCTAAACCTCCTAAAATACCCCACATCCATCCTCCCAGCAAGGAACTATTCATATCTCCTCCATCTTACCTTCTCATCTGACTGATTGCACAAACTTGTTTGGCAATGTAAAACACTTCCTTCCCAAACACACACATATACCTCCTGCCCTTTCTTTTTCTCACCTACTAACACTTTCTCTGCTTCTCCTTATTGCTGGTGATATCTCACCAAATCCAGGCCCCCCTCAGCAAATCCCCACTATCACCTCTACCTCCTACTACAAATCTCATTCCACAAATTTCTGCAACCCCTTAAACCTAATAACCATTCCTCTCACCCCTGCTCCCTTGGCTCCTCTTTCAGGAGCATTATGGAACGCTCGCTCTGTCTGTAACAAACTCTCCTACATTCATGATCTCTTTATCTCTCAAAAATTTATCTTTCCTTTCTGGGTCTCACAGAAACATGGCTGACACCGTCCGACACCTCCTCCCCTGCTGCACTCTCGTATAGTGGATTTCATTTCACTCACACCCCCCGCCCTGGCAGCAAACATGGTGGAGGAGTTGGTCTTCTCCTATCAGATACCTGCTCCTACAGCCCAACTAACACATCCCCGCAGGAACCTTAAACATCTTGACTTTCACTTGCTCTCCGACTCTCTTCTGCCGCTCTCTTCAATTTTTTCCCTCCAAGACCCAGATACTGCCACCACCCTATATAACACCACAATAAGTGCAACTCTGGACACTATTGCCCCACTTACACACAACAAAACCAGAAAAATCAACAGACAACCCTGGCATACCGACCTGACCAAAAATCTCAGACAAGCTTCCAGGGCTGCAGAGCGGCGATGGAAGAAATCCCATTCTAAAGATGAATTCACCGCATACAAGCAATCCCTCCTCATTTTCAAATCCTCACTTGCTGATGCAAAACAGGCCTACTTCTCATCTCTCATATCTTCCCTATCCCACAACCCAAAACAACTTTTTAACACCTTTAATTCTCTTCTCCGTCCACCAGCGCCCCCACCCTCTCCTCTCATCTCAGCTGAGGATTTCGCCACATTCTTCAAACAAAAGATAGTCAACATCAGAGAAAGCTTCAACACACAGTCTCCACAGACCCTCCACACAGCTGCTCTGTCCTCTTCACCCAAAACCAGCTTCTCCGCTATTACAGAAGAAAACTCTCCACTCTACTCTCCAAATCCCATCTCACCACCTGTGCACTTGACCCAATCCCATCCCACCTCATCCCTAACCTCACCACAGTGTTTATTCCAGCCCTAACTCATCTCTTCAACCTATCACTAACTTCTGGTCTCTTCCCCTCTGCTTTTAAACATGCTACAATTACACCCATCCTCAAAAAGCCATCACTTGACCCATCTTCTTTGTCCAGTTATCGCCCCATATCACTTCTTCCATATGCCTCAAAGCTACTTGAGCAACATGTCCATTCTGAACTGTCCTCTCACCTCTCCTCCTGCTCCCTCTTTGACCGGCTACAATCTGGCTTCCGACCCCACCACTCAACCGAGACTGCCCTCACCAAAGTCACCAATGACCTACTACTTGCCAAAACCAAAAACATTACTCTGTCCTCCTTCTACTTGACTTGTCCTCTGCCTTTGACACTGTCGACCACTCCCTTCTGTTACAAACTCTCTCATCTCTTGGCATCACTGACCTGGCCCTCTCTTGGATCACATCATACCTCACAGACCGGACATTTAGCGTCTCCCACTCTCACGCCACCTCCTCGTCTCACTCCTTCTCTGTTGGTGTCCCGCAAGGCTCCGTACTAGGACCCCTGCTCTTCTCTATCTACACCTTCGGCCTGGGACAGCTTATAGAGTCCCATGGTTTCCAGTATCACTTTTATGCTGACGACACACAAATCTACCTCTCTGGTCCAGACATCACAACCTTACTATCCAGAATCCCACAATGCCTATCTCGCATATCCTCCTTCTTTTCCTCTCGCTTTCTAAAACTTAATATGGATAAAACAGAATTTATCATCTTTCCCCCATCTTGCTCACTCCCCCAACAGACATATCTATCACAATCAATGACTGCACACTCTCCCCGGTCAACCAAGTCCGCTGCCTTGGAGTGACCTTGGATTCTGCCCTCTCCTTCCGACCACACATCCAAGCCCTTTCCACCACCTGCCGTTTCCAACTCAAAACATCTCCCGCATCCGCCTCTTTCCTCAACTTTGAATCGGCAAAAATGCTTATACATTCCCTCATCATCTCCCGCCTAGACTACTGCAACATTCTCCTCTGTGGCCTTCCATCTAGCCTCTCGCACTCCTACAATCTATCCTCAACTCTGCTGCCCGACTAATCCATCTCTCCCCCGTTACTCCTCTGCATCTCCCTCTGCCAGTCCCTGCACTGGCTCCCCATTGCCCAGCGAATTCAGTTTAAAATACTAACCCACACATACAAGGCCGTCCACAATCGGTCCCCTCCCTACATCTCTGAGCTACTTCCCCGATACATCCCCACACGCAATCTTCGATCCTCACAGGACTTCCTTCTCTCCTCTCCTCTTATCACCTCTTCCCACACTCGCCTCCAGGATTTCTCCCGTGCATCCCCTATACTCTGGAACTCGCTACCCCAACATATCAGACTCTCATCTACAGTGGAATCCTTCAAAAGCAACCTGAAAACCCACCTCTTCAGACAAGCCTACGACTAGTGACACTGCTGCTTCTATACCGCCATGACCAGCTTCACCCACGCCTACTGTCTCCATCCCCCATACCACGTAGATTGTAAGCCCTCACGGGCAGGGCCCTCTGTCCTTCTGTACCAGTCTGTAACTTGTCTCGTTCATGCTTAAGGCTATTGCATTATTATGTATGTGCACCGCTTATGATATGTACAGCGCTATGGAATGAATGGCGCTCTAAAAATAAATAATAATAATAATAATAATAATAATAATAATAACACATTTGAAAAATTATTTCCTTTAACTTTCTAGGGATAAGAAGTTTGATGTTATTGTTTAATTTATTTTTCTAAGCAAGAATTGGATCAAGAGACTTTGTGGTCACCATGCAGATTTTCTTTTCCGTAAATAAATTTGACTTTCCCTAGACATTTTGCTCCATGCTACAAATGAACACTGATTCGGTATGACTTTGCTTTAACTTTGATTTAACCTTTTTATTTTCCTTTTTGTTGTTAATGGCCTCCACTTTGTACATAAATATCAATCCCGAGGACATTTATGCAATTTGATGTATCATTTGTTCGCTGCTGATTTACTGCATTCTCTGTTGCTGAAGTAATTGGGAAGAGAATACCTCAAAAAGGATAAAAAAGAGGTGCTATGAAGCAGGTTTGTTCACTTAATCTTTTGTTAGACAAAGGAGCCTACAAAATATAATATTTATAATATTGAGCAGCTGAAACGTTGCGGAGGTGTAATAAAAGATCCACGTTTACTTTGGAGTGCTGCCTGTTGTTTCAACGTATATATATATATATATATATATATATATATATATATATATCCTACAACATATAAAAAATACAAAAATATATATATTAAGAATCGATTTTGCCAACTCAAAATTCGCTTTTTTTTAGATTCTGAATTTTTATACTGGGCTATGTTAATTCTGTAGAGAAACACAGCTCAGAGATTGACAATTTTCAGCCCCATAGGGCAACGCTTATCTAAAAATCTTCAGTCCCTGTGCTATGTTCTGCTGTGGAATTCAGAGAACATTTCAGAGCATAAATAATGGTTTGATGGTTGATTTTGAGAAGCGGGACGTTTCCATTTATTTTAATGGGGGGTATAGTAAGCACAGAAATTATCTCTATTTCGTAGATTCGAGTCTGAATATCTTCCACTTTTCAATATTTAATATAATATATAAATAATTCCTTTTAATTAATTCTTATTAATCGTAAATGCATCTCGAGTTGTACAAAAGTCATTAAATTCAATTAAGTACATTAGAACACATCCATCAATTTATATATATACAGTTGTGTTCAAAATTAATCAACCCCCACTGAAATTGAGTGTTTTGGCCAGTTTGACATTGATTTTGATCATTTCAGTCATCTTGTTTACAATTAAATCAAAGAGGCACTTGTAAGTCAGACAAATATAACATAACATTTATAATGAAATAACCACAAATGTATTTTCTGTGCTCACATCATTATCAGCTTTATTCAATCCCCAAGTGACATTCAATCTTAGTACTTAGTACAACATCCTTTTCCAGTTATAACAGCTTTTAAACATGAAGCATAGCTTGACACAAGTGTCTTGCAGCGATCTACGGGAATCTTCGCCCATTCTTCATGGTCAAAAGATATGGGCCTCCAGTTCAGTCACATTCTTAGGCTTGCACGCTGCAACTGCTTTCTTTAAGTCCCACCAGAGATTCTCAATCGGATTTAAGTCTGGTGACTGCGATGGCCACTTCAAAATGTTCCAGCCTTTAATCTGCAACCGTGCTCTAGTGGACTTGGAGGTATGCTTGGGATCATTGTCCTGTTGAAAGGTCCAACGTCTCCCAAGCCTCAGATTTGTGACGGACTGCATCACATTTTCATCCAATATCTCCTGGTACTGAAGAGAATTCATGGTACCTTGCACACGCTGAAGCTTCCCTGTACCTGTAGTAGCAAAACAGCCCCAAAGCATGATTGACCCCCTGCCATGCTTCACAGTAGGCAAGGTGTTTTTTTCTTCATAGGCCTCGTTCTTCCTCCTCCAAACATAGTGCTGATCCATGGGCCCAAACAGTTCTAATTTTGTTTAATCAGTCCACAGAACACTATCCCAAAACTTTTGTGGTTTGTCCACATGACTTTTGGCATACTGCAGTCGACTCTTTTTATTCTTTGGAGACAGCAAGGGGGTGCGTCTGGGAGTTCTGGTATTGAGGCCTTTATTACGCAGTGTGCGCCTTATTGTCTGAGCTGAAACTTCAGTACCCGCATCTGACAAATCTTTTTTCAGTTCCTCAGCAGCCACATGGAGACTTTTCTCCACTTTTCGCTTTAGGTAGCACACAGCAGTCGAAGTCAGCATCTTCTTTCTGCCACGACCAGATAGCTTTTCAACAGTGCCCTTTGCCTTGAATTTGCGAATGATGCTTCCTATGGCCTTTACACTGGAGTGCGCGGTGCAGCCTGCGGGAAACACTTTGGACACTGATGTACAATAAGAAACAGGATAAACATACTGCAAACGTACTGTGACATGAACTGCAATGCATACTGTGATGAAACCAACCTCACCACTGGGCATTGGAGAAGACTGATTGCCCGCCTCCTCCCCTGTGACTATGGCCCCTGGGAGATTATACCCTTTTAAACCAGCATTTGGGCATATTGTATTTTATTATGCTGCTGCTGGCCCTTTAAGAACCATCTGGGGACATACTGTGGAGTTACTGTGTGGTCGCCATTTCATGTATCAGAGACACATGGTGAGAACAATGGATGGCAGCCATTTAACTCACCTGTTTAACTCTGCCTGTGATAATTATATTAACCATTGTGTTCAGTAATCATATCACAGGCAGAGGTGAGGATTTTGTCTGGGAGTGTCTGTGTGTATTGTACGGATTGATTGGTTGTATTTCAAAACCCTGTGGGCCATACTATGTTTGTGGTTTGTGAATAAAAGAGGCTGTATGTGCCAGTACAGGCAGTTCCTGCTTGACCCACAAAACAAAGTGTCGTCTCGTTATTGGGGGGTGGATTTATGGTATGCTGTTCCAGTTTGACTGCTAGGAGTGTAAACCTATTTGTATGGTTTTTCCTATTCGGCTGTTTACAGCATTCATATGCTCCTCAGATTTGGTGGTTGTGGTGTCGGCTAGAGTGTTTGGAATCCTCAAGAAGCGCTAGGAGCATCCTTCAACGGAGGTACCCAGTCGAGGTGCCCGTCGATCCGTTACACATACCTCTATAGCTAAAGATGTTCCCCTTGAGGACAACCCATGCCGATTTGTATTAGAGAATATGGACCTCAGATTGAGAGTCACTGCTTGATAGAGTGGGGTTGCAAGTGTGGGATTTTACTCTGGACCCATCCCCTCTATGAATTAGCAGCTTTCCCTCTAATAGTTGGTTTACCATGCATTACATGTATCAACAGTTTGTTGGGTGTTCTCAGGAGCTAGACTAGTAATAATCAAGTGAATTTATTTAATCACTGCCTCTTGCCTTCACAATCCTTCATTTGTTTGCATCTGTAGTTACTCAGCGATCTAAGGTATCCTTCCTGGATTTCTCCTTTTGGCTCATCTTTGGAGCAATGCACAGAACGGAAAAGGCATTTTGGCTCATTATGCATCATACAATATCCAATAACTACACCGGCAACCTAAATCACACGGTAATTATCACCATATGCAGAGGGGACTCACCCAAGGGTAGTGTATCCAAACCGGGATGGCGTTACCACAATGCGCGTTTCGGCACGTGTTGGGGTAATGCCATCCCGAGTACCAGCTGAAGATGTGGATGAAAGAAGGAGGACTTGGCATCAGATGTGTGGCATCAGGCAGGTGGCATCATCAGAATAGTAGCTGAGGCAGGTAGCCAGAAGAAACTGGACTCTTCTATCAAAGTTTTGGTGTGGCACCATGGATCATCTAGTCTGATGCATCAGGCATTGGTGGTGATAATCCTGGCCGATCCACGCCTGATTCATCTTGACAAATGACAGTCTCTCCACATTTTGGGTGGACAGGGGAGTTTTTCTTGGGGTAACTATGGCCCCCACCTCACTAAACACCTGCTTTGATGCCACACTACTGGCCGGGCAGGACAGCTTTTCCAGGGCAAACTCTGCTAGTTGAGGCCACAAATCCAGTTTGGCTGCCCAGTAGTCCAGCGGATCTTCAATGTGGGGTGGCAGGGTCCTGCTCCAGGTCTAGCTGATGATGAATAGTTTTTCACTAGGCGGGTGAAGAAAGCTTCTCATCAGTGACTCTAGACTCAAGTTGTTGCTGATGGAGCTGGAACTGCTCCTATCCCCCCACCCTGCCACAGCTGCCATGGCAGAGTAACATTAGCACAAAGGGCCCCCCCACCCTGGCCAGACCTGCGAGAGGATGGACAATGGCACATATAGGCAGCGGCCAACTGACTACATAGGATGTGTCTATAGTAGTTCAGTTTGTCCTCCCTCTCATCAGGTGTAAAAAAGGCCCCCATTTTGGACCGGTAGCTAGGGTCCAACAAGTTGGAGAGCCAGAAGTCATCCCTCTGCCTAATGGTGACAATTTGGCTGTCACTACGCAAGCAAGTGAGCATGCATTGGGCCATTTGTGCACGTGACTCGGAGGGACTCCCTGCCTCCATCTCCACTGCATACTTTCACGGTGTGTCTGGGTCCTTTGCCTCAACTTCCTTATCACCCTGCAGCTCCTTCTCCTCCTCTCCTGTCACCTGTGTAGAAAAACCACCCATTTCGCTACACATCGCTTGTGGTCCAATGTCCTCCTCCTCCTCCAGTTCAGCCACCACAGGGTTCATGTGGTCATGAGATCTAGACGCCACGTCTTCAGTGCCCTGACGAGCCAGATTTTCCAGGATCTGTTTCAGGACATGAAGCAGTGGAATGACATTGTTCATCCTGTAGTCCTGGTGAATGACAAATAACGTGGCCTCCTGAGCAAACAGCAGGTGTCATGCATGAGCTGCCACTGGCTGACATCAAGGTTACACAGAGGAGTACTCTTGTCCGCTTGGATCATCAGGAAATCGTTTATGGCCTTTCTCTGTTCGTATAGTCGGTCCAACATATGGAGGGTGGAATTCCAATAGGTGGAAACGTCGCATATTAGCCTATGTTGGGGATGCCATTTTGCTGCTGCAGCTCAAGGAGGATGTGCTTTGCGGTGTATAAGTGGCTGAAGTGCATGGAAAGTTTCTTGGCCATTTTTAGGATGTCTTGCATATGCGTGGAAGACTTCAGGAACCGCTTGACAACCAGATTGAACACGTGTGCCATGCAGTGCTCATGGCTCAACCATTCTTGATGCAGTGCTAACACCATGTTCTTCCCGTTGCCGGTCACCATGTTTTCAATTTTGAGTTGTCGCGGAGAAAGCCAGGATTTGATTTCTTGTTGAAGGACATGAAGCAGTCCCCCCCCCCCCGTGTGACTCAGTTTGCCCAGGCAAATGAGTTGCAGAACAGAGTGACACCGCCGAGTGCTGCACATGTGGTATGCTGAAGGGGCACTGTGAATTATCCCTGCAGTAGGGGCTGACGACACGTTGGAGGATGGGGAGGCAGAGGCGACCATTGTCGCAGGACCAACGGCGTGACAACGTGGAGGCGGAATCCACGTCACCTGGCCAAGTTGCTAGTGTGGCTGTGCAGGAACCACATTCACCCAGTGGGCCTTAAAGGACATGTATTGTCCCTGACCGTAGTTACAGCTCCACACGTCGGAGCTGTCGTGCACATTAACAGACACCGACAGGCTCAAGGACTGGCCCACCTTCTGTTCTACATGTGTGTGCAGGGCTGGTACTACCTTTTTTGCAAATAAACTTCGGTTTGGGACTCTCCACCTCGGATAAGTACAAGCCATCAGTTCTCTGAAAGGTGCAGAGTCCACCACTTGGAAAAGGGAGGGAATGCAGCACCATCAACTTGGACAGGAGCACGTTCAGTTTCTGTGCCGTTGGATGAGAGAACGCATGCTGTTGTCTCTTGGCAATCGCTTTGGTGATCGATTGCTGATGGAATGACTGACAAGGAGTAGGAGGGCAAGTTGCAGGAGCATCAGGACCAGCAGATGATGGGAAGGACAGACAGCTCCCTTCGGCTGAGGTGGTGGAGCCTTGACGGCCTGAAACTGGCTGCGTGCCACTGGGCGACGCAGCGGTTGCTGCGGCAAGCTGGAACACCACATCAGAGCCATGGTTCTCCCAGGCCACTTTATGGTGACGCTGCATATGTTGACGCAGGGCCGTGGTGCCAACATTAGAACCCTGGCCATGCTTCACCTTCTGCCCAGGGATTCTACATATGGCCATGTTCACCTCATCCGGTGGCACCCCCAACACTACCCACTGACTGACTGCTAACGCCGCTGCCTCTGTGAACCCGTGCACTGCTACATCCCGGTCAGGTAGGCTTCTGCGAAGCGTGTGGTCTACCCCAGGCAAGTTTGGCTCTCGACCTCCCACTGCTGACTCCTGGCACGCTAGCGACTTGCTGGCTCCACCGCTGCCTCAGAGGCAAGCTACCACCCTCTTCTCTCGATGATGATGATTCCCCTTCATCACCTGGCTCCCAAGTGCGATCAGCTACATCATCATCATCAAATACTGTCTGCATGTCACTGATGTCCTCCTTAACCGTCTCTGGGTCAGGAGCCAGAGCGCCAACAATGCCAGATCCCCCGCCACTCTCCTCATTACTACTTACCTGCCTAGTGGAGGAAGCAACGGATGTCTCCTCGACAACTTGGCTTGCCAGTAGCTTCTGCTGACAGTCTTCTAGTAGCTTGTCCTCACTGTATAGTGGGGTTGAGCCCACAGCATTTAATACGTCTTTTGCTGAGGGGACAGAAAAGGACAGATGCAGTTTGAGGACAGATGAGGGCACAGAGCCTGCTTCCAGGCCATGCCAACTAAGGGTTGTGTCTGACGAACCCACTGACACTTGGTTGGTGGTGTCTAATGTCACTTGCGACAAAGTCGAAGTTTGAGTCAACCATTAAAGAACCGCTGGGTTGCTGGTCAAGGCACGACTGCTAGCTGACACTGGGAGCTCAGGCCTCTCGAAATGACCCCTGCTGCCACGTCCCCTTACTCTGCTGCGACCTGTGCCTGCGTCATAAACATTTAGGCCTCTGCCTCTCCCCTGTCCAGGGCCTTGCACTTCTCTGTCTGACAAACTGTTAGATCAAATAAATTTATAAAAAGGAAATCAAAACACCTCAAAAAAGTCTATATTTTTCTCACTTCACCACACAACGGCTAATAAGCCCTTTTTTCTCCACTAATACACACAAAAAGGGCTTTAGAACAGGCATGCTCAACCTGCGGCCCTCCAGCTTTTGCAAAACTACAAACTTCTAGCATGCTCAAACAGCCTACAGCTATCAGCCTACAGCAGGGCATTGTGGAGGTTGTAGTTTTACAACAGCTGGAGGGCCTGCAGGTTGAGCATGCCTGCTTTAGAACTTATAAGTGCACCGCTGAACGGCAAATATATTTTTCTTTTGCGACTAATACACAACAAAAAGGGCTTTAGAACATATAACTGCACCGCTGAACGGCAAATATATTTTTATTTTGCCCCTATTACATGACAAAAAGGGCTGTAGAACATATCACTGCAGCGCTGAATGGCAAATATATTTTACTTTTGCCACCAATACATGCCACAAAAGGATTTAGAACATATAACTGCACCGCTGAACAGCAAATATATTTTTCTTTTACCACTTATACACACCAAAAAAGGCTTTAGAACATATAACTACACCGCTGAATGGCAAATATATTTTTCTCTTTCCACTTATACACACCACAAAAGGCTTTAGAACATATAACTGCACCGCTGAGCGTCAAATATATATTACCTTTGCCACTAATACACGCCACAAAAGGCTTTAGAACATATAACTGCACTGCTAAATGGAAAATCTATTTTTATTTTGCCACTATTACACGACAAAAAAGGCTTTAGAACATATAACTGCACCGCTGAACGGCAAATATATTTTACTTTTGCAGCTAACACGCCACAAAAGGCTTTAGAACACGTAACTGCACTGCTGAATGGCAAATATATTTTTCTTATTCCACTTATACATGCCACAAAAGGCTTTAGAACATATAACTGCACCTCTGAACGGCAAATATATTTTTATTTTGCCACTATTACACGACAAAAAGGGCTTTATAACATACAGTTATGTTCAAAATTATTCAACCCCCAATGCTGTAAAGGGTTTTAGGGAATTTAGTGTACATTAGTAATTGTGTTCAGAATGAAATCTTACAAGGACTTTTTAAAGAACCAAATGCAACTAAAATGACATCAATTGTTTTTGTAATACAGTATTAAATGTTTTTTTTTTGTGATTTCTTCATTGACACAATTATTCAACCCATTAAAGACGACCACTCTTAAGAACAGAGGTTCATTCAAGTGTTTTCGATCAGGTATTGAAAACACCTGTGGATGTCAAGGAGCAGCAATCAAGCATAATAAGCACCAATTAGGCAGATTTAAAATGACTGTGATACTCAGCTCCTTCTAGACATTTACTGGTGTGTTTACAAACATGGTGAAGTCAAGAGAATGGTCCAGGAAGACAAGAGAAGAGGCGATTTCTGGCTATAAGAAGATTGCAAAGATGTTAAACATACCAAGAGACACCATAGGAAGCATCATTCACCAATTCAAGGCAAAGGACACTGTTGAAATGCTACCTGGTCATGGCAGAAAGAAGATGCTGACTTTGACTGCTGTGTGCTACCTGAAGCGCAAAGTGGAGAAAAGTCCCTGTGTGACTGCTGAGGAACCGAAAAAAGATTTGTCAGATGCGGGTACTGAAGTTTCAGCTCAGACAATAATGCGCACACTGCGTAATAAAGGCCTCCATGCCAGAACTCCCAGGCGCACCCCCCTGCTGTCTCCAAAGAATAAGAAGAGTCGACTGCAGTATGCCAAAAGTCATGTGGACAAACCACAAAAGTTTTGGGATAGTGTTCTGTGGACTGATGAAACAAAATTAGAACTGTTTGGGCCCATGGATCAACGCTATGTTTGGAGGAGGAAGAACAAGGCCTATGAAGAAAAGAACACCTTGCCTACTGTGAAGCATGGCGGGGGGTCAATCATGCTTTGGGGCTGTTTTGCTTCTACAGGTACAGGGAAGCTTCAGTGTGTGCAAGGTACCATGAATTCTCTTCAGTACCAGGAGATATTGGATGAAGATGTGATGCAGTCCGTCACAAACCTGAGGCTTGGGAGACGTTAGACCTTTCAACAGGACAATGATCCCAAGCATACCTCCAAGTCCACTAGAGCATGGTTGCATATTAAAGGCTGGAACGTTTTGAAGTGGCCATCGCAGTCACCAGACTTAAATCCGATTGAGAACCTCTGGTGGGACTTAAAGAAAGCAGTTGCAGCTCGCAAATCTAAGAATGTGACTGAACTGGAGGCTTATGCCCATGAAGAATGGGCAAAGATACCCGTAGATCACTGCAAGACACTTGTGTCAAGCTATGCTTCAAGTTTAAAAGCTGTTATAACTGGAAAAGGATGTTGTACTAAGTACTAAGATTGAATGTCACTTGGGGGTTGAATAAAACTGATAATGATGTGAGCACAGAAAAGACATTTGTGGTTATTTCATTACAAATGTTATGTTATATTTGTCTGACTTACAAGTGCCTCTTTGATTTAATTGTAAACAAGATGACTGAAATGATCAAAATCAATGTCAAACTGGCCAAAACACTCAATTTCAGTGGGGGTTAAATAATTTTTAACTACACCGCTGAACGTCAAATATATTTTTCTTTTGCCACTAATACACAACAAAAAGGCTGTAATTTTAGCACTTCACCACACAACGGGTAATAAGCTCTTTTTTCCCTCTAATACCAGACAAAAAATGCTTTAGAACATATAACTGCACCACACAAGGGCAAGTAAGACTTAGAAATATTTCCTTGTAATAAACCCTATTAATGGCTGTATCAAACAACACTTGCACCCCAATAACAAGAACGCTTTGCTGGAATCACAGAGCTGTATAATTGCAACTTGGGTCCCCAGTCAGTGCGGCAAGATGTAATAGAATTTTTCCTATTACCCAGGCTGTAACCTTCCCTACTGAACCCTGTTAAACATAAATGCTGTGGAATGATTCCTCCCTATCTTTTCCCTACACCTTGAAAAATCTTTCCATGATCTTGTAAATCGTGTTTTTAGCATTATTATGTTTTTTCCATCACTGTCCCTAGTGCCTGCTGACGTCTCTCCCTGCACTAAGTGGACTGGAAAATGGCAGAATCCAAGATGGCTGAGGCTATGTATAGTGCTGTGACATCACAGGACTGGCTGGCTGCTGATTGGCTGCATGTATGGCATTATGGGTGATCCCACCTTCCCAGAGTTCCTCGCTCCATGTCCTCACACGTGCAGCAGACATTTTTGGAAAAAATTAGATTTGTTACCATGAAGCGTGAGGACATTCGGATTCAGTGCAAATCGAATTTTTCCTGAAATTCTGATCGAATTCCACTTCGTCAACTTCGATTCGCACATCTCTACACCTATCCTCAACTCCCCATCCTTGCGTATGCTGCAATTGTGCAGCTATGTAATTTTTTTTCCATAACAGATCTCTAAAGACGCCCTCCATTATTTTGAACAAATGCTTAGGGAGACAAACTGGGGCATTTTGCAAGACATATAGTAATTGTGGCATTAGGATCATTTGCACGTCCCATGATTGATAAGGGCAATTTTATCCAGGCCTTCACCTTCCATTTCATTCTCTCCAAGAATGGCATGAGATTGGAGGCACAATAATCAGTAATCCATATTCCTAAGTATTTGACCGTGTCTACACACGGAATTGGTATATTCGTTAGACCCCTCCTATCCTCCTGGGACGACAACAGCGTCAAGTCCGACTTTGTCCAGTTATGTTATGTTATGTTTATGTTATCAGCATAAAGTGCCACTTTTTCTTCCACCACTGCATATTTAAAACCATGTATCTCAGGCTCATGCCATATGAGGGTGGCCAGCGGTTAGATAGGAATGTCAAACTATAGGGGCGATAGTGGGCATCCCGGTCTAGTCCCCCTTTATAGCCTGAAACTGCATGACCATTATTATGCACTTTAATTCAGTAGGAGTTGCATATAATAGATTAACCCCGGACAAGAATGTAGGCCCGAATCCCATGTTCCTCTGTATGGCCCACAGGTACCCTCACTCAATGCTATCAAATGCTTTAGTAGCATCTAATGACATCCCTGCTTTGCCAAGGGGGGCACCCGGGGCTGCCTGCAAATTCAGGAATAACCTCATCAGATTGACTGCTGTGAATATGGATGGCTCAAATCCGGATTGATCCGGGTGTACCACAGACGTTATGACCCCTGTCAACCTGTTTGCCAAAATTTGCGGCAGAACCTTTAAATCAGCGGTGAGCAGAGAGATCGGTCAATAGGACTCGGTGAGAGCTGGGTCCCTTCCTGGTTTAGGGACGACAATTATTATAGCTTCATAGAATGAACATCACCAAAAAGTAGAAAAACCTCCATTAATTATGAAAAATTATATATTTATTAATTACACAAGATGAAAAATCCAATACATAAAATAGCAGCAAATTATATCCCAAAATGAGGACAAGGAGGAGGACTACAGAGTCAGTCAGCCATTAGTGGTAAATAGGAAAATGAATAGTTAACCCATAAGACCCCCAAAATAATCAGAAAACCAGGGCAGTAATAACACAGGGTATATACATCCCTAGTGGGCACAAATGGGAAAAGAAATATGGAACAATACTAGTGATAGCACATCGACTTCGCAGCCTCCACCCAACACCGTTTCGCCACACAGGCTTCTTCCGGGGATGATAGCATCAATGAATAAAGCAGGTAGACGGCCCAACTATTGCTCTTCTTTGAGCACTTCCAATAAATTGGGTTGCAGATTATCTGCCATGTTATTGTATACCTCTACTGGCAACCCATCAGGGCCTGGTTCTTTTTTATTTGCCATGCCCCCACTGCTACTTTCAGTTTCTCCAATGTGATAGGTGACTCGAGCCGATCTCTCTCCTCCCCCAATAGGCTTCGCAAATGAACATGACTCAAATAGTTAGACATATCCTCAGCAATATACGTCCCTCTTGTTTTATATAGGTTGGTACAAAACTGACAGAACACCCTCAGAATGTCAGGTGTCTCAGTAACTGAAGAACCGGTCTCCTCTCCTACTATATGTGCATATGATGATTCCTGTTGTGCTCTAGCCACTGTCGCCAGGAGGTGACCCACTTTTTCCTCTTCTTTAAAGTAGATTTGTCTATGGACATTTAGGGCCTCCTGTGCCTCTTTCCAGTTCGCAAGGGACACTGGAGATGGGGCAGCTATATGAAGCACCTCAGTTTCCATCAACCTACGTTTAAGCTCCTCTCCTAAGGCTCTAGTTCTAGTTTTAACCTTGGAAATCTGCCTAATAAAGGTACCTCTTAAGAATGCTTTCAGCAAATCCCATACTACTCCCAGTCCGGCCAAGCCTTCATTAAACTATAGAAATTCCCTCACTTGCTCCCACCATGTTTACAAGGCTGATCCAGAATGGATTTATCTTCCAACTTCTATGTCCCTGTCTCTGTGCCACTCCCATACACAAACTGATGGATAGAATAGAATAGTCTCATATCACTCTGGGGGAGTAGGAGCCCTGGTAGACCCATGGTAACACTGCCATTTGGATTTCTCACCTGCCATAAGTCCAACAATCCCTGCTCCTCCAACAGCCTCCCAAATGGAGTCTGAGGATCAGCTGGGAGAGGCTGTCACACAGGGAACTTATCCAATACAACATTCACATAATTTTTATAATCCCACCAAAGCAGTATAGGCAGATGTGATAACTCAACAGTGAACACCAGTGCCTTGGTTAGTACCGAGCTAGAGAATGGGTGGGGTATATACAAAAACATAACAACACACTCCTATAAATCTTTGACTTATGCATTGGGAAAGGCACATCTTTATGAATAAGGACACTCACCCCCCTAGAGTACGCTGAATGGACTGAGTGATACGCCCATCCCACCCATCTTCTACCCAGCCACTGTATAGTATCTAGAGTCATATGTGTTTCTTGCAGGCCCACAAAAGAGGGCAGTTGTGATTTCAACCTATTAAATATTGCTGTGCATTTGGTGAAGTCCCGCAGACCCTTGACATTCCAGAAAACCAAGTTTATAGTCCCCATGATACCAATATAGACATCTCCTGACCAATGATATGATACCCCTCTTTACTCAACCAGACGGCTTGATATCCATATAACCAGTACGAAGCCACACGGTAAGCAACTCCCCCTCCCCCCCCCAAACAAAAAAATACAGATAGCTATATCCAACTCTCTCGCGAGAGGTGGGGCAATTACTTATCACCCAGCAAACAGTGATGAAAGAGATATAAAACAGTATAGCATAGAAAAGCAATAATTTGTAAAAAAAAAAAACTCACATAAGCAGTGATAAGCGATCCCTGGTCACTAGTTCAGGCGACCCGTCCCACCGCAGGCAGGTGGATGAACCCCTATTACCCACCTTTTAACAAATACTAAGCCAGACCCACATCCAATGTGAACTGTCAGCCACATCATAACTGTTGCTGACTTGTATAATACAAACTATCTTGTAGAATACAAACTATTGCAAATTTTGGTTTACAGTACTTGGACATGTCCCTATGTATGTCATCAATACAGGGGAGGAAATACAAGTGGAACACAGAAATGCATAATCACATGCACCCCACTGGTAGTGCTATTGTCTACAATGTTCAGGGCGGTGTAGGAAGGGAACCAGCTACATTTATACTCTGCTTAGAAGCCCTGTGCAGATGGGCAGGGAGTGCTTAATCTAAAAGGAGGCAGCTACCCTCCAAACACACTGCAAGAGAATTTAGACTAGCACATCTAAAGTCACAGGTGCACATCCATAAGGTTTAGTTAATGTACAAACAGCAAATAAAATGTGGCAGCATGCTGTTATACATGCAATCAGTAGAACTAAGGATTATATATTATTCTGAATTACCTACTATACATGAAAATTCAGCAGAATATATAGCTGGTTCCTACACCGCCCTGAAAATTGTAGGCTTAAATTAGGCCCAGGAGAGGCAGTTTTGTTCCTGTATTCTCATAGGAAGTTTAGGACCTGCGATGATGTTGTCATTAGAGGTCCTGCACTGCTTTAACCTCTAAACTAAATTGATTATCAGTGCAGTTCCTGTTCCTGAAACTGATGTCATCGCAGGTCCTTCAGGTTTCCTGGGCTCAGAACTGCCTTAAATGCTGCAGAGTTTGCACCATCAGTTCAGTTCCTGTCTAATTATGTCAGACGACCCCGACAGAACGGCCTGGAATCTACTGTACCTGGAAGGGCAGATTACCAGTCCAAGCTTGATTTTGACTCTGTTTTCCCCTTCTAGATTTATCACCCTATATTCTCTATATAAATATCAACATTTTCTCTTTAGTTACTTGCTGATATTATAAAATGGTTAAGTTTATAATAACTTTTTAAAATGTATATTTTGTTTTTATTAAAGTTTGCCTAAATGTTCATATGAACCCATTTCTGTTACAAATATTTAAATGTTCTGAATATTTCTAATATGCCTCTTTAAATAATTTAAATTATATGTGGCAAAATATTGTTTTTCATTAGTGCATCATGCTGTCCTTAAATAAATAGCCCACTTTGAGCATAAAGGCGTATTATTTTGATGATTCGAGGTACACAATTGCTTATGATCTCTACCAAATAAGTAAAAAAAAAAGGAAACTAAAAAAATATCCTGTTTGATTATATATTTTGAGCATTTATGCTTGTAAAATCCACAGGAACCTTAAATTGCAACAGCATGGAGTTACAGGCAGAACAATAAGCTATTTTTAATTAAAAACACATTTGTATTAGTTTGTACAAAGCAATAAAGGTCTGTCAACAAAAGTTGTGACAGCAGTGGCCTGTATTTTCTTGATTTGGTAGCATAGACTCGCTAAACTCTCCCTCCACCTCCTTCCTTTGAGTCCAGCCACCAAAGTAGCTCTGTCCCTCCACATAGGCTGTGTCTGCTTCTGGCTGGCTTGGCCTCTCTGTTCCCATAGGGCATGCACATAGTAATGGCTGCCCTGTAGTACTGTATATGAGGCACCTTCCCCATTTGAAGGTGCCTGAGCAATCTAGTGTCCTGCAAAAGTGCTGTTTTACATTTGTTTGCTCATGTATCACCTTCTGTCTGTTTCCTGAATTTGACCCTTTGTTGCCTAACGTGACTTCTGTCTTATCTCTGTTCTGACCCTGAACTGTCTGCACTTATCCCAGACTGTTTATCAGATTACACAAACTATGCCTAATTGATCTACTGTAGTTGAATTATTTGCAAAGCTACTGTTGCAATATGTAGCACCTCTTTACATTTCCTCTCTAATTTCCAAGTATGCCTCTACATGCAAATGTCACTCTTCCAATAACTTTTTTCTCATATTTCAATGGGTCAGATCAGCCAGATAAGATATCCTGATATCCCAATATGCTACTATTGAGGAAGAAGGCCAACTACTATAACACTTATGCTGCACCGCTCCCCATCAACTTCCTGTGAATACAGTATGCTACAATACATGGTGTAATGTATGTAAATATATAATATTAGAGATGAACTAACCTGTTGAGATTCGATTGGGATCACGATCGCCAAAAGTTTGGTCGGAACCGAATCGATTTGTGCCAAACCAAAGTGTCTCTAATTGCTCGGGAAAATGGTATATAACACCCTCTAGTCTCCTAGGATTTTTAGGAAAACTTTCATATATTTTTTAGGAATTTTTGCTTTTTCCCTCGCTCCCCCCTCAAGTTCTCGCAATGACAGCAATAGTAAATCATGTCTGAGTGATATTGAAATACATAGCTATGGGTAAACGCATGTTTCATGACGTTTAAAAACAGCATTTTTAAAATCATACCACGCTGGCACATGTGTTATGTTTTTTCATATTACAAAGCTTATTGGGGCAGATGATGTTTAAACACACACAGTGTTATGAGATTTTTTTTTTGTAAGTACCGTAGCTTGTTGGGGCACCTAGTGTCCAAAAATTATGCCTAGACAGGGTCAGAATGCCAGCCTATATGACACGAACAAGTGTTAGTTTTTTAGAAGAAAAAAGTGGCTCATTGTGAAGCAGTCTAGAAAAATTCTCCTTTTTTAATTGCGAGCAGCAGTGCTGTGTGGATTTGGGAAGGGTACGGCTATAGTGGCATGTGTGATGCATGGAACATACAAGGCAGTAGATCGTCTGTCTATGCAGGCTCGGACTGGCCCACAGGGGTACAGGGGAATCCCCCGGTGGGCCCCTGAGCAAGGTGGGTCCCTAGTCTCCCACCCCTTGCACATGTGGCAAATAACACATTATATTTATAGCCCTACATACATATATTCAATGTACAGCACCTCAACCAGCATATGGTCATATAAAAAACTAGTTAAATTATTTATTATATTTGAATGTATCTGTACGGTGGGCCCCCAAAATAAATTTTACTGGTAGGCCCTAGGTACCCCAGTCCGATACTGTGTCTATGGATAGTAGAAGTAATAGTAATAGTAGTGGTAGTAGTGGCAGATGAGTGGTGTTAATAAAGGTGGCACTATGGGATTAGCAGCGAGGAGCAGCAGCTAAGACGATTGGTGGCAGCAAAAGCCATATGGTACATGTTGGCAGGCAGACAGCAGCATGATGGAGGCAGAAACAGTCTTATGGAAGATGATGGTAGGCAGACAGCAGCAGTGGTATAAAGATGTGTGTCATGATGTAGGCAGTAGTAGCACCGGTACAGAACATGATGGTCGGCAGGCCTCAGCAGTGGCATAGTGGTGGTGGTAGCATGATGGAGGCAGCAGCAGTAGTTGTACTTAACATGATGGTAGACAGGCTGCAGCAGTGGCATGATGGTGGCAGTGACATGATGGAGGCAGCAGCAGCAGCCTTACAGAACATGATGGTAGACAGGATGGCAGGCAGACAACTACAGTGACCAGATATAGTCAATAGCCCCAACCAGAGGAGTGTGAAAACCCTCTCTGAGATGACACTGGAGGCTGTGCAAGATCGAAGAAAAATAGTGTGCTTTGCTACTTCAGGCAACTATTCCAGTCTGCCTGCCCAGAAATTCAAGGGGAGAGAGAATAGGGTATTCGTCAGACATTGGTCAGAGTGTACTGTTGGTAGGCCTGAACCTGGTCATAGAGGTAGAAGATATGGGCTTGTCTGCAGAGAGGCGTAGCATGTGGAAAAATTGCTTTATTACATTGAGGAGACCGAACTTCTGTTGCTACTGCTACTGCGGCTTCAGCTGCTTGTGGCAGCAGGAAGGGAGGGACTCTGCAGGGGGCGGAGAGGTGCCCCCCTTTCAAACATGCTGGCAGAAGGCGTCTGCTCGCTGAAAGCTGCGTACAAAGCGTTGCCTGGTAATAAAATAATTTGTCTTCCCTTTTGTAGGAAAACATGATTCCACCATTTTGCTTTGATAGCTAGGGTCTTAAATGGGTTGTCTCAGTTCAGAAAATAGCATTTATTATTATTATTATGCTCGTTTCCATGATTATGACCACCCTGCAGTTCATCTGTTGTGGTTGCGCTTGCACACTATAAGCAAAAGCACAGGCCTATTTAGTGGCCGGAACCGTGGAAGAACACAGGCCAGTGCTTTTTCCTATAATGTGCTAGCATGACCACCACAGATGAACTGCAAGGTGGTCATAACCATGGAAACAAGCAGCACATAATGTGATGGAAAAATGAATGCAGCCAGCAAACAAAGCAATATGGATAATAACAATACATTAGTAAGTAGACTTGTATTAACTTCGGCAAATAGCATAGTAATTGCTATTTGCTGAAGCGAGACAACCCTTTAAAGCATGGCTATCCAGTAATCATCCGACTGCTTGATGTCAATGATACACCTGTCAGTGCGTAAGCAGGTGAGCATACAGTACATCATTCTGGCCAGTATGCCCAAGGAGCCAGTGTAGTGCCCTGGAGCAGGGATGATTTGAAGTCTGGACATTTGTGGAGATTTCACCCTACTTCCCCTATGCAAAGTCATCAACTAACTTTGTTTCACTTTAAATTGTTAATTTTCACTGTTTAATACTGTGTAATTGCAAATTGTATGATTGTTGAGATCATGTTAATTTGCACTGTATTTGCAAGGCAATGTGGAAAGGGTTAATGAATACTGAGAGACATTTGGGACTTTCTAGCTAAAAACGAGAAGCTTGTAATTTTCCAGAGTTACCATCAAGTTTAAAGAAGACGTTATGTTATGTTTTGGAGGGAAAAATCCAGACTCGCTTACCACCAAAACCAGACGGACTGGTCTTTTGGATGTCTGAAGGCTTATTTTTTCGAAAAACTGCTATTGAAGTTCTAATGCAAGACTATGAGAGACACTAACAGTGTTAACTGTAACACTGTATTTGTTTGGGCTGAGTTTCTTCCTCCCACTAGAAGCTTCTAGTTTAGCTAGAAACTGTATCTAAGGAGCCAGAGCCCCTAGTGTTCTGCAGTTAAGGATTAGTGCTTAGAAGAGACTCATGCCAGACTGCATGGGTGACCAGAAGAAGACACTGAGATGGGGTTGCAGATGGGGTTGGGTACAGCCACTGCATACTTTGTGAAGTGGTCTGTCATAACTACACAGTACCAGTGTCCCGAGGTAGAGTATCCAATCTGCATATAATCATCAGAAGCTCTAGGGACGCTGAGGTCCGGTTGGCCTGCACAGAAGCCCGCTGTTCAGTACTCTAACTCAACCCGCAGGGTCGACACTTAAGTCATGCCTCAGCCACCATGTCGGACAGATCTGGACAGTATACCAGCCATTAGAGCCACTTGAACGTTTTGTCTCTCCCAAAATGGGCTCTGCTTTCATGGGCTTCCCTGGCGGCTTCAGGTCCCAATGACATGGGGATGACAATCTGTTGTTGGTACTGTAGCTCTGACTGTAAGTATATGGTTCGGCAAAGAAGGCCCTGGGTAACGGTTGACTTATCCCACTGCCTCAACAACTTTTGGCCCTCTGGGGTTAGACGGGCTCGCTCTTCTGGCTGCAGCCAGATCTTAGCCCAAATCCATTCTTTCACTTTCCATAAGTCTGGGCAGCCATTCTGGATTCTCTCCCAATCGGCCAATGTCTTTCCGAGCACCAGGGACATCCCGGACTCCATTCCACTTGAATGTGCCATGTCCTGGAACACGGGTTATCGACGAAGGTCAGGAGTTTCAGTATCCTCCAGCTCCTCATCGGCACTCTGAGCCAACAACCCTACAGGAGCTCGTAAGAGTGCGTCTGTGTTGCTGTTCTTCCTACCTCACCGAAACTTGATGCAGTATTAATACTTAGAAAGGCGAGCCAAACACCTCTACTCATGTACACAGAGTTTGGCATTCTTCAGATGTGCTAACAGGTTATTGTCCATCATCACGGTCCCCTCTGCACCTGTCAGGTACTCCGCGAACTTTTCGGTCATGGCTCACACCAGCGCCAGTAGTTCCAATTTAAAGAAGCTGTAGTTGTCAGGGTTGCGCTCTGATTCCCTCATAGACCGGTTGCCATAAGCAATGACTCTCTCATGTCCATCCTAGACTTGGGATAACATGGCCCCCAGACCATGTAGACTTCCGTCAGTGTACAACAGGAATGGGGTGTCAAACCGTGCATAAGCTACAATCGGGGCACTGGTCAGCGCCTCCTTCACTGCTTCAAAGGCCTCTTGTTGTCGGGATCCCCACTCGATGGGGCGATTTGGGACCTCCACAGTGCCCCTTAATAATTTGGGATCATAAAATTAGAAAATTTGGGTATGTAACTGGTCAGTCCCACAAATGCCCGCATCTCTCTCAGTGTACGCAGCTGGGGCTACTACTGGATGGCCTCCACCTTGCTGGGGGCCGGCTTTACCCCCTCCTTGGTGACTACATGTCCCAAATACTCGATCTGTTGCCGAAACAGTTTGCACTTCTTTGGCTTGATCTTGAGCCATGGTCTTGTGGCAGTCCTAGGACCTGCCGCAACTTCTGGAGGTGATCTTCAAAGGAGGCCCCAACACTATGTCATCCAGGTATATCAATACTGACTCGAAGTTGAGATCCCTCAGGCAGTGCTCCATCAGCCGCTGGAATGTTCCCGGGGCATTGGACAGGCCGAATGGCATCCGTTTGAACTCATAGAGTCCCATAGGTAGAATGAAAGCTGTCTTCACTTTGTCCTTCTTGGCCACAGGTACCTGCCAATATCCACTGGCCAGGTCAAGAGTCGAGAAGAACTTTGCATGGCTCAGGGCTAAAAACGACTCCTCAATCCGCGGAAGTGGGTAAGCATCCCGGACGGTCTCAGCATTCAGCTTCCGATAATCCAAGCAGAACCAGAGACTCCCATCATTCTTCAGCACCAAGACTACTGGAGCAGTCCAAGGACTTTGACCCTCTTGGATCAACCGGTTTTCCAACATGCTGGCTACCATATTCTTCACCTCCTGGTACATTTTAGGTGGGATTAAACAATGCCTGATCCTAAATCGGTGCCACATTACCAGTGGGGATTTCGTGTTCAATGGAGGAAGCACACCCGAAGTCCCCATCATGTCGCGAGAATGCCTCTTGAAATTCCTAGAGGGTGTCTTCCAGCAGCTTCTGTTGTCTGGGAGTAATAATCTTGAAGTCCACCCCCATCCGGGCCATGATCACTCGACCATTCCACTCTGCTGTCGGGGTCTCCCTTTGATGAACCTCTACAGCATAGGTCCAGGCTGTTCTCCTATCAGACTGTACGTGAAACTCCGTCATTGAGGAACATCCCCTTCGAACACATAGACTTTGGCCAGCACGGTGTTTCTGGGAATGGTCAGCTCACAGTCTTCAACATTGAGGCAGCTTACAGGCACACACCCATCCTTCACAATGGTAAGGGCCACGGGCTACCAGTGGACAAGTCTGCTTTTCCTCTTGATAAGTGGGCTTGATCAGGAACTCCTGTTCATTCAGTAATTGTCCAGCTCCCACGGGCAGCATCAATATTCGTTCTTGTCGAGGTGGGATCTTCACCTGGGTCCTCCGCGGCACCTTCACATCTCCAATGTGCCGACCGGATATGTTACTCTTTTGCAGACTACAGCTCCTCACCATCTGTTGTAAAACCTTCTGGGTCGGCCGGTGTGTGGTGGCCAGTTACCAATATTTTGGCCCTTCTTTGGAATAGAGTTTATGGTTCAGGTCTCTCAGTACATTCATACCTAGGGTCACGTCCATTCCTTTACTGGACGGATGGTCCACAAGCACGACCACCTTCTTGCCGACATCTTTCCCAAACAGTCGGACCCACAGACGTTCCCGTCTTTGGGCTCCATCATTTGCCGGAAGTGACTTTCAAAGAACTCCAGGGGCATAATGGTGCACTCTGACCCTGTATCAACTAGGCAGCTTACCTTCTGGCCTTCCAACTCGGCTTCCATAATGGGGCTTAGCTTCTGGTGTACCGCCGCAGTACGCCCAGTTATTGCGGCAGTCGGAAGTTTAACATCGGCTCCAACTTCATCTGTTCTGGGCACTTTCTGGCCATATGGCCGGATTGTCGACAAGCCCAACAGGGGGGCCCTCTTTTGACGTGCCCCCGCACCTGAGTTATCCTGGGTGGAGTGGCGTTGGGCGCTGGGGTCATTTCCGGAGGCCGGGGCGATCCTGCCTTCATCTGTGACACTTCCAGCCAGAGTTCTTTCAAATTCTGTCCGCAGGGCCTGGACCACATCCTTTAAGGAATCAGAGTCTTCAGATGCAGACTGATGTCCTGTAGCATGGGTGACACTCACTACTCTCGCCGTCACAGGCATGTGCTCTTCCTCTCTCCACGGTGGCTAGGTAGACACTGTAGAATGTCATGTCGGCCACCGTCCAAATCATCTCTTGCAGCTTGTCCTGTAAGAACTTGTTGGAGATCCCCACTATGAACTGATCTCTTAGTAGCCGGTCCACCTCCCGGAAAGCTTCCATGGCCTCTGGGTCTGGCCGCTGTATTTCATTGAGCATTTCCTTTAGGGCATTGGAGTACTGCATCAGGGTCTCACTCTCTCACTGTGGTCGGTTGAAGATGTGGCTCCACACTTCATACCATCACTGTCCATCTAACGTCACCCTCTAGAGCTCCCAACGCAACCTCTGCCTTCAGCTCGTGGGTCAGGTTACACATTCTAACTGCGCTCCGCACCCTTTCAATCCAGTCCTGCAACATCATGTTTTTACTGTCATACTTTGGCAGATGACGTGGCAGCGCCCCTACGGGGATGTATCCTACTGTGGCGGGCATGGTGTTGGGGGCAAGCTGGTCTTGCGCTGGTGCACACAGAGCTGGGTCCTGATTCGGTGCCACTTGCGCCGGGGGAAGTTCTCCCGCCATGTTCCCATCCATAACGGTCACTGTATCCTGCCAACTATGCCAACAAAAAACTTCTTTACTGGTACACAGCAATATAACATTCAACTCTAAAATACAGTTAGCATGAAATAAAGTTATATACACTCAGCCTAAAGCTGAGACCCCTGTGTTGCACAGCATGGCGCCCTCTAATGGTCGCCGGTACAATTAACCTACAGCGAGCAGAGTTAAAAAATTCCTTCCAGACTCCAATCAGGCAATCAGAATAACTCCCTGGATCAACGACCAGCTGTAGCCTGTAATATTATTACACTCCAGAAATAAATCCAGTCCCCTCTTGAATTACTTTATTGTACTCACCATCACCACCTCCTCAGGCAGAGAGTTCCATAGTCTCACTGCTCTTACAGTGAAGAATCCTTTTCTATGTTTTTCTATGTTTGTGTACAAACCTTCTTTCCTCCAGACGCAGAGGATGTCCCCTTGTCACAGTCACAGTCCTGGGGATAAATAGATGATGGGACAGATCTCTGTACTTACCCCTGATATATTTATACATAGTTATTAGATCTCCCCTCAGTCGTCTTTTTTCTAAAGTGAATAACCCTTTCTGAAGTGAAGTCCTTTCTGCTCTCCAGAGCGAACCACAACTTTAACTGTTAAATCCTTGTAATAAATGATCCACAATATGTAAAGCCTGCCACACACATAGACCCTGTCTAGCTAATTGCAGGCTAAACGCAGTCTCTGATACTTCAGGCGCCACTCATACAATGTAATACGTCCACGATTTTACACGGGTGCACGGGCCTGCTCTGTCTCCACTGATGATTCTGAATCGAATAAACAGTCTTTCAATCAAACGTGCGGTACCACAGAACAGGTAATCTGATGCTCATCTTTCAGCAGTACTCCTGGCAGGTGTCCTCTCTCCTGGTCAGCATTTGGATACTGGACTCGATCAGCTCCCTTTGGCTGTGGTACTGGTCGCAAAAGAACGCTTCCAAGCACTTGAATGTAGAGAGATTCACCTCAGTCTGTCTTTTCTTTCCTCACAAAATGGCGACTTCTTCCTGTCTTCTCTGCAGCTTGTTAACCACACCTCTCATGCATATTGTAATCCGAGAAGAGAATGAGCTGTGAGCTGTGCATGGGAAACAGTGACTTTTTGTGGCAAATCAATAAAACAACAATCTAGAACTTAAATGGAACAGTATTCATGCAATGAAAGCTGCTTCTTAATCTCACAAGAGAAGGACAGCTAGCTCAAGCCTTACTTAAACATCAAGCACTTCATCTGCATGGAAGGAGAATAGAGAAGCCAGCCCAGTGCCTTGCCTATATTATTTTTCACTTGAGTTCTTCCAGTAAAGAAGCACACTGGTTAACTGCAGACCCTGACTCTCTGGACGTATTTTCTATTGGTATGCACCACATCTTACCATCCCTTCCAAAGAGCGGCAACATGGGGTGACACCTCAACTGTTTCCGGAGGGACCTAGCAAAGTGTTGTGGCCACCCCAATCCAGATTAGTGCACCTGTTTTTTCCGACTCTTACCTCACTGAGACGATTGGGTGGCCGGTATCATCATCAGCATCCTCTTGCTCCTCCACCTTTGATTCCTCCTCGTCTTGCATTGGCAGCTCCTCATCCATGGGTTTCTCCTTGTGCTACAGGGTGGACAGCAAGGTGCGTTTCCTGTTCTTCGTCAACCAGTGTCCACTGCTGCATGAACGTCCTAATCTGTTCTAAAATAAATATGAAGGGGTGACATTGTTCATCTTGCAGATGTCCCTGCTGACAAACCTTGTGGCCTCTTCAAAGGGCTTCAACAACCAATAGGATCTCTGATGAGCTGCCACTGCCTGACCTCAAAGCAACGCATGCGCCCTGTTACTAAGACGGTCTGGTGCATGACAAAATCCTTCACAGCTTTCCGCTGCTCATACAGATTTTTGAGCATGTGCAAAGTTGAATTCCCATGAGTTGGAACGTTGTGGATTAAGCAGTCTAGCAGCAAGACATTCTGACCCTGCAAGTCCAAAAGAATGTTCCTCACCATGTAAGAATGGCTGAAATGTGAGAAATTTGCCAGCACGTTGCACAAGCCAGTGAAGTTATTTAAAAAAAATACTAAAATCAATGATGTGCACTATGTAGGGAGCATGTGTTATGTCGTCCAGGTTCAAGACTGCCACAATGTTGCACCCATTATCGCTGACCACCTTGCCTAGTTGAAGTTGGTAAGGGTGACAGCCAGTGGGATGTTTGCTGGCTACTGTGTGGCTACTCTCGCCCAGGCAGATCAGCTCCAACATGGTGTGACAATGCTTCACTTGACATATTTGATAGGATGGAGGGTGAGCAATGCTGTGATCTGCTGCTGTTGGGGAGGGAAGCATGTCCATGTAGGAGGAGGTGGATAAGGGCCTAGAATGGGAGACAGGCTGACATAATCATGGGGGGGAAAAGAACCTGGTCTCTTTGCTGGACTACTTCCTCAACCCTGTTGTAAAAAACATTGATCTAGTGGTCTGTCAAAGACATGTACTGTCCCTGCATGTAGGAGCTGCTCCAGATATCCACCGTGGCGTGAACCCTACCCCAAAGCAGGAATCACAGGGAGCGTCCCCTTTTCTCCTCCATGTCAGAGTACAAGGCAGGGGTGGTTTTTTTTTTTTATAAATAATGGTGGCTAGATATCTTCCAGAAGAGAACATGCCATTAATTCCCTAAAAGCAGTAGACTTGACTAAATGGTACAGCCAAAAATTAAGCTTGCACACCATTGGATTGCAGTGAGTGTACAGTTGTTTCCTGGCCACGCATTCCATTATCGATGGCAGAAGATGGAACAGGGGAGGAGGAGTCTGACCGGGGGAGACAAAATAGGATGATAATGAGGGGAAAGAGACTGTACGACTAGGGATGAGTGAACCCGAATTTTGGGGTGTTCGTGGCATGGACCCGAACCCGAACATTTACGTAAAAGTTCAGGTTCGGGTTCGTTGTTCTGCGATTTCTTCCCGCTTTCTGAAGGGCTGCACAGCAGCCAATCAGCTAACGTTTTACTTCTTGCCCTAAGAGCCCATCACAGCCATGCCTACTAATGGCATGGCTGTGATTGGCCAAGTGCAGCATGTGACCCAGCCTCTATTTAAGCTGGAGTCACGTCGCGTCACTCTGCTCTGATTAGTGTAGGGATAGGATGCAGCTGCTCTTAGGGTGAGATTAGGCAGGGATTAACTCAGCAAAAACACTTAATGAAGTGATTGATCTACAGCTCTGAATCATTCAACTTCAGCTAGTTTATTGCTTACTGTTTTCAGGCTGCCCAGAGCGATTTTCTGTCACTTTTTTCTGGGGTGACTGGCGGCCATTTTGTGTCTTGTGGTGCACCAGCACAGGCTGCCACCAAGTCCATTAATCCATCAATAGTAGGTGTTTTTTTTTTTTGCTATATCCTACATCAGGGGCTTGGCTGGGCTTATTGTCACCCCTAGAAACTCAGGATAGAATTTTCTATATTTTAATGAGAGGTGAAATTCACTTAAAAAAATAGCAATCCCCTAAATCTAATGTTTCAGCAGTGGATAGCCAAGTATAATACTGTCTGGCAAAGAATTTTTTTTTTTTTCTGGGGTGAAATTAAATTTCCAAAATAGCAATACCGTAAATCTGGTGTTCCAGCTATGACTGGACAAGTTTCATAGTGTCCGTCAAAGGATATATTATTTTCTGGGGTAAAATTCAGTTGCTAAAATAGCAATACTGTAAATCTGGTGTTCCAGCTGTAAGTGGGCAAGTTTCATAGTGTCCGTCAAAGGATATATTATTTTCTGGGGTGAAATATAGTTGCAAAAATAGCAATACCGTAAATCTGGTGTTCCAGCTGTGACTGGACAAGTTTCATAGTGCCCATCAAAGGAAATATTATTTTCTGGGGAGAAATTCAGTTGCAAAAATAGCAATACCGTTAATCTGGTGTTCCAGCTGTGACTGGACAAGTTTCATAGTGTCCGTCAAAGGATATATTATTATCTGGGGTGAAAGTCAGTTGCAAAAATAGCAATACCGTAAATCTGGTGTTCCAGCAGTGGCTGGACAATTTTAATAGTGTCCGGCAAAGGATATATTTTGTTCTGGGGTGAAATTCAATTGCCAAAATAGCAATCCCCTAAATCTGGTGTCCCAGCAGTGGCTGGCCAAGTTTAATAGTGTACGGCAAAGGATAGATAAGTTTCTGGGGTGAAATTCAATTGCCAATATAGCAATACCGTAAATTAGTGGTTTCAGCTGTGGCTGGCCAAGTTTAATAGTGTCCGACAAAGGATATATTTTGTTCTGGTGTGAAATTCAATTGCCAAAATAGCAATCCCCTAAATCTGGTGTCCCAGCAGTGGCTGACCAAGTTTAATAGTGTCCGGCAAAGGATAGATAATTTCCTGGGGTGAAATTCAATTGCAAAAATAGCAATACCGTAAATCAGTGGTTTCAGCTATGGCTAGCAAAGTTTAATAGTTTCCGGCAAAGGATAGATTTTTTTCTGGGGTGAAATTCAATTGCCAAAATAGCAATCCCCTAAATCTGGTGTCCCAGCAGTGGCTGGCCAAGTTTAATAGTGTCTGGCAAAGGATCGATTTTTTTCTGGCGTGAAATTCAGTGAAATAGAAATACCGTAAATCTGGTGTTTAGAGATGGCCCGAACTATTCACGAACAGTTCCCGGCAAACATAGATTGTTCGCGTTGACCGTGGCGGGCGAACATATGCGATGTTCAGTGCGCCCCCTATACATCATCATTGAGCAAACTTTGACCCTGTACCTCACAGTCAGCAGACACATTCCAGCCAATCAGCAGCATACCCTCCCTCCCAGACCCTTCTATGTCCTGGAAAGCATCCATATTAAATTCATTCAGAAGTCTTAGTGAGAGGAGGGACAGTGTAGCTGCTGCTGATTTAATTGGGAAATCGATAGCTAGGCTGGTGTATTCAGTGTCCACTCCAGTCCTGAAAGACTCATCTGATCTCTGCTGTAAGGACAGCGTCCTGATAGCACCCCAAAAAGCCACTTTACAAACTACACTTTAGTCTAATTTCAGTTGCTTGCCTGCTGCAGTGTGTGTCAGGCTGACTTCCACTGACTGCAGTGTGCCCACTGCCAGTGCCCACCACTCATACCGTGTGGCATAGGACTTTGCATCAAAAAAAGGCATTTAATTTTTACACATTAGTCTAATTTCAGTTGCTTGCCTGCTGCTAGTATGTGTCAGGCTGACTTCCACAGACTGTAGTGTGCCCACTGCCAGTGCCCACCACTCATACTGGGTGGCACAGTAGCTTGCCGATAAATAAGACATTTCATTTTTACACTTTAGTCTAATTTCAGTTGCTTGCCTGCTGCCAGTGTGTGTCAGGCCGACTTCCACAAACTGTAGTGTGCCCACTGCCAGTGCCCACCACTCATACCGTGTGGCACAGTAGCTTGCCGATAAATAAGGCATTTCATTTTTACACTTTCGTCTAATTTTAGTTGCTTGCCTGCTGCCAGTGTGTGTCAGGCCGACTTCCACAGACTGTAGTGTGACTACTGCCAGTGCCCACCACTCATACCGTGTGGCACATTAGCTTGCCGATAAATAAGGCATTTAATTTTTACACTTTAGTCCAATTTCATTTGCTTGCCTGTTGCCAGTGTGTGTCAGGCCGACTTCCACAGACTGTAGTGTGCCCACTGCCACACAATCTTCAACAGCTTCCGCTAAGAACCTTGACGCACCATCCTCCTCCAGCTCAGCTTCGGTCACCTGCTCTCAAGTTACCACGTTCCCCCCGCCGCCACCATCACCACTACCACCACAGCCACCACAGCCGCTTCACTTGATCCATCAGAGGAGTTATTTAAACATCAGTTGGATGCAATTAGTGATGCGCAACCATTATTGCCAGATGATGTAGATTACAGGGATATGTCTCAGTCAGGCAGGATAACACACATGGACGTACAGTGTGATGAGTCATCACACTGATGATGATTGATGATGATGTTGTACCCGCTGCTGCTTCCTTTGCTGAGGTGTCAGATACAATTGAAGCGGTTAATGATGACGATGTGTCCACAGATGCCACGTGGGTGCCTGCTCGAAGAGAAGAAGAGGGGGAAAGTTCAGAAGGGGAGACAGAGAGAAGGAGGAGACAAGTTGGAAGCAGGGGGAGGTCGTCTCAAGGAGTTAGTGGCACAGTCAGACAGCATGTATCTGCACCCGTGGTCAGCCAGACAGCACGCCAGTCAACGCATGCTGTTGCCACCACCAGAATGCCGTCATTGCAAGGCTCAGCAGTGTGGCATTTTTTTTGTGTGTCTGCCTCTGATAACAGCAATGCCATTTGCAACCTGTGCCAAAAGAAACTGAGTTGTGGGAAGTCCTACACCCACCTCGGTACAACTGCTTTGCGAAGGCACATGATCTCACATCACAAACGCCTATGGGATCCACACATGAGTACAAGCAGCACACAAACTCAAAGCCACCATGCTCCTCCTGGTCCAGCATCTTCAGCCACATCAACCACTGCTGTCCTCCCTGCCCCATCTCAACCAACCGCCACTCCGCCTCTCACCTTCAGCAGTTCCTGCTCATCTGCCCACAGTCAGGTGTCTGTTAAGGAAATGTTTGAGCGTAAGAAGCCAATGTCACAGAGTCACCCCCTTGCCCGGCGACTGACAGCTGGCTTGACGGAACTCTTAGCCCGCCAGCTTTTACCATACCAGCTGGTAGAGTCTGAGGCCTTCAAAAAATTTGTCGCTATTGGGACACCACAGTGGAAGGTACCCGGACGAAATTTTTTTTCAAAAAAGGCAATCCCAAACCTCTACCATGTCATTGAAAAGGAAGTCATGGCATCTCTGGCATACAGTGTTGCAAAGGTCCATCTAACCACTGATACCTGGTCTGTAAAGCTCGGTCAGGGCAGGTATATCACGTACACTGCGCATTGGGTCAACCTGCTGACGGCTGACAAGCATGAAATGCGTGGCTCCGCAGCGGAGTTGGTGACACCGCCACGACTTTCAGGCAGGCCTACTGCCACCTCCTCTACTCCTACTCCATCCTCTTCGATATCCTCCTCGGCTGAGTCCTCTTCTGCTGCGGCGTCTGGCTGCACATCAACTGAATTCCCCCAGCTCCCCAGGGGCTATTCCACATCCCGGATACAACAGTGTCACGCTGTCTTGGGGTTGACTTGTCTGAAAGCAGAGAGCCACACAGGACCAGCACTCCTGTCCGCCCTGAAAGCACAGGTGGATCAGTGGCTGACCCCGCAACAACTGGAGATCGGCAAAGTGGTGTGTGACAATGGAACAAATTTGTTGTCGGCATTGAATTTGGGCAAGTTGTCACATGTGCCGTGCATGGCACATGTGTTGAATCTCATCGTACAACGCTTTGTGTCTAAGTACCCAGGCTTACAGGACGTCCTCAAGCAGGCCAGGAAGGTGTGTGGCCATTTCAGGCGTTCCTACACGGCCATGGTGCACTTTTCCGATATTCAGCGGCGAAACAACATGCCAGTGAGGCGCTTGATTTGCAACAGCCCGACACGTTGGAATTCAACACTCCTAATGTTTGACCGCCTGCTCCAACCAGAAAAAGCCATCAACGAGTATTCGTATGACCGGGGTGCTTGGACAGCCTCTGCGGAGCTGGGAATTTTTTTGCCATGTTACTGGACGCTTATGCACAATGCCTGTAGGCTCATGCGTCCTTTTGAAGAGGTGACAAACCTAGTCAGTTGCACCGAAGGCACCATCAGCGACCTCATCCCATTTTTTTTCTTCCTGGTTCGTGCCCTGCGAAGCGTGCTGGATCAGGCTGTAGATAAGTGTGAAGAGGAAGAGGAAGAGTTGTTGCCACCATCACCACCAGAAACATCCTTGTCATCATCGCTTGCCGGACCTGCGGCAACGCTGGAAGAGGAGTATGAGGAAGACGAGTCAGAGGAGGAATGTGGCATTGAGGAGGAGGAAGACCAACCACAGCAGGCACCACAGGGTGCTCGTTGTTGTCACCTATCTGGGACCCATGGTGTTGTACGTGGCTGGGGGGAAGAACAGACCGTCAATGACATCAGTGAGGACGAGGAACGGGAAATGAGTAACACGGCATCCAACCTTGTGCAAATGAGGTTTTTCATGCTGTCATGTCTGTTGAGGGACCCTCGTATAAAAAGGATGAAAGAGAACAACTTGTACTGGGTGGCCACGCTACTAGACCCCTGGTATAAGCAGAAAGTGGCAGAAAAGTTACCAAATTGCCGAAAGTCGGAAAGGATGCAGCAGTTCAAAACCAAACTAAAAAATATGCTTTACGTCACAGCACAACGTTTATCTAACTGGGGAAGAGATGAATGTAATCCTCCCCCTACCACGACGGCAAGGACTGGACGATTTACAGATGTGTTGCTGATGGAGGACATGCTGAGCTTTTTCAGTCCTACACATCGCCACAGCCCTTCGCGATCCAGCCTTAATGAACGACTCGACCGACAGGTAGCGGACTACCTCGCCTTAACAGCAGATATCAACACTCTGAGGAGCGATGAACCTCTTCACTACTGGGTGTGCAGGCTTGACCTGTGGCCTGAGCTATCCCAGTTTGCGATAGAACTTCTGGCCTGCCCTTCTTCAAGTGTCCTGTCAGAAAGGACCTTCAGTGCAGCAGGAGGCATTATCACTGACAAGAGAAGTCGCCTCGGTCAAAAAAGTGTTGATTACCTCACCTTCATAAATATGAATGAGGCATGGATCCCGAAGGGACTGACAGTGGGGAATACGTTTGACTAACAAAAGGCCTGATGACATGCCTTGGCCTCAAAATGGTCCCCACGCTGCTGAATTTAATGTCTGCATACCGGATGATTTTCATGAATTCTCCGCCACCAACTAGGGTTCAAGCCGCAATAATTTAGTCACTTTTCTGCCTGGAAAACATCAATTTTTCCGGCCGCTACTACAACAGCGGCTGCAACAATGCCGTTTTTGTTTAGGCATGTGTACGTGCCAAATTTTTCTGTCCTATGGTGCAGCACTGTGGCTGCAAAAACAAAACAAAAAAAGGCACATACAAGTGTCAATTCCCCTTCGTGATCGTTACCTTGTTGTGGTGAAGGGGCTTGCGTATCACAATGAAGCAATCATCACCTCTATGAGTGTGTTGGCAATATTGCCACACCCCAGATGATAAGGCCGTTGCTTCATTATGGTCAGACCAAAAGCGATCGGCTGGATAATATTTCATAGAAAAATCATTAATTTACCTTTTTTTTTATTTTTTAAGTTGTATGGGTTTTTAATACATAAAATTAAAAATCATAATAAAGTATCTTAATAGTTTATTAGAAATAATGCAGACAATTAAAAAAATCACCATCAATTCCAATACAAAGCAAGTTCAGAGCTCAGAACTAAATTATTTCATGATGTCATAATGGCTCATCAATTCGACAATGGTTAATCAATTCGACACACGTCACCGGATAGGGTACGTAACAGGGATTAAACTGATAGGAATAGTACTAGTTAAGACACCACTCTTATAGGGTGTCACAGCACATTGCTCTGTGCATGCGCAGTGCGCCAATTTGAGAGTAAGACAACCGACCAAGCTGCTTTTTCCATCTCCCGGTTCCTAAAATCAATTCATTTTGGTGTATGAGAGTTTGGTCTGTCACTGTGAAGGCAGTCGAAGGTACCCAGCCTAAAAATTTTTTCACAAAAGGCAATCCCTGATATGGGATGTAACAGGGATTAAACTGATAGGAATAGTACTAGTTAAGACACCACTCGTATCGCGTGTGACAGTAAATTGCACGGCGCAGACGCAGTGACCGTGGATTAAAAGAAAGGGGAGGGAGCTAGCGTTTTTTTAACCATCTCCTCGTTCGAAAAATCTATTCAATAAATGGACCCCAGATTGAGGTTTAAAAAAAAAAAAAATGGAATACTTACTAGTAGTTTAATTTATTTTTATTTCTTTACTAACTGGCTATTTAGCTGTATAGTGAAGTGGTTAAAGTTCTGGGCTGTGATGTAGAAGCTGTAAATTTTAATCATACTTCTGATATATATGAATGCATAATATGTGGGAAACTACTACTGATGTTTTAGCCATAATATATTTACATATATTATAATATATTATATATTCTAAATATATAATAATATGTGTAAATATGTTATGGCTAAAAACATATATATATATACATATAGTCGTGGAAATGACGCAGCACTCCAATCATTAAGGTGAAAAAAAAATGGTGGTTTATTCAGCACATGTGCCAGCAACGTTTCAGCTCCCTCACAGAGCCACTTGGCTTCATAATGGCTCTGTGAGGGAGCTGAAACGTTGCTGGCACATGTGCTGAATAAACCACTGTTTTTTTTGCACCTTAATGATTGGAGTGCTGCATCATTACCACGACTATATTGATACCTGGTGACTGAGGGTGGATTCTGGCACCACAGCTATGTGGATTTTACTTTAGTGCTGCCTGATATTCCGTTATATATATATATATATTGTGGTAAGGTGCAGGGTGCCGTCCTAGATGGTAGGTACGTGTCACCGAGGTTCATAGCCTCGGTGAGGTAGGAGCCGTTTGTTGATGTCAGTAGCAGGTAGTGCTACTGATACATTTGCTAAGTAGCATGGCTGCAAAGCCGATCCGGGCCGGCTCTTACCGGGAGCAGCTAAAGTGTAGGGTGGGTGGCTGCTCCCCACGTCCCAGTCCTGGTTTTGGGCTGGGCTTTATAAACTCAGCCAGCACCACCAGCTGGGAGAGTGATTGTCTTGGAAGCTGCTGCTAGTGGTGTGGAGCTCTCTGGGGTGGAAGGACGTGCCCAGCAAGGAGGCGTGCAGCCGTCCTGGAACCCTGAAGGAGGATTGTCCTGCGGCTGGGCTGACAGCCAGGTGCGAACCCGCACATCAAACCTGCCAGGTGAATGGAACCTGTGTTTGGACATTTTGTTTTCCCCTTCATTTGCTGATGTGTGTGACTTAACACCAATTGACTTTCTGCTGTTATTTTGATACAAGTGTGAATAAAACACTGTTTTCCGCACCTTCTGGACTCCCTGTTGCCTCTATACTGCACCCGCACCACCGTCTACCAGAGCGACTCCCCACATTTGGTGTCGGATGCGGGCATGCGCAGTGAGGCTGGCGTGAGCGCCGAACTTTGTTTTTGCGGGGCAAAAGTGAATGTCCTATATTAAGCCGGCAAAGTTGCAGCCTGTGATCCCCGACAAAATGGAGGCGGCTGTGAAAGCCCTCATAGAGGCTAACGTGCAGCAGCGGGAGACCAACCAGCTACTGTTACAGCACGTGATGGCGTTGCAAGCGGCAGGAGCGTCCCACCGCGTCCACGATGCCCGGAAAGCTGTCCGTACCGCGATCCCTAAGATGACCCCCTCGGATGATGTTGAGACCTATCTGGCGGTGTTCGAGAAGGTGGCCGTGAGGGAGAAATTACCCCGAGAACAGTGGGCAGAGGTCATCGCTCCGTTCCTGGCGTCTGGACCCCAGCAAGTATTTTTGACCTCCCAGGTGACCAAGCAGCTGACTACCCGACTGTGAAAGGTGAGATCCTGGCAAGACTGGGGTGAATGTTTTGGTCCGGGCCCAGCGGGTGCATCAGTGGGAGTTTAACCCGGCTGAACCCGCCCGGCCACAATACTATGACTTGCTACAACGGTTGCAAAAATGGCTGCAGCCAGACATACTGACTCCCACTGCTATGCTCGACCGTCTGTTAGCCGATGTCTTCTGGAGGGCTTTGCCTTACCCTCTCCAGCACTGGATCGGCCAGGTATCGCCCACCAATGCCCTGGAGATGGTCGACCTGGTGGAGCGGTGCGAGGCCACCAGAAACCTGCAGGGAGTCTTGCTGGGAAGGGGTCAGTTAAACCCGGAGGCCTCTGCCCCAGTTCCAACGTCCGGCGACAGAGCGGCCTGCACGGAATATACCCCCTGCGAGCCCGCCTCCCGTGGTATGCTGGAGGTGTCAGGAGCCAGGCCACATCAGGGCCGACTGTCCGCATCGGGATGAGCTGATGGAGGTGAACTACGGGGTCGCCACTCCTTGTATGCACGGAAGCTGTGCGCAACTGGCACCCGTGAGGTGCAAGACCATAACCACCTGTGTCAGGTAGAGGTGGGAGATTCGCTGGCGGTGGCTCTGCTGGACTCCGGGAGTTTAGTCTCCCTGGTAAGGGCTGCCCTTGTACGGCCTGCGGAGTATACTGGCCGTAAAGTCGGGGTCCTGTGCATCCACGGAGACCTGAAAGACTACCCCACTGCACTAGTGACTTTGTCCACAGCGGCTGGTAGGTGGACCCACGAGGTGGCTGTCGCTACTACACTCCCACACGAACTAATACTTGGGAGGGACTTCCCGGTTTTCCGGCGCTGTGGCCGGCAATAAAGGTATCTGAGGGACCCGAGACAGGGGTGACCCTAGCAGAGTGGCCTGATACCGCTGGAAGGCCAGAACCCTGGGAGCCCGAGTCTGAAGGGCCGGCGGTAGGGGTGACCACTGCTCCAGCGGTAGAGGGGAAACAACCCCACTGAGTGTAATGGTGGGAGACACGGAGGACTTGCCACCGGGACCTGAGTTGGCAGACCTCAATGTCTCCGGGGAAAATTTTGGGACCGCACAACACGGGACCAAACCCTAACCAGGGCCTGGGAGAATGTGCTGGAAATTGATGGTAAACCCCAGAAACCAGGGGCTGAATTAATGTTCCCACGATTTATTGTTCTACAGGATATGTTGTATCGGGTGAACCAAATCCGAGGTGAACCTGTTGAACAGTTGGTGGTGCCCACAGCATATCGCAAGCTTGTCATGGAGCTTGCCCACCAACATGTTCTTGGGGGACACCTGGGGTGGCAGAAAACCCAGGACCGCATACTGCAGCGGTTTTATTGGCCCAGTGTGTTCAAGGAGGTAGAAAATTATTGTAAGTCCTGTCCAACCTGTCAGATAACTAGCCCCCAACCTCATTTCCGTAGTCCTCTGGTACCTCTGCCAATTATTGAAGTACCGTTTGAGCGAATCGCTATGGATTTAATTGGGCCTGTACCAAAGTCTGCCAGGGGCCACCAACACATTCTGGTAGTTCTCGACTATGCCACTCGGTATCCGGAGGCGGTGCCTCTGCGACATACCTCAGCTAAGCTCATTGCCAAGGAGTTAATGGAAATGTTTTCCCGTGTGGGCCTGCCAAAAGAGGTTCTGACAGACCAAGGGACCCCTTTTATGTCCAAAGTAATGAGGAACTGTGTAAATTGTTGCGTATAAAGCAGTTACGGACGTCCGTTTACCATCCGCAAACGGACGGTCTTGTTGAGAGGTTTAACCAAACTCTAAAAAATATGTTAAAGAGGGTGGTGTCTAGAGATGGGAAGGACTGGGATCTGCTTCTGCCCTATCTCATGTTCGCAGTGCGAGAGGTGCCCCAGGCCTCTACTGGGTTCTCGCCCTTCGAACTGCTTTATGGCAGACACCCTCGGGGCCTGTTGGATATCGCCAAGGAAGCATGGGAACAGCAGCCTGTCCCCCACAAAAGTGTCATTGAGTATGTCGCCCAGATGCAGGAACGGATGGAAAGGGTGTTGCCCTTGGTCCGGGAGCATATGGAGGCAGCGCAACAAGCCCAGAGTAGGGTGTACAATCGTCAGGCTCGGGTGCGGGACTTCAATCCGGGAGACCGGGTTTTGGTTCTGGTACCCACCCTTGACAGCAAATTCCTAGCTAGGTGGCAGGGCCCCTATGAGGTGATCGAGAAGGTAGGGGAAGTAAATTACAAAGTACACCAGCCAGGGCGGCGCAAGCCGGAGCAGGTGTACCACGTGAATTTACTAAAGCCGTGGAAAGATAGGGACACGGCCGACGACCACAGCCCCGGCCAGGGCTTCTAGGTGAAAAGGGTCCAGCCCCACAGTTCGAGGCCTGTGAAGCCGTAACCACGGTAAAAATTGCAGACAGCCTGTCTTCCAAACAAGTTCAGGAAGTCAGGGAATTCCTCAGTCGGAACACGGATGTGTTCTCGGACCTCCCTGGCCGCACGTCCCTCATCCGACATGACATCGTCACTGAGCCTCAGGCCAAGGTCGGTTAAAACCATACCGGGTACCCGAGGCTCGGCGGCGGGCCATCGCGGAGGAAGTGCAATTAATGTTGAAGCTCGATGTCATTGAGGAGTCGAAAAGTGAGTGGGCCAGTCCCATAGTCCTAATACCCAAGCCGGATGGGACGTTGCGGTTCTGCAACGACTTTCGTAAGTTAAATGAAGTGTCCAAGTTTGACGCGTATCCCATGCCCCGGGTAGACGAGCTTGTTGAAAATTTAGGACAAGCCCGTTATTTTTCTGTGCTGGACCTCACTAAAGGGTACTGGCAGGTACCCTTAACGGAGTCGGCTAAGGAAAAACCGCGTTTGTTACCCAGCAGGGCCTGTATCACTACAAGGTGTTACCCTTTGGCCTGCATGGCGCCCCGCCACCTTCCAAAGGTTAATGGACATAGTGCTGCGACCACATCGTCGGTACGCCTCGGCCTACTTAGATGATGTAATCATCCACAGCACCGACTGGGAAAGCCATTTGCCCAAAGTGCAGGCGGTAGTAGATGCCCTGAGGAAAGCTGGTCTAACCGCCAATCCAAAGAAGTGTGCGATTGGGTTGGAAGAGACCAAATACCTGGGATATGTCATTGGGCGGGAGTCATCAAGCCTCAGGTAAATAAGGTAGAGGCAATACGGAGTTGGCCCCGACCGGTCACCACCAGGCAGGTAAAGTCGTTC
Organism: Bufotes viridis; assembly: GCA_033119425.1. Classification (NCBI taxonomy): domain Eukaryota; kingdom Metazoa; phylum Chordata; class Amphibia; order Anura; family Bufonidae; genus Bufotes; species Bufotes viridis. The sequence goes on along the minus strand of CM065594.1, from coordinate 63,698,480 downwards.
CTGGGGATTGTGGGGTATTACATGAGGTTTGTGCCCCACTTTGCTACTATCGCTTCGCCATTGACAGAGTTGTTAAAGGGGCGTAAGACAGGGATGGTCCGCTGGAATGAGCAGGCGGAAAAGGCTTTCTCCGCCTTGAAATCGGCCCTGTGTGGGTCCCCGGTTTTGGTGACACCCGATTTCAGGAAGGATTTCGTAGTCCAGACCGACGCCTCTGAGGTTGGCCTTGGTGCGGTACTGTCGCAGGAAGTCAACGGGGAGGAGCATCCCGTTGTCTTCCTCAGCCGCAAGCTCACCCCAGCAGAGACTAGGTACAGCATAGTCGAGAGAGAGTGCCTGGCCATCAAGTGGGCACTCGAGGCCCTCCGTTATTACCTGTTGGGCAGAAGCTTTCGCCTGGTGACCGACCACTCCCCACTCAAGTGGATGTCCCAAGCCAAAGAGAGGAATGCCCGGGTCACCAGGTGGTTTCTGTCCCTACAGAATTTTAAATTCACTGTGGAGCACAGAGCGGGCCGGTTATTAAAAATGCAGACGCGCTCTCCCGGGTACACTGTTTGTCCTGTGTCCACCCCTCAGGGTTGAACAAAGGGGGTATGTGGTAAGGTGCAGGGTGCCGTCCTAGATGGTAGGTACGTGTCACCGAGGTTCATAGCCTCGGTGAGGTAGGAGCCGTTTGTTGATGTCAGTAGCAGGTAGTGCTACTGACACATTTGCTAAGTAGCATGGCTGCAAAGCCGATCCGGGCCGGCTCTTACCGGGAGCAGCTAAAGTGTAGGGTGGGTGGCTGCTCCCCACGTCCCAGTCCTGGTTTTGGGCTGGGCTTTATAAACTCAGCCAGCACCACCAGCTGGGAGAGTGATTGTCTTGGAAGCTGCTGCTAGTGGTGTGGAGCTCTCTGGGGTGGAAGGACGTGCCCAGCAAGGAGGCGTGCAGCCGTCCTGGAACCCTGAAGGAGGATTGTCCTGCGGCTGGGCTGACAGCCAGGTGCGAACCCGCACATCAAACCTGCCAGGTGAATGGAACCTGTGTTTGGACATTTTGTTTTCCCCTTCATTTGCTGATGTGTGTGACTTAACACCAATTGACTTTCTGCTGTTATTTTGATACAAGTGTGAATAAAACACTGTTTTCCGCACCTTCTGGACTCCCTGTTGCCTCTATACTGCACCCGCACCACCGTCTACCAGAGCGACTCCCCACAATATATATATATATATATATATATATATATATACATATATATATTTAAATTAAATTTAGCCTCTATTTCTGAAAACGTTTGACAGAATTTGAACAGCTTCTACATTAAAGCCCAGAACACTATATAGCTGCATAGCCAGTCACTTAAAAAAAATGATGAGACTTCTACTGTATAGGAATACTTAGTAAGTATTCCTCTACAGTAGCAGTCTCTTTATTATTTATTTTTTTTATCAGTACCGGGCTATACAGTTGTTATAGCTAAGTGGTTAAGTGCCTTGCGTTTAATGCAGAAGGTTGTGAGTTCAAATCTTGGCAGAAACTTTTCTGAAATACAGGCTAAATTTGATGTAAATACACTGGGTGTCATCAAGCACTGAGGGATTCCCCCACTGTACAGCGATTTTCTGCATAGAAATAGAGGCTAAATTAGATTTAAATACACTGGAGTGTCCTCAAGCAATGACTCCATATATGGACATAGCTATTCAAGTTATTCAATGTCAGTGTGGACACCCCAATAACTGAAAAAAAAGACATGTTATTCACCCCAATTTGAGAATGAAGGCCTTATAGAATTGTTTATCTATTAAACAAAATGGACACCCTAATTGTAATAGAACAAGACAGATTATTCACCCCATTTTGAGAATCAAGGCCTAATTAAATTATTTATCAAGTAAATAAGATGGACACCCCAATAACAGTTGAAGGAGACAGATTATTCACCGAAATTTGAGATTCAAGGCCTAATAGAATTGTTTCACCTATAAAACAACGTGGCCACTAGTGTTGAGAGAACTTGCGATCTGCAAGTTCGGCGTTCTGGTTCGGGTTATCTAAGAATTCTGTAATGTATTCCGTTACCACGGACTATAATGGAATTCTATGATGGAATGCACCACAGAAGCCTATAAGAGGCATTCTGTATTGCATTTTGTCATAATAAAAGTCTACGGACAATACTAAGTCAAGGAGGTTGGCTCTTGCATCCTTCAAGTAAAGTTCTCCCTTTTCCTGCCTTCTGCCCCTTGACTCACTTTTCAGAGCTGTGGCAACGTCATCCCGTCATCTCTTACCATACCTCAAGAGGCACATTCTGTCTCCTCCACGATGCCTGTGCAGTGAAGCTGGGATCAGGAAAAAGGCATGGTGATCTTAACTTGACGGATGCATGAATCGGCCTCCTTAACTTCAAAGAGCTCTTTAGCATACGGCAGGAGCAAAGAATAAAGTTGATCTCCTCTGCAACCATGAAACAAAAAACCGGAATAATGGCACCATGGGCTACAACATGCTTGAAATCGTATAAAAAAGGTAAAAAGTGGACATATCTGCATGCTTTTTTTAATTTCCTTTTTTAAAGTAGCAGAAAAGCAGATAAGAATTAAGCAAATATCCTCTACACACTGTGCAAAAAATAAAATAAATTGACCTGCAGTACAGATTTTTAATCTGTAGCATGTCAAGTTATGCTGTGTATTTATACCACATTTCTCAGTTCGCAATGTAGTAGGTGAAATATGCATCAATTATCCAACAAATCCATGTAAAGAGCACACTGATTTTGCAAGAGTTGTTGCGTTTTGCCATGGAAGCATGGAAAATTCCATTGAGAAAATTCCAGAGCAGAAATTTTGCTTTGTTTGGCCATACTCTAAAAGTGCCCAAGCAACAAAGGAAGCCTGTGTCATCAGAGTCAAACGAGGGTGCCTGGGGACCACCAGTAAAATTCATTTTGGGGACCCGCTGTAAAGTTGTATGCAAATGTTCCCTGTTCACACAGTGGTAGCAAGATGCTACAAAATGATCATGGGGGCCCCTGCAGTAAATTTTGGATGTCCGGTTCTGGAGAAAGAGGATACTGGCTGGCCTGCAAATGTATCCATGTGCATAGAAGTCATCTCAGCCATCTGATGCATCTATAATAATACACTAGGTACTCTGTTAAATAAGCTACCAGGTTTTTAATATGAACATAGGCTGAGTGAGATGCTGTACTCTACTTATTTATATGTATTGCAGTAAGGCCATGTTCCTAGGGCCAGTCCGAGTCTGTGTGGCATACAATGTAGGAAAATAAGCACCAATCATAAAGGCCACATAAAAATAAAAAAATGCCATACACTTATCTATTTGCCTCATGTAAGATTTGTTACATTTAAAAACAATAAAGACAAAAAAAATTAGATTTCCCATCTACGTAGGTAGTGTTTCTATGCAGAAAAATGCAGAAGATTTCTGTAACTATCCAGTTGTTTTGAATGGGGTTCCAGAAATCTATGCGCATATTGCAGAAACATCAACATTTAAACACGCAAAACCATTTTTCAGTCACAATAATTTCTGCAACAATCCTGTCTTTGTGTGAATGCACCCTTAGAAGGTCAAAGAGGAACATATGAACTTATTCTATCAAAAATGACCATATCCTTGTAATGGATAAGCCAAACATACACTCAACCGACAGCTAATTATCCCCTCTACCCCACATGGGCAGACATGCAAAGAGGAGAATAAGCCTTTAGACAGCTCTTTCTTGGGCACACACCATCAGGCATGTTGAAATCCAACATGTCCATTCATTTCCCCAGATATCTGCCATCGGGAGACTCAGTATATCCCTAATCACATTAGATAATCAGTTAATCTAGAAAAAACTTTGTCAGAAAGTTTTTAAATTATTTTGGTGCCAATTAAATCAAAGCCCTGACCCTGAAGGAATTCAACTGTGAGGAAACGTATAAATAAGAAAAATGTGCATTTACTATCCAAATTGTCAACTGCAATGTTTTGTGGTTAGTAAAAATTATCAATGTAACTTCCAACATATGTGGTTACTTGACAATTTTATTTAAGCAATTCAAAAATGTATTGAAACTTTATATCAATCTTTTGACCTTTAACAGTAGGCATCTGAACAAATTAAATTATGTATTTACTCACATCGTATGGGGTACGACTGTGTTATTGTTAATAATTTGTTAAAATTCACTGTTGTTCTAACATAAAACATTAAAAATGTTCACTTTTGTTCAGTTTCGTAAGTTTCTAATTGTACTAACAGAACATTGAGAAAAAACAAAAGCATATGATTTTAATTAAATTCTGTAGCACTTCAGAGATTTCATTTGTATTGCTTTCTTGTGGGACAATTATGTTTCAAAGACTAAAAAGGTATAAAAATGTATATAGAACAAGCAAACATAAGAACTAAATTAAAATTCAGCAAGTTCGGTAGCTTGCCTTCAGTTTGTGACAAATACGTTTTCGGTGAATGGCTTAAAAATAATATATCAGTTAGGCTTCATGCACATGACCATATCTTTTTCCCACATCTGATCTGCATTTTTGGTGGATTGGATGTGGACCTGTTCATTTCAATGAAACTGCATAAAATGCAGACAGCACAACATGTGATGTCCACATCCATATGTCGGTATCTTTGTCCTGCAAAGAAATAAAACATGTTCTATTTTTGTTGCGGACAAGAATATGCATTTTGACAATGGGGTCCACAGAAATTGCAGGATGTACACGGCTAGTATTTGTATTTCATAGATCCATGGTTTGTGGACCGCAAAATACATAATTACATAATAATTAAACAAAATAATAAGTGTGTAACTTTATTTTAGACGGTGGAAACAGAAACATAAGAAACAGATCAAGATTCAGTATCAGACCACAGACCAAAATTTGAATCAGGGACAGAAAGTGCACAGGAGACCAGAAGCAACAACAAGGAACACACCCTGGATGAAACCAGACAGTGCTAGTGGCAGACCTGGCGGGTACCAACAACCATAATTAGGCCTGAGACAGAACCAAGAGTCACAAGAAGCATCAACCAGGAGTAAGTCTTGGAGAGAATCAGTAAACACCAGAAGCAGTAACCAAGAGAAGTTGTTAAAACAAGGAGCAGAAAAAAGAAAAAGGTCTTGGACAAAACCATAACAAGCCAGGAGCAGCCACCAGGAGCAGAGCTTTGACTTGGAAGAAGGAGATGCCAAAAGCAATGTCCAGGAGCAGAGCAGGTAATATTAGTTGCTCTATGCTGGTGGTCACAACACTAGTAGATCATCATAACACTGGCCCGTAATCACAACCCTAGCAGATGGTCACAACTCTGGCGGATGGTAACAAAAGCAGGAGAGTAACAAGACTGGAGCATGGTTACCATAGCATGACTGCAGCAAGGTCACTCTAGCAATACTGGAACAGGGTTACAATAGTGAGGTCTTCAGTATTGTAATATTAACAAGATATACAGTTGTGTTCAAAATTATTCAACTCCCACTGAAATTGAGTGTTTTGGCCAGTTTGACATAGATTTTGATTATTTCATTCATCTTGTTTACAATTAAAGTATAACTGTCTAATTTTTTTTTTTTTACTATTGGATTTTGATGATTAATATCACCTTGTTGGCCCTGTTTTAATTTCTGATTGTTTAATAAATACCCCTTAAAAGCCACCTAAAAGTCCCAGGTATTGGCTATTGTTACCTGAGATTAAAATCAGGTTGCTATGCTCCTTCCGTCTACCAGATGAGGACGGAGCACGCTGGCTGCGTGCACTGGGAACTGGTAGTGAGTCAACATTGTAAGGGAATGTATAAAAAGCCAGGTTCTTCCTGACAGGAGATAACATTGCTGGGCTGTGTGTGTGAACGTCTCCACATGCCTGTGCTTGGCAGACACTCCCTTAGCAGTGCTGGACAATGTGGCTGCTCAGTGTATAAATGAAAGCCTTATCTGATAAGAGGAGAGCTTGTAGGAGAGGACTACAGGCTTCAGCCAGACCTGGAAATTTAACTGCAAGACCTCCCTATACAGAGCTGGTCTTCACTAACTTCACTGCAGGTGTCCAATGGATTAGCCTCAGGGCTGAGGGCGGCCATTTTAACAGAATAGTGAAATTGCAGTTTTATGCAGACTGGTTGCTAAGGGCTGAATCTTATTAAATAAGGGGTAAGTAAGTCTAATAGTTATTGATTCAGGAATATTATCATATTAGTAACTACATATATGAAAACTGAAATTAGGGTCTGTAGCGGACTGGACCCTGTACCAGAGTCTGCCCCAGTTTCCTGGAGGGGACTGCTTGCCTGCCTCCTGCCCTGCGACTATGGCCCCATGTATGCTTGTCCTGTTTGAGCGGTGATACCCCAGATAGCTCTGCTATGGAGCCCATTCGTATAATGAAAGACTATGGGAAAGACTTTAGCTCCATGGCAATTGAACTGGATATGTGTGGTCTGAGCGCCATTCAATAATGTGCGCTCAGACCTAAGCTATCTGGGGATATGTTGCATGTATATGTTTTATGTAGTAATTGTAACATTGTGTAATTTTATGATCTTTTGCAACCATGTGCTCAATGGAGTCTGCCTCTATCCTTGGATATATTGAGCGCTCAGATCCAAGCCATCTGGGGATATGTTAAATGTCTGTGGTACTGTAAAGGGTGGGACATTGTGTATTGAATAGTGATGTCTGTCCTATTGTCCCCACGTGTGTATTGGCGATTTCCTTTGTCCTGAGAGATAATTGAATGACTCCTCAATTGTCTCCAGGACAGAAGACATTGTGTATTCTCCGGCCTGTGATAATTACATTAACCTGTGTAGGGTAATGGTATCACAGGCAGAGGGGAGGGATATGCTGGGGGTGTCTGTATTGTCCCATTGTGTGTGATTGGCTGCTGTATCTCCTGTGTCGCAGTCTTCCTTCTGGTCCCCTAGGGAGTGTCCACCAGGTGGGAGACCTGCATAAATACCGGGCAGGTAGCCCTCAATAATAGTAGAGTTCCTGTTTAACCCTCAAAGTGAAGTGTCGTCTCATTATTGGGGAGGAGTTATTGGATGCTGTTCCAGTCTGACTGCTAGGAGTGCAAACCTATTCGTATGGTTCCTATTCAACTGTCTACAGCATTCAGAGGCTTGAGAGGATTCGTATGCTTCTCAGGTTCGGTGGTTGTGGTGTCGTCTAGAGCGCTTGGAATCCTCAAGAAGCGCTAGGAGCATCTTTCAACGGAGGTACCCAGTCGGGGTGCCAGGCGATCCGTTACATTGGTGGCAATCGGTGGGATGGCGTCCTAGTGCGAGGTAAAGCAGCTCGTTCGTGGAATTACAAATTGAGGGCAACGCTAGCACTCATACCCAACTTCAGGAGAACAAGCATGGCACCCAGCTACACGCAGGAGGAATTTGACAGAGTGCTGAGATCACGGCTGATTTTCTTCGGACCCAACCCCTCGGAGAAATCTGTGCAGTTCGTGAGGAGGTTAACAGCAGAGTACCTGCAGTTCATGGCAGATGGTATCGTCCGCCCTCCCCAGCGGCAGTGTGAAGTCCAGGGGGCCGAAGGTGTCGTCCTTCCTCCCCAGCGGCCGTGTGAGTTACAGAGGGCCGAAGGTGTCGTCCATCCCCCCCAGCGGCCGTGTGAGTTACAGAGGGCCGAAGGTGACGTCCTTCCCCCCCAGCGGCCGTGTGAGTCACAGAGGGCCGAAGGTGTCGTCCTTCCCCCCCAGCGGCCGTGTGAGTTACAGAGGGCCGAAGGTGTCGTCCTTCCCCCAGCGGCCGTGTGAGTTACAGAGGGCCGAAGGTGTCGTCCTTCCCCCAGCGGCCGTGTGAGTTACAGAGGGCCGAAGGTGTCGTCCTTCCCCCAGCGGCCGTGTGAGTTACAGAGGGCCGAAGGTGTCGTCCTTCCCCCAGCGGCAGTGTGAGTTACAGAGGGCCGAAGGTGTCGTCCTTCCTCCCCAGCGGCCGTGTGTACCCCCGGGAGCTGAAGGTGCCGTCCCTTCTCCCCAGCCGCAGTGTGTACCCCGGGAGCTGAAGGTATCGTCCTTCCTCCCCAGCGGCAGTGTGTACCCCAGGGAGCTGAAGGTGCTGTCCTTCCTCCCCAGCGGCAGTGTGTACCCCCGGGAGCTGAAGGTGCCGTCCCTTCTGCCCAGCAGCAGTCTACTGTTCAGGGAGAGGAACTGGTTACCCCCTCTCCCCAGCAGAAGCATAACCCACCAAGGGGAGACACTAAGCCCCTCACCAGCGCAGATGGGACCGCGGTCTCTGCGCCCAAACTACAGGGAGTACGGAGGGTCAGCCCTGCTCCCCAGCGGCAGAATATTTTACCAGGAGGGGAGAGTCTTGTCCCTCCTCCCCAGCAGCAGCCTAGCCCACCAAGGGGAGACAGTAAACCCCACAACAGTGCAGATGGGACCATAATCTCTGCACCTGCACCACTGGAGATATGGACAGTCTGTCCTGGAACCCAACAACAGGACAAGGTATTGGAAGAGAAGGCGGTTTGTTTTCCCGTAATACAAGAGAGGACGTCGCAGGGAGAGGAGCCTGTTACCCCTTCTCCCCAGCAACCGCTTTATCCAACCAGGAGAGAGGACACCCTGGTTACTTTTTTCCCAGACTATGGATTTCCCACTGGATACATGTGGCAGGAGAACACTAGGACAGCTACACCGGGTAAGAAAGGCCGACCGACTATCAGAGCCCCAGACCGATTGGAGGTCTGGAGTCTGGATAGTCTCTTTGGTAAAGGGGAGAAATGTAGCGGACTGGACCCTGTACCAGAGTCTGCCCCAGTTTCCTGGAGGGGACTGCTTGCTCGCCTCCTGCCCTGCGACTATGGCCCCATGTATGCTTGTCCTGTTTGAGCGGTGATACCCCAGATAGCTCTGCTATGGAGCCCATTCGTATAATGAAAGACTATGGGAAAGACTTTAGCTCCATGGCAATTGAACTGGATATGTGTGGTCTGAGCGCCATTCAATAATGTGCGCTCAGACCTAAGCTATCTGGGGATATGTTGCATGTATATGTTTTATGTAGTAATTGTAACATTGTGTAATTTTATGATCTTTTGCAACCATGTGCTCAATGGAGTCTGCCTCTATCCTTGGATATATTGAGCGCTCAGATCCAAGCCATCTGGGGATATGTTAAATGTCTGTGTGTACTGTAAAGGGTGGGACATTGTGTATTGAATAGTGATGTCTGTCCTATTATCCCCACGTGTGTATTGGCGATTTCCCTTTGTCCTGAGAGATAATTGAATGACTCCTCAATTGTCTCCAGGACAGAAGACATTGTGTATTCTCCGGCCTGTGATAATTACATTAACCTGTGTAGGGTAATGGTATCACAGGCAGAGGGGAGGGATATGCTGGGGGTGTCTGTATTGTCCCATTGTGTGTGATTGGTTGCTGTATCTCCTGTGTCGCAGTCTTCCTTCTGGTCCCCTAGGGGAGTGTCCACCAGGTGGGAGACCTGCATAAATACCGGGCAGGTAGCCCTCAATAATATAGAGTTCCTGTTTAACCCTCAAAGTGAAGTGTCGTCTCATTATTGGAGGAGGAGTTATTGGATGCTGTTCCAGTCTGACTGCTAGGAGTGCAAACCTATTCGTATGGTTCCTATTCAACTGTCTACAGCATTCAGAGGCTTGAGAGGATTCGTATGCTTCTCAGGTTCGGTGGTTGTGGTGTCGTCTAGAGCGCTTGGAATCCTCAAGAAGCGCTAGGAGCATCTTTCAACGGAGGTACCCAGTCGGGGTGCCAGGCGATCCGTTACAGGGTCTAAATGTGACAGTTATCCTTTAAATCAAAGAGGCACTTGTAAGTCAAATATAACATAACATTTATAATGAAATAACCACAAATGTCTTTTCTGTGCTCACATCATTATCAGTTTTATTCAACCCCCAAGTGACATTCAATCTTAGTACTTATAATTGGAAAAGGATGTTGTACTAACAGCTTTTAAACGTGAAGCATAGCTTGACACAAGTGTCTTGCAGCGATCTATGGGTATCTTTGCCCATTCTTCATGGGCAAAAGCCTCCAGTTCAGTCACATTCTTAGGCTTGCACGCTGCAACTGCTTTTTTTAAGTCCCACCAGAGGTTCTCAATCGGATTTAAGTCTGGTGACTGCGATGGCCACTTCAAAATGTTCCAGCCTTTAATCTGCAACCATGCTCTAGTGGACTTAGAAGTATGCTTGGGATCATTGTCCTGTTGAAAGGTCCAACGTCTCCCAAGCCTCAGGTTTGTGACGGACTGCATCACATTTTCATCCGATATCTCCTGGTACTGAAGAGAATTCATGGTACCTTGCACACGCTGAAGCTTCCCTGTACCTGTAGAAGCAAAACAGCCCCAAAGCATGATTGACCCCCCCGCCATGCTTCACAGTAGGCAAGGTGTTCTTTTCTTCATAGGCCTTGTTCTTCCTCCTCCAAACATAGCGTTGATCCATGGGCCCAAACAGTGCTAATTTTGTTTCATCAGTCCACAGAACACTATCCCAAAACTTTTGTGGTTTGTCCACATGACTTTTGGCATACTGCAGTCGACTCTTCTTATTCTTTGGAGACAGCAAGGGGGTGCGCCTGGAAGTTCTAGCATGGAGGCCTTCATTATGCAGTGTGCGCCATATTGTCTGAGCTGAAACTTCAGTACCCGCATCTGACAAATCTTTTTTCAGTTCCTCAACAGTCACACAGGGACTTTTCTCCACTTTGCGCTTCAGGTAGCGCACAGCAGTCGAAGTCAGCATCTTCTTTCTGCCACGACCAGGTAGCGTTTCAACAGTGCCTTTTGCCTTGAATTTGCAAATGATGCTTCCTATGGTGTCTCTTGGTATGTTTAACATCTTTGCAATCTTCTTATAGCCATTGCCCTTCCTGTGAAGAGAAATCACCTCTTCTCTTGTCTTCCTGGACCATTCTCTTGACTTCACCATGTTTGTAAACACACCAGTAAATGTCTAGAAGGAGCTGAGTATCACAGTCATTTTAAATCTGCCTAATTGGTGCTTATCATGCTTGATTGCTGCTCCTTGACATCCACAGGTGTTTTCAATACCTGATCGAAAAACACTTGAATAAACCTCTGTTCTTAAGAGTGGTAGTCTTTAAGGGGTTGAATAATTGTGTCAATGAAGAAATCACAAAAAAAACATTTAATACTGTATTACAAAAACAATTGATGTCATTTTAGTTGCATTTGGTTCTTTAAAAAGTCCTTGTAAGATTTCATTCTGAACACAATTACAAATGTACACTAAATTCCCTAAAACCCTTTACAGCATTGGGGGTTGAATAATTTTGAACACAACTGTAGGCACTGTCACAGTACTGAGCTCAAGAACAAAGGCAAGGTTGTTAATAGTAGAGTAGAGTTGAGCGAACACCTGGCTGTTTGGGTTCGAGAAGTTCGGCCGAACTTCCCGAAAATGTTCAGGTTCGGGATCCGAACTCGACCCGAATTTCATCCCGAACCCAAACCCCATTGAAGTCAATGGGGACCCGAACTTTTGTGCACTAAAAAGGCTGTAAAATAGTCCTGCAAAAGGCAGCAAAATGTAGGTAAATCCCCTGCAAACAAATGTGGATAGGGAAATGAATTAAGATAACATAAAATAAATAAAAATTAAGCAATATCATTTGGGGAGAGGTCCCATAGCAGAGAATCAGGCTTCAAGTCACCCACCAATAGAGATGGCCCGAACTATCCGCCGGCGAACATAGCTTGTTCGCGTTCACCACAGCGGGCGAACACATGCGATGTTCGGTCCGCCCCCTATACATCATCATTGAGCAAACTTTGACCCTGTACCTGACAGTCAGCAGACACATTCAAGCCAATCAGCAGCATACCCTCCCTCCCAGACCCTCCCATCTCCTGAACAGCATCCATTTTAGATTCATTTGGAATTTGCAGTCTTAGTGAGAGGAGGGAGAGTGTAGTTGCTGCTGATTTAATAGGGAAATCGATAGCTAGGCTAGTGAATTCAGTGTCCACTCCAGTCCTGAAAGACTCATCTGATCTCTGCTGTAAGGACAGCGTCCTGACAGCACCCCAAAAAGCCCTTTTTAGGGCTGCAACATTAGTCTGCTTTTTTTTCTTCTCCATATACATATTGCAGTTGCCTGGCCTGCCTGTGTGTGAGGAGCTGCAGGCCCACAGACTGTAGTGTGCCCACTGCCAGTGCCCACCCCTGTCATCCCATGTGGCACAGGACTTTGCATCAAAAAAGGCATTTAATTTTTACACTTTAATCTAAGGTTAGTTGCCTGCCAGTGTGTGTCAGGCTGACTTCCACTGACTGTAGTGTGCCCACTGCCAGTGCCCACCACTCATACCGGCTGGCACAGGACTTTGCATAAAAAAGGCATTTAATTTTTACACTTTAGTGTAATTTCAGCTGCTTGCCTGCTGCTAGTGTGTGTCAGGCCGACTTCCACTGACTGTAGTGTGCCCACTGCCAGTGCCCACCCCTGTCATCCCGTGTGGCACAGGACTTTGCATCAAAAAAAGGAATTTCATTTTTACACTTTAATCTAAGGTTAGTTGCCTGCCAGTGTGTGTCAGGCTGACTTACACTGACTGTAGTGTGCCCACTGCCAGTGCCCACCACTCATACCAGCTGGCACGGGACTTTGCATAAGAAAAGCCATTTAATTTTTTACACTTTAGTGTAATTTCAGTTGCTTGCCTTCTGCCAGTGTGTGTCAGGCCCACTTCTACAGACTGTAGTGTGCCCACTGCCAGTGCCAACCACTGATACCGGGTGGCACAGTAGCTTGCCGATAAATAAGGCATTTTATTTTTATACAGTAGTCTAAATTCAGTTGATTGCCTGCTGCCAGTGTGTGTCAGGCCCACTTCCACTGACTGTAGTGTTCCCATTGCCAGTGCCAACCACTAATACCGGGTGGCACAGTAGTTTGCCGATAAATAAGGCATTTCATTTTTAGACAGTAGTCTAAATTCAGTTGCTTGCCTGCTGCCAGTGTGTGTCAGGCCCACTTCCACTGACTGTAGTGTGCCCACTGCCAGTGCCAACCACTGATACCGGGTGGCACAGTAGCTTGCAGATAAATAAGGCATTTCATTTTTAGACAGTAGTCTAAATTCAGTTGCTTGCCTGCTGCCATTGTGTGTCAGGCTCACATCCACTGACTGTAGTGTGCCCACTGCCAGTGCGAACCACTGATACCGGGTGGCACAGTAGCTTGCCGATAAATAAGGCATTTCATTTTTAGACAGTAGTCTAAATTCAGTTGCTTGCCTGCTGCCATTGTGTGTCAGGCTCACTTCCACTGTCTGTAGTGTGCCCACTGCCAGTGCCAACCACTGATACCGGGTGGCACAGTAGCTTGCCGATAAATAAGGCATTTCATTTTTAGACAGTAGTCTAAATTCAGTTGCTTGCCTTCTGCCAGTGTGTGTCAGGCCCACTTCCACTGACTGTAGTGTGCCCACTGCCAGTGCCCACCACTCATACTAGGTGGCACAGTACCTAGCACGCGTAGTACTACTTATCTAAAAAAAAATGACAGGCAGAGGCAGGCCACATCGCAGGGGCCGCCGTGGTCGTGGTGATGTGATTTCCACTGTCCCTGGAATAATGCCTAGTGTTCAGAAGCCAGGTACCCTGAACCCGAAAAATTCTGAGGACATAGTTTACTGGTTTAGACAGGACACCCAATCTTCAACAGCTTCTGCTAAGAACCTTGACGCACCATCCTCCTCCAGCTCAGCTTCGGTCACCTGCTCTCAAGTTACCACGCACCCGCTCGCCGCCACCACCACCACTACCACCACAGCCGCTTCACTTGATCCGTCAGAGGAGTTATTTACACATCAGTTGGATGCAATTAGTGATGCGCAACCATTATTGCCAGATGATGTAGATTACAGGGATATGTCTCAGTTAGGCAGGATTATACACATGGACGTAAAGTGTGATGATGATGATGATGATGATGATGTTGTACCCGGTGCTGCTTTCTTTGCTGAGGTGTCAGATACAAGTGAAGTGGTTGATGATGACGATGTGTCCACGGATGCCACATGGGTGCCTGCTCAAAGAGAAGAAGAGGGGGAAAGTTCAGAAGGGGAGACAGAGAAAATGAGGAGACGATTTGGAAGCAGGGGGAGGTTGTCGCAAGGAGTTAGTGGCACAGTCAGACAGCATGTATCGGCACCTGGGGTCAGCCAGACAGCACGCCAGTCAACGCATGCTGTTTCCACCACCAGAATGCCGTCATTGCAAAGCTCAGCAGTGTGGCGTTTTTTTTGTGTGTCTGCCTCTGATAACAGCAATGCCATTTGCAACCTGTGCCAAAAGAAACGGAGTCGTGGGAAGTCCAACACCCACCTTGGTACAACTGCTTTGCGAAGGCACATGATCTCACATCACAAACGCCTATGGGATCAACACATGAGTACAAGCAGCACACAAACTCAAAGCCACCATGCACCTCCTGGTCCAGCATCTTCAGCCACGTCAACCACTGCTGTCCTCCCTGCCCCCTCTCAACCACCCGCCACTCCATCTCTCACCTTCAGCAGTTCCTGCTCATCTGCCCACAGTCAGGTGTCTGTCAAGGACATGTTTGAGCATAAGAAGCCAATGTCACAAAGTCACCCCCTTGCCCGGCGACTGACAGCTGGCTTGACGGAACTCTTAGCCCGCCAGCTTTTACCATACCAGCTGGTGGAGTCTGAGGCCTTCAAAAAATTTGTCACTATTGGGACACCACAGTGGAAGGTACCCGGACGAAATTTTTTTCAAAAAAGGCAATCCCAAACATCTACCATGTCATTGAAAAGGAAGTCATGGCATCTCTGGCATACAGTGTTGGGGCAAGGGTCTATCTGACCACTGATACCTGGTCTGCAAAGCACGTTCAGGGCAGGTATATCACGTACACTGCGCATTGGGTCAACCTGCTGACGGCTGACAAGCATGGAATGCGTGGCTCCGCAGCGGAGTTGGTGACACCGCCACGACTTGCAGGCAGACCTACTGCCACCTCCTCTACCCCTACTACATCCTCTTCGATATCCTCCTCGGCTGAGTCCTCTTCTTCTGCGGTGTCTGGCTGCACATCAACTGAATCCCCCCAGCTCCCCAGGGGCTATTCCACATCCCGGATACGACTGTGTAACGCTGTCTTGGGGTTGACTTGCCTGAAAGCAGAGAGCCACACAGGACCAGCACTCCTGTCCTCCCTGAACGCACGGGTGGATCAGTGGCTGACACCGCACCAACTGGAGATCGGCAAAGTGGTGTGTGACAATGGAACAAATTTGTTGTCGGCATTGAATTTGGGCAAGTTGTCACATGTGCCGTGCATGGCACATGTGTTGAATCTCATCGTACAACGCTTTGTGTCTAAGTACCCAGGCTTACAGGACGTCCTCAAGCAGGCCAGGTCCAGAAAGTGGCAGAAATGTTACCAAATTACCGAAAGTCGGAAAGGATGCAGCAGTTCAAAACCAAACTAAAAAATATGCTTTACACAGCTTATAAGGGGGATGTCACAACACAACGGGAATCTAACAGGGGAAGAGGTGAGTGTAATCCTCCTCCTACCACGGCGGCAAGGACTGGACGAATTACAGATGTGTTGTTGATGGAGGACATGTGGAGCTTTTTCAGTCCTACTCATCGCCACAGCCCTTCGGGATCCAGCCTTAGAGAACGACTCGACCGACAGGTAGCAGACTACCTCGCCTTAACAGCAGATATCGACACTCTGAGGAGCAATGAACCCCTTCACTACTGGGTGTGCAGGCTTGACCTGTGGCCTGAGCTATCCCAGTTTGCGATAGAACTTCTGGCCTGCCCTTCTTCAAGTGTCCTGTCAGAAAGAACCTTTAGTGCAGCAGGAGGCATTGTCACTGAAAAGAGAAGTCGCCTCGGTCAAAAAAGTGTTGATTACCTCACCTTCATAAAGATGAATGAGGCATGGATCCCGAAGGGACTGACAGTGGGGGATACGTTTGACTAACAAAAGGCCTGATTAAATGCCTTGGCCTCAAAATGGTCCCCACGCTGCTGTATTTAATGTCTGCATACCGGATGACTTTCTTGAATTCTTCACCACCAACTAGGGTTCAAGCCGCAATGTTTTAGTCACTTTTTTGCCTGGAAAACATCAATTTTTCCGGCTGCTGCTACAATAGCGGCTGCAACAATGCTATTATTTTTCAGGCATGTGTACCAGATGATAAGGCCGTTGCTTCATTATGGTCAGACCAAAAGCGATCGGACGGCTGGATATATTTCATAGAAAAAACATTAATTTACCTTTTTTTATGTTGTATGGGTTTTTAATACATAAAATTAAAAATCATAATAAAGTCTCTTAACAGTTTATTAGGAATAATGCAGACAATTAAAAAAATCCCCATCAATTCCAATACAAAGCAAGTACAGAGCTCAGAACTAAATTATTTCATAATGTCGTAATGGTTCGCTAATTCAACAATGTTTTATCAATTCGAAACACGTCCCCGGATAGGGTCCATAACAGGGATTAAACTGATAGGAATAGTACTAGTTAAGACACCACTCATATAGGGTGTCACAGCACATTGCTCTGTACACGCGCAGTGCCCCAATTTGGGAGTAAGAGGACCGACCAAGCTGCTTTTTCCATCTCCCGGTTCCTGAAATCAATTCAGTTTGGTGTATGAGAGTTTGGTCTGTCACTGTGAAGGCAGTCGAAGGTACCCGACCTAAATTTTTTTTCACAAAAGGCAATCCCTGATATGGGATGTAACAGGGATTAAACTGATGAGAATAGTACTACAGAAAATACCACTCATATCTGGTGTGACAGTAAATTGCACGGCGCAGACGCAGTCACCGTGGATTAAAACAGAGTGGAGGGAGCCAGCGTTTTTTTTAACCATCTCTCCGTTCGAAAAATCAATTCAATAAATGGCCCCCAGATTGGGGAAGTTAGAGGGATTAAACTGATGAGAATAGTACTACAGAAAATACCACTCATATCGGGTGTGACAGTAAATTGCACGGAGCAGACGCAGTCACTGTGGATTAAAACAGAGTGGAGGGAGCCAGCGTTTTTTTTAACCATCTCTCCGTTCGAAAAATCAATTCAATAAATGGCCCCCAGATTGGGGACGTTAGAGGGATTAAACTGATGAGAATAGTGCTACAGAAAATACCACTCATATCGGGTGTGACAATAAATTGCAGGGCGCAGACGCAGTGACCGTGGATAAAAACAAAGGGGAGGGAGCCAGCGTTTTTTTAACCATCTCCCCGTTCGAAAAATCAATTCAATAAATGGTCCCCAGATTGGGGACGTTAGAGGGATTAAACTGATGAGAATAGTACTACAGAAAATACCACTCATATCGGGTGTGACAGTAAATTGCACGGCGCAGACGCAGTGACCGTGGATAAAAACAAAGGGGAGGGAGCCAGCGTTTTTTCAACCATCTCCCCGTTCGAAAAATCAATACAATAAATGGCCCCCAGATTGGGGACGTTACAGGGATTAAACTGATGAGAATAGTGCTACAGAAAATACCACTCATATCGGGTGTGACAGTAAATTGCATGGCGCAGACGCAGTGAACGTGGATAAAAACAAAGGGGAGGGAGCCAGCGTTTTTTTAACCATCTCCCCGTTCGAAAAATCAATTCAATTCACCTTTCGGGGACCCCTGGTGTTGTACGTGGCTGGGTGGAGGAAGAAACCTTCAATGACATCACCGGGACGTGGCTAGCTCGGTATCCAACCTTGTTCAAATGGGGAGTTTGCGGTTGTGCAAATGAACTATTTGCGGTTGTTTGCGGTGCATTAAAAGGGGATTTTGGTCTGTCAATGTCTGTGAAGCGGGCGTAACCCTTATCGATACAACCCCGAAACCCTGATCGATACAACATCATACCTGATCGTATACACACACTAGATGTTTTAAACCACGTTGTTCAAAAAAATTTAGGATTGTTAGGTGATTTATGCCTTTTATGGATTAAAACCCAACTCTGCGTCAACTATGTAATTTTCCATGGGAGTTTTGCCATGGATCCCCTTCCGGCATGCCACAGTCCAGGTGTTAGTCCCCTTGAAACAACTTTTCCATCACTATTGTGGCCAGAAAGAGTCCCTGTGGGTTTTAAAGTTCGCTTGCCTATTGAAGTCTATGGCGGTTCGCCCGGTTCGCCCGTTCGCGAACATTTGCGGAAGTTCGCGTTCTCCGTTCGCGAACGGAAAATTTTATGTTCGCGACATCACTACCCACCAATGGAGAAGGCCACTTTCATTTATTCAGGCCCCAGCACCCCGACAGAGGACAGAGGTCGCATAGCAGAGAATCAGGCGTCATGTCACCCACCAATGGAGAAGGCCACTTTCATTTATTTAGGCCCCAGCACCTAGACAGAGGACAGAGGTCACATAGCAGAGAATCAGGCGTCATGTCACCCACCAATGGAGAAGGCCACTTTCATTTATTTAGGCCCCAGCACCCAGACAGAGGATAGAGGTCGCATAGCAGAGAATCAGGCGTCATGTCACCCACCAATGGAGAAGGTCACTTTCATTTATTTAGGCCCCAGCACCCAGACAGAGGATAGAGGTCGCATAGCAGAGAATCAGGCGTCATGTCACCCACCGATGGAGAAGGCCACTTTCATTTATTTAGGCCCCAGCACCCAGACAGAGGATAGAGGTCGCATAGCAGAGAATCAGGCGTCATGTCACCCACCAATGGAGAAGGACACTTTTCGATAATTAGGCCCCTGGCACCCAGACGGAGGAGAGAGGTCGCATAGCAGAGACTCAGGCTTCATGTCACCCACCAATAGAGAAGCCACTTCCAGATAATTAGCCCACGGCGCCCAGACAGAGGACAAAGGTCGCATAGCAGAGAATCAGGCGTCATGTCACCCACCAAAAATTCCCTGTAGGGTCTATGGCCAGTCCACCCCTGTTACCTATGATAACCATGTTCCCACAACTGCAGCTTCAGTCTAGTGATGAGTGGCAGGGGCAATATTCAAATTTGCAATATTTCTCGAATATTTTGGCGAATATTTGCCATATATTCGAGAATTTACGAATTCGTGATCTCCAGTCATTATATTTTGATTGCGAAAATTCCCATAAAAATTTGCATGAACTGGTATTGGAAAAATGGATATTCGCGATTACGAATATATTTAGCAATATTCTAAATATTCACAAATTCTCGAAGTGCCGATATTCGGGATTAAAATTTACAATTCGAGCATTCGTGATCAACACTACTTGAGTAAACGTATTCAGTACGCTAAGCTAGTATGGTGTTTTATAACTTTGATATTGTAGTTAGAACCAGAAAGCAAGGGAACAGTTTGGAAGTATGGTTGCTATGGGGAAGGACAAAGTATAAACGTAAAAGATAGTATAGACTTTGCATTGCTTTGGAAAATTCAGGAATGTAGACAAAACCTTTTACAGTTAAAGGACAAACAGGGCCGAGATATGGAATCCTGGATCAACTAGGAACAAGCCAGGTGTCAAGTAAATAGATGTCCAGCAGAATGGGTATGCCTACCACAGATCAATCAGAAGTATAGTCTTGCTAGCAGAAATCGAAACAGGTCAGGCAACTATAGGTATAAAACAGTACACAAGCTCGCAAATCAAAACAGGGATAAAAAAAACTCTAAGGGCTTGTCCACAAATTGCAGATCCGCAAAACACGTATGCCGCCCATGTGTCTTCCGCTATTTGTGGAACGGAACGGTCGGCCCTTTATAGAAATTCCTATCCTTATCTGCAAAATGGACAAGAATAGGACATGACTCATAATTTTACCGGGGCCATGTAACAGAGTGCTGTCCGTATCTATTGCTGCCCCATAGAAGTGAATAAGTCCGCACCCGAGCCACAAAAAATGCAGCTCGGATGCGGACCAAAACCCTGGTCATGTGAACGAGCTCTAAGGCTGAGTTCACACTTCAGTTATTTGAAGAGTTATTTCCATCAGTTATTTTGAGTAGGAATGAGAAGACCTGTGATTGTTCGGGTTCGCCGGATTCAGCCAAACTTCGGGTCAAAGTTCGAGTTCAGGACCCGAACTTGACTCGAACCCTATTGAAGTAAATGGAAACCTGAACTTTGGTGCACTAAAATGGCTGTAAAATAGTCATAGTAAGTGCTAGAGGGCTGCAAAAGAAAGCAAAGTTGGGATATGATCGGGACAATTGCCCTGCAAACAAATGTGGATAGGGAAATTACTTAAAATAACAAAAGAATAGAAAAAAATTTTGCAAAATAATAATCTTGAACACAGAGGCGGAAGTCAAAGTGGAGTAGGGAGTTGAGGAGGCAGTAGACGTGGCGGTGTAAGTGGAAGCGGCGGAGGAGCAGAAGGAGATAGCCAAGACTTTTTTTTCCTTTATTTTTTTATTTTTTATATATTTTGGAAGGCCCCAAAACTCTGTACTTTCAGCAGGGGACCGGGTGGTAGATAGTGATGAGCGGCATAGGCAATATTCGAATTTGCGATATTTAGTGAGTTTTTGGGTGAACATTCACAATAAATTCGCAAATTCGAGAATTCGTGATCTCCAGTCATTATTTGCATGATTGCGAAAATCGGCAGTGTAATATATTTGCAATGAACACTGAGGGGTTGGCAACTTTTCTATTGGTTGCTAAGGATGTTGCTAAGTGCTGATATTCGCAATAAATTCTTGAATAGAATCGCCATCAACACTCTTTGCAAATAGGAATATATAGCACTATATTCTAAATATTCGCGAATTATCAAAGTGGTGATATTCATGATTAAAATTCGCGATTTGAATATTCATGCTCAACACAAGTGGGGGACAATGTGAAGGAACTGGAGGCACTGTCAGCCACCCAATCTAATACCACCTCTACTTGTTCTGGCCTCACCATTCGTACTCCGGTATTCTGGCCTACAAAATAACTCTGTCTGTTCTGTCGCCTATGTGCATCTGAGAAAAGTGTTATGGCGTATAGCTGGCACAAATTGACCACGTCCTCTTCCTGCAACAGGAGCTCCACCAACACCACCAGCACAACGACCAGGGCCACATCCCTTATTTGATGCTCTCCTCATTCGTTGAGGTCACCCACTGAACTAACAGATGGAATAACTATATTAATTTCCCTGTCACGGATGCAGTGCAGGTGTACCTTACACCAAAAAGGGGTATATGTCACCCACTGATATAACAGATGGATTAAGAATATTCATTTCCCTATCACGGATGCAATGCAGGTGTACCTCACATCAAAAATGGGTATATGTCACCCACTGATCTAACAGACAGATTAACTATATTAATTTCCCTGTCATGGATGCAGTGCAGGGTTTCCCCCACCAAAAATGGGTATATGTCACCCACTGATCTAACAGATGGATTAACTATATTAATTTCCCTATCACAGATGCAGTGCAGGTGTACCTCACACAAAAAATGGGTATATATCACCCATCGATCTATCAGACGGATTAGAAATATTAATTTCCCTGTCACCGATGCAGTGCAGGTGTACCTCACACCAAAAATGGGTATATGTCACCCACTGATCTAACAGATGGATTAACTATATTATTTTCCCTGTCACGGATGCAGTGCAGGTGTACCTCACACAAAAAATGGGTATTTATAACCCACCGATCTAACAGACGGATTAACTATATTACTTTCCCTGTCAGGGATGCAGTGCAAGTGTACCTCACACAAAAAATGGCTAGGCCCAATGCTGCTAGGAGATTTTGCCTGTTATTGCACACTACCATGCCGGGCTTGAGGCTCAGTGGCACCAACCACTCATCGGTCTGTTGTTCCATGCCCGCCCAAAGCTTCTGTGCAGTGTGGGGTTTTCCCCCCAAACAGATGAATTTCAGAACAGCCTGCTGTCGTTTCCCTCTGGCTGTGCTGAAGTTGGTGGTAAAGGTGTTACGCTGGGCGGATGAGGTGGTAGAGGAGGAGGAAGTGGAGTAGGAGGAGTAGTCAACAGGAGGCAAAGAGAAATGTCCTGCTATCCTCGGTAGCGGAAGGACATGCGCCAAACTGCTATGCGCCTCAGGTCCAGCTGCCACTGCATTTACCCAGTATGTAGTCAGGGAAAAATAACGTCCCCGCCCGTGCTTAATAGTCCACATATCGGTGGTTATATGGATGGCGTTGCGCAGTGCACACCTGATTTTGTCCACCACTTGGTTTTTCAGGGCAGGGATGGTTCGCCTGGGAAAGTATTGGCGGCTGGGAACCACATACTGTGGGACAGCCACTGCCATAAGGTTTTTAAAAGTCTTCATCTACACCCGATGGAATGACAGTATTTCAAAGGCCAGGAATTTTGAAAAGCTGGCATTTAGGGCCAAGGATTGCTGGTGGGTAGGGGGGTACTTCCTCTTTTTCTCCAGTATCTGGGAGATGGACAGCTGAACACTTTCATGGGACAGTGTGGAGATTCTTGGTGACGGTGACAGTGGTGGAGGAGGTGGTGTTGCTGCTACATCCTCTGTTTGCACGGTGGCAGGTGCCACTATCACTCCGGGGGGGGGGGGTGCAGAGACTGTAGCAGAAAAGGGAGCAGGAGGAGCCTGAGATCTTTCTTGGTTTTTGAGGTGTGTACTCCACTGCAGCTTGTGCTTTGCATCTAGAAGCCTGGTCATGCAGGTGGTGTGCAGGTTTAGAACAGTTATGCCTCGCTTCAGGCTCCGATTGCACACCGTGCAAATCACTCGCGTCTTGTGTTCAGCACATTGTCTGAAGAACTGTCATGCCAAGGAACTTCTTGGAGCTGGCTTGTGCTCAGTTCCTGGGTGTAGTGGGCAGTAGCAATCGGGACGGCCACTCTTCTTTTGCACCCTGCTCCCTCTCTTGCTGTGTGACTACCACCTTTTTCTTCGAACTGCACATGTCACTCGCATGACCTTGATTCCATGTGGGGTCTAAAACCTCAACATCCTCCACATCACCTTCCACCCACACTTCACCCCATGCTATCCTTGCTGATCTGCATACTGCAGAAAGCTGCAGCAGTTGGCACTTGTGTTTCGTCATCATCAGAGATGTGCTGTGGTTGTCCTCCCATGTCCACATCCTGAAACATAAGTGGTTGGGCATCAGTGCACTCAATCTCTTCCTCTTTTGGGACAGGGCTAAGTGGATGGTCCACGGAAACCCTGCCAGCAGAGTCATCAAAAAGTATAAGAGACTGCTGCATAACTTGGAGCTCAGACTGATTTACAAATACGCAAATTCGAGAATTCGTGAACTCCAGTCATTATTTACTTGATTGCAAAAATCAGCAATGTAATATATTTGCGATAAAAATTAGCGATTAACAGAATATTCGCGATCAACACTAAGGGGTAGGCAAATTTCCTATTAGTTGCTATTGATGTTGCTAAGTGCCAATATTCACGATAAATTCGCAATAAATTCGCGAACAGAATTTTCGCAATCAACACTATCGCGAATATGAATATATAGCACTATATTCTAAATATTTGCAAATTCTTAAAGTAGCGATATTCGCGATTAACATTTGTGATTCAAATATTTGCGCTAAACACTAGTGGTAGGCAACGTGAAGAAACTGGAGGCACTGTCAGCCACCCAATCTACTACTGCCTCTACTTGTTCTGGCCTCACCATTCCTACACGGTATTCGGAACTACAAAATAGCGTTGAACGTTCTGTCGCCTATGTTCACCTGAGGAAGGTGTTTCATTTGGGCGTGTAGCTGGCAAAGATCGACCACATCCTCTTTCTGCAACATGAGCTCCACCAACACCAGCAGCACCACGACCAGGGCCACGTCCTAACACTCTCCCTCACTTCAGCTGCCTGCTTCCAGTCCCTGCACTACTCAGAAATAATGGGCGGTGCTACACAAGATCCAGCTTGTATCACTTGTGTGATGAAAGCACCTTCGTCACTGGGAGTTGGAGAGGCCTGCTTGCCAGCCTCTTGCCCTGTGAATATGGCCCCTGGGACACTATTTGGTCATATTGGATTTCAAAGGTACTGTTTCTGTCCCTTGGACTTTTAACCTCTTAAGGACGAAGGGTGTACATGTACGCCCTGTGTCTGGTCTTTAAAGATGGCGCCCGCTCCTGCTTCATGCAGGTGCCTTAGCCGCGGGTGTCCGAATGGTTCTTGTAGCAGACACCTGTGGCTAATGTCCGCGACCGGAAGCAATGCCGATCGCGGACATTTAACTCCTCAGTCCTGACCACGGCACCTGCGCACGTACCAAACCGAAAGTAAAACTTTTGGTTGTGCTCAGGCTCCCCCGTGTAGAGATCGGAGTAGCAGGAGCACGCCTGTAGTAGCCTGGGTTTCTATGAATGAAACCCAGGCTGCTCTGTAGTATTTCCTATGGAGCCTTGCCTGTAATAGGCTTCATAGGAAATATGCGATTTTTCCATACATTCCAATGCTATTGCATTGGAATGTATGAAAATCGCAATCAGATGATTGTAAGTTATAGTTCCCTATGGGAAAAAGAAAAAAAGTAAAAAAAAAAGAAAATAAAAAACATAAAAGTTCAAATCACCCCCTTTTGCTAAAAAATAAATAAAAAAAATACACATTATGGGTGTCGCAATGTGCGAAAATGCCCATACTATAAAGATATAAAAAAATATTCCCATACGTCAAACAGCAAAACGGAAAAAAGCATTCAAATGGCTGATTCGCCATTTTCGGTCGCTTCATTTTCCACAAAAATTTTTAAAAAAAGTAAAGCAGAATTATTCCCAATTTAGAATTTCCAAAAATAGACACTGCTTTCCGGAACACGGAAACATTAGATGTACTGAAGCTGACTGATCATATTTTGACAGAAAACCAACAAGTAGTGTTATCATTAGGTCTTAATTTTTTCGCCTATTAATGACTGATTTGTTTTTTACATTGCTAGATATAAACAAGTTTATCAGAGATCTACCGATCAAAAAATATTTCGGTGAACCAGATGGTCGGGTTGGACATGTTCTGGCAGATGCGGAATTACAACCACTTCCCAATTAATTTGTGGGACTATCTTTTAAAGAACAAATAGCACTGCTATGTGGATAATCTCAAATCTGAAAACGTAGCTCCTTGCTCTGAAATGACAGGTGGAGCTTTCAAAATTACCAACCCCAGGTTTTATCCACTGGAGTCGCGCACTCCAGGCATGGAGGTCTTTCAGGAGGTATTGGAAAGATAATTAACCCCCTTGCATGATGCGCAACTCCACTGTGATAAAAAGAAACACAATCTGAGTCACAAACAAAGAGCTGCCTTATCCGAACTAACCAATATGAGGGATATAATAATTTAGATGGCTTACAAGGGAGGGGGGCGGGTGAATAAATACGACTATCAACAACACATGATGGAATTGCTGGGTGATAAAACTGTATACAAAAAACTTAGTGGTGATCCCCTAATCAGGTTTCCCAAAGTGTATAATGACCTGGTAGCCAAAAGGTGCGAATAGGGGAATATTCACACAGACAATCTGAGATTTTGGATATAGAATCACCAGTAACTCCGATCATCCATGCACTACCTAAGGTGCATAAAGGCTACCAACTCCCCCCCCCCCCGCCCTATAATATCACGGATAGGGTCTCTCAATGAAGTATTGGGGGAATGGCTGGATGCAATTTTGCAGCCCCTTATGAAAAGGATCCCAGGGTATATTCGTGATACCTTTAATGTTTTGAAAAGTTTTTTCTATAAAAAATGGCATAGTAACTATGTATGGTTGACATGTGACGTCACAGCTTTATATCCCTCGATACCACATAGGATAGCAATGGTGGCATTAGACTACCATCTGCATAAGTATAGCAGATATTCAGAGGAATTCATAGATTATATAATAGAAATAACAGAATATTTGCTTACTCACAGTTATTTCTCCTTCAATGGTCTCTTCTATTTGCAGAAAAATGACATTTCAATGAGGGTAAAATTCTCCCCATCACTAGCAAATTTAGCGATGTCCTATTGGGAGGATATATATATATATATATATATATATATATATATATATATTTATATATATTCTGATACCAATCCATATGGGGATATGATTGTCTGGTATGGCAGGTACATAGATGACCTGCTAGTGATATGGGGGGGGGGTGTACCTGCCATACTGGACTTTATACAGTATTTAAATGACAACTCATACAATTTGAGATTCACTCACAATTATGATCCTGTTACGTATCATTTTTGGGATCTAAAATTAACTGGAGAAGTGCAGGAAATCATACAAGTTCAAACATATAGAAAAGAAGTTACTGGGAATACCATATTAAGAGCAAAAATGGGGCGTGGCCGGATGCCGAGAGCAGCAGACGAGTGAGTGAGAAGCTCTGCAGGGATCCACCGTTTAGCGCTCACAGCGGCAATTATCTGCACCCATCACCTCACTGTACCTTGCCCCTGGCACCCAGTCTCAGCCAATACACTTACCAGCATGGCAAGAGGGAGGAAAAAGGCTCCAGGTCCGAAGAAATTGACGGCCTTCTTCTCTGCAGCCAGGAGAGGTGCGCAAGATGGCGCCAACTCCCGCCAACAGGAGGAAACACCGCACTCCTCGCCTAAGTCCAGAGGCTCCTGCTCACCACATATGCTGCCCGGTCAACCAGAGGCCGCACAGAACTTGGAAAAACCGCTCCTGCCAGATAAAAAACAGCACAGAAGGGTGAGTGAATCATCCCTCCACACTTCTCCATCTCTCTCAGCCTCAGATGTTCTTTTAAATACAAAAGACTCTGCTCTTTCTGTCCCCATAATGAGGGAAATGCTTTTGGACCTTAAGAAGTCCATCCATAAAGATTTTAGGGACACTATTACTACTAAAAAGGGAGAGAGAAAAAGTCACCACTGCTTTAATGGCGACAATTAATGCTCTGGTACGCAAACATAAAACTTCCTTAAATCCCGCTATTAAAAAAGAGTTAAAAGCTGCTAGGCATAAATTATATATTCACTTATATCAAAAACACGAATTTCATCTATGTAAATAAAAAGCTAATCAATATTGGCAAGGTAATAAAGTATCTAAATTAATGGCAAACAGGATTAAAAAAAGGGAGGCAAAAACAAAAATACAATTTCTATATAACAGCGAAGGAGAAAAAATAATTAACCCTAAACTGATTGCGGATGAATTTGCAAACTATTATTCAGGCTTGTACAACATTCGTTTATCTGACTCCGATGTTCACCCAAACTTAGACACTCTCAATAATTTTTTAAAGGGAATTTCCCTTCCTACTATTATACCGACCCAATTTACATTTATAAATGGAGGATTTACTAATTCAGAAGTTGAGAAAGCGATCCATTCACTAAAACGTAACAAATCCCCAGGCCCTGACGGACTCTCCAATGATTATTTTAAACTATTTTCCCCTATCTTAACTCCATTTTTGACTAGAACATTTAATCTAATTGCTTCACAAGGAGAAGCCCCAAGGGATATGCTCAACGCTCTAATAGTGACACTACCAAAACCTGGTAAAGCTAGTGATAAACCGGCCAATTTCAGACCGACATCTCCTATTAATTCTGATATCAAAATATATGCAAAAATTCTAGCAGATCGTCTATCTAGCATTCTGCCCTCCCTGGTCAATGCTGACCAAATAGGTTTTGTCTCAGGTAGACAATCCTCAGACGGTACAAGAAGATTTATTGATTTAATTGATGTGGCATATAGCTGTCGAACGCCTTCTCTGCTCCTTTCCCTGGATGCGGAGAAGGCGTTCAATAGAATTCACTGGGACTATGTCCGAGAAACTCTAAAAAAAATTGGCTTTGGTGGCTTTTTTTTGTCAGCAGTTATGGCCTTATATTCTCATCCCTGTGCCTCTCTATACACATCCGGTTTCCTGTCTAGGTCCTTTGACATAAAAAATGGGACCAGACAGGGCTGTCCCATGTGCCCATTGATTTTTGCCCTTTCTATGGAGCCGTTTGCTGAGCACATCAGAACACCCCCTTTAATCCAAGGAATACAAATTGGCCAACAAAACCACCGAATTGGCTTTTTCGCTGATGATGTCCTCATTATCATATCCAACCCTTTATCTTCCCTACCCGCCATTAATGACATTATTACACGGTTTGGAGATGCTTCTTACTATAAGGTAAATTCTAATAAAACCCAGATGCTAGACTTGGGGCTTCCCCCTCATGTAAAACAAAAAATTTCTCAATCTCATCAATATATGTGGGCTCAAAACTCACATATTTGGGTATCAAACTAACATTCCCTTCTAATAAATTATTCTCCTTTAACTACTTACCTCTACTGGAAAGAATTAGTTCTAACCTGAACGACATTAAACTCCACACACTGTCATGGCTAGGGAAAATAGCAGCAATCAAAATGGTAATTCTTCCCAAGATACTTTATGTTTTTCGCAATGTCCTAATTAGTGTTCCAAACTATTTTCTTGGAAAATTACAATCCTTAATTAACCGTCATGCGTGGGGCAAATGCAAACCTAGAGTCAAGGCTAATATTCTGTATGCCTCACTACGCACAGGAGGCCTTAATCTACCCTCCATAACAAACTATTATAAAGCGACTATTCTAGAGCAACTTAGGTATCTGTTGAGAGCTGACTCATCTAAACAATGGGTACTCATAGAATTGCATAATATGAAGTCATCGAACATTTACCACTACCTATTGACCCAAAGTATTTTTGGCACTAAAATAGAATCTCAGCTTGTGACGGTTCAAGCTTTCTCTCGCATCTGGAAACAGATAACTAGAACTGAGAAAAGGTTACGTATCTCCTATTTTGATGCCCCCATAGAAATATGTGAACTAGCTATCCCAAATCTCTCTTTAGCAAACTGGACTAAAGCTGGTATATCAATGTGTTCCCAATTCTGGCAAAAGGGTAACATAGTTGAATTCTCAACCTTACATTCCTTGTTTGGCATCTCCAACAAAGATTTTTATAAATTCCTTCAAATTAGACATCTTCTACAATCTTCTCAAATTTTCTCCTGCAATACTGATGACTTGTCTTTGAAACATTGGTTGTTCTCTTCCAGTATGGTGGACAGGGGTATATCAAAGGGATACCAGATTTTAAAGATTCTTCCCTCTGATCCCCTTGTTCACATATTAGAACTATGGCACACGGATCTTCAGTCATCATTCTCCATAGAAGAATGGAAGGGGTCATTCACAATAACATCTAAATTATCGAGATGTGTGGACCATCTTGAAAATGCTAGATAAATTCTGTACAGATGGTATAAAACCCCCCTTTCACTTTGTTCCATTTTTCCTGAACTATCCCCTCTTTGTTGGAGGTGCCATGGTGCCACCAGCACTTGTATTCATATGTGGTGGGACTGCCATATCGTTGTCAGATTATGGCAAGAGATATTCTCTTTCATAACTAAAGTCTGTAAATTCCGCGTTGAGCCGTCAACTGGCTCTTCTTTCCCTGGGTATGGACTTCTTTCCTCCTTCTTGTAGAGCATTCATTTTCCATACCTTTGCAGCTACCCGCTTAAAAATTGCAGGTGGTTGGAAGTCTGATTCCGTACCCAATGTCAGAAGAATCATTAGAGCCTTGGACTTCTCTTGTACAGGTGAAGGCATATGGGCGTCTACCAATAATAGAAAGGTTACATTTCACAAAAATTGGGAAGTTTGGTTAAATAACCCACTATGCCAGATTGATAAAGATTCTTTCATTAGAAAATAATTTTTACAGGATCCTCTCTATTTTTCCATATGCATAATTCTTATTATTATTGAGTAATTTTATTTCCGTAAACAGAAAAGACACGTGCTTTGTTCCTTTTGTCTTCTATACTCGGTATGATTCAAGATGTGTATCTTATTTTTGTCCATTCTTCTTATTTTCTTTTATTATTGCTGACTCTGATTGTAGCACTATATATTTGTAATGTTACTTAATACAATGTAATTCTCTCCATTGTTCTTTTTTTTCTTTTTTTTTCTTTACTTGTAACCATTGAAAAACGTTCTCAATAAAAAATTATTGTTAAAAAAATAAATAAATAGCAAATAGCGGACATATAGTGCATACTATTAAAGGAATACCGGTAGGCGAACTAATAAGGGCTCGACGCAATTGCAGTTCATACAAGGTGTTTTTGAGGAGAGCATGGTTATTATGCCCAGATTATGGAAAAGAAGGTATCTGGAATAGATGCTAGAACGTGCGGTCAAAATAGCCAAAAATAAGTATAGGAAGGACCTTCTATTTAAAACCAATTACAAAAATAGTTATAATAACAGAAAAAGATGTGCACATAAAGAAAACAAACAAGTTCTAGTATTGACATATAGTCGCCAATTTGAGAAAATAAAAAATACAATACTGGAATGTCTTCCAATATTGTATGAAGACCCCACCCTTCGCACTATATTAAAAAATGGATGTAATATAGTCCCTAGAAGAGCACAAACTTTGGGGAATATGCTCTCACCATCAATGTTTCTCTTCTGCACCCAATGATCCCCCCAAAACATGGAAGTCAGATTTATAAAACCTGTAATTATATAATTCCCACAAAAAGTTTTCAGGATTAAGAACGAAAAAATGTATATAATATCAAAAGCTACATTAATTGCAACTCCTCTGGAGTAGTTTACACCATAGTATATACGGAGTGTAACTTAATATATAGTGGCAGTACGTCACGCCGCTTCAAAACCCGGATATTAGAACACCTTAATTATGTTAATAATTCCTCCAGTACAGGTATTTCAAATGCTGCAAGGCATTTCATTACAACACACAACCACAGTTTGAAACATTTTAGAACATTTGCAATAAAAAAGGTCACTCCCACCACCAAGAGGTAAACTTTTGAAAAAAAAAAAAAGCTATTTTATTAAGGGAGGCCTTCTGGATATTCTTTTTAAATAAAAGCTTCCCTAAAGGATTAAATATGAAAAGGGAGCTTATGTATTTTCACTCAGCCAACCGATTTGTATACCAACATATAACCATTGTCACTGATTTTACTCATTTTGCAATGCATAATCATGAATTGTTTATTTGCAGAAAATATTACAATGGTAGTTTAGGTTGGTGTTCACACTGTGCTTTTTTGTCAATGTCATTCAAAAATATATATGTAGCACATTCTCCTGTGTATCCTGTGTATTCATCCGAGAGTAGACAAATATTATTGTATTGTGTCCATATTGCAGAGCACAGCAAAATGCCTTAAATCTGCATGTCACATAATTTATTAATGTTCCTTTGCTGTAACATGGTCCTAATAGACTTTTCAGGTTGACTGCCTGCTTTGTAATACATCCCACACTCTGTTAGTAAGAATTATAATCTACAATGCAGCACATGTTTTATTAATTGGTTCCACTTGCTTAGACCTCACACGCTGTGAAGTGTTAGATTGCATTTTCTGTGTCTTACCTCAGTTTGACTAATCCCTTTCAACTGGCAATTTAAATTGCTATTTTAAGAGCACTAGTAGATATATTTTAACATACTACAATGGAATATTCATGCAACTGTGTAAGAAAATGTGATGTTTTTCACTGAAGCTGACACTAATACCTTCTGAGACAGGAACGTCCAGTTCAGAAAACAAAACCAGCTCTTATGTTTAGGTGTCAACTTATATGGACAACCTCTTTATATCATAAAAGCGGTTCCATAACTTGAAACCAGTTTGATAAGCCAGAACAGAGAGCCACTGCAATGAGACTGCAATGCCAATGAGACTCTTTGTGACCAGATATCAGATGACCACCTATTCATTTGGTAAGATGCCAAGAAATACTATATTTGCCCCCCAGTTTCCGGGGATTAAAGAAGCAGAGTCCATAACAATCAGTTGTTTTCTGGCACAGCTTCATTCTAAGATCAAAGATTCTAAGATTTACGCTAAGATCAAGATAAAGGTGTAAGATAAAAGCTAAAAAGATAGCAATATTTACGCATACACCCATTCCATGCCAGAAAAGCACCATAGGCATTAACAAAACTGCTAAAGGCTACCTCTATGTTATTGAGCTCTACAGAAGAAGTTGCTGAATGGACATATTCCTCTCTTGACAACACTCAATAATCTCTAGTTGAGATGAGCGAATTTTCTAAAATATGTTTTAGGTCAGATTAATCTGAATCAGCCAAGAATTAAAAAAACAAAACAAAACATGTGGGTCAAATTTCAATGTAAAAGAATCGATTTGTTCATTTCGAGACACCAACTATTGGCTGATAGTATCCCTCCCAGACTTCATGTTCTCCTCACCTACTAAATTCACTCAGCACATAATACTGAGACCTCTCTACTCCATGTTAACAGCTTGTATTTCGAACAGAAATCAGGGGAAATGATGTGGAAAGAAACAGAAGGCACTTAGCATGTTCTCTGATTATGCAGTTAGAGGGCAGTCTATGTGTGAGGTGCAACTTTATCCAAATAGCTGAAAACACTTGTTGATGTACAAAATTATGGTGTAAAGCTCAGTAAATGGAACAATGTATATATGGCTTATCCTGCTGAGGATCTAGGGAGGAATTCATTCCACACCAGTTTTCTAGTGTTAAAAACTCAAAAAAATCGTATTTTTAACTTTTTAAATGAAATCTGGCCTAAATGTAGGCGGATGTGGCATTTTCAAACTGCCCTCAACACTTTCCCAAGGAAGCAGCATGGTGAAGGAGGGAGGGGGTGGGACCATTTATTTTCTATTTCACCAGTTTTCTGGCACAAAAGAATACTGAAATATATGCCAGATCCTAGCTGGAATAGATTTCAGTCCATGTGCATTCTCCAGGTGGTGCAGGGTATGTCATAGACTGGTGTAAAATGTCAGTCTATTAGAAATTCCCCTCCAGCATTTTGGAAACTTGCATATTGGTAACCAGAGGGAACGACTTGACAGATAAAGGGATAACCAGCTAACCAGTAATACACAGTTTCTCAAGTCCTAGTGCACAGATTTCTTTTTGATCAATCACCAATTTGTAACACAAGATTATTTCAACTATTAAAGAAAATCCATAGTTTATTGAATCAACTTTAAAATCCTATGGAGCATTCACAAAGTTTAGTCTTGTCCACTTCTATATAAAATATTAATTCACAGCATCTATTGTATACATAACCCAGCACTTTTATAAATAATATGTATCTTATCTGGCATATGAAACAGATCACATGATCTCTATGTCACAGTTAAAACCTACTAATGATTGATGAGTTAATTATCCCCAGAGAAACTGGGTCATCAGATGTCATAGGTAGTGATGAGCAGCATCAGCTATATTCGATTTTGCGATATTTGACGAATATATGGGCGAATATTCGTCAAATATTCGTGAATACGCTATGCTCGATTACTAACATTCATTGTTATAATCGTAATGTAAAAATCGCATGCGCATGCAAGAAAGGGGCGTGGTGCAGTTTTTAAACTAAGAAGGGAGGGATCAGTGAAGTGCTGATATTCGCATCGCGATAAAAAATCGAGTTATGATTAATAATATTCGTAATGCGATTTTTTTTTTATTGTGATGTGATTATTGACACTTCACTGTAATGTGCATTGTGATGTTTACTGTGTAAAAAAAACACGAATATTCGTGATTACGAATATATAGCGCGATATTCGAAACATTTGTGAAATCTCGAAGTGCCGACATTCATGAAATAAATTTGCTTTTAGAATATTCGCGCTCAACACTAGTCATAGGTCAATAAGCTTAATAGAATATTGAATGATAGTGAATATTTAATATTATTCAACAACCAAAGTAATGGCGAGAGATCCGAAAACTAAAATCAAGACAAATGTGAGTATTGCAATAATAAATACTAACTAAAGCTTATTTACAGATAAAAGGCTCAATAACAATACATTATTTTTTAAAGGGGTTGTCTCACTACAGCAAATGGCATTTATCATGTAGACAAAGTTAATACAAGGCACTTACTAATTTATTGTGATTGACCATATTACCTACTTTGCTGGCTTGATTCATTTTTCCATTGAATAATTGTAATAGCCCAGACCTGGGGGTATTGCTATTGTGCTTTTTAATTGCTGCATTCCTATATGTTTTATTGGCAATTCTATGTAAAGTTATAGATGTCACATATACCGTATTATGTCATTTTATCCAGCAGGGGAAGTATTGTTACCTCTCCTGGTAGAGTGGGCTGGCCCGAGTTCCTGCCAGGAGGGGGAAATCTAGTGTAAGTGTAGTTCCTGCCATAGAGTCAGGAAGTAGCTCATAGAGCACCTTCTTTCAAGAACTCAAGTAAGGACGCAAGTAAAGACTTGGGATTCCAGTCAGAGTGAACTGCAAAAACACTCTTACAGACACTACTGTGAGGTGAAGTATTATGGCTAAAGTCATTCTCATCACCAAATAACTACTATGCCAGCAACATATAAGTGCAGAACTGCAGCAATCCAATCTGCCATTATACCTCCTCATCTGGTGCCAGAGAAAAATTGTACTAAAGCCTGCTGCTACTGTGTGTATTTTTTAGTTCTATGTTCCACTTAGTAAAAAAGGACTTTATTATGTTCAACTCTGGCCTCATGCTTCACTGCTATAACATTCACTGCAATGGACCCCAGAGAGTAACGGCCTGAGGTAGGATACCGTGACACTACAACACTACGTCAAGGCCACTACCACTCCCATTCTCTCCACTGGCTCCCATGAGTGGCCCTCAAAGAGTGTATCACATACTAAACATTTATATATATATATATATATATATATATATATATATATACATACACACATATATATAAACTTCAAGGAAAAGAGGGTCAGTCAGCACATCCAAATCTGCAGGTGCATGTTACCATGGCTAAATACACACAGAAAAAGAGAATGCAACAGCACTCTGCAACCCAAATAAAGTACATAAATGTCATAATAATGCTAAATATTATAATGTTAATCCTATTCTTATATAGTAA
Source organism: Bufotes viridis (assembly GCA_033119425.1). Taxonomy (NCBI): domain Eukaryota; kingdom Metazoa; phylum Chordata; class Amphibia; order Anura; family Bufonidae; genus Bufotes; species Bufotes viridis. The sequence goes on along the minus strand of CM065594.1, from coordinate 63,663,461 downwards.
ATTTGAGATTCTTAGCAAATATATTTTGTACAAAATTATTTGGCCCCGTCTGCCACTCACTGGAAACCTTTTGGCATCCGGAGAGGTATAGGACTCTCATTGCATTTATTGGAAGCCATCTGGCATCAGGTAAGGTACAGAGTGAGCTCAGTATGCATGTTGGTACCTGCATTCCTTGTAGCAGAGTGGACCCAGCATGCATGTGGAACCAACACTTCATGAAATGAAGGGCTCATTACAGGTAGTCTTTAGTGTTAGGTTCCCGTCTTACAGAGATTGCCTTGACGTTTGGCAGACGGGCCCAAATAATTTTGTACAAAATATATTTGCTAAGAATCTCAAATTTACTATATAAGCATAGGATTAACCTTGTAATATTTATCATTATTATGATATTTATGTACTTTATTTGGGTTGCAGAGTGATGTTGCATTCTCTTTTTCTGTATATATTTTGTGTTTGATCAACCTAAAAAAATTGTAGACAACATGATGCCTGGAGATAGAGCTTTTTTTAAAACAATTTTGCATTCCTGTTGTGGAATTTGTTCCGGTTTTTCATATTTATATGTGTCTTAAATGCATAGACAGATAAGACCAAGTTTTTGTAAGTATTTAATAGGTTTTTAAAAGTTGGTACAATAATGTATAGACAATCTTTTATCCTGATTGTTGGATTAATCTTATGTATCGCAAAGAATTAACTGCTAACCTATTAGCTCAATTTTAGTAATTTTGAACGTTTCACTTTAGCTTTTAAAACATGCAGGTCATTGGGTTAATTAAAAATAAACTGTTCGGCCTGAGCTTTCACTTTTTCAAGTTTATTGTACAGGAAACATCAAGCTTAAACACTGACAACTGCAGAATATACTATATCAGTTGCATTTCTTTTGACAGTCTGTACACTGTGCTGCTTTATTTTTAATGAAGCCTCTCCAAATGCTTTGGAAACAAAATAAACTAATTGATGATTATGGATTTTTCCAAAGTTAACCTTTTTTTCTAAATAGTAGCTAACCAAATTAGTACAATGTTTATTCCGATGTCAAACAGGATTGACTTTTCAGTTAAGCATTCATTTGTATTCAAGAAAGCATGTCCAATTTAATAAATACGTTTCAATATTAGATTATGTTTCAATTATAAGGTTCACTGGAAATGTAACTAAAATTCAAGTTAAATACTTTTTCATTGTAAATTTAAGGAGCCTAATTACAAGGGTCTCATTGCTCCTCCCAGTCTTTTGATGATAATTAAAAAGCACTGCATTATTATGAAGCATTTTTAAAGCAGTTTTCTTAGTTAGTTCTCTCATAGTTGTTAGGACAACTGTCCATGGCTGCCGCTGCCCTGCTATACTTGTGGGCACAGACACTTCTCTACTCACCATGCTACTGCCTCCATGCTTCTGCCTAGAGTTTACCTGCATAATGATAATCTCCAGTCTTTTAACCCCTTCCGACAATTTTGAATTTTAATTTTTCACTCTTCAACTTTCTTATTTATCTGTTCACATAGCTATATTAGGACTTGTATTTTGCTAGACAAATTTGACTTTCTAATAGCACCATTTACTACATACTATACAATATAATGGGGAGCTAAAAAAAAAAAAAAAGATCCAAAGGTGAGGAAATTGAAAAAAAAAAAAAAACAATTCTGCCACAGTTTTATGGGGCTTTTTTATGGTAAAGGCTTATGCACACAACCGTTGTGGTAATGTGGTCCATTTTTCATGGATCCGTTTTTGATTTCCGTTGTGTTTTCGTTTCCATTCAGTGATTCTGTAAAACCTGTCTGTATGCTTTCACTATGTTTACCGATGCATTCCTTTTTTTTTTTTTTTTGCAGAACCATTGACTTAAATGGAGCCACAGAACGTGATTTGCAGACAATGGTAGTACTAGTACAGAATTCAAAGGACACGGTAAAAATAAGTTTGGGTGCATGAGCCCTAAAACTGACTTTTACCCTTCCTTCTCTGCTTCAGAACATTTATATAGTTTTTCTTTTGTTTTTAAAAGCTTTAGAAACAATTTTATCCCTTAGCATTGACCCCCATAACTTTTTTAAATTTATATTTGCAGAGCTGTATGAGGAATCATTTTTTTGTGGTTCAATATGGAGTTTTTGTTGATACCATTTACAATGTGCATGACTTTTTGATCACTTTTTATTCTAATTTTTTAGTAGGTTAAGTGATGAGAAAATGGTGAATCGGCTATTTTAAGTTTCTCATATATGATACATATTTTTATATTTTAACAGTGCTTCAATTTTTAGATGTGGAGATATGTATGATGTTTATTTTTTATTATTTATTTTTATTATGTGGAAATGGGGATTATTAAAATTTTTATGTTTTTTTTAACTTAAAAATTTTTTTAAACCTTTTTTATCTACTAGGTCCTAACATCAGGCCATCATTAACCACTGTTCTGGCATTTTGGGCGGGCATAATTGTGAGCAACCTTGTACACCCCAAAGTGTTCACAGAGGGGCACGGTGAGTTCATGTATGATTTAATTTCTTCTTCACAAGTTAGCGGAAAATTACACTTTCTGATGAAAAAAAATAATAATAAAGTTTCCATTTCTGCTAACTTCTGGCAAAAAAAAAAAAAAAAAAACTCCCACGGACTCACTATGCCCCTCAGTGAATACCGTGGGGTGTCTACTTTTTAAAATGGGGTCACATGTGGTGTATTTATACTGCCCTGGCATTTTAGGGGCCCTAAAGCATGAGAAGTAGTTTGGAATCCAAATGCGTAAAAATTCCCTTCTTCTTACGCTTTAGGGCCCCTAAAATGCCAGGGCAGTATAAATACCCCACATATGACCCCATTTTGGAAATAAGACACCCCAAGGTATTCCATCAGGGGCATGGCAAGTTCATAGAAGATTTTTTTTTGCACAAGTTAGTGGAAATTGACTTTTTTTTTTGTCTCACAAAGTCTCCCTTTCCGCTGACTTGTGACAAAAAGTTCAATCTTTCATGGACTCAATATGCCCCTTAGCGAATACCTTGGGGTGTCTTCTTTCCAAAATGGGGTCACATGTGAGGTGTTTGTACTGCCCTGGCATTTGCGGGTCTCCGCAATCATTACATGTATGGCCAGCATTAGGAGTTTCTGCTATTCTCCTTATATTGAGCATACGGGTAATGAAATAATTTTTTTCCATTCAGCCTTTGGGCTGAAAAAAAATGAACGGCACAGATTTCTTCATTCGCATCAATCAATTTGGATGAAAAAATCTCTGCCAAAAAATGTACAAAAAAAAAAAAAAAAAGAGGGGAAAGGACATAGGAGTGCTTGCGAAGTAAATTTGCAATCGCTAATAAAGATCCAAAAAGCTCAAAAGTGATCTTTATAGAGCACTTCCGGGTCCGCACTTTCAGGTCCGCAAAAAATATAGAACATGTCCTATTCTTGTCCGCAATTGCAGACAAGAAAAGGCATTTTCTATATAGTTCTGGCAATGTGCGGATTCGCAAAATGCGGAAAGCACATTGCCAGTGTCCGTGTTTTGCAGATCCGCGGATCCATGGATTCGCAAAACACATATGGACGTCTGAATGGAGCCTTACAGGGGGGTGATCAATGACAGGGGGGTAATCAGAGAGTCTATATGGGGTGATCAGGGGTTAATAAGAGGTTAATAAGTGACGGGGGGGTGTACTGTATGTGTTGTGATTGTGCTACTTACAGAGCTGCCTGTGTCCTCTGGTGGTCGATCCAAGTAAATGGGACCACCAGAGGACCAGGTATCAGGTATATCAGACGCTGTTAACAAAACAGCGTCTGATATACCTATTTAATGCGATTTATTTTACATCTACAGCCTGCCAGCGAATGATCATCGCTGGCAGGCTGTAGTATAACTTCACAGCTGCACGGCGATGTGAAAGAACGCGCATGCGCGGGCGCGTTCACAGGAAGTCTCGCGAGATGACACGTAGATGCGTCAACAAGGAATAACCCGGCCGTCCGCAGGACGCATCCCTGCGTTAGGTGGTCGGGAAGCGGTTAAATTGCTACTTCTATTTATTAATGGAAATACATCCATTGTCAAATAGAAGATTAAGTATATTAAAATGTAGTGCTAACACATGCAGGCCTACATTGGGATATGCCTGTAAAAGGCATCAGAGCCTCAGCAGTGTCTGGCCTTTTACAGACAATGAATGGCTCCCCAGATCACCACAAGGCAGAGCCATCCAGGCCCGGAAGCTCAGCACTCCCAGGTTTGGAGCTCTCAGATGCCATGGTCATATTTGATCACAGCATCTGAGAGCTTAAATGCCTGCAATTGATGTTATTGGTGATTTAAGACATTAGCCCTAGTTGTCTGCTATATGAAACAGCTGAAACCCAATGGCTATGGCTCCTGCTGCATTCGTGAGTAGGTGCTATTTTTAAAGATCCAGAGGTCTGGAAGGGGTTAAAGGCAGTGCACTTCCAAATACTTCCCCAGCCAATGGCTAATGGCCCCTGGGTATTTAAGGCACCCTCTCCAAGCAAAGGGTACCTGAGCTTTATGGTTCCCTGGTGACCCGCAAAGTTCTTGTAGTTTAGTATGTCTGTGATTCTCATGCGTTTTGTCTGTTTATCATGTATGTTTGAACCAATCTGGGCTCCAGCCCTATACCTGCTCTGCCTATATGGTCAGGCAGTTCTGATTTCAGTTTCAGTTCTGTTTGTGTTTAAGGGCTATGTGCACCTTCGATGGCACTTTTTGTTTATGATTCATTAATGGTTAAAAATCATATTTTCAATTGGTCTTTATTAAAAATATTGAACCATTCTGCCACAAAGGGTTAAGTTAAATGTTCTGCAGTGCCAACCATTTTCTCCAGTCTCAGGAAACTTCTAGCAGCTTGAAAAATGTAACAATCAAGAAAATAACCGCAAATTAGCGAATTCACAAATATATGACGAATATTCTACAAAATATTCACGAAATATCGCAAATTTGAATATTGCCCCTGCCACTCATCACTAATATTAAATCTGCGGGTATCAGATAGATTTAGGAAAGCTTGGACTACAATACTCCACACATGTACTACGCATACTAGGCACTCTCCATCCACCCCCCCAAAAACAAAACATGTATATTTATGAGAAACCCAAAGTAGTATAGTAGGCTTCATTTTGACAGACAAACCCCTGCAATGCCTTTTTTGGAAGAAACATTATCAAAGATGTCATTAGCAGTCTTCAAATGTCTTTACTTTCTGATAAATATGGAACTCAGTGACTTTCGTCAAAACATCTTTAGCACTGGCTTGTAAAGGAAAGCTCTAAGATATGTACCATTCCTTCGACTGCATCTGTTGTATTTTAATAATATATGAATGTAAAAAAGTATCTTTATGTTTACCTCTCATAGATTTTCAGTTTCCATTTTAGATTTGTACACCTATTATTACTATTATTCTACATATCTTCCAATTCTCAGCATAATATTTAAACTAAGGTCAAATTCAGTTTTCAAATTAAATGTTAAAGTGAAGTGTCTGTCCTGTTTTGTATGAAAATAGTGCCTGCATGATGCCTTTGTCTAGGTAGATATACTCAGATATTATGTAAATTAAATTGTCTTTTACTTAGATATAATAGATTCGACTACAGTCATTAATTAAGGATGCACAGACTGGAACAAATACAACAGTGGCAGGAAATACAGAGCTAAGATGAGTGACAACATGCATAAGCAACATTTGTACTTTTATAAATAGTTCATTGTTTTTAGATGCCCTGCAATTGCATCTGGTTTTGTTTTCAGTTTCCTTTCTTCTATCAGAGTAGTTATGATTTATGAGTTTCTAACCAGTAAATGTCACAATTCTATTCCCTACTTTACATTTGACTCAGTGACTTGGCAGTTAGACCACATTCCTTTCTTATGCAATGACCTGTGAATTGGACTTGGCCCAAATTCCCAAACGCAAACTTCACATAGAAACAAGTTAAAGGTTAGTTCCCATGTGAAGTTTTTTGACAAAAACAGTGGAGTTGTTTAGTAGATAGGACTATGTGGCTTACTGACTTCATACATCTTACAATTTATAAAAAATATACTGATATAAAAAGAAGTGATTATTGCCTATAAACATGATTAGTCATATCATGGTATTTTTTTTAGGCTTCATAGTAAAACTAGCAAAGTGAATACTGAATATATAAAGTTTAGTTTAAAATGTTGACTTTTCAATTCTATTGTTAAAGTATTAATATAATTACTACTACTACTACTACTACTACTACTACTACTACTACTACTCAATTTTATATGTACAGACCGCGCAGACAAATATTCTCCTGGAAGTTGATTTAGGGGACGGACTCTGGATCCCGTTCAGCCAAGCGTACGCCGCCTCGTCCTGTGTGTGCTATTCTATGTGAATCACAAAAACACATATATAGTGAAGTACCGTCGGATTACTCTCCAGCTTATACTTAAAATTCACTCACAGAATTCACTGATTTTATAGGCACATCTAAGGATCGTTCACACACTAGCGATACTTCTTCCTCTTTTCTCCTATATATGGGTTAAATTTCTCAAATAGTGAGTACCGCAACACACCATTACAGTATTTGGGTTTATTATACTCACAAACAATTGCATAAAATTGCGCAATGTATAAAACAAGATGATCTGCCCGACCCGGGTTTCGCTCCACAACAGCTTCGTCAGGGACACCTCCAGGAGAATATTTGTCTGCGCGGTCTGTACATATAAAATTGAACGATTACGTGAGAAGATCACCCACCTCATAAGAAGGACTCGCTGCGACCTATAAGGACAGGCTACGTATACGGAAAACTTTCTTTATACATACTACTACTACTACAACTACTACTACTACTAATAATAATAATAATAATAATAATAATAATAATAATAATAATAATTAGGGATGAGCAAATTTTTTTTTTTTATTATTTTTGGAAAAATGTGGTTCGATCTGAATATATTCGCGGCGAATTACATAAAAAAACGGCTATTTCCTGTATGCAGAGAGCCTTTATAGTGGTGTGCCTTTGCAGTAAAATGCATAGGGAGTCTGCTTGGATAGTGAAATAATACTGTGAGTCTGTATGACATGTAGAAAACAGGGGTCGATCTTAGAATCACTGCACACTTCACTCATTTGGGCAGTCACGGGGCCAAAACTGACCGAATTCAGCCTTACAGGTCAATGTTAGCGCCAGGTATAAAGAACCGTGCACAGGCCAAATATCCTACTATACCATGAAAGAGCACACTGCTTTTACACCAATTCACTGATTTCACATAGATTTTTGCAGAATCTGTTCTATTAAATGCTTATACAAATAGAGCCCACCCCCGACAGAGTGGAGTGTTTGTCAGCAGTAAGTTTGTGTTGACGTCACTGATTAATTTGCCCTTCCTCTGATCCGTCAGAACAATAACCCACAAAAAATGGATCCTGTCTGTGGAGCATTCACATTCACTCGGTCAGCATTTGCTCAATAAACCACCAGTATTGCTAATGCCAAATAAAACAGGAGTGGATCTAAAACAGAGATGACATGTGAATGGAATATTTGCATGTCTTCTGTGTTTTGTACTCACTTCTTCTTTTGGCTACCAAATCATAAGTCAATTCTGATGGGACCATACAGGCCTTACAGCGGCTACACAGACAAGATCCATTGTGCGTCTCATTTTTCCTTCCTTCAAACAGATCAGAAGAAAGGTCAAGTAAATGATGATGTCAGCCAGGCTGAAAGGCAAAATAGTGGCCCAGTCATGAAGTGGGGAGGGTGGGAACAGCATGAGAAGTCCATAGAGTGGCCTTATGACAGAGTGGTGAGGTGGAAGCAGCTTGAGGAAACCACAAAGTGGAGTGACCCAATGACAGAGTCTGGAGGTGGCGGCAGCATCAGGAGGAAGCCACAGAGTTGCATAATGACAGTGTGGAGGTGGCAGCAGCACAATGACAAAGTCTGGAGGTGTCGGCAGCAGCAGTAGCAGCATCAGGAGAAGGCCACCGAGTGGCACAATGACATAGTCTGGGGGAGGCGGCAGCAGCAGTAGCAGCATCAGGAGGAGGACACCGAGTGGCACAATGACAGAGTGTTGAGGTGGCGGCAGCAGCACCATCAGGAGGAGGCCACAGAGTGGCAAAATGACTGAGTCTGGAGGTGGAGACAGCAGCAGCATCAGGAGGATACCACAGAGTGGCAAGGTGACATAGCATGGAGATGGCAGTAGCAGCAGAATACCACAGAGTGGCAAGGTGACATAGTGTGGATATGTCAGCAGCATCAGGATACCACAGAGTGGCAAGGTAACATAGTGTGGATATGGCAGCAGCAGGATACCAGAGAGTGGCAAGGTGACATAGTGTGGAGATAGCAGCTGCAGCAGCATCATCAGGATACCACAGAGTGGCAAGGTGACATAGTGTGGAGATGGCAGCTGAAGCAGTAGCATCAGGAGATCCCCAGGTGACCCGGTGACAGAGTGGGGCGGTGGGTGGCAATGCCAGAACCTGCTGACGAAGGTAGGTGAAAGAAGAAGAACTTGGCATCAGATGTGTGGAATCAGGCGGGTGGCAGCATCAGAGTAGTAGCTAAGGCAGGTAGCCAGAAGAATCCGGTCTCTTTTTTCAAGGTTTGGGTGAGGCGGCATGGATGATCAAATAGATGAATCAGGAATTGGTGAGTGGAAATCCTGGCTGATCCACGCCTAATTCATCTTGACAAAGGTCAACCCTCCACATTTTGGGTGGACAGGCGAGTCCACCTTGGGGTAACTATGGCTCCCGCCTCACTAAACACCCACTGTGATACCACAATACTGGTCGGGCAGGACAACTTTTCCAGTGCAAACTCTGACAGTTGCGGTCATAAATCCAGTTTGGCTGCCTAGTAGTTCAGCGGATCTTCAATGATGGCTGGCAGGATGCTGTCTAAGTATGCCACCACCTGTTGGTTCATGTCCTGCTCCACGTCTACCTGCTGTTTCTGGTGAGTAGTTTCTTCACTATACAGGTGAAGAAAGCTGCTTATCAGTGACGGTAGCCTCAGGCTGCTGCTGATGGAGCTGGTACTGTTCCTTCCACCCCACCCCTCCCCAGCAGCCATGGCAGTGGAATGTGAGCGGACAGGGCTCCCGTGGACAGAGCTGTGAGAACACGGACAATGGCGCAGATAGGCAGTGACCAACTGACTACATAGGATGTCTCTGTAGAAATTAAGTTTGTCCCCCCTGTCAGTGGGTGTGAAAAAGGCCCCCATTTCGGACCAGTAGCGAGGATCCAAAAAGGTGGAGAGCCAGAAGTCATCCCTCTGCCGAATGGTGACAATTCGGCTGTCACTACGCAAGCGAGCATGCATCGGGCCATTTGTGCAGGTGACTTAGAGGGACTCCCTTTCTCAATCTCCACTGCATACCGCCACTCTGTGTCTGGGTCCTCTGTCTTATCTTCTTCATAACCCTGTAGCTCCTCTGGCTGCTCCTGCTCCTCCTCTCCTGTCAGCTGAGTAGAAAAACCACCCATTACGCTAAATATTGCCTGTGATACAATGTCCTACTCCTCCTCTTCCAGTTCAGCCCCCATAGCTCAAGGAGGGTGTGCTTTGCGGTGTATGAGTGGCTGAAGTGCATGCAAAGATTCCTGACCATTTTTAGGATGTCTTGCATTTGGGTGGAAGACTTCAGGAACCGCTTGACAACCAGATTAAACATGTGTTCCATGAAGGGCGCAGCCTTCCTTGACGCAGCTTCAACACCATATTCTTCCCGTTGTCAGTCACCATGTTTCCGATTTTCAGTTGTCGCTGACAAAGCCAGGATTCGATTTCTTGATGAATCACAAGAAGCAGTTCTTCCCCTGTGTGACTGTTCGCCAAGGCAAACCAGGTGCAGAACAGCGTGACACCGCCGTGCCCTGCACATGTGATATGCTGGAGGGGCACTGTGACTTGTCCCTGCAGTGGAGGCTGAGGACATGGTGGAGGATGAGGAGGCAGAGGTGGACATTGTCGCATGACCAATGGCGTGACAACATGGAGACGGAATTGAAGTGACCTGGCCAAGTTGCTGGTGTGGCTGTGCAGGAACCACATTTACCCAGTGGGCCATAAAGGACATGTATTGTCCCTGACCATAGTTACAGCTCCACATGTCGGCACTTTGGCAGACACCGACAGGCTCATGGACTGGCCCACCTTCTGTTCTACATATTTGAGCTGGGCTGGTACTGCCTTTTTGGCAAAGAAATAGAGGCTTGGGACTCTCCACCTCAGCTCTGCACAGGCCACCAGTTCTCTAAAAGGTGCAGAGTCCTCCGGCAGCTTAACAAAAAACTGCCACAAAGCCAAGTAGGTGATTTTCCCCTCAACAGTCCGCACTGACTGACTACTACACCCGCTGCCTCCGTGATCCCGTGCACCACTACTTCTCGGGCAGGTAGGCTGCTTTGAAGCGGAAGTGGTTTACCGTTTACCACTGCCTCACTTGCAAGCTGCCATCCTCTTCTCCTGATGATGATGAAGCACCTTCCGCAGCGGGCTCCCAAGTGCGATCGGCTTCATCATCATCGAATAGTGTCTGCACGGTCTCTGTGTCAGGAGTCTGACCGCTCGCAACACCACCTCCCAAGCCACTCTCCTGATCACTACTTGCCCGTCTAGCAGAGGAATCGGCGGATGTCTCCACCAGATCTTGGCTGGGCAGTAGATTCTTCTCTAGTAGCTTGTCCTCGCTGTATAGTGGAGCTGAGCCCACAGCATACAATACTTCTGTGGCTGAGGGAACAGCAAAGGACAGATGCAGGTTGAGGACCGGTGAGGGCACAGGGCCTGCTCCTGGGCCATGCCAACTAAGGGTTGTGTCTGACGAATCCACCGACTGTTGGCTGGTGGTGTCTGATGTCACTTGGGATGAAGTGGATCACCGAGTTAACCAATCAAGAGCCGCTGGGTTGCTGGTCAAGATACGACCTCTAGATGACACCGGGAGCTCAGGCCTCTCATTGCGACTCCTGCTGCCCCGCCCCCTTACTCTGCTGTGACTTCTGCCTACGCCAGAAAACATTTAGACCTCTGCTACTCCTCTGTGGCATGGCCTGGCACTTCTTTGTCTGACATACTTTTAGCTGAACTAAATAAATCAAAAGCAAATTAAAACAGCCCTACAAGCAACAAATATATTTTTCTATGTGTACTGAAATACCGTAGGCCACAAAACGCTTTCACCACAAATAACTGCAACATTGAAGTGCGTATATATTTTTCTTTTTGAACTGAAATATGCCACTAAACGCTTTCACCACATATAGCTGCCAAAATGAACTGCGTATATATTTTTCTTTTTCTACAGAAATACGCCACTAAATGCTTTTACCGCAAATAACTGCAACAGTGAACTGCGTATATATTTTCCTTTTAGTACTGAAATACACCACTAAACCCTTTTATCACATATAACTGCAAAAGTAAACTGCGTATATATTTTTCTTTTTGCACTGAAATGCGCCATTAAATGTTTTCGCCAAATATAGCTACAGAGTGTACTGCGTTTATATTTAGTTTTTTTACTGAAATATGCCACTAAACGCTTTTACCATATATAACTGCAGAAGTGAACTGCGTCTATATTTTTCTTTAATGAAAATAGCCACTAAACACTTTCACCACATATAGCTGCAGAAGTGAACTGCATACATATTTTTCTTTTTGTACTGAAATACTCCATTAAAGGCTTTCACCACATATAACTGCAGAAGTGTACGAGAAAATATGTTTTTTTTCCCACAGATAGAAGCCACTAAAGGCTTTTCAACATAGCACTTGAACCCTAAGAACAAGTTGTTGGAATGACAGAGCTGTATAATGGCTATTTCAATGCCCAAATTATCTTTCCCTGCACTTGTAAATCACTTTTCTAGAACTGTCCCTATCGCCTTATGATGTCTCTCCCTGCACTAAGATGCTGTGAAATGATTCCTCACTCTCCTTTCCTTGCACTTATAAATCGTTTTTTCAGATTTTTTTTCACAATGAGGTTTTTCCAATTGCTGTCCCTAGTGCCTTCTTACGTCTGCCCCTGCAATCAGAATGCTGGAAAATGTCTGAATCTAAGGTGGCCACCTTATTTATAGGGCTGTGACATCACAGGGCTGGCTGGCTGCTGATTGGCTGCATCATGCATGTCAGTCTGGGTGATCCCGCCTTCCCATACTTCCTTTCTCCATGTCCTCACACATGCAGCAGCCATTTTAGGAAAAATGCGATTTGTTACCATGAAGCGCGAGGAAATTCGCATTCGTTGCAAATCATATTTTTCCTGAAATTCGGATCGAATGCCACTTTGGCAGCTTTGATTAGCTGATCTCTAATAATAATAATCATAATAATAATCTTCATCATTAGAGATAAGAGAAGTATTCAAAATTAGATTCGGCTGTTTCACAATCTTTTACAAAAAAAAATGGTTTATGACAAATTACTTTGTCCTGAAACACATTTCTTTGCAAATAGTGGGTGTTCATAGCTGATTGTGGCATCTGACAGCAATATTACAGTGTAGCTCAACATTAATCATCTTCATCATCTGGTGAAATCCTTGTTTGGGCATTGAGGTCAGCATTCTGCACAAGTTTCTATCAGCGCGAGATAATTGGCATAGTTACTTCAATCAAGATGGCTATGATGGCCACTCCCCAATCAAAAGGATGCAGAATTTTTTTTGTTTTAACCCCAAATAGGCTGAATGTGACTCAGTTCAGTGAAGCAGCCAAATGCTTTAAAACTTTGCTCATCACTATCCTCAACCTTACAATTATTATGAATATATAGTTACATTTAAAAATGATATTGTAGAGGGACGATTATGTAATTGTTTTATGCATTTTTTTACAATTATTTTCAATTTTTAGGCCAACAGTTTTACAACCTGGGTTTTCGGAACCTATTGCACTACTTGATTTGTTAGGTTCAGATAGTGGGCTAAACAGAGAGCTACCTGGCTTCACTGGCTAGTTGAGTTTTGAGATAAATTATAAACAGATATGCCAATCACTGAATCTGTTCTGTGAATAAAATGGGGAGCAGAAGGAAACATTGGAGCATAACTGAGGAGTCATGTAGACTATATACTAAAAAATTTGTTAGTTAAAAAAAAACTTAAAACCATTTTTTATATAAATACAACAAAAAGAATTAATAATTAAAATTATGACACTTTATCCATTTTATATATAAAAATAAATAAACCATAAATATCATTGGTATATCTATGCCCAAAAAATGTAACATTTGTATTTGTCCCATACAGTGACAGTTGTAACAGAAAAAAAAAATTATCATGGCCAAAATGCTGTTTTTGGTCAGCTCACCTTCCAAAAAAAATTGAATAAAAACTTATCAAAAAGCCATACACATCCCAAATTGCATTAATAAAAGCTACAGATCGCTTTTTAAAAAATTAGCTCCATAGACAGATATATAGAACAGTTATGGGTGTCAGAATGTGCAACGATGCAAAGTAATTTTTTTTTTACTTTTAACAGCATTAAAACGTAAGAAAAACTATGAAGATTAGGCCTCATGCACACGACCGTTTTTTTATGCTGTCCGCAAAAAGGGGTTCCGTTGTTCAGTGATCCGTGTCCGTTTTTGCCTTCCGTTGTGTTTCCGTGTGTCTTCCGTTTTTTTTAGCGGACATGACCCAAAAGATTTTACTAAAAGACAGGCTGACAATGTTTCCCAAGTGCCTGCCAAGGAATCCGCAAAAAAAACGGACACGGAACGCGGATGACACACGGATGGCCATCCGCATTTTTCACGGACCCATTGACTTGAATGGGTCCGTGAACCGTTTTTCACGGACAAGAATAGAACAGGTTATATTTTTTTGACGGACTGGAGTCACGGACCACGGACGCGGAGGACAAACGGTGCATTTGCCGAGGTTTCCACGGACCCATTGAAAACCAATGGGTCCGCAGAAAATCACGAAAAACGGAGCAACGGACACGGAATCAAACAACGGTCGTGTGCATGAGGCCTTAGTGTAGTGTGCCACAGGAGAGGAGATCAGTGTGTAGGAGGATCGCACCCTTTTATCACTATTCCGACACAGTGGACGATGATACGAGTGATAGCAGCAAGAATTGTGGCAGTAGTACTAACTCTGTCACTCCCCTGGGCCAGTGATGGGGAAGTGTGTGCCTCTCTTACTTTAGGGACACACTCTAGTTCTGAGGTTCCCCTGCCTGATGACCATTTAGGTGCTCTTGATGTTGAAAGTTCTGAGGGGAAGACTGGGTCCCATAGTACTATGCTATGCACCTTTTTTGAACAAATATAATTCCACAATGTCCTCTGTGGGATATGGATTCTTCCAAGCAGTTCTATAAGCTTCTCTCAGTGCAATTTTCCTCCACAGAACTTTTATTCTGCACCTCTCTCTTTCTTTCTTGTGGCCTGCTTTTCAAGTAAAGTTCTTTTCTGGTCTGGCCCTGGCTGGCTCCTAATCCAGGGCTGGTTCCTCTGTCAGCTTCTACATTGGACATGTGCTTCCTTTGCTGTCTCAGACTAAACTCACTGACTGATTGATCAGACTGACTGGTTAGATTTATTAGAATGTTCGTACTTCTTCTCTTTATATGGAGAGGGTGACACCAACCCCATCTAATGGTGGCTATGGATATGTCCTATTAATACCACATGCATGCAATATAGAATAAATGCATTTGCCACATAAAAATACATTTATGATCCCTGTTGCAGTGTAATGCTGCTCTGTAGTGGGACACTGCATTCGTAATTATTGTAATTATGCTGACCTGCAGAATAAAGATAACTAGAGATGTTCTCAAAAATTCCATTTGGCTGCTTCGATGGTTTTTGCAAAAAAAATATTTGCTTCATAACAATTTACTCAATGAAGCACATTTTTTGTAAGTGCGCCAACCCCTGTCACTGACCCATTGAGATGCGACGTTCATCGCTGATCGCGTTATCTGAGATTAATATTTAAGCAGTTTAGTTGTTGTTCATAAAATTTTTTTTATTGCACTTACCTCATCCATGTGATCGTGAAGAGGCTGCCGAAGTTCGGTGAATCTAATTTTTCAAAACTTAACTCATCACTAGTGGGCCAATGACTGTTCACATTAAATTGGAAAAAATTACAAATATTCTAAAAAAAGAATATATAGCACTATATTCTATAGTGCCATATATTCGTGTTTCAGAATATTTGCATTACGAGAATATTACATTGCCAATTTTTCGCATAAGAGAAAATAATCATGCGAAAAATCGGCAATGTAATATTCACGTAATGCGAATATTCTAACACGAATATATAGCACTATAAAGTATAGTGCGATATATTCGTTTTTTAGAATATTTATAATTTTTTCCAATCTAATGTGAACAGTCGTTGGCCCAAAAGCAACTTACACAGGTGGGAATCATGACTTCAGATGGGAAAAAATGCAGAATATACAAAAAAAAAAAAGAATATATAGCACTATATTCCATAGTGCTATATATTCAGATTTTAGAATATTCGCATTACATGAAAATTTAATTGCCAATTTTTCAATAAAATAATCTCGAATACGAATATTCGCGAATATATGACCAATATTCAAACAAATATTCACAAAATATCGCAAATTCGAATATTGCCCCTGCCGCTCATCACTACTTATCACTATAAAATATAAAAATTTTAAATTATAGATATAATATGTGCCATATTACATATTTTATTAGCAACTTTTTCTGAATAGTACAATTTTTAAGTATTACAATTCTTTAAGTATTACAATTTAATTGAATACTTCTCAAACAGTCTGATTAATTTAAATTTTTTGTCAATTATAATTAAAATTCATAAAATTGTTAAGGCACAACCTTTTGAATCCCCTAGCAAGAGAGGAGCATAGGCTGATCTATTATTCTGCTTCTGTCAAAACCTGAAGTCAATCACAAAGCCAACTAAAGACTAGGGATGTGATGAACCAGAAACCGTAAACTTGTCACTTGTCCTTCATGCAGGCTATTTGTTAATACAAGATGCTCTGTCTGACTGCAGACAAGGGAATACATGATTTTTTCAGTGTGGCAAATATAAGTGTGGGTATATCTGTCTAGCTGCAACTTTCTGCTAGTACAGGACATTTCTTAACCTGCCTCTAATCCATTAATCAAATTAAAAATAGCTGGTGCTGGCAGAGAAAAGTAATGTAACGAGTCATCTCCACATGTAACATTTTTTCTTTCTTTTATTATTTAATAAAAAGTTTCACCTTACCATATTATGTGACCAGAAAAAAAACACCAAAAACTGTGTAAAAAAATATACGTTAGAAAATATGGAATGTTTGTATCTTGTTCAGCCTTTTGGGCGTGAATTCTGGCTCAATTTATAAATGTCGAAGAATCTCAAGAAAAAATGAATGACGACACTACCTGTCTGTGCTCTTGGTATTCTAAGGTTCCAAAAAAAACTAAGAAAACATTTTAATTCACCCATGCAAACCTTGCTTGCCTTCTTATGCCCATGGACCAGCAGAGAACCCAAATAGTACAGGTCTGCAAGGACATGGACCATTGATCCACAGATGAGCAAATTAATTGTAAACAAGTACAATTTGTTATGAATTTAATTTAAAAAAATCTACTGTCAATGAATCTAAAGTTTATGACATTCGCTTCAGAAAAATCATGCAAAATGGTACCCACCCCATTTTACAGGGAACATTGGTGGGGGAAAACGACAGGGAGGATGAAGATTAGACAGCCTGTGAGCCAATCAGGGACAGGATTTTTGAAGGGCCTTCAGCCTCTGAACTGGAGAAACATCATTCTGAAGCTAGCTTGTGATCTGCGAGAATTTGTTTTGGCTGTGTCTGCCAAAAAGCTATTACCGGCAAAAGCCAGTAATCTAGATGTGGTATTCAAAGAATTGGGACACATTTCGGTGGATCTGTGGAGTTTTGGAGGGGACAGATTGCCAGCCTCTTGCCCCAGGATTATGGCCCCTCTCATCAGCCCACGCTAAACTTAAACCCCATGGCGATTTGACTGTGTTTGTGGCATCTGAGCGCTGTTTGGATATATTGAGCGCTCAGACCTAAGCCATCTGGGGATATGTTGCATGTATATGTTTTATGTAGTAATTGTAACATTGTGTAATTTTATGTCCTTTTGCAACCATGTGCTCAATGGAGTCTGCCTCTATTCCTGGATATAATTGGATTATTTTCCCCATTGTCTCCAGGAGAGGGGGCTCTGTAAAACCAGTTTGAACCAGAAAAGCCATGCTTCATTTGGTCAAATAGGACTTTCCCTTAACTTGTTAACCCCTGGTCTGATTCGTGTCATTTTTTTAATATGTTGTTAACCTGAATGGATTGATTGTGAATATGTAGTTTTTAAGTGAATAGTGATGTCTGTCCTATTGTCCCCACGTGTGTATTGGCAATTTCCCTTTGTCCTGAGAGATAATTGAATGAGTCCTCGATTGTCTCCAGGACAGAAGACATTGTGTATTCTCCTGCCTGTGATGATTACATTAACCTGTGTAGGGTAATTGTATCACAGGCAGAGGGGAGGGATATGCTGGGGGTGTCTGTATTGTCCCATTGTGTGTGATTGGCTGCTGTATCCCCTGTGTCGCAGTCTTCGTTCTGGTCCCCTAGGGGAGTGTCCACCAGGTGGGAGACCTGCATAAATACCGGGCAGGTAGCCCTCAATAAAGTTAGAATTCCTGTTTGACCATTAATACGGAGCCTCGTCTCGTACTTGGGGGGAATTGCTTCTTCAGAACGTTCTCTTGCCTGTTCCAGGAAAGGAGGACTTCGTATGGTTCCAGTTCGGTGGAATCCAGCGGTTGTGGGTTGCTGTGCTCTTCTCCAGGGGAATCGCCCGAACGGTATTAACCCTCACTATACCGGGTTATACCGTAACAGGTGGATCAGGGCTTTAGCAGGGAAAGCATAGGGAGTGGGGGACTGTTCACTCAGAGTTCTATTGTGATCAGCTCGGTAACTTGTTGTCACGACTGTGACTGATCCAGATAGGTCTGTGAAAAGAAGGTCGCAGCGACTTGCTACTCGCGATAGCTTGTGAGTTTGCTCCGTAGTTCAGGGTATGTCATCCGGGTTTTGCCTTGTGAACCTTTTTGTCCTGACTGGGAGTTTGTAGGCATTCTTCTCAGGTGAGTGCTGTCTGCCACTCCCAGCTACTATATTAGTTTCAGTTTCACTTGCAGTCATTGCCAGATATAGTCCTTACTTCCAGTGCTATTCTGACCTTTGAAGGAGATCGTTTGACGGTATTGCTGTGGAGCTCTTGTCTGGCGTGGACTGTCGTTGTTGGGATCATCTTCTCTGCTCGTGACTGGATAAGTCTATCTCTGCTGGAGATTGTTTGTTTGTTACTGTCTTCCCCTGTTGTTCTCCTAGACATGAGTGATGGTGACTAGTGCTCCCATCTGCCTTTCCCCAGTCTAGTCTTCTGAGGGTGACTCAGGGTTTAGGCATCCTGCTCGCCGCATGGGTACACACCCCGTCTAGGGTATCAGGGCAGACAGGTGCCAGCGTAGGGTTTGTCAGGGGTGGCCGTTCTATTTCCCATCCGTAGATAAAGGTCACCCTTCCCCTCCGTCTGGTGCGACACGACTGCTGCTGGGATAGCGGTCGTGACAGTATATCTGGCCTTTAAAAAAAAAAAAATGACATTTCCTTTTTTTTTTTTTTGCCTGCTGTTTTGCTTTGTATTCTTCTGTTCCACTATGAATCCGGTTACGGTTTTGGCAAAACAATTACAGGGGTTATCCCTTGAAGTGGCAGGATTAAAAGCAACAGTACTGCAGCAGCAGCAATCCTTGGGTTCCACCGTTGCTACGGGAAACCAAGGTACTCCTGAGCCAAAAGTGGCTTTTCCTGATAGGTTCTCAGGAGGGAGAGACCAATTTGTAACCTTCAGAGAAGCTTGTAAATTGTTATTCAGGTTACGCCCTAGATCCTCCGGTGGTGAGGAACAACGGGTGGGCATTTTAATTTCTCTCCTGCAAGGAGATCCGCAGGCTTGGGCTTTCTCCTTACCATCCGACTCTCCGGCCTTGCGATCAGTGGAGGAGTTTTTTGAAGCCTTGGGTCTCGTGTATGATGACCCGGACAGGGTCTCACTGGCTGAGTCTAAGCTACGTAGACTTTGGCAGTAGAACCGGTCAGTTGAACTATATTGTTCCGAATTCCGTAGGTTGGCTACTGATACATTATGGAACGACTCGGCCCTTAGGAGTCAGTTCTGCCAGGGGTTGTCTGAAAAATTAAAAGACGCGCTGGCTGTATACGAGGTCCCTGGGTCTCTTGAGGCTGCTATGTCTCTGTCCATAAGAATCGACAGACGACTCAGGGAGAGACTATTAAATTCTACAGAGGCCTCTATAGGGCAGGGATCGGTTTGTTGTGATCCAGTCGAATCAATGCAAATAGGGGGCGCCACTAGACGGGTGAATCCTCCTAAGGTCCGCCATAGGTCAGAGGTTTGTTTTCGTTGTGGGGAGGGGTCATTTTGTAAAGGTATGTCCCTCAGAACCCAAGAGATCACAAACAAAGGAGCCGCCGGAAAACTAGAGTCCCCAGACTGTGCGGAGGATAACAGTCTGGGCGTATTCGCTTCCTCCATACGCATGTCTCAGTTTTTGTTGTCCGCTACCGTTGTGGCGGGCAATAAGACTGAGATCTGTTCCGTCTTTTTGGACAGTGGGGCGGGGGTCAACTTGGTGGATTCACGGTTTGCTCAGGCTCTGGGTTTTACTCCGGAACCGGTACGCAGAACTATTCCTGTTTTTGCCATCGACTCCTCCCTCTTACTCAGAGAGAGTTAACTCAGATCGTCCATAATATCCATCTGCAGGTAGGGGACCTCCATAAAGAGCATATCTCTTGTTATGTCCTGGACGGTCTTCCGGATCCTATGGTATTGGGGCTTCCCTGGCTGGTGACTCACAATCCCGTGGTGGATTGGCAGGCCGGGAGATTGTGGAGTGGAGTGAACATTGTAAGGACAACTGCTTGAGTAGTAGGTGCTCAACACTCTCTGTAACATCTCTACCTGCCTTTCTGTCGGATTTTATGGATGTGTTCTCTGAGAAGGGTTGTCAGGGGTTACCACCTCATCGTCCATATGATTGCCCAATTAATCTGTTACCTGGGGCAAAACTACCTAAAACCCGGTTATACAATCTTTCCGGCCCGGAGAGGAAGGCTATGAAAGATTATATTTCGGAGAGTTTGGCTAAGGGACACATCAGACCCTCTTCTTCACCCGTGGCTGCAGGGTTCTTTTTCGTTAAAAAGAAAGATGGGGGCCTGCGTCCTTGCCTGGATTTCCGGGAATTAAACCGGATAACTATCCGAGATCCCTATCCTCTTCCTCTCATTCCCGACCTCTTTAATCAGGTTGCTGGTGCTAAATGGTTCTCCAAAATGGATCTCAGAGGAGCCTATAACCTGTTTCGCATCAAAGAGGGGATGAGTGGAAGACGGCTTTAATACTCCGGAAGGGCATTATGAAAATCTGGTCATGCCATTTGGTCTTACTAATGCGCCTGCGGTGTTCCAACATTTTGTCAACAATATTTTTAGTCACCTTATCGGGAGATTTGTTGTGATATATCTTGATGACATCCTGGTCTATTCTGCGGATCTGGATACACATAAGATCCATGTGAGACAAGTGCTGCAGATATTAAGGGCCAACAAATTGTTTGCTAAATTAGAGAAATGTGTGTTCGCCGTAAAAGAACTGCCATTTCTGGGGTATGTGTTGTCAGATTCAGGTTTCCGCATGGATCCAGAGAAAGTCCGGGCAATTATGGACTGGGATCTGCCTGAGAACCTGAAGGCATTGCAACGCTTCCTGGGGTTTGCCAATTTTTATAGAAAGTTTATAAAGAACTATTCCTTGGTGGTCAAACCACTGACGGACATGACCCGAAAGGGATCCAATTTTTCCAAATGGTCACATGCAGCCAAAACTGCCTTTACATCTCTGAAGGAAAGATTCACCTCAGCTCCTATTCTCGTACAGCCAGATGTCTCGCTTCCTTTTATTGTAGAGGTTGACGCATCAGAGGTGGGGGTGGGAGCGGTACTATCTCAGGGCCCGTCCCCTGGTGAATGGCGTCCGTGTGCTTTCTTTTCGAATAAATTGTCTACTGCAGAAAGGAACTATGACATTGGCAACAGGGAACTTTTGGCTATTAAGTTGGCCTTAGAGGAGTGGCGTCATTTTTTGGAGGGGGCGGTTCATCCCGTCACAGTGATTACTGATCACAAAAACTTAGTATATCTGGAGTCTGCTAAACGTCTCACCCCTAGACAGGCTCGGTGGTCGTTATAACCTGTAATAACCTATTGCCCGGGGGCAAAAAATACTAAGGCGGATGCATTGTCTCGAAGTTTTCCTGGAGGGGGTGATGATGATGTTCCAGAGCCTATTTTGCAAAAGGGGGTGGTGGTCTCTGCATTACACTCAGGTTTAGAGGGGAGGGTGTTGGAAGCTCAGGGGGACGCCCCGGCCTCCTGCCCCTCGGGTAAACTGTTTGTGCCAGAAAATTTACGCCTGGAGATACTAAAGGAACACCATAACTCCGCACTGGCAGGACACCCAGGTAGTAAGGCAACCTCCGAATTAGTGTCTCGTCGGTTCTGGTGGCCTAAGTTGGGCCAGGAGGTGTTGAATTTTGTGTCTGCATGTCCTACCTGTGCTCGTTCTAAGGTGGATCATACTCGTCCGGCAGGGCGTCTTTTACCTCTGGCCATCCCCAACAGGCCTTGGATGCACCTATCAATGGATTTCATTACTGATCTACCAGTATCAGCAGGGAAGACTGTTATTCTTGTTGTTGTTGACAGATTCAGTAAAATGGTGCACTTTATTGCTCTGATCGCATTGCCTAATGCTAACACACTGGCTCAGGTTTTTATTGACCACATCGTGAAGCTTCACGGGGTCCCTTCCGATATTGTTTCGGATCGTGGTACCCAATTTGTTTCTAAATTTTGGAAAGCTTTTTGTTCTCGTTTAGGGGTTCATCTGTCGTTTTCTTCATCTTTCCATCCACAGTCCAACGGTCAGACTGAACGTACCAATCAAAACCTAGAGACATATTTGAGATGCTTTGTTTCCGAAAATCAGGAGGAATGGTAATCTTATTTACCGTTAGCCGAGTTTGCCATTAATAATCGTCGTCAAGAATCCACCGATAAGTCACCATTTTTTGGTGCGTATGGTTTCCATCCTCAGTTTTGTACGTTTAGTGAGGGGGGGCCGTCTGGGATTCCCGAGGAGGAACAATTTGCGTCTTCACTTTCCTCAGTGTGGCAGAGTGTGCAAGAAAGTTTGAAGAGAATTGGTGGTAGATACAAACGTGTGGCTGATAAGAAGCGCTCTGAAGGTCCGGACCTTGGGGTGAATGACTTGGTGTGGTTGTCTACCAGAAATATCAAGTTGAAGGTTCCCTCATGGAAATTAGGTCTGAGATTTATTGGTCCTTATATGGTAATTAAGATCATTAACCCGGTGGCTTTTCGTCTGGAGCTACCTCAGACTCTAAGGATCCATAATGTCTTCCACAGATCTCTGCTTAAGAGATATGTAGAACCTCCTGAACCATTGCCACTACCGCCTCCACCGGTGGTTGTTGATGGCAGTCTTGAGTTTCAGGTAGAAAAGATTGTTGATTCACGATATGTTCGCCGCTCTCTTCAGTACCTGGTGCACTGGAAAGGTTATGGTTCCAAAGAGAGAATGTGGGTGCCAGCATCAGAGATAAAGGCGGACAGACTCATTCGGGCTTTTCATAGGTCCCACCCGGAGAGGCCTGGTCTTGAGGGTCCGGTGGCCCCTCGTAGAAAGGGGGGTACTGTCACGACTGTGACTGATCCAGATAGGTCTGGGAAGAGAAGGTCGCAGCGACTTGCTACTCGCGATAGCTTGTGAGTTTGCTCCATGGTTCAGGGTATGTCATCCGGGTTTTGCCTTGTGAACCTTTTTGTCCTGACTGGGAGTTTGTAGGCATTCTTCTCAGGTGAGTGCTGTCTGCCACTCCCAGTAGTGATGAGCGGCAGGTGCCATATTCGATTTCGACGAAATTCGCGAATATTCGAATGAATATTCGTTTCATATTCGTCGAAATCGAATATTCGTCATTTTTTCTAGTTATCGCGATTAACATGCGATTTAAATAATCGCATATTGCGATTTGTACTTAAGGCTACTTTCCTATTGGTTTCATATCTAGAATTAGCGAGGATGACGAATATGACGAATGTATTCGTCTATTCCTCAAAACGAAGATAACGAAGTATTCTACATCTTCGTTTTAGCTACCTATTCGTCAACTTCGCTAATTCTAGCAATCAAATAGGAAGGTTGACTATAGAGACAGCTGTGTTAAATTCGCTATGCGATTTTTTTATTTTTTATTTTTTTAATAAATAGAATACTTATAATAATTTTATCAAGTAATATAATTATTGTATTAAAAAAAAATCGCATAGCGAATTTAACACAGCTGTCTCTATAGTCAGTCAACCTTCCTATTTGATTGCTAGAATTAGCGAAGTTGACGAATAGGTAGCTAAAACGAAGATGTAGAATACTCGTTATCTTCGTTTTGAGGAATATGACGAATACATTCGTCATATTCGCTATTCGCTAATTCTACCAAGCCAACCATAACTTCTGTGCTCATGGAGCGTCCCCATCACCATGGGAACGTCTCCATATACTAAAATGTACTGTCGGATTTGAGGAATTACGTTGAAATCGCAATGCGATTAATTCAAGTTATATTAATCGCATTGCGATTTCAACTTAGAGCTGGGTTTATAATGGGTCAGCTTGCTAGAATTAACGAAGTTAACGAATATGGAATATAGCAGCAGTGCTAAGTTGAAATCGCAATGCGATTAATTTAACTTAAAGTATTCGCATTGCGATTTCAACTTAGCACTGCTAGTGCATAGCTATATTCCATATTCGTTAATTCTAGCCTATGTAAGATAGCAGTGCTAAGTTGTAATCGCAATGCGATTAATATAACTTGAATTAATCGCATTGCGATTTCAACGTAATTCCTCAAATCCGACAGTACATTTTAGTATATGGAGATTCTCCCATGGATGGGGACGCTCCACATGAGCACGGAAGTCGGCAGAAGCGGCAACGGGCACTGACTAGAGCAGCCAGGAAGCCAGGAATCCTCAGGACAGGTAAGAACTACTTTTGGGAAGTGGGAAAGAAAAAATATAACTAAAAAAAAAAAAATAAAACGAATATTCGAAATAGCGAATTTATAGCGCTATATTCGAAATATTCGCGAATTAGCGAAGTGCCGATATTCGCTAAAAAAATTCGCTTTTCGAATATTCGCGCTCAACACTAACTCCCAGCTACTATATTAGTTTCAGTTTCACTTGCAGTCATTGCCAGATATAGTCCTTACTTCCAGTGCTATTCTGACCTTTGAAGGAGATCGTTTGACGGTATTGCTGTGGAGCTCTTGTCTGGCGTGGACTGTCGTTGTTGGGATCATCTTCTCTGCTCGTGACTGGATAAATCTATCTCTGCTGGAGATTGTTTGTTTGTTACTGTCTTCCCCTGTTGTTCTCCTAGACATGAGTGATGGTGACTAGTGCTCCTATCTGCCTTTCCCCAGTCTAGTCTTCTGAGGGTGACTCAGGGTTTAGGCATCCTGCTCGCCGCACGGGTTCACACCCCGTCTAGGGTATCAGGGCAGACAGGTGCCAACGTAAGGTTTGTCAGGGGTGGCCGTTCTATTTCCCATCCGTAGATAAGGGTCCCCCTTCCCCTCCGTCTGGTGCGACACGACTGCTGCTGTTATAGCGGTCGTGACACTTGTGTGGTTACTGATCCTGTGGGTGTAGGCTCAATATATGCCAGACCTAGGACAAGCTTGGTTCTCGCTAGCTCTGTGGGAGTTTCTCCTATATGGCAATTTTCTCCACAATGCCAGCACAAAAAACACTGTCATGTGCAAGATCTGTATGATAAAATTAAGCCATGAGTATTCAAACACAAACTTAGGGCTCTATTGCAGCACATAGGGTGGCATCATCAGATGCTGTGGAAAAATAGAGCTGGACAGTATTCCAAACAGGTCAAGTCTGTCCTCCTGGTCTTTTTTATGGCAGCCAAGCTGCATCTCCAAGCAGGACATTATCCTTGTCATTATCTTCAGCTGCTTATTATCATGCTCAGACTCCTCCTTGTCCTCTACTCGATTGGGAAAGGTCCATATCAGAATGTGTGGCAATAAGAAAACTCTTCATGATGACCAGCAATTAGCTTGTATGTAAGCTGAACTCTCACCTGGCCAAGTTGCTGGTGGTGCAGGTTCTGCAAAACCACTTAAGGGTGACAAATTGATGCAGTTTTGAGACTTTCCCAAAACTGAATTCAGGAGGCATTGGTAGCTCTGTGTCTCTGTGTCTCTGTGTCTGAAATGTGAGCCAGTTTTATGCCTTCACTAAAATGTAATTCTTTTCTATGCCATCATCAGGACTTTTGGTCATATGCCATTAACGTGACTTTTTGCCAGGTTTGATAAAAATTGTCATGACTCATGTCAAAAAAATGCAATTCTCCTTTATGCCATCAGTCACAGTTTTTCATATATGCCATCAGCCAGACTTTTTTTTTAAGGTGTGCTTAATTGTCTTGTAATTAGTGTTGATCGAGCACCAAAGTGCTCGAGTGCTCGAGTAGAACACTTTGGGATGTTCGGGTGCTCTAAACAGAAGTCAATGGGAGTCCCTGAGCATTAAACCAGGCACTCCCTGCTCTGAAGAAGATCGCTGTACAGTGAGGGAATCCCCCAGTGTGAGTCTTCGGCTTAGGAGTCCCTGCTCTTACTCCATATATAGCTATGTCCATAGATTGAGTCAGTGCTTGGGGACACTCAGTTTATTTAAATCAAATTAAGACTCTGTTTCTGATGGGATTTGATCTCACAACCTTCTACATTAGAGGCAAGGACCTTAACCACTCAGCTATAAAGCTGGATGATAAACTGTGTCAGAAAAACCCCATAGTAGTTTGTCATTTACAAGTATTCCTATAGAGCAGAAGTATCATTTCATATTTCAATGCAGGCTGACATGTAACTGTATAGCGTAGTGTTTAAGGTTCTTGGATCTAAAGTAGAAGGTTAGGAGTTAAAGTCCCGGCAGAAACTTTTCAGAACTAGAGGCTAAATTAGATTTAACTACACTGACTCGAGCACACGTGGTATTTGGCCAAGCAGTTTGGCCGAGCATGCTCGCTCAACACTAATTGTAATAAAAAAATATATATATACTGTATATTCTCTATGCAGTTGGCCAAACCTTTTGCCAGGTGTCAGTAAAAGTTTTCTCATAATTATGGAAATGTGGCTATTGTCACACTTTCAACAAAATTTAATTTTGCTGTATGATATTCGTAGTACTGCTTAGCTGTTCATTATTTTTTGCTAAAAAGTTTAAAATTGTCTTGTTTTATAAATGGCTGTAGCATTTCCTTGGCATATACTCAATTTCCTGACCCAATGGACTTCTAGGCAAGTGGATTGGAGCTAGCTAGAACTGCCAAAATTTGTTTTTATAGCATGGTTTTGTTCAGTGTCATTTTAGAGAAGTTTTTCAGTGAGGAAGGTAGCGCCATCACACCCAAAACGACAAACTTGTCCTCTGCCAATTTACAAAATATCACCATTGTGCAAATGAATGAGGCATGGATTCATGAGGATTTTCACAAACCTCTGGCTGAGGTCAATTAATAGACCTTTCTGATAGTGGCTATTTATTGCCAGACCCTTCATACCACTGCTTCTGCGTACCTACCTACCATCATGTTCTATACCATTATTCTGCTGCTCCTGCCACCACAACTACTGCTATTATTACCCATGCACAGCTGGGCACAAATCTGTTTTGTCTGTGTCATGCTAAGATACTACTGCTGCCATTGTTATTTCTGCCACCTGCAATTATTACCCATATACACCTTATCCGTTCCATATCCACACTGTAGTGCTGTTTCCAAATAAAAGGGATAATTTTTTCAGGCTTGTTCAGAACAAATCACTAGTAGAGTTGAGCGAACCCGAACCCCATTTTAACCTGTTGCCGACCGCCGAACGCAGGATTGCGTCCTGGCGGAGGTCGGTTTTTTCCTCCTGGAAGCGCAGGGGTGTCATCTCGCGAGATGCGAGATTTCCTGTGAACGCACGTGCGTGCACGCGTTCACAGGATCGCGTCGGGGCGAAGTTAAACTACAGCCTGCCAGCGCTGATCATGCGCTGGCAGGCTGTAGAAGTTGAAAAAAAAATCGCATATCAGACGCTGTTTTGTTAACAGCGTCTGATATGCTTGCTGTTCGTTCCTTTGGTGGTCCCTTTTGCTTGGGACCACCAAAGGAATCTTTTGTAAGTGCACCAATCACCACACAAACCCCCCATCCATCCCCCCGTCACTGATTAACCCCTGATTAACCCCCGATTAACCCCTGATCACCCCATGTCACCCCCCTGATCACCCCCTGTCACCCCCTGTCACTAATCACCCCCCTGTAAGGCTCATTCAGAAGTCCGTATGTGTTTTGCGGATCAATGGATCCGCGGATCCGCAAAACACGGACACTGGCAATGTGCTTTCCGCATTTTGCGGATCCGCACATTGCCAGAACTATATAGAAAATGCCTTTTCTTGTCCGCAATTGCGGACAATAATAGGAAATGCTCTATCTTTTGCGGAGCTGCGGCCGGATGTTTGGGGGCCGAAACCCGGAAGTTTGCGGCCGCAGCTCTGCAAATGCTGATGCGGCGAGCACATAGTGTGCTCTCCGCATCACCGCCGGCCCCATTCACACTGAATGGGTCCGCATCTATTCCGCAGAATTGCAGAATACATGCGGATATTTTTGAGGACGTTTGAATGGGGCCTTACTACTTTTTTTTTTGCACATTTTTTGCCAGAGATTTTTTCATCTACATTGATTGATGCGAATGAGGAAATCTGTGCCGTTCATTTTTTTGCACATATTTTGGCAGAGATTTTTTCATCCACATTGATCGATGCAAATAAAGAAATCTGCGCCGTTCATTTTTTTTTTTCAGCCCAGAGGCTGAACGGGAAAAAAAATCTCATATGCTCGTATGCTCAATATAAGGAGAATCGCAGAAACTCCTAATGCTGGCCATACGTGTAATGATTGCGGAGATCCTCAAATGCTAGGGCAGTACAAACACCCCACATGTGACCCCATTTTAGAAAGAAGACACCCCAAGGTATTCCGTGAGGGGTATGGTGAGTTCATGTAAAATTTTATTTTTTGTCACTAGTTAGTGGAAATTTGAGACTTTGTAAAAAAAAAAAAAAAAATCAATTTCCGCTAACTTGTGCCAAAAAAAATAAATTTCTGTGAACTTGCCATGCCCCTCAAGGAATACCTTGGGGTGTCTTCTTTCGACAATGGGGTCACTTGTGGGGTATTTATACTGCCCTGGCATTTTAGGGGTCCTAAAGCGTGAGAATCCAAATGCGTAAAAATGCCCTGTGAAATCCTAAAGGTACTCATTGGTTTTAGGGCCCCTTTACGCATCTTGGCTGCAAAAAAGTGGTACAAATGTGGTATCGCCGTACTCAGGAGAAGTAGGTCAATGTGTTTTGGGGTGTATTTTTATATATACCCATACTTTGTGTGAGAAATATCGCTGTAAACGATAACTTTTTAATTTTTTTTATACAAAGTTGTCAGTTTACAGAGATATTTCTCTCACCCAACATGGGTATATGTAAAAATACACCCCAAAACACATTGCCCTACTTCTCCTGAGTACAGTGATACCACATGAGTGACACTTTTTTGCAGCCAAGATGTGCAAAGGGGCCCTAAACCAATTTTTACGCATTTTGGATTCTCACACTTTAGGGCCCCTAAAATGCCAGGGCAGTATAAATACCCCACATGTGACCCCATTTTGGAAAGAAGACACCCCAAGGTATTCCTTGAGGGGCATGGCGAGTTCACAGAATTTTTTTTTTTTTGGCACAAGTTAGCGGAAAGTGATATATATTTTTTTTACAAAGTCTCATATTTCACTAACTTGTGACAAAAATTAAATTTGACATGTACTCACCATACCCCTCATGGAACACCTTGGGTGTCTACTTTCAAAAATGGGGTCATTTGTGGATATTTTTAATGCCCTGGCATTTTAGGGGCCCTAAAGCGTGAGAAGTCTGTACAAATGCGTTAAAATGCCCTGTGAAATCCTAAAGGTACTCATTGGTTTTAGGGCCCCTTTACGCATCTTGGCTGCAAAAAGTGTCACAAATGTGGTATCGCCGTACTCAGGAGAAGTAGGTCAATGTGTTTTGGGGTGTATTTTTACATATACCCATGCTTGGTGTGAGAAATATCTCTGTAAACGACAACTTTTTAAAAATTTTTATACAAAGTTGTCAGTTTACAGAGATATTTCTCTCACCCAACATGGGTATATGTAAAAATACACCCCAAAACACATTGCCCTACTTCTCCTGAGTACAGTGATACCACATGAGTGACACTTTTTTGCAGCCAAGATGTGCAAAGGGGCCCTAAACCAATTTTTACGCATTTTGGATTCTCACACTTTAGGGCCCCTAAAATGCCAGGGCAGTATAAATACCCCACATGTGACCCCATTTTGGAAAGAAGACACCCCAAGGTATTCCTTGAGGGGCATGGCGAGTTCACAGAATTTTTTTTTTTTTGGCACAAGTTAGCGGAAATTGATATATATTTTTTTTTTACAAAGTCTCATATTTCACTAACTTGTGACAAAAAATTAAATTTGACATGTACTCACCATACCCCTCATGGAACACCTTGGGGTGTCTACTTTCAAAAATGGGGTCATTTGTGGGATATTTTTAATGCCCTGGCATTTTAGGGGCCCCTAAAGCGTGAGAAGAAGTCTGGTATCCAAATGCATTAATATGCCCTGTGAAATCCTAAAGGTACTCGTTGGAATTTGGGCCCCTTTGCGCATTTTGGCTGCAAAAAAGTGTCACACATGTGGTATCGCCGTACTCAGGAGAAGTAGGGCAATGAGTTTTGGGGTGTATTTTTACATATAACCATGCTGGGTGTGAGAAATATCTCTGTAAACGACAACTTTTTAAAAATTTTTATACAAAGTTGTCAGTTTACAGAGATATTTCTCTCACCCAACATGGTTATATGTAAAAATACACCACAAAACTCATTGCCCTACTTCTCTTGAGTACGGCGATACCACATGTGTGCCACTTTTTTGCAGCCTGGGTGCGCAAAGGGGCCCAAATTTCAACGAGTACCTTTAGCTTTTACATGGCTGCTCACAATTTAGCCCTGCCCAAAATGCCAAAACAGTAAACACACCCCACACATGACCCCATTTCTGAAAGTAGACACCCCAAGGTATTCACTGAGGGGCATAGTGAGTCCGTGGGAGATTTTTTATTTTTTTGCCAGAAGTTAGCAGAAATGGAAACTTTATTATTTTTATTTTTTTCCTCAGAAATTGTCATTTTCCGCTAACTTGTGAAAAAAAATGAAATGATACATGAACTCACCATGCCCCCTTGCGAATACTTTGGGGTGTCTTCTTTCTAAAATGGTGTAATTTGGGGGGTATTTATACTATCCTGGCATTCTAGCATCTGAAGAAACATGACAGGTGCTCAGAAAGTCAGAGCTGCTTCAAAATGCCGAAATTCACTTTTTTGCACCATAGTTTGTAAACGCTATAACTTTTACCCAAACCAATAAATATACACTTATTGGATTTTTCTTTTATCAAAGACATGTAGAACAATAAATTTTGCGAAAAATTTATATAGAAATGTAGTTGTTTGAAAAAAAAATTACAACAGAAAGTGAAAAATTTCATTTTTTTGCAAAAAATTTCGGTCATTTTTGATTAATAGCAAAAAAAGTAAAAATGTCAGCAGCAAAGAAATACCACCAAATGAAAGCTCTGTTAGTGATAAGAAAAGGAGGTAAAATTCATCTGGGTGGTAAGTTGTATGACAGAGCAATAAACGGTGAAAGTAGTGTAGTGCAGAATTGTAAAAAGTGGTCTGTTCATTTAGGGTGTTTAAGCTAGGGGGGCTGAAGTGGTTAAAAACAGTTCGGGTTCGGGTCCTTTGTTCTGAGATTTCTTCCCGCTTTCCGAATAGCTGCACAGCAGCCAATCAGCAAGCGTTTTACTTCTTGCCCTAAGAAGCCATCACAGCCATGCCTACTAATTTCATGGCTGTGATTGGCTGAGTGCAGCATGTGACCCAGCCTCTTTATAAGCTGGAGTCACGTACTACCGCACGTCACTCTGCTGATTTGAGCTTAGTGAGAGGATGTTTGTGCTGCGATCAGGGACAGAATAGGGCAGAAATCAGAAGAACCAGTGCTACTTTAATCCACTACAGCAAATAGAGAGGGAGGGAGCTTCAGCAATCCGACATTTCTGTACCCAGCCACTGCAAGGGAAATCATTTTTTGTAATCCATCTATTACTGAGGTGGTGCTCAGCGGCCATATTAGCCACTGCAGTGTACTGTATGTCTGCCAGCCAGCCAGGAACATCAGCCTAATCCTATTTTGTACCTTTTTTTTCTGGCTGCTCAAGTCCCCTATGTTGCCTTTTGTATGTTTAAGGGGTGACATAGTCCATTTGTCTAGCCTGAGATCTGTGGTGCCACAGAACACTTGTGCATACAATGCACTAAACCGTATATTCCATTTCAGCGTATCAGTGTATTTTAGTTAGAAAAAAGTGGTCATCTTGATTCACCAAGCCTATTTTACACCGCCAAAATACATATTTGACATTTCTGCGGTGAAATAGAGAATCCGTGTGATTTTGGGGGAAAAACCGTATGCCTTGTCCACAAAACAGTTCTGCATACACCGTCCAACAACATATTTTATATTTCTGCATGGAAATAGTGCTTTGTTTTTTATAGAAAAAAAACATTATTCAAGGTCCACCAAACAGTCTGAAATACCCATTACAACCACCTATTTTACATTGCTGCTGTGAAATACAGCATAAGTGTATTTTTTGGACAAAAAAGTGGAAATCATTATCCACAAAGCATTTTGAATAGATTTGAGCGAACTTCTGTTTTAAGTTCGGCTTCCAAAGTTCGGGTTCGGGTTATCCAAGCATCCCGCTACCACGGACCATAACGGCATTTAGAATCCATACGGGAATTCTTCAATGAACCCGAACCTTGGACAACACGGAGTAACTGGGGTGACGTCACCGTCATGTGTTCTGTGCAGGGGGCGTGGCTCAGTACTGGATTAGATAAGAGGTGGTAGCCTACGACCTCTTATCCAATCCAGTACTGAGCCACGCCCCTTGCACTGATCACATGACGGTCACCCCGGGTCCTTCATCCCGTGTTCCAAATGCCGTTATGGTCCGTGGTAGCGGAATCCATAACGGGATGCTTGGATAACTCGAACCCGAACTTTGGAAGCCGAACTTAAAACAGAAGTTCGCTCAACTCTAATTTTGAAATACACCGCCTAAATACCGATTTCACATTACAGCTGAGAAATAGTGCATTATTTTTTTTTTGTGTGAAAAAAACTAAATTCCTGCTTCACAAAGCAGTTGTACATACACGGTATAAAAACCTACAGTTAATTTACAGCAGTGAAAAACTGCAGTTTTGAATTTTGGTGACAAAAGCCGTGACATAGAGCACTTTTGTATACTCTGCACTAAATCGTATATTCCTTTTCAGCTATCAAATAGTGCATCAGTGTATTTTAGTTAAAAAAAAGTGGTCATCCTGATCCACCAAGCCTATTACACAGCCAAAATATATATTTGACATTTCTGCGGTGAAATAGAGAATCCGTGTAATTTTGGGGGAAAAAAACGTATTCCTTGTCCACAAAACAGTTCTGCATACATCCTCCAACAACATATTTTATATTTCTGCATGGAAATAGTGCTTCTTTGTTTTTTATAGAAAAAAAAACGTTATTCAAGGTCCACCAAACAGTCTGAAATACCCATTACAACCACTTATTTTACATTGCTGCTGTGAAATACAGCATAAGTGTATTTTTTGTGGTAATCCTGATCCACAGAGCATCTTGAAATACACCGCTTAAATAACGATTTCACATTGCAGCTGAGAAATAGTGCATTATTCTTTTTTGTGTGCAAAAAGCAAGATTCTTGCTTCACAAAGCAGTTGTACATACACGGTATAAATATCTAATTTAAATTTACATCAGTAAAAAACTGCATTTTGGGGTTTTATTGAAAAAAGCTGTGTTTTAGGCCGAAAAAACTGTTGTGCATCCGTGGTTTAAAAAATTATTTCCAATTTATAATAGTCTAATACTGCACTTGTGAATTTTGGTGGCCAAATCCGTGTTCTGGGTCACCAAATCTGGTGTCCATACATAGTATAAGTATCTATTTTTAACCCCTTAAGGACTTATGACGTACCGGTACGTCATGATTTCCGAGTCCTTAAGACCCATGACGTACCGTCACGTCATGAGTATTTCCGATCACTGCTGCTCAGCCGGCAGTGATCGAAACAAGGTACGTGCTAAAATTGTTCAGCAGGTACCTTGTTACAATGCCCAGGGGGTCCTGTGACCCCCCTGTATCGGCGATCGCTGCAAACCGCAGGTCAATTCAGACCTGCGGTTTGCAGCGATTTGTGCGATCTCTGATCCCCGCGGTCTCTGACCGCGGTGATCAGAGACTAAATGCCCCCAAAGTGTTAAATTTTATAGGGGGTGGTTGCGGGTGGCGGGAGGCGGTGTAATGTTACCCTGGTGGTCTAGTGGTTTTAGCAAATGGTAAGAACATTGCTGACACTTTGCTAAAAAACTGCTGACATCTGTGCTGCAGATGTCAGCAGTTTTAACCCCTTCCATGCCACGGTCCGTGTGGACCACTTTATGGAAGGGGTTAACAGCTGTGCATTTGCAGCCCCCCGACAGACTGGAATCGCAGAGGGAGGGAGTTCCTTTCCCTTCCCATCAACCGCTGCTCAGTTCAGGGTGATGGTTACCATGGCAGCAGGACGCTTTCAGAAGCGTCTTGCTCCCCATGGTCCTGAAAGTCTAAGCAGACTTCTGCTAAAGGCACAAGTCTGCTTAGACTATGTAAAGTAGACTATGTAAAGTAAAAAAAAAAGGAATACAGTACATTGTATAGTTTAAAAAGAGAAAAAAAATTATATAAATACCATGTCAAAAGTCATTTTTGTCACCTTGCGTCACAAAAACTGTAATAGCAAGCAATCAAAATATCATATGCACCCCAAGATAGTGCCAATCAAACCATCATCTCATCCCGCAAAAAATGAGTCGCTATAATAAGACAGTTGCCCAAAAAATAAAAATAAAAAATATGGCTTTCAGAATGTGGAGACACAAAAAAATATTGCTGCGTTCGTAACAACCTGCTCTATAGAAATAGAACACAATCTAACCTGTCAGTTCAAAGATGTAAATAACAAAGAATTAAAACGGTCCCAAATTTTCCATTTTAATCCATTTTTCTAGTAACAAAGCAAGGGTTAACAGCCAAACAAAACTCAATATTTATTGACCTGATTCTCTAGTTTGCAGAAACACCCCATATGTGGTCGTAAACTGCTGTATGGCCAAACAGCATGGCGTAGAAGGAAGGGAACGCCATATGTTTTTGGCAGGCAGATTTTGCTGGACTGGTGTTTTGACACTATGTCCCATTTGAAGCCCCCCTGAGGCACCCCTACAGTAGAAACTCCCAAAAATTGACCCCATTTTGGAAACTACGGGTTAAGGTGGCAGTTTTGTTTATATTACTTTAGGGTAACTATTATTTTTGGTTGCTCTATATTACACTTTTTTTTGAGGCAAGGTAACAAAAAATATATTTTCTGAAATTTCATCTCCATTTGCCAATAACTCTTGTGGAACACCTAAAGGGTTAACATAGTTTGTAAAACCGGTTTTGAATACCTTGAGGGGTGTAGTTCCTTAGATGGAGTCACATTTATGGAGTTTATACTCTAGGGGTGCATCGGGGGGCTTCAAATGGGACATGGAGTCAAAAGCCCAGTCCAACAAAATCCGCCTTCCAAAAAGCTTATGGCGTTCACTTCATTCTGTGCCCTGCCATTTGGCCATACAGCTTTTTACGGCCACATATGGAGTGTTTCTGCAAACTAAAGAATCAGGGCAATAAATATTGAGTTTTGTTTGGCTGTTAACCCTTGCTTTGTTACTGAAAAAATTGGAAAATTTTCAAAAAAATCAAAATTCGGATTTTTTTTTCTCCATTTGCCATTAACTCTTGTAAGAAAACCTAAAGGGTTAACATTGTTTGTAAAATCAGTATTGAATACCTTGAGAGGTGTAGTTTCTAGAATGGGGTCATTTTTGGGTGGTTTATATTATGTAAGCCTCACAAAGTGACTTCAGACCTGAACTGGTCCCTATAAAGTAGGTTTTGGAAAATTTCAGAAAAATTTCAAGATTTGCTTCTAAACTTCTAAGCCTTGTAACGCCCCCCAGAAATTAAATAGCAATCCCCAAATGATCGATACATGATGTAGACATATGGGGAATGTAAATCAATAACTTTTGGCGGTATTACTATGTAATATAGAAGTAGAGAAATTGAAAATTGGAAAATTGCAAATTTTTCCAAATTTTTTGTAAATTTGGTATTTTTTTATAAATAAAAATGAAATTTTTTCGACTCCATTTGACCACTGTCAAGAAGTACAATATGTGACGGAAAAAAATCTCAGAATGGATAAGTAAAAGCGTTTTAAAATTATCACCACATAAAGTGACACTGGTCAATTTGTCCACATAAGTCCTTAAGGGGTTAATGTACAGCAGTTAAAAACTGCATTTTGGGGTTTTAATGAAAAAAGCCGTGTTTTAGGCCAAAAAAAATGTTGTGCATCCGTTGTTTAAATAATTTTTTCCAATTTATAACAGTCTAATACTGCATTTGTGAATTTTTGTGACCAAATTAGTGTTCTGGGTCCTCAAATCTGGTGTCCATACATAGTATAAATATCTACTTACAGCAGTTAAAAACTTCATTTTGGGGTTTAATTGAAAAAAGCCGTGTATTAGAGCGAAAAATCTGTTGTGCATCTGGCGTATAAATAAGTAATTTCAATTTACATCAGTGAAATACTAATTTTCTGTATTTTATTACAAAAATACTTGTTCTTGTTCCACAAACCAATTGTGCATACAGCGTGCCCAAACATTTTTTACATTTCTGCAAAAAAATTGATAATCAATGTATTTTGGGCACAAAAATATTATTCTGGGAACACAGAACATTTTTATGACACGGGCACTGCCTTAGTGAACGTAATTGTCGACTAGTGGCAGGTAAATTGACACCGGAGAGAGACCAATCTTTAAGATTGGTGGGTGAACGCAAATAATGAGGAGAACATCAAATAAGTTACGTGGGCATGATCGAGGTGTTGTTGGTGGAGCTCCTGTTGCTGTGAGAGGACGTGGCCGTTCAGCGCCAACTACCGCTCCAAGTCAAACACCTTCCTCTGGTGCGAGTAGGCGACAGAATCTGCAGCAATATTTGATAGGCCCAAATGCTGCTCTACGGATGGTGAAGCCAGAACATGTACAGGCGATAGTAGATTGGGTGGCTGACAGTGTCTCCAGTTCCTTCACAGTATCTAACACCCAGTCCTCTGCAGAAAGCTCAGAGTTGGCACCTGCAGCCCATGCCCATCAGTCTTCCACCTCACCCCCTTGCAAATCAGCCAAACAATCAGAGCCCCAAATCATGCAGGAAAGTCTCATGCTTTTTAATGACTCTGTTGACAGGGTTTCCCCTACCGATCCACCTATCCCTGCCCCAGAAGATGAAGACCTTGAATTCACTGATGCTCAACCACTTTTTTTGCAAGATGAGGACATGGGAACACCGCCACAAAACCTCTCTGATGATGACAAAACACAGGTGCCAACTGCTTTGGCTTTCTGCAATGTGCAGACCGACGAGGAGTGCAGGGGTCATGACTGGGTGGAAGATGATGTGGAGTATGATGAATTCCTAGACCCAGACTGGACTGAAGGTCGTGCTAGTGAGGTATGCAGTTCTGAGGAAGAGGTGGTGGTCGAACAGAGGCAACATCACAGCAAAAGAGGGAGCAGGGTGCAAAAGCGCAGCGGCCGTTCCAGAGACAGTACGCCTGCTACTGTCCACCGCACCCAGGCACCGAGCACACCAAGGCCTGCTCCAAGGAGTTCATTGGCGTGGTAGTTCTTCACACAATGTCCTGATGACAAGACACGAGTAGAGTTGAGCGAACCTGAACTGTATAGTTCGGGTTTGTACCGAAGTTTTGGGTGTTTGGGACAAGGACCCGGACCTGAACATTTTCAAAAAAGTTCGGTTTGGGTCCATTGTTCAGCGATTTCTTCCTGCTTTCTGAAGGGCTGCACAGCAGCCAATCAGCTAGCATTTTACTTCTTGCCCTAAGAAGCCATCACAGCCATACCTTCTAATGGCATGGCTGTGATTGGACAAGTGCAGCATGTGACCCAGCCTCTATTTAAGCTGGAGTCACATAGCGCCGCCTGTCACTCTGCTCTGATTAGTGTAGGGATAGGATGCAGCTGCTGTGAGGGCGAGATTAGGCAGGGAAGACTCAGCAAAACCACTTAATGAAGTGATCGATCTACATCTGTCATTCAACTTCTGTTAGTTCATTGCTCACTGATTTTTAGGCTGCCCAGAGAGTTTTTCTATCACTTTTTTCTGGGGTGATCCGTGGCCATTTTGTGATCTTTTGGTGCACCTGCCCATGTTTTGAGCTGCCTCCAAGTTTAACATAAATTTTTTGGTTCAATAGTAGCCTTTTCTTTGCAATATCCTACATCAGGGATTGTGCTTACTGTCACACCTTGAAAAACAGGATAGAAATTGCTATATTTTATTGAGGGGTGAAATTGAATTGCCAAAATACCAATCCCCTAAATCTGGTGTTCCAGCTGTGGCTGGCTAAGTTTAATATTGTATGTCAAAGAATAGATTTTTTTCTGGGGTGAAATTCAATTGCAAAAATACCAATCCTCTAAACCTGGTGTCCCACCTGTAGCTGGCTAAGTTTAATACTATATGTCAAAGGATAGATTTTTTTCTGGGGTGAAATTCAATTGCCAAAATTCCAATTGCCTAAATCTGGCATTCCAGCTGTGGCTGACTAAGTTTAATACTGTACGTCAAAGGATAGATTTTTTTTCTGGGGTAAAATTAAATTGCAAAAATAACAATTCCCTAAATCTGATGTTCCAGCTGTGGCTGGCTAAGTTTAGTACTATATGTCAAAAAATAGATTTTTTTTCTGGGGTGAAATTCAATTGCCAAAATACCAATCCCCTAAATCTGGTGTTCCAACTGTGGCTGACTAAGTTTAATACTGAACGTCAAAGGATAGATTTTTTTCTGGGGTGAAATTCAATTGCCAAAATAACTATCCCCTACATCTGGTGTTCCAGCTGTGGCTGGATAAGTTTAATACTGTTCGTCAAAGGATAGATTTTTTTCTGGGGTGAAATTCAATAGCCAAAATACCAATCCCCTAAATCTGGTGTTCCAGCTGTGGCTGGCTAAGTT
Source organism: Bufotes viridis (assembly GCA_033119425.1). Lineage (NCBI taxonomy): Eukaryota > Metazoa > Chordata > Amphibia > Anura > Bufonidae > Bufotes > Bufotes viridis. Next base: position 63,624,709 of record CM065594.1, on the reverse strand, counting down.
TAATACTGTACGTCAAAGGATAGTTTTTTTTCTGGGGTGAAATTCAATTGCCAAAATAACAATCCCTTAAATCTGGTGTTAAAGCTGTGGCTGGCTAAGTGTAATACTGTCCGTCAAAGGATAGATTTTTTCCTGTGGTTAAATAAAATCCCTGAAATAGAAATCCTAAACATCTGTGCTTTCCACTCTTCCACTCCAAGTGTAATTCTGTCCGCAATAGGGAATATTACATTTAGCATGTCAGTGTCTAAATATAAGGCCTGAAAAATAAATCCTCTATATTTGCACATGATACTGTGCATCTCCAAGTGTAATTCTGTCCGTAAAAGGTTACCTTTCAGCCAGGGCCTAGATACTAGGCCAAAAATAGATATTCCCCTAAATCTGTGGTTTCTGCTGTGCATGTATTAGTGTAATACGGTACATAAATAGATAGCTAGATAGTGTTAGGTGATTGTAAATAAAGGCCTTAATTTGAACTCTATACATTGGGCCAAATAAGTTTTTCCTTATTGTGGTGAACGGTAACAATGAGGAAAACATCTAATAAGGGATGCGGACATAGTCGTTGTGGTGTTAGTGGACCCTCTGGCGCTGGGAGAGGACGTGGCCGTTCTGCCACAGCTACACGTCCTAGTGAACCAAATACCTCAGGTCCCAGTAACCGCCAGAATCTACAGCGATATTTGGTCGGGCCCAATGCTGTTCTAAGGATGGTAAGGCCTGAGCAAGTACAGGCGCTAGTCGATTGGGTGTCCGACAGTGGATCCAGCAGGTTCACATTATCTCCCACCCAGTCTTCTGCAGAAAGCGCACAGGTGGCGCCTGAAAACCAAGCCCTTCAGTCTGTCACATCACCCCCATGCATATCAGGGAACCTGTCTGAGCCTCCTTATGCAGCAGTCTCTTATGCTGTTTGAAGAATCTGCTGGCAGGGTTTCCCAAGGGCATCCACCTAGACCTACCCCAGTGGTGGAAGACATAGAATGCACTGACGCACAACCACTTATGTTTCCTGATGAGGACATGGGAATACCACCTCAGCAGAGTCAGCATATCTATGATGATGATGAAACACAGGTGCCAACTGCTGCGTCTTTCTACAGTGTGCAAGACGAACAGGAAGTTAGGGAGGAAGACTGTGCGGAAGACGATGCAGGGGACGATGAGGTCCTAGACACCACATGGAATAAAGGTCGTGCCACTGACTTTCAGAGTTCAGAGGAAGAGGCAGTGGTGAGACTGAGCCAACAGCGTAGCAAAAGATGGAGCAGGGTGCAAAAGCACAACAGCCTTAGCACAATCTGCATGACCAGGCATCTACATGCAAAGCATAAACTGCAGTGGAGTAAGCACCTTCAAAACCAAGAAAGGGCTCAGGCCCCTGCTGCTCCCTCTTCTGCTGCTGCCTCGGCCTCTTCCTCCGCCTCTGGAGGAACGTTGGCACCTGCTGCCCAGCAAATAGAGGATGTGCCACCAACACCACCACCTCCGTCACCAAGCATCTCCACCATGTCTCGCGGCAGCGTTCAGCTCTCCATCTCACAAACCTTGGAGAGAAAGCGTAAATTCTCACCTAGCCACCCTCTATCCCTGGCCCTGAATGCCAGCATTTCTAAACTACTGGCCTTTGAAATGCTGTCATTCAGGCTGGTGGACACGGACAGCTTCAAACAGCTGATGGCGGTGGCTGTCCCACAGTACGTCGTTCCCAGCCAAAATTACTTCTCCAAGAGAGCCGTGCCTTCCCTGCACAACCAAGTATCGGATAAAATCAAGTGTGCACTGCGCAACGCCATCTGTGGCAAGGTCCACCTAACCACAGATATGTGGACCAGTAAGCACGGCCAGGGACGCTATATCTCCCTAACTGCACACTGGGTAAATGTAGTGGCGGCTGGGCCCCAGGCGGAGAGCTGTTTGGCGCACATCATTCCGCCTCCAAAGATCGCAGGGCATCCTTCTTTGACGAGTGGTTGCTGCCGGTGAGCCTCAAGCCCATCCTGGTGGTGTGTGATAATGGGCGAAATCTCGTTGCATACCCCGATATGTCAGAGCTGCTGCATAAAGTGCGGGCCGTCTGTGCACGCTTCCGGCGTCCTCATCCTGCAGCTGCTCGCCTGTCTGCGCTACAGCGTAACTTCGGACTTCCCGCTCACCGCCTCATATGCGACGTGCCCACCAGGTGGAATTCCACCTTGCACATGCTGGAGAGACTGTGCGAGCAGCAGCAGGCCATAGTGGAGTTTCAGCTGCAGCACACAGAACAGCACCACTTCACCACCAATGACTGGGCCTCCATGCGAGACCTGTGTGCCCTGTTGCGCTGTTTTGAGTACTCCACCAACATGGCCATTGGCGATGATGCAGTTATCAGCGTTACAATACCACTTCTATGTCTCCTTGAGAAAACACTTAGGGTGATGATGGAAGAGGATGTGGCCCAGGAGGAGGAGGAGGAGGAGAAAGAGCGGTCATTTCTAAGTCAGTCCAGTCTTTTAGAAGTGGCTCAGAGGGAGGTCTTTTGCAAGAGCATTCCCAACTTTTGCAAGAGCATTCCCAACTGACACGGTGCAAACACAAGGCGAAGGCAAAGGCAGAGGTGCAGGAGGAAGAGGTTGCCACCGCAGCTGTGTCATGGCCAGCTCCTCAGACAGAAGGGTTAACATGGCCGAGCTGTGGAAAAGTTTTGTCACCGCGCCACAGCAAACTGCACCACCAGCTTATAGGGAACATGTTAGCAGGAGGCAGCATTTCAACAACATGGTGGAACATTACATGTGCACATGCCTCCATGTACTGACTAATGGTTCGGCCCCATTAAACTTCTGGGTCTCCAAACTGTTCATATGGCCAGAGCTAGCATTTTTTGCCTTGGAGGTGCTGGCCTGCCCAGCGGCCAGTGTATTGTCTGAACGTGTATTTAGCAAGGCAGGGGGCATCATTACAGACAAACGCAGCCGCCTGTCCACAGCCAATGTGGACAAGCTGACGTTCATAAAAATGAACCAGGCATGGATCCCACAGGACCTGTCCATCCCTTGTGCAAAATAGACATTTATAACTGCCTCGCCCTCAAGCATACATTCTTGTTCTCCAGGGCACTTCTTTTTTGAATCCTCTTTTTTTAATTGTACCATTATTTTGGGGGCAACACCAAGTTGAATGAAACTCTCCTCTGTCTGGGTGCCAGGGGCCTACATTTCAGCTAATCGCCTGCTGCTTTGGTGCGTTACATGAAGCCAGATTTTCTGCTATAGGACCTCTCTCCTCTGTCTGGGTGCTAGGGCCTAAATAACTGAAAGTGGCCTGTTCCATTGGTGGGTAACATGATGCCTGTTTTGCTGCTATGGGACCTCTCTCCTCTGTCTGGGTGCTGGGGCTTAAATTACTGAAAGTGGTTTGTTCCATTGTTGGGTAACATGATACCTGTTTTGCTGCTATGGGACCTCTCTCTCAGGGGCCTACATTTCAGATAATGGCCTGATGCTTTGGCGGGTGACAGTATCCTCTTTTTGATGTCGAATGACCTCTACTCTGTTTGGGTGTCAGGGGCCTAAATGTCGTTTAATAATTTGTTGTCTTGTTGGGAGATATTAATCTCTTTATACTGTCAAATGACCTCTACATTGTCTGATGTCAGGGGCCAATATTTCGTTTAATCGCTTGCTGCATTGGTGGTAGACATTAAACTCTTTATACTGTCAAATGACCTCTACATTGTCTGGTTGTCAGGGGTTTATATTTTGTTTCATCGCTTGCTGCATTGGTGGGAGACATTAACCTCTTTTTACTGTCAAATGACGTCTCCTCTGTCTGGGTGTCAGGGGCCTACATAAATGATAATGGCCTGTTCCATTGCAGGTTTAGCTGAGTCCTGTGTTGCTGTTACGGGACCGCACTCCTCTTTGCGGATGACATGGTCCTTTATTAGTGAATCAGGCTTGTGGCATTACTTAGTGAAATCAATACTGTTTTGGCATGATTGTAACTCTCCTCTTCATGGGTTACATGGGTCTGAATCTGTGAACGAGGCCTGTGGCATTGTTGGGTTAAATCAATACTGTCTTATCATGATTTTAACTCACCTCTTTGTGGCTCCCGTGGGCCTGAATGTTTGAATGAGGCCTGTAGCCCTGCAGGCAGACATGATTCCTTCTTTGCTGTGATGACATCATCAACTCCCATGTATGGTTGCCATTGGCCTGATTCTGTGAGTGGGGCCTGTGACACTGCTGGCAGACATGAATCCTTTTTTGGCTGTGATGAGAACTTCAACTCCCATTGCATTCCCACCTGACGCCACCCAAACCTCCTATTCCACATCCTCATCCAAGTTGCTAATTGATTTTGGTTAATTTTTATTTATTTTATTTTATTTTAAGTCATTTCACTATCCACATTTGTTTGCAGGGAATTTACCTTTATTTTGATGCCTTTTGCAGCCCTTTAGCCCTTTCCAGGGCTATTTTACAGCCTTTTTAGTGCCCAAAAGGTCGGGTCCCCATTGACTTCAATGGGGTTCGGGGTCAAGTTCGGGTCAATTTCGGATCCCGAACCCGAACATTTTCATGAAGTTCGGCCGAACTTCTCGAACCCAAACATCCAGGGTTTTTGCTCAACTCTAATCACTAGTGATGGGTGAGCATGCTCGGCCGAATACAGGTTTGGCTTGAGCACATGGCAGTACTCTGCCGAATACCACATGTGCTCGAGCGCAAACTCGAGTCTCCTCCCCGCACGTTTGGCTCCTTCTAAGCAATAAATGTGCAGGCAAGTAATGCCCTTCACTGTATTTCCGTAGCCTTGTTAGCTACTGGCATTACAGTGACTGACTGGCCGGAACACGTCATCGGGTGCTATATAGCACCCGATGACAAGTGCTCGGATCAGTCATAGTCAGGAAGAGCAGAGCTTAGTAAAGGAAAGACAGTGTAAGTAATGAAATTCACAGTTCTTATTCTAAGAAAGCTTTTCAAACACCCAAAAGTCCTTTTAAGGACTACTGTGTGTTTGAGGGCAGCAATATATTTTTACCAGTGCTAAATTGATCAGTCTCAGGGAAATCTATGCTGAGGAAGGAACAGATGCAGGGAGAGAAATTTTCTGTTTTTACTACCAAAAGCTTTTTAAAGACCCCAAAGTCCTTTTAAGGACGACTGTGTGTGTGTTTGACAGCAGCAAGATATTTTTCTTTAAAACACATTAGTGACATATACTGTCCATCATCCGCAGACTGTGTCTTTTTGCATAAATTCAAATAATCAGCGCCTCATTTATTGTCTATAGTGTATGCATTTAATATACATCCGTGACATATAAAGTATACCACCCAAAAACTGTTTCTTTAGTGTAAATTTAAATAATCAGGGGCCAGCCCTCATCTACTGTCTCTTTAGTGTGTGTGTGCAATACCCATCTGTGACATATAGAGTACTGTATCCGAAAACTATTTCCTTAAATAATCTAGGCCTAATCTAGTGTCCATAGTGTGTTGTTTGCTGTGACCTATACAGTACTCTATCCGAAAACTGTTTCTTTAGTGCAAATTTAAATTATCTGGACCTAATCTAGTCTCAATGGTGTGCAGCTTTCTGTGAAATATACAGTACTCCATCCGAAAACTGTTTCTTGAGCTCAAATTTAAATAATCTGGGCCTAATCTAGTCTTCATAGTGTGTGGGTTTCTGTGACATATACAGTACTCCATCCGAAAACCGTTTCTTTAGCGCAAATTTAGATAATCTAGGCCTAATGTAGTCTCCATAGTGTGTGGCTTTCTGTGACATATACTGTACAACATCCGTAAACAGTGTCTGTAGCGCAAATTTAAATTATCTGGGCCTAATCTAAAGTCCATAGTGTGTGGCTTTCTGTGACATATACTGTACTACATCCGAAAACAGTGTCTGTAGCGCAAATTTAAATAATCTGGGCCTAATCTAGTGATGAAACCAAATAATTTGAAGAAGGTGAGCACTAAAGGACAGGGAAGTGGGCGTGATGCTGATGTGTACGCAGAGGCTGCCCGTGCACCAGAAAAAAACATCCACAGTACCCAGCTTCATGTCCAACTTAGCTGGGCGGCACAGGACAACTATGTCCAAGTCGGACCAGTGCAAAGAGTTGGTCAGTTGGATTGCTGAAGATAATTCTTCCAGTCGGCTAAGCACCACCCTCTCTTCCACCAAGTCCAGTCTCTGTAGCCTAGAGTCTGATCAACCGAATCCTCCCTCTGCTCATCCTTCCTTCCACCATGTCACGTCTGGCCAAACAAGTGATGCCACACTTGAATATTCCGAGGAGCTCTTTCCAGCACCACTATTAGATTTGGCCCTCATGCCCATCACGTTTGAAGAGGTACCTGAGATATTGTGTCCTGATTCCCAACATCTTGAGCCTTCACAGTCTAAAGAAGATGACGGTGGTGAACGGCAATCATTTGTTCACAAGGTGGATGATGATGAGACACAGTTGTCAATCACTGAGGCTGTGGTTAGGTCAAGTCAGGAGGATGAGCAGAGTGAGGAAGTGGAAGAAGAGGTGGTGGAGGATGAGGTCATTGAGCCAACATGGGAAGGTGAAAAGCCGAGCGAGGACAGCAGTACAGAGGGGGAGGGATCCGCAGCACCGCAACAGTCTGGAAGAGGCAGTAAGGTTGCAAAAGGGAGAAGTCGGCCCACACCAAACCGGTCCTCAACCGTTACACCGAGCACCCCCATGCATAATTCTACCTTGCCAAGGGGTAGGTGTTCCGCAGTACGCCGCTTTTTTGAGGAAAGTGCAGACGACAAAAGAGTGGTAGTTTGCAACCTGTGCCATGCTAAAATGAGCCAGGGCGTGAACACTAGCAACCTCACCACCACCAGCATGATCCACCACATGGCATCCAAGCACCATAATAAGTGGGCCGAACTCCTGGGTCCACAATCTGGGTCTAGGATTTCCTCGCCCTGCACCTGGACCTCCATCAGCAACAACATCCACTTCCCTGTCCCAGTGCAGCGTCCAAATGTCAATAACACAGGTATTTGAACACAAGCGCAAATACCCACTCAACCACACACAGACCATAGCATTAAATACACAACTTTCGAAACCACTGGCCCTTGAAATGTTTAGGCTTGTAGACACTGAGGCCTTCCGCATCCTGATGTTGCCAACCTTCCCTCGGTGCGCAGTCCCCAGCCACCACTGTTTTTCACGGTGTGCCGTTCCCGCCTTACACAAGCATGTGTCCCAGAACATCACCCGTGTCCTGACCAACGCACTTACTGGGAAGGTCCACTTCACCACGGACAATGGACAAGTGCTGGTGTCAAGGGGCGCTTCATTTCCCTGACCGCACATTGGGTAAATGTTGTGGAGGCCAGGAGTGAGTCATACCCTGGGATGGTACAGGTGATACCCACACCCAGGATTTCGGGCCCTACGTCCATCAGGGTCTCCGCCAGCAGCTATGTTACTGGCTCCAACCCGACTTCTCCTCCTCCGCCACCTACAGTACTCCTCCACTTACACCTCCTGCAGCAGTCAGCCATCAGTCACTAGCTGGAAGCAGTGTGGCACTGCTGTGGGTAAGCGTCAACAGGCCGTGCTTAAGCTGATCTACCTAAGGGACAAACAGCACACCACCGCAGAGCTGTGGGAGGTTATAAGGGACTAGACCGAGCTGTGGCACTTGCCACTCAACCTACAACCAGATATGGTTGTGTCTGACAATGGTCGTAACTTGGTGGCGGCTTTGGAGTTCGGCAAACTGACACACATCCCATACCTAGTCCGCGTCTGAAACTTAGTGGTTCAGCATTTTATTAAAACCTACCCCAATTTGCAAGAGCTACTAGTGAAGGTGCGCCGTGTGTGTGCCCATTTACGCAAGTCGTCCACAGCTTCAGCCAGTCTGTCAATGCTGAAGCAGCGCTTGCGGCTACCAGCTCACCGACTATTTTGCGACGTTAGCACGCACTGGAACTCTACGTTCTACATGTTGGCCAGGCTTTGTGAGCAGCAGAGGGCAGTTGTGGAATACCAGCTGTAACATGGTCGTCGCCTTTCGAGTCAACTGCCACTATGCACAAGCAAGGAGTGGGCATTGATGTCAGAGCTTTGTGAGGTTTTAAAAAACTTTGATGAATCCACACAGATGGTTAGTGGCGACAACGCTATTATCAGCGTAACCATCCCACTTCTGTGTCTAATCAAACGATCGCTGCTCTCAATTAAGGAGGACACTCTAATTGTGGCAGACGAGGAAATGGGGGAGGACATTACACAGGGTGATAGCCAGACCACAAATAGTTCTTCTTCTCAGCGCGAATTGGACAATGAAGAGCAGGAGGAGGAGCTGAAGACAGTTTCCTCTGCTACAGAGGGTAGTACCCATGGTACTTTAATTCAATCTGTTCAGCGTTGATGGGCAGAAGAGGAGGAGGAGGAGGAGGAGGAGGAAGAGGAGATGGAGAGTCACCCTGATGTCGACATCGACGTCTTGCCTGTTGGAACTCTGGCACACATGGCTTACTGGGTGTTCACCCTTCTCGAGCCCCGCTACAAAGAGAACTTCTCAGCTCTCATTCCTGTGGTGGAGAGGATAAGTAAAATGGTGCAATACCGGAAGGTACTTGTTGAGAGATTGCTTCAAAATTTTCCATCTGACAACGCGGTCGGCAGAGTCCGTACTTCCTTAGGCAACCGAGGAAGGGAAACAAGGGGAACACACAGCAGTTCCAACAAAGGCAGGCAACACTCTCCAAGGCATGAGACACTTTCATGACACCCCGCCAGCAACCTCACCCTGAAGCGCGGCCTTGTGCTACAAGGAGGGAAAAGTTTTGGAAGATGGTGAAGGAATACATAAGAAAATGGGGTGTGGTGTTTAACAAGCAGGATATGCTCAACCCATATGCAGTTGTGCATGTATATAGGGGAGCACATCCTTCACTTGTAGTCTGTTGCTATGGGCAATCAACAGCAAAAAATGCATACAATGGAAGATGCCAGCAACGGACTACAAGTGCCACAATAACCATCCTACATAAGATAACGATAATGTGGATGTTGAGAACAATCAAAAACATAAACATAGCAAAGGCAGGTGCACTCTGCGGCAATTCTAAACCCTCACACTGATGTTAAAATTGAGAGGTTAGTTCGACACATCCTACTAGGAGGACACGTCTTAAGCTCGACACCACGTCAAGGTCTCTCAAGTAGCCCGGGACCCTACCACTCAACCTACCTGTGCCATATGGGCGATACCAGGGGCCGTTGGGCATTACGGGAGCGTAAGGCCTGACTCACAAACAGCTCACCAGTGACCTCCAGCATGTAACAATGTTTGCAATGGGAGGAGGGAGGTGCCTGTGAGCCCCACCCGAGACCGACTGATATGGCCCAGAGCCTCCCATGTGCAACAAACTACAAGTGCAGGATGTGCTCCCCTATATACATGCACAACTGCATATGGGTTGAGCATATCCTGCTTGTTAAACACCAAACCCCGTTTTCTAATGGTTTATATGTTTGGAGGTGTATAAACTCCAATTTAAATGTGCCTGCTTTTCATCTACAGGCTACATTCAGGTGCACCTGGGAGGCTCTGGGCCATATCAGTCGGTCTCGGGTGGGGCTCACAGGCACCTCCCTCCTCCCATTGCAAGCATGGTTACATGCTGGAGGTCACTGGTGAGCTGTTTGTGAGCAAGGGCTTACACTCCTGTAATGCCCAACGGCCCCTGGTATCGCCCATACGGCAAAGGTAGATTGAGTGGTAGGGTCTCGGGCTACTTGAGAGACCTTGACGTGGTGTCCGAGTTTAAGACATGTCTTCCTAATAGGATGTGTCGAACTAACCTCTCAATTTTAACATCAGTGTGAGGGTTTAGTATTGCCGCAGAGTGCACCAGCCTTTGCTATGTTTTTGAAGGAATACATAGCAGACCGTGTGAGCATCCTAAATGATTCCTCAGTGTCTTACAACTACTGGGTGTCCAAGCTGGACACGTGGCATGAACTTGCGCTCTACGCCTTGGAGGTGCTGGCCTGCCCTGCCGCCAGCATTTTGTCTGAGCGTGTATTTAGCTCTGCTGGTGGCATTATAACAGATAAGCGTATCCGCTTGTCCACTGGCAATGCTGACAGGTTGACTCAGATAAAAATGAACAAGGCCTGGATTGCCCCTAACTTTTCAACTCTACCTGAGCTGAAGATGAACATAAAGGCAATTTCAATCTATCATTTATAATGTACTCAATCTATGGTAGTGTATTCCCATGCACCTTTTCCACCACAAAAAAAGAGTATATGGTTGAGTCTTGTTTTCTCCTCATCCTCCTCATCCAGATTGTACATATTCCCTCCACTCTAATTTTTTTATAGGGTCAGCTCAACTGCAGGCCCTCAACTCAAATATTTTTTATAGGGTCAGCTGAACTTCATGCTCTCGTATATAATGTTTTAGAGCAGGCATCCTCAAACTGCGGCCCTCCAGCTGTTGTAAAACTACAACTCCCACAATACCCTGCTGTAGGCTGATACCTGTAGGCTTTTCAGGCATGCTGGGAGATGTAGTTTTGCAACAGCTGGAGGGCCGCAGTTTGAGGATGCCTGTTTTAGAGCATCAGTTGTACAGCATGCACTAACATATAATGTTTTAGAGCATCAGCTGTACAGCATGCACTCACATATAATGTTTTAGAGCATCTTCTGAACAGCATGCACTCGCTTATAATGTTTTACAGCGTCAGCTCACCTGCAGGCTCTCGCATATAATGTTTTAGAGCATCAGCTGACCAGCAGGTCACTCGCATATAATGTTTTAGAGCATCAGCTCACCAGCAGGCTCTCTCTCTTAATGTCTTAGAGGGTCAGCTCAGCAGCATGCCCTCGCCCCTAATGTTTTAGATGGCTTGATAAAGACCTGCTGGTCGAAACGTCGCCTGTACTTGCTGCTTGCAAATAAAACCATTGGATTGATAAGGAACTTGAGGAGTGCTGCAGATTTCCTTTCCTATAATGTTTTAGAGGGTCACCAGCAGGCCCTTGCTCCAAATGTTTTAGAGGGTCACCAGTAGGCCCTTGCTCCGAATGTTTTTGAGGGTCACCAGCAGGCCACCAATCATAATTTTTCAAGGGTGTGTATGATGCCCTCCTTTATGTGTAATAAAAGGTGTATTGTAGTGCCGGTTCCTTGTAATTTTTGGTAGCCCTTTTACTTAGTGCATAGGCTTTATGAGTGTAGGAGTCCCACTACCTTAGCAATCATACCACAATGAGGCCCTCCTTTATGTGATATACAGGCTGTTTCGGAGTGCCTCTTGTTTGCAATTTTTGGCAGCACTTGCACTTAGAAAGAATGTTTCCTAACAATTTTTCCTGTGAAACTGATTTTGTTTTTGTTTGTTTGGGGGGGGGGGGGGTCCGTATTTTTGTCAGTCTGTAAAAGTGGCGTACAACACGGACAACATGGTTCTCAGCAGCGACCTGGGAGTCCAAGATGTATCCAGACATTATCCCCATGCTGTTCGCGATCCATTTCGGTGGTGTTTCTGTCACTTTCTGAACTTTTCTAATGCACCAGGCACCCTGCCCTCTTCAGAGAAGGGGGTGCCTGGTTGTCTCCCATTGACTTCCATTATACTCGGGTGCTCGGCCGAGCACACGAATTTAACAATGTGTTCGCGCCGAATACCCGATTACTTTGGTGCTCGATCATCACTACAAGTCACTGTTTCTTCTGACATTAACACTTTTGTTTGTATAAACGTATGTCTTCATTAAGGCATAATTTTTGGACGCTTGGTCCCAATAAGCCACTAGTTTTTTTTTGCAATAACCCTATGTATGTTTAAATGCCATCTCCTTTAAATAAGAGACAAGTTTTGGAAGGCTTGTAATATTAAAATGCAGAACAAATGTGACTGTGCAGTGTGTTTGTTTTGAAACATGCTGTTTGTTAACATTATCAACCATGCCCATTTATATATATGTCACTGTCACTCTGACAGTATTTCTCATTGATGTCATTGCATTAAAGAGTTTAAGGGGGGGGGGGGATTTCATAAATAAACAAATAACTAAAGAGAAAAACAAGAAAGAAAAAATATCCTAGTTGACTTCAGTGCTATACACCAATTTTCTGAGCAATTGAAGCAGTTTTAGTTTTGGGTAGAATCAATTGGAGCTCAAATCGATTTATTTGAAAGATTCAAGAACTTGGACAAGAAACATGTCCAAAATTTTGCTCATCTCTATATTGGTAGCGTATAGTGGCTAGTGTTGAGCGCGAATATTCGGAAAGCAAATTTTTATCACGAATATCGGGACTATGCGTCTTCGATGTGAAAATTTCGAATATCCCACTATATATTCGTAAATCACGAATATTAGTTTTTTTATGCACAGTACACATCCCAATGCGCATTACAGTGATGTGTCGATCACTGACAGTGAGTGGAGTGTGAATAATCGTAACGCGATTTTTTTATCGAGATGTGAATATTGGCACTTCAATAATCCCTCCCTTTTTAGTTTGAAAACTGCACCATGCCCCTTTCTCGCATGCACATGCGATTTTTACATTGCGATTATTGCAATGAATGTTAGTAATCGAATATAGCGAATTCTCGAATATTTGACGAATATTCGCCCATATATTCGTCAAATATCGCAAAATTGAATATAGCCGATGCCACTCATTACTAATAGTGGCAATCAATGAGAGTCTCAGCAGTTAGATCTCTAGTGAGATAACATTTAAAACCTTTATAATCTTGTTTATAAGTTATACATGTTTGTGGATGGAATATTCCTTAGGTAAGTTAAATCATTTCAGATTCGTGACTTAGTTAAATGATATGAACACCTTTCACATTTTGTTATGTTATTATCATAAGTAAAAAAGATGTATGAAGTGTCTACAATCTTAATTCCATAATTCATTTTCAAACGCCCTCATATTTCTTTTACAACCTGCTTCTACTGTAGTTTCAGACTTGTCTCATGTGAATGTGTCAATGTAAATCTCCTGCTGCTGTCTGTAGCACTGACAGAAGAGAGGGGGAGAACACAAAGCAGTAAGAAACAGGGGCATAGCTCTGATGGATTTTTGTAAAATTCTGCAGCATCAACAACTAGGTAAAGGACTTTGCAGAAGCAAAATGGTATAAAATTTGAAATGTAGACTATAGAGAAAATTGAATAATTTTGTATTGAAGAAGCATGAACAATATACTGTAAAAGCAATTCACTACTAAGGTCTAAGATCGAACTAGAATGTTTCTTTAAGGCAGTAAATCATAATAAAAATAAAAACTATAAATATTTAGTGTGGCATTTTTACCTAGCCACAGAATGTTTGTCATGCAATTTTTACCACCTAGTACTGGTTATGAAAACAAATCCTAAAAAAAATGGCAGAATTATGTTTCTTTTTTCCAGTCCACCCTGCAAATATTTTTTTTACAGTTTCACTATGCTTTTGATTCAAAATGAAAAATCATTTTTGAGAAACCATATAACATTTAATGAATGATAAGGTATTGGCATTAAGTTTATTAACATTTTTTTCTCTTTAAAATGAATTACAACACATTTACATTTAGAACCCATATATTTCTGCCTTAACACTTCAAGGAAAATTATAGCCTTTACATCATGTCATGCTCAAGAATATGGCCACAAAACGTTAAAGATTAACTTTCTATATTGCTATTCCTTGAACACCTGCTTTAAAATTTTGACTTTGAACCATGGCTGAGCTGTGACTGATGCATTTCAAGGTTATATATTGTCATTTTACAGTCATCGGTGATGAGATGACTTTGGTGATCCTGCAGCAGAAAAGTGGACTTTATCTGGTAGGCTGAAATTTAGCTGTAAGTCAAAAGATCTGAAGTTCAAGCCTTAGGTTTAGGCATGACAAATTGCTCCATAATTAAACCTCATCCTTTATAAAATAGAAAACTAGAGAGCTTCAAAATCATTGCAGTCATTTCAAATTTCCTGATTCTAGAGGACGCAATGTGCTATTATCTAAGGGAGCATTTAGGACAAAAATTATCATCTTTTCTATCCACAGGAAATTTGATACACACTTTGAATATTGGGAGATTATCAGTAGAAATAAGCGAATTTCTCAAAAATTCGATTCGGACGGTTCGGCAAATTTTTGTAAAAAATTTGGTCCGATGCTAATTTATTTGTCGCGAATTGCGTTAAAAAACAGCTATTTCCTGGCTGCAGAGAGCCTTTATAGTGGTGTAGAACACTGTGCTTGCAGTAACACCCAAAGGGAGTCTGCTGTGGTAGTGAAATAATTCTGTTAGTTAGTATGACATGCAGATGACAGGCGTCGCTCTTAGAATAACTGCACACTTCACTTATTTATGGAGTTAAGGGATAAAAACTGACCAAATAACTCAACTGTTATTTCAGCCTTATAGGTCAATGTTAAGGCCAAGAAGAAGCGTACTCCTTTTACACTGTTGTCAGCTGACTCCACATAGATTTATACAGAACCAGTGATGAGCATCAGGGGCAAAATTCGAATTTGGGATATTTCATGAATATTTGGGTGAATATTTGTCACATATTCGCAAATTCGAGAATTCGTGATCTCCAGTCATTATTCTCTTGATTGCGAAAATCGGCAATCGGAAAACTTGTGATAAAAATTTGCGATAAAAATTTGCGATCAACACTACTCCTAACGTCAAAGATATTGCAGCTTTCTCATTGGCCCACAAGCAAGAAGCAGTGAGGGATCATGGGTACTGATGAAAAAAAATCTAGAATATTCGAGATTACAGTTGCAAGAAAATGTATGGAATGTATGTAACCCTTTGGAATGATATGGATTTCTGCACAAATTGTCACAACATTAGATAATCACAGTCTGCTTAAACTAATAACACACAAAGAATTAAATGTTACCATGTTTTTATTGCACACACCATGTAAACATTCACAGTGCAGGTGAAAAAAGTATGTGAACCCCTAGACTAATAACATCTCAAAGAGCTAATTGGAGTGAGGTGTCAGCAAACTGGAGTTAAATCAATGAGATGAGATTGGAGGTGTTGGTTACAGCAGCCCTGCCCTATAAAAAACACACACCAGTTCTGGGTTTGCTTTTCCCAAGAAGCATTGCCTGATGTGAATGGTGCCTCGCACAAAAGAGCTCTCAAAAGACCTACGATTAAGAATTGTTGACTTGCATAAAGCTGGAAAGGGTTCTAAAACTATCTCCAAAAGGCTTGCTGTTCATCAGTCCATGCTAAGACAAATTCTATAAATAGAGAAAGTTCAGCACCGCTACTACTCTCCCTAGGAGTGGCCGTCCTGTAACGATGACTGCAAGAACAGAGTACAGACTGCTCAATGAGGTGAAGAAGAGAATAGAGTGTCAGCTAAAGACTTACAAAAGAATATGCTAACATCCTTGTTAGCGAATCTACGATAAGTAAAAGACTAAACAAGAATGGATTTCATGGGAGGATACCACAGAGGAAGCCACTGCTGTCCAAAAAAAAACATTGCTGCACGTTTACAGTTTGCACAAGAGCACCTGGATGTTCCACAGCAGTACTGGAAAAATATTCTTTGGACAGATGAAACCAAAGTTGAAGTATGGTGGTGGGGGTATCATGGTTTAGGGCTGCTTTGAAGGAAAATCATTGAAGGAAAAATGAATTCCCAAGTCTATCAAGACATTTTGCAGGAGAACTTAAGAACATCTGTCCACCAGCTGAAGCTCAACAGAAGATGGGTGTTGAACAGGACAACGACCCAAAGCATAGAAGTAAATCAACAACTGAATGGCTTAAACAGAAGAAAATATGCCTTCTGGAGTGGCCCAGTCAGAGTCCTGACCTCAACCCGATTAAAATGCTGTGACATGACCTCAAAAAAGCGATTCACACCAGACATCCCAAGAATATTGCTGAACTGAAACAGTTCTGTAAAGAGGAATGGTCAAGAATTCCTCGTGACCGTTGTGCACATCTGATCTGCAACTACAGGAAACGTTTAGTTGAAGTTATTGCTGCCAAAGGAGGTTCAACCAGTTATTAAATCCAAGGGTTCACATGCTTTTTCCACCTGCACTGTGAATGTTGACATGGTGTGTTCAATAAAAACATGGTAACATTAAATTCATTGTGTGTTATTAGTTTAAGCAGACTGTGATTGTCTATTGTTGTAACTTAGATAAAGATTAGATCACAATTTATGACCAATTTGTGCAGAAATCCATTCATTCCAAAGGGTTCAGATACTTTTTCTTGCAACTGTAGCACTATATTCTAGATATTCGCAAATTCTCGAGGTGCCATTATTCACAATAGAAATTCACGATTAGAAAATTTGCAATCCACACCATACAAAACCTATTCTATTAAACGCTTATACAAGTAGTGGAGAGGGTGTCAGCAATAAGTTTGTGTTGACATCACTGATTATTTTGCCCTTCCTCTGATCCGTCAGAAAAATAACCCCTCAAAAACAGATCCTGTCTGTGGAGAATTCACCTTCACTCGGTCAACATTTGGTCAGTAATCCATCAGTATTGCTAAAGCCAAAAAAATAACAGGAGTGGATGCAAAACAGAGATGACACATGAATGGAATATTTGCATGTCTTCTGTGTTTTGTACCCACTCCTTCTTTTGGCTACCAAATCATAAGCCAATTCTGATGCAAAATAGGGATCATGTCATGCAGGCCATACAGCTGTTACATAGACAGGATCTGTTATGCATCTTATTTTTCTTTCCTTATGACAGATCAGAAGAAGGGTCAAATAAATTATGATGTCAGCCAGGCCAAAAGGCAAAATAGTGGCCCAGTCATGAAGTGGGGAGGGTGGGAACAGCATTAAAAGTCCACAGAGTGGCTCTATGACATAGTGGTGAGGTGGAAGCACAGAGTGGAGTGACCCAATGACAGAGTCTGGAGGTGGCAGCAGCATCAGGAGGCCAAAGAGTGGCACAATGACATAGTGTGGAGGTGGCGCCAACAGCAGCATCAGGAGGAGGCAACAGAGTGGCACAATGATAGTGTGTAGGTGGCAGCAGCATCAGTAGGAGGCCACTGGGAGACACAATCACTTTACAAAACTCTAGTCAAACCACACATGGAGTACTGTCTACAGTTCTGGGCTCCTGTGAACAAGGCAGACATAGCCAAGCTGGAGAGGGTTCAGAGGAAGGCAACTAAAGTAATAACTGGAATGGGGCAACTACAGTACCCTGAAAGATTATCAAAATTAGGGTCATTTACTTTAGAAAAAAGACTACTGAGGGGAGATCTAATAACTATGTATAAATATATCAGGGGTTAGTACAGAGACCTCTCCCATCATCTATTTATCCCCAGGACTTGCACACAAACATAGAAGAGGATTATTTATGGTCAGAGCAGTGAGACTATGGAACTCTCTGCCTGAGGAGGTGGTGATGGTGAGTACAATAAAGGAATTCAAGAGAGGCAGGGATGTATTTCTCGAGTATAATAATATTACAGGCTATAGCTACTAGAGATGGGTAGTTGATCCAGGGAATTCTTCTGATTGACTGATTGGAGTCGGGAAGGAATTTTTTATTCCCCTTAAGTGGGGAAAATTGGCTTCTACTGCACAGGCTTTATTTTTGCCTTCCTCTGGATCAACTAGAAGGATGATAGTCCGAACTGGATGGACAGATGTCTTTTTTAGGCCTTATGTGCTATGTTACTATGTTACTAATCAGGAGGCCACGGAGTGGCAAGGTGACATAGTGTGGAGGTGGCAGCAGCATCAGAAGACTACAGAGTATCAAGGTGAAATATTGTGGAGGTGGCAGCAGCATCACGAGACCACAGAGTGGCAAGGTGACATAGTGTGGAGGTGGCAGCAGCATCAGGAGACCACAAAGTGACAAGGTGACATAGTGTGGAGGTGGAAGCAGCATCAGTAGACCACAGAGTGGCAAGGTGAAATATTGTAGAGGTGGCAGCATCATTAGGAGACCACAGAGTGGCAAGGTGACATAGTGTGGAGGTGGCAGCAGCATCAGGAGACCACAGAGTGACTCATTGACTGAGAGGGAAGGTGAGTGGAAATACCAGTATGATCTGAAGATGGTGGGTGACAGAAGGAGCAATTGGTATCAGATTTGTGGCATCAGGTGGGTGGCAGCATCAGAATAGTAGCTGAGGCAGGTAGCCAGAAGAAAGTGGTCTCTTTTGTCAAAGTGTTGGTTTTGGATGATCAGAGTGTGGAGGTGGCAGAAGCAGCATCAAGAGGAGGCCACAGGGTGACACAATGACAGAGTGTGGAGGTGGCAGTAGCAGCATCAGGAGGCTATAGAGTCGCACAATGACAAAATGTGGAGTTGGCTTCAGCAGCATCAGGAGGAGGCCACAGAGTGGCACAATTACAGAGTGTGGAGGTGGCAGCAGCTACATCAGGAGGAGGCCACAGGGCGACACAATGACAGAGTGTGGAGGTTGCAGCAGCATCATCAGGAGGCCACAAAGTCGCACAATGACACAGTGTGGAGGTGGTGGAGGCAGCAGCATCAGGAGGAGACCACAGGATGGCACAATAACAGAGTGTGGAAGTGGTGGCAGCAGCATCAGGAGGAGGCCACAGGGTAGGACCAATGACAGTGTGAAGGTGGCAGCAGCATCATCAGGAGGCCACAGAGTCGCACAATGACACAGTGTGGAGGTGGCGGCAGCAGCATCAGGAGAAGGCCACAGAGTGGCACAATGACAGAGTGTGGAGGTGGCAGCAGCTACATCAGGAGAAGGCCACAGGGTGACACAATGACAGAGTGTGGAGGCGGAAGCAGCATCATTAGGAGGCCCCAGAGTCGCACAATGACACAGTGTGGAGGTGGCGGCAGCAGCATCATGATGAGCCACAGGGTGGCACAATGACAGAGTGTGGAGGTGGTGGCAGCAGCATCAGGAGGAGGCCATAGGGTGGCACAATGACAGTGTGGAGGTAGCAGCAGCAGCAGCATCAGGAGGCCACAGAGTGGAAAGGTGACATAGTGTGGAGGCGGCAGCAGCATCAGGAGACTACAGAGTGGCAAGGTGTAATATTGTGGAGGTGGTAGCAGCATCAGGAGACCACAGAGTGACCCGTTGACCGAGAGGGAAGATAAGTTGCAATACCAGTAAAATCTGAAGATGGTGGGTGAAAAAAGGAGCAATTGGCATCAGATGTGTGGCATCCAGTGGGTGGCACCATCAGAATAGTAGCTGAGGCAGGTAGCAAGAAGAAACTGGTCTCTTTTGTCAAAGTGTCGGTGTGGGATGATGTAATCTGACGCAACAGGCATTGGTGGGTGGAAATCCTGACTGATCCATGCCTGAGTCATCTTGACAAAAGTCAGTCTCTCCACATTCTGGGTGGATAGGTGAGTTCTTCTTGGGGTAACTATGGCCCCTGCCACACTAAACACCCGCTCCAAATTTTAGGATGTTCGGGAAACGGACCCAAACCCCAACATTTTCATAAAAGTTCAGGTTCGGGTCAGTTGTTTGGCGATTCTTCCCGCTTTTTGAAAGGCAATCAGCAAGTGTTTTACACTCTTTGCCCTAAAAAGCCATTACAGCCATGCCTACTAATGGCATGGCTGTGATTGGTTGAGTGCAGCATGTGACCCAGCCTCTTTATAAGCTGGAGTAACGTAGTGCAGAACATTACTCTGCTTCTGTTATTATAGGGAAAGGTTGCTGCCAGTGCTCCCAGGGAGAGATTAGGAAATAAATCTGTTGAACCTGGTGGTGTGAAATCTTCATGCTACAACAATTATTGAGGGAGGGCGCTACTGCAATCCTACATCCTACATTTTTGTACCCAGTCCTGAACCCAGTGATACTGTGTTTCTTTTTATCCATCTGTTACTGAGGTGGGGGTCGACAGCTATTTTAGCCACTGCAGTGTCCTTGGAACTGCATGTTACCTGCATGTGTGCCAGCCTGCCGTGGACATCAGTCAAATCCTTTTTGGTAGCTCAGTGAAGGATACAATCCTTTTTTTCTGGCAGGTCAAGTCCCCTACATTACTTTTTCTATAATTTAGGGGTGACATTTCTCTAGTCTGGGGCAAAAATCTGTATTGTGGTGCTATAGAGCACTTGTGCATACAACGCACCAAAAGGTATTTTCAATTTCAGCAGTGAAATAGTGCATCAGTAAATTTTTGGGAAAAAATGCGTTATTTCTGGTCCACAAAACAGTTGTGCATACAGCGTACAAATACCTATTTTACATTTCTGCAGTGAAATAGTACATCAGTGTATTTTTGGAAAAGAAAAAGCGGTATTCCAGGTCCACAAAGCAGTTGTGCATACAGCGTACACATTTCTACATTTAATTTCCAGCCGTTAAATAGTGCATTTATGAATTTTGGGGGGAGAAGCTGTGTTCTTGGTCCACAAAGCAGTTCTGCATACAGCTTACAAATACATATTTTACATTTCTGCTGTGAAATAGTGCATTAGTGTGTTTTAGGGGGAAAATGACATGTTCTTGGTTCGCAAAGCAGTTGTGCATACAGCGTACAAATACCTACGTTTAATTTTCAGACGTTAAATAATGCATTTGTGAATTTTGGGGAAAGAAGCCATGTTCTTGGTTCACAAAGCAGTTGTGCATACAACGTACAAATACCTATTTAAAATCTCAACACTGAAATAATGAATTAGTGTGTTCTAGGGTAAAAAAAATGCGTTATTCCAGGTCCACAAAACAGTTGTGCATACAGCGTACAAATACCTATTTTAAATCTTAGCACTGAAATAATGCATTAGTGTGTTTTAGGGGGGAAAAAAGCCATGTTCTTGGTTCACTAAGCAGTTGTGCATACAGCGTACAAATACCTACGTTTAATTTCCAGCCGTTAAATAGTGCATTTGTGAATTTTGGGGAAAAAAGCCGCGTTCTTGGTCCACAAAGCAGTTGTGCATACAGAGTGCAAATACCTATTTTACATTACTGCAGTGAAATAGTGCATCAGTGTATTTTTGGGGAAAAAAGTATTCCTGGTCTACAAAGCAGTTTTAAATACACCGCCCAAATAAGTATTTTAAATTTCAGCACTGAAATAGTTCATTTTTCTGTTTTATTGAAAAAAAGACGTATTCTTCTTTCACAGAGCAGTTGTGCATACAGTGTACAAATACCTATTTTAAATTTCTGCACTGAAATAGTGCGTTATTGTTTTTTTTTTTTTTTTAAAAAGCCGTATTTTTGGTCCACAGAGCAATAAACAGCACAAATACCTATGTTTAAATTTCAGCTGTGAAATAATGCATTAGTGTACGTTGTGGGAAATAAGCCTGTATTGTTCTTACACAGAGCAGTTTGGCTAACAACGCACAAAAACGTATTTTAAATATTAGCAGTGACAAACTGCATTTCTGTAGTTTGTTGCAATAAACAATGGTATTGTGATACTTAGCAGATCAGAGGCCTTCCCTGTATTTCAGTCATTTAAAGTAACCTATTGAACTCCGCATTTACATAGTTGGTTGCAAACACACTGGTTTTGTGGTAGATAGCACATTTGCGGTGTACACTGCATTTCTGACAGTCAAATAAAACCGTTAACTTCTTTTTATATTGTTGGTTTGAAAAATACAATTTTTGGTGATAGTGAAGTAATTGTATTGAATTGCTCCGTTACACTGTTGTGTGACCTAAAGAAATTTATTCTGTTTATGACACGGGCACTGCCTTACTGTACAGTGAACTTAATTGGCAGTTAAATGCAGCAGGTCATGCTTTTTTATGACTCTGCTGGCAGGGTTTACCAGGGCCATAACCGTAGTCCTTCCTCAGAATTGGAAGAGATTGAGTGCACGGATGCCCAAACAATTAGGTTTGAGGATGGGGACAGGGGAAGACCACGGCAGCACGTCTCTGATGATGACGAAACACAGGTGCCAACTGCTGTGGCTTTCTGCGGCATGCAGACCGACAAAGAGGGCAGGGGTGAAGACTGGGTGGACGATGATGTTGAGAACAATGAGGTCCTACACCCCAAAATATACCACTGAAATCCATGTTTTTCCATGGGTGATGATAAAATCATAATTTTTTAGGCCAGGAATTACCTTTGCGGCCTGCTCAGCATATGTTGACATATTCCAATTATTTGCTGTCAAGTAGCCCTGCACTGCATAGGTGATAGTGTCTGAAAATGTGAATAATCCTCTTTTAAATTGTTGGGTGCAATATTACCATTTTTGCCAGGTACAAAGCCCTGCACTGCATAGGTGACAGTGACCGAAATTGTGAATAATCCTCTTTTAAATTGTAGGGTGAAATGTTACCATTTTTGCCAGGTACAAAACTCTGCACTACCTAACTATCAAGGGACTTACAATTGGTGGTTACATTCTTGCATGACATAAAGCCTTTTTGGGCTGTGAAGCCAAAGGTAGTCGCCAACAACATGTTTTTTATTTTTTATTTTTTTAAATAAATTGCTGTAGACCCCAAAAAATTGGGAAAATATAAAAAACAAAACAAAGTGTAAGTGCACGGTAGTATAACAATGGTTTGGTGAAGTCTTTGATTGTTCTCCACATCCACATAATTGTTACCTTATGTAGGATGGTTATTGTGCTACTTGTAGTCCATTGCTGGCCTCTTCCATTGTATTTTTTTGCTGTTGATTGCCATCAGAAACAGACTACAAGTTCAGGACATACTCCCCTATATATATGCACAACCGCATGTGGGTTTGAGCATATCCTGCCTGTTTAACACCACAGCACGTTTTCTAATAGTTTGAAGTCCGTATACATGTCTATTCTGCATAAGGTACAAACAAGTCCTGTGGTATCCATTCCTGGTTCTTTTTAATAAATGAAAGTTTGCCCTCATTGGCTGCGGACAGGCGGCTGCGCTTGTCTATGTTAATGCCCCCAGCTGTGCTAAACACATGTTCAGACAATACAGTGGCTGCAGGGTAGGCCAGCACCTCAAAGGCATAAAGGGCAACCTCAGGACATGTGCCCAATTTGAAGACCCAGGAGTTAAATGGGGCAGACCCAATAGCGTAGCTAGAAATTATTGGGCACCACAGCAAATATTTGACTGGGGCCCCCCTCCCACAATAATTTTTGCGCAACCCCTTACTTTCATGCGGCCATTCCTGGGGCTACTAAAGATTGCTCTCTCAGACCAGGCCCAGCAGCTGTCCCATCCTCTTTCTACACTGTCTGTACTGCAACTGTATATAATTTCATTGAATAATACTGTTTAGGGGGCCCTGACAAAGTTTTTTAGTCCTCCTCCTCCTGGATGGGTCCCTTCTAGGTCAGGGTCCCAAAGCAGTAGCTTCCCCTGCTTCCCCTGTAGCTATGCCTTTGAGCAGACCCATCAGTCAGTACGTGTACTGTTCCACCATGTTGCTAAAATGCTGCCTCCTGCTAAGACGTTCCAGATCTTCTGGTGGTGCTGGTTGTTGTGGCGTGATGACAAAGCTTTTCCACATTTCGTCCATGATAACCCTGCCTTCTGAGGTGTTGGTGGTGACCCAGCTTCGTTGGCGACTTCTTTCTCCTCCTCCTCTGCCTTCACCTTGTGCTTCCACTGAGTCCCTTGTGTCAGGTGTTAATGTCATCAGCAGCATGTCTACTGGCGGGCGCATCTTCCTATCACACTCCAGTGAGGGAATTAAGGACAGCACGTTGTCCTTGTAACGGGGATTCAGCAGGGTGGCCACCCAGCAATCAGCACAAGTTAGAATGTGGCAGTTACTCGGCGGTCATTGCACATGCACTGCAGCATGTAGCCGCTCATGTGTGCCAGGCTGCCCAGAGGCAAGTACAAGCTGTCCTCTTTGAGCGAGGTGTATCGTCTGTGTCCTCTGTATCCCCCATCATTCCTCCTACTCCTCCTCCTCAACCTCCCAGCTGCATTTACCCAGTGCACTGTTAAAAGAGATATATAACATCCCTGTCCATGCTTACTGGTCCATGTATTGGTTGTTATGTAGATCTTGTCACAGATGACGTTGAGCAGTGCACACCTGATTTTGTTGTGCAGGGAAGGAATGGCTCGCCTGCAAAAGTAGTGGCGGATAGGATTCACGTAATGTGGGACAGCCACCGCCATAACTTTTTTAAAACTGTCCACCAGAATGACAGCATTTCAAAGGACCAGGAGTTTTGAAATCAAGGCATTCAGAGCCAGGGATTGTGGGTGGGTGGGGGGTACTTCCTCTTTCTATTTCTCTTTCTCCCCAGTGTTTGTGAGATGGACATCTGATAGCTGAACACTTCCATGGGATTTGGTGGAGATGCTTGGTGACAGTGCCAGATGTGGTGGCGTTGCCGCCACATCCTCTGTTTGCTGGGTGGGAGGTGCCACTGTCACTCACTTGGGCTCACGTTTAAAATGCTTATTTATTATTTTTCTGTATAAATTGGGAATATGGGTAGGCACACAGAAATATGGTCACATGCAGTGATTTAATTACTTAAAAGCAGTGCAACAACATTCACATACATAGTGCATCAACATTCACATAAACATATACATATAACAAGTACTTGCTCTCAAAAACTCCCCCAAAAAACTTATGCTCAATCTTTCAAAATTCAGATACTAAAAATTTTTGGGATACTAAAAAAATTCAGATACTGAAAATGTTCAGCATTGGAGAAAATCCCACAATGGGGATGCGGTCCTTAATGATTCGCATAAAGTATTACTGTCCAGATCCTGAATAGTTAATGCGCATAAGTATAATCCGTAGTGCAAATCTCGGGTACTCAATAAAGGGTGAGATGATGATACTTACGGTCATGGTGGTTTCTTTCATGCGGCGTCCTGCATCCACACTGACCTGAGTAAATTGCTTTCACCGTCTCTCCTTGCTCGGCGTCTCACGTGACCTGACTCCGGTCACATGCTTCTGACTTCCTCTTGATGTTTGCTGCTTAGCAAATGTTCTGATGCGCTGTAGGTGGAGACTTTGATTTTGTGAGTCCCAGCTTTAGGAGCGCTCCCGATAGATAATATTTGCTGATGTATTTCTCTTTTGTTGATCCATAAAGTTCCTCTGCATACTAGGGAACACCAAACACGTTTCAAAGCCCTCACTGGCTTCTTCCTCAGTGGTCTAGTATGCATATGTTAGTGAATCCTTTTTATAGTTTTTTTTTTGGTGGATCCCTATAATTTGTCGGGTAGATTACTAGATTGCACATTAAATTACACGAATATAAATGTGTAAATATATGGATATATAAAAATATATATGATAAAATGAAACAAGGTAAAATACAGTAGCGCATACGTAAAAAACTTTCTTAGATATGATGTCATCCCTGCAGAGAGTGTAAGATATATCAGACAGTGGTTAGTAACTCCTGGGGGCATTCTATATTTTTGTTTCTATTCCTATGATATATATGAGAAGATTTTTTTTGTAATAATATGGATGTTCTGTATGGTAAAATGGGTGTTCTATAAATAAAATAGATATATTCTGTAGGTGAGATATTCTGTGAGTGGAATATTATCTCCAAGGTGTATTGGGAGGAGGCCCTTTCCCAAGGAGGACTCAGAGTGCCGAACAACAAAATCACCTCCGGGTCTTCATCAGTGAAGGAATCCCCTCCTTATTATACATGATGACTACTCATTCTAATAATTCCATAATTGTTTCTCATTCTAGAAAACCAAAAATCTCCATATCTACATTCATGCCATTTGGGCAAAGTTTGTTAAAATCGAAGATTCTCCTGGATTCTTGGCGTGAAATTTTTTGGATATGGTTACCTCCCCTCCAATTTTTCTCCACTTTCTCAAAGGCTGTAAATACCAAACCTGTTGGATCCTGATTGTGGGCTATCTTGAAGTGTTTGGATAGAGAGTGTTTTTCATACCCTTTCTTAATATTTGAGATGTGTTCCGCTATTCTGCGCCTTAGGGGTCTTTTAGTTCTCCCAATATATTGTTTGTCACATGGACCTTTTATCATGTAAAGTACATTTGTGGAGTCCCTAATTTCCATTTTGAAGCCATTCCTTGTTGATTGGACCATAGCGGTTTTTCCTAGTGAAGGTAGTGTTTTTGCAGTTGCAGCATCTTCCGCATCTGTAAAAACCTTTTAAACCGTTCCAATGTATTAATCCCCCTTTTTTCTTCTCGTTTTTTACTGTTGGGGCAACCTGTAACCCCAAATTTGATGCTTTAGTGTACACAAATTGGGGGTTGGTAGATATTAAAGGGCCTATCACTTTATCTTTGCATATATGGTGAATGTCTCTTAATAATTTTTTCAATCTTTCTATGTTGGGAACTATAAGGCAAAATTATGCGTGGTGTTTCCTCCTGTTCACTGTTTCCCCTATTCGCTCTTTCTTCTTTTGGTTTAAAGAATTGACTTTTTTTAAAGCACAATCCACCTTATTTGTGGGGCAATTCTTATTTAAAAATTCTTCCTTCAACTTGTCGGCTTCTCCCTCAAAATCTTGTTCCCTGGTGCAGTTGCGTTTCAGTCTCTGGAACTGCCCCAGGGGGATGTTGAGCAGCCATCTTGGGAGGTGACAGCTATAAAACAGTATATAACTGTTTCTAGCTGTCGGTTTCCGAAACGTGCTACATAACAATTTTTTTACTTTCACTATCTTTTTTTATGAGCAAATCCAAAAATTCGGTTTGTGTCTTATTCACTTTGGCTATAAATTTCAAAATGAATGAATTCGTATTGATTTCTTCTAAAAAAAAGTGGATAGCTCACTTTCTTCTTTTTTCCAAATAAAAATGATATTATCTATAAATCTATGCCAGAGCATCAGGTCCGTCCCCATTCTTGGTTGGATATATGTATTTTCCATATTTGCCATAAATAAATTTGCGTAGCTGGGGGCGAACCTGGTGCCCATGGCAGTACCTCGCTTTTGTAGATAATAATTGGAATCAAAATAAAAATAATTATGCGTGAGGATGAGTTTCACTCCCTCCGCTAGGAATTCGATCTGTTCTCTTCGGAACTCACTCTTTTCCTCCAGTTATATCTTGATTGCTGCCACTCCCTGGTCGTGAGCAATGACAGTATACAGTGAGCTTACATCTAAGGTTCCTCTTATCCACTGTGGTTCACAGGTAATGTTTTCAAGGATATTGATGATTTCTGTTGTGTCCTTAATGCATGATCTGTTTTTTTTCACTATGGGTTGAAGTAGGTGGTCTATGTACTGTGAAAGATTCAATGCTACTGACCTAATATCGGATATTATAGGACGTCCGGTGGGTTTTGTGGGTCCTTATGTACCTTTGGAAGACAATAAAAAACTTGTGTTCTTTTTTGAGTGTTAATGATGTAACCGTATTCTCTTTTTAGTAGTATATTGTTTTCCAAGCCTTAGTTACAATATTTGACCAGATTTTTATTAAATTCCTCAGTTGGATCTCCCTTTAATTTAATATATGTTTCTGTATCTGTTAATTGTCTTTCACATTCTTTTTTGTATTGTTCTGCATTTAGGATCACAATCGACCCCCCCCCTCCCCCTTATCGGCTGGGCGGATTACAATATCTTCCTTTTCCTGTAATTGTCTTATTGCATTTCTTTCTTGTTCTGTTAAGTTATCCTTAAATCTGTCTGTTTTGAGTTTCCTAATGTCTGTTTCTTAGTGTTGTCGCGAACATAAAATTTTCTGTTCGCGAACGGCGAACGCGAACTTCCGCAAATGTTCGCGAACGTGCGAACAGTGCGAACCGCCATAGACTTCAATAGACAGGCGAATTTTAAAAACCAAAGGGACTCCTTCTGGCCACAATAATGATGGAAAAGTTGTTTCAAGGGGATTAACACCTGGACTGTGGCATGCTGGAGGGGGATCCATGGCAAAACTCCCATGGAAAAATACCTAGTTGACGCAGAGTGTGGTAGTTGTAATCGCAATGCGATTAATACAGGTTATATTAATCGCATTGCGAATTCAACTTAGAGCTAGAAATTCTAGCAATACAACCATTAGGAACCCAGCTCTAAGTTCATTCGCAATGCGATTAATATAACCTGTATTAATCGCATTGGGATTACAATTTAGATCTGTTCCTAATGGTTGTATTGCTAGAATATAACGAAGATAAAGAATATAGCGCTATATTCTCAATCTTCGTTATATTCTAGCAATACAACCATTAGGAACAGATCTAAGTTGTAATCCCAATGCGATTAATACAGGTTATATTAATCGCATTGCAATTACAACTACTAACACTGCAGCTTCAGAATGAATCTAAGATGGATGCCGTCCTTGCTTTTTGATAGGAGGTGGGAGGGTCTGGGGGGAGACTGATGTACTAGCCCTAAAAAGGGCTTTTTGGGGTGCTGTCAGGATGCTGTCCTTACAGCAGAGATATGATGAGTCTTTCAGGACTGGAGTGAACACTGAATACACTAGCCTAGCTATCGATTTCCCTATTAAATCAGCAGCAACTACACTCTCCCTCCTCTCACTAAGACTGCAGATTCCAAATGAATCTAAAATGGATGCTGTCCAGGAGATGGGAGGGTCTGGGAGGGAGGGTATGCTGCTGATTGGCTGGAATGTGTCTGCTGACTGTGAGGTACAGGGTCAAAGTTTACTCAATGATAGGGGGTGGACCTAACATCGCATATGTTCGCCCACTGCGACGAACGCGCACAAGCTATGTTCGTCGGGAACTATTCGCCGGTGAATAGTTTGGGACATCTTATTTGCGAATTAAACTTAGAGATGGGTTCCAAATGGTTGTATTGCTAGAATATAACGAAGATTGAGAATTTAGCGCTATATTCTCAATCTTCGTTATATTCTAGCAATACAACCAATAGGAACTCAGCTCTAAGTCGTAATCGCAATGCGAATAATACTTACAATTATTAATCGCTTTGCGAATCCATTTGATGCCTCTACTTGATTGTATATGACGGTTGACTATGACTACCACCAACGTTCTGCTGCCTCCAAAGCAAGATATCTGAACCCCCCAGGGGCCATTTGGGCGTTTTTGATAAAAAAAAAACGCATCAAAAACGCATCTGTGTTTTTATAATTTTTTCATTTTTTAGTTTAGTTTTTTGTGTATTTTGCCACATTTGGTTGCATATTTACATTTGGTATAGGCAAATATGGTAGTCTACATCATGTGTCTATACCAAAACCAAGGATCATTGTTTGACATATTTTCTAAGCCATGTAGCTGAATATAGATTTGGGCAGAGTAATGATCTAGACTACCATATTTGCCTACACCAAATGTAAATATGCAACCAAATGTGGCAAAATACACAAAAAAATAAAATAAAAAATAAAGAAATTATAAAAACGCACATGCATTTTTGATGCGTTTTCTATCAAAAACGCCCAAATGGCCCCTGGGGGGTTCAGATATCTTGCTTTGAAGGCAGCAGAACGTTGGTGGTAGTCATAGTCAACCGTCATATACAAACAAATAGAGACATAAAATGGATTCGCAAAGCGATTAATAATTGTAAGTATTATTCGCATTGCGATTACAACTTAGAGCTGAGTTCCTAATGGTTGTATTGCTAGAATATAACGTATATTCTAGCAATACAACAACCATTAGGAACTCAGCTCTAAGTTGAATTTGCAATGGGATTAATGCAGGTTATATTAATCGCATTGAACTTCAACTTAGATCTGAGTTCCTAATGGTTGTTGTATTGCTAGAATATAACGAAGATTGAGAATATAGTGCTATATTCGTTATCTTCGTTATATTCTAGCAATACAACCGTTAGGAACTCAGATCTAAGTGGTAATCGCAATGCGAATAATACAGGTTATATTAATCGCATTGCGATTTACAATTACTATAATTGCAGCTTCAGAATGAATCTAAGATGGATGCTGTCCTTGCGTTTAGATAGGAGGTGGGAGGGTCTGGGAGGGAGGGTATGCTGATTGGCTGGAATGTGTCTGCTGACTGTGAGGTACAGGGTCAAAGTTTGCTCAATAATAAAGTATAGGGGCGAACGCGAACATCGAATATGTTCGCCCGCCAAGGCGGACGCGAACAAGCTATGTTCGCCGGGAACTGTTCGCCGGCGAACAGTTCGGGCCATCTCTACTGTTTCTACACATTGACGGAAAGCTCCAATTTCTTGGCCCATTTCTTGCCGAGGAAATATTTTACAATTTTTCCTCAGGTTTGTATGGATATATTCATTTCTTTCATTTGTTTCAGCGGTGATGGGATTTTTTAAGAAATATTTTTTTAAACAAAGTTTTCTGATTTTTCAAATTTTTCAACCCCAATATATGTGTTAAATTTGTTTAACCCCTTAAGGACGCATGACGTACCGGTACGTCATGGTTTCCGAGTCCTTAAGGACCCATGACGTACCGGTACGTCATATTTTCAAAATGCAAGTGCGGCGCGGCAGGGGTTAATTGTAACAGGATGTCCGCTGAAATCATTCAGCGGGCATCCTGTCACTACGTCGAGGGGGGTCATTTGACCCCCCGTATCGGCGATCGCAGAAATCCGCAGGTCAATTCAGACCTGCGGTTTACTGCGTTTCCGGTCCATTCGGGTCTCCGGTGACCCGATGAACCGGAAAAGAATGGTGATCGGTGGTGTGATATCACACCACCAATCACCGTTCTTGAATTGGGGACGGTTGTGGCGGTGCTGGGATCCGATTGGTCGGGGAGAGAGGCGGGAGATTCAAACTCCCGGGGCTCCTCTCTCCCCTCCTCTTCCTGCTGCTGCTGCCGAGTGAGGATCGCACCCGCAGAGGTCCAGCACCGCTCCAGTCACCCCCCCAGTCACCCCCCCCCCGGCTGGCTCCCATCACCCTCCGCCATCAGGTAGGTTAGGGTCAGCGAGGGAGAGGTATCTTAGGCAGGGCTAGAAGGGATAGTTAGTGTTAGTAAAAGTTTTGTTTTATTTCAGTGCTGCTTGTGGTGGTTGGGGTCCACAGCACTTAGCTGTGAGACCCTAAACCCACCCAGGGTGCTGACCCAAGCCCCACACCCCCCACCACCACTCCACCACCACTTTTTTTTTTTTTCGTGCGCTTACTGTGGTCGGCACTTTTAGCGTCCGCCCACCGTTAGCGCATCGCCCACCCCACCGCTGATCAGTGCCGGACGGCTGATCAGCTAGTTTGAACTTAATTTTTTTTTTCTAACACTTGTCAATTTTTTCTTATTATTAGTACGTGAACACCCGCCCCACACACACGCACATACAATAAAGTTTGTCACACACGCACATACACGCACACACATACCCATGGCCCGCCGGATGTTCTCGGCGGAGGAGGCATATGCCCAGATGCTCTCCGACACCGAGAGCGCCAGTGAGGATGAGGATGACCCCACGTTCCTCCTTTCATCCGCATCCTCCTCATCATCATCTGATGATGATGAGCCCCCAAGGCGGCGGAGACGCCGCCAAGCGGAGCCAGGGCCCCCACATGCTAGGGAACCCGTGGCCCACACCAGTACGAGCAGCCCTGGGGTTCGTACTGGTTTCCCGGCCCACCAAATAAGCGCACCGGGCCCCCACCGGTGAACTTAGCTGGTGTCCCCAGTGGACTATGAGCCTGCGATTCCGGATTTTGTTGGCAATCCTGGAATCCAGATTCCCACAGTGGGGTTCACTGAAATAGACTTTTTAGTTTTTTTCAGTGACCCACTGGTGAATCTGATGGTGGAGCAGACGAATCTGTATGCCCAACAGTTCGTCGCTCAGCACCCAGGCTCCTTTTTGGCTAGACCCGGTGGCTGGACGCCAGTCAGTGCAGCCGAGATGAGGACGTTTTGGGGCCTCGTGCTGCACATGGGTCTAGTGCAAAAACCCAGTGTCAGGCATTACTGGAGTGGGGACGTCCTCTATCAGACCCCACTGTACAGTATGGCCATGACACGTCCCAGATTCGAGGCCATCCGGAAATGCCTGCATTATGCAGATAATGCAGCATGTCCCCCAAGGTGATCCTGCCTATGACCGGCTGTACAAGATACGGCCGATCATCGATCACTTTGGGGCCGCATTCGCGCAGGCCTACGTACCTGGAAGGGAGGTCGCGGTTGATGAGTCTCTCGTTGCGTTCAAGGGAGACTCAGTTTCCGCCAATACATTCCCACTAAGCGAGCGAGGTATGGCGTGAAAATGTACAAAATTTGTGAGAGTACCTCAGGGTACACTTACAAATTTCGTGTTTACTGAGGGACGAGATTCCCGTATTCAACCCCAGAATGTCCCCCACTCTGGGTGTTAGCGGGAAACTTGTGTGGGACCTTGTGCACCCACTGCTGGATAAGGGTTACCACCTGTACGTGGATAACTTTTATACCAGTATTCCCTTGTTCAGGTCCCTTGCCGCCAGATCCACGTTCGCTTGTGGGACCGTGCGGAAAAATCAGCGCGGCCTCCCTACCTCCCTCCTCCAGGTACCTATCCCCAGGGGTGAAACCCGTGCCCTTACCAGCGACAACCTGTTGTTGGTCAGGTATAAGGACAAGAGGGATGTCCTTATCCTGACCACAATCCATGGTAACGGCACCACCCCAGTCTCTGTGCGAGGTACCACGGCAACGGTCCTCAAGCCCGATTGTATCGTCGACTACAATCGGTATATGGGAGGAGTTGATCTATCTGATCAAGTCCTCAAACCATATAATGCCATGCGGAAAACCCGGGCATGGTACAAAAAGGTTGCGGTCTACATGGTACAGGTTGCCATGTACAACGCTTTGTACTATCTCGAGCGCTGGCAGCACAGAGACTTTCCTCCAGTTCTATGAGGCAGTCCTCAAGGACCTGATCTTTTCAGACCGGGAAAGAGCAGGTCGGAGTACCTCGGGAATTGGAGGCGCCCGGGTCGATCCCTGGCCAACATTTTCCAGGTGTGGTCCCCATACTGGAAAAAAGGGACGAACCCAAAAAGATGCAGAGTGTGTCACAAGAGGGGGATTCGGAAGGACACCACCACTCAGTGTGACACTTGCCCCGATCATCCGGGCCTCTGCGTTATCAATTGCTTCAGGGAGTATCACACTTCCATGGAGTACTAAATTTTATAATTCCCGACAGTCCCCTAGAGAACATAAAAACTATGGCTCTCAGACTTTGTAGACACTGGAACAAATTTTTGTCACAAAAATATTAGTTTTAGTGCAGGCATCCTCAAACTGCGGCCCTCCAGATGTTGTAAAACTACAACTCCCAGCATGCCCAGACAACCTACAGTGGGAATTGTATTTTTACAACATCTGGAGGGCCGCAGTTTGAGGATGCCTGCTTAGTGTCTCCAAAGTATGAGAGCCATATATATTGGGCATACGTAATATATTGGCCACGTACGTAAAAAACTTGTCTATAAATATACCCCATAAACTAGCCCTTCGATAAATGCCGTCCAAAAAATCTAATAAAAACTATGTAAAAAAGCCATTTTTATTTTCACCTTGGATCCCAAAAAGTGTAATAAAAAGCCATTAAAAAGTCATATGCACCCCAAATAGTGCCAATCAAACCGCCATCTCATCCCGCAAAAAATGAGCCCCTAAATTAGATAGTCGCCCAACCCAAAAAAATAAAAATTTAGCTCCCAGGCTATGGAGATACTAAAATAATTTTTTTGTTCCTCAAATGATGATATAGTATAATTTGTTTAGATTTTACATGAAGTAGACATATTAGGTATCGCGCGTCCGTAACAATCTGCCCTATAAAAATAACATTTAACCTAACCCCCGGATGAACAGGGTTAAAAAATAAAATAAAAACTGTGTAAAAAAAGCCATTTTTGTCACCTAACATCAAAAAGTGTTATAGCGAGCGATCAAAAAGTCATATGCACCCCCAAATAGTGCCAATAAAACCGCCATCTCATCCCATAAAAAATGAGCCCCTATATTAGACAGTCACCCAACCAAAAAAAAATGTAGCTCCCAGGATATTGAGATACTAAAATTATTTAATTTGTGTTCCTCAACTGATAATATAGTGTAAAATCTAAACAAATTATAAAAAGTAGACATATTAGGTATCTCCACGTCCGTAACAATCTGCCCTATAAAATAACATTTAACAACCCCGGATGAACAGCATACAAAAAAAAAAAAAAAAATGGAAAAACACAATTTTTGGGCAAAATTTCCATTTCAATCCATTTTTCGGTAATAAAGCAAGGGTTAACAGCCAAACAAAACTAAAAATTTATTGCCCTGATTCTGTAGTTTGCAGAAACACTCCATATGTGGTCGTAAATGGATATATAGCCACAAGGCAGGGCATAGAAACGAAGGAACGCCATATGTTTCTTGAAGGCAGATTTTGATGGATTGGTTTATTTACACCATGTCCCATTAGAAGCTCCCCTGATGTAGCCTAGACTAGAAACTCCAAAAAAGTGACCCCATATAAGAAACTACACCCCTCAAGGTATTCAAAAATACTTTACAAACTGTATTAACCCTTTAGGTGTTCCACAAAACTTAATGGCGAATGTAGAAACAATTTTAAAATTAAAATTTTTGTTATCTTTCCTCAAAAAAGTGTAATATAGAGCAACCAAAAATCATATTTATCCTAAAATAGTACCAAAACAACAACCACCATATCCTGTAGTTTCCTAGATGGGGTCACTTTTATGGATTTTCTACTCAAGGGGTGCAGCAGGGGGCTTGAAAGGGTACATGGTGTAAATAAACCAGTCCCGCAAAATCTGCCTTCCAAAAAACATATAGCGTTCCCCTTCTTCTATGTCCTGCCGTTTAGCCAAATAGTAGTTTAGGACCACATAGGTAGTGTTTCTGCAAACTACAGAATCAGGGCAAGCCATATTGAGTCTTGTTTGGCAGTTAACCCATTTTGTCCAGTAATAAAGTAAGGGTTAAAATGGAAATTTTTCCCAAAAATTGAAATTCTGAAAATGTTTCTCCATCTGCCACTAACTCTAGTGGAACACCTAAAGGGTTAACAAAGTTTGTAAACCCAGTTTTGAATACCTTGAGGGTGTACTTTCTTAGATGGAGTCACTTTTTGGAATTTCTATTCTAGAGGGTGCAACAGGGGTCTTGAAATGGGACATGGTATAAACAAAACCAGTCCCGCAAAATCTGCCTTGCAAAACCCATATGGCGTTCCCCTGCTTCTATGTCCTCCTGTTTGGCCAAACAGTAGTTTAGGACCACATATGGGGTGTTTCTGCAAACTACAGAATCAGGGCAACCCATATTGAGTCTTGTTTGGCAGTTAACCCTTACTTTATTACTTGAAAAATGGATTAAAATGGAAATTTTTCCCAAAAATTGAAATTCTGAAATTGTTTCTCCATCTGCCATTAACTCTAGTGGAACACCTAAAGGGTTAACAAAGTTTGTAAACCCAGTTTTGAATACCTTGAGGGGTGTACTTTCTTAGATGGAGTCACTTTTTGGAATTTCTATTCTAGGGGTGCAACAGGGGGCTTGAAATGGGACATGGTATAAACAAAACCAGTCCCGCAAAATCTGCCTTGCAAAACCCATATGGCGTTCGCCTGCTTCTATGTCCTCCCGTTTGGCCAAACAGTAGTTTAGGACCACATATGGGGTGTTTCTGCAAACTACAGAATCAGGGCAACCCATATTGAGTCTTGTTTGGCAGTTAACCCTTACTTTATTACTTGAAAAAATGGATTAAAATGGAAATTTTTCCCAAAAATTGAAATTCTGAAATTGTTTCTCCATCTGCCATTAACTCTAGTGGAACACCTAAAGGGTTAACAAAGTTTGTAAACCCAGTTTTGAATACCTTGAGGGTGTACTTTCTTAGATGGAGTCACTTTTTTGGAATTTCTATTCTAGGGGTGCAACAGGGGGCTTGAAATGGGACATGGTATAAACAAAACCAGTCCCGCAAAATCTGCCTTGCAAAACCCATATGGCGTTCCCCTGCTTCTATGTCCTCCCGTTTGGCCAAACAGTAGTTTAGGACCACATATGGGGTGTTTCTGCAAACTACAGAATCAGGGCAACCCATATTGAGTCTTGTTTGGCAGTTAACCCTTACTTTATTACTTGAAAAAATGGATTAAAATGGAAATTTTTCCCAAAAATTGAAATTCTGAAATTGTTTCTCCATCTGCCATTAACTCTAGTGGAACACCTAAAGGGTTAACAAAGTTTGTAAACCCAGTTTTGAATACCTTGAGGGTGTACTTTCTTAGATGGAGTCACTTTTTGGAATTTCTATTCTAGGAGTGCAACAGGGGGCTTGAAATGGGACATGGTATAAACAAAACCAGTCCCGCAAAATCTGCCTTGCAAAACCCATATGGCGTTCCCCTGCTTCTATGTCCTACCGTTTGGCCAAACAGTAGTTTAGGACCACATATGGGGTGTTTCTGCAAACTACAGAATCGGGGCAACCCATATTGAGTCTTGTTTGGCTGTTAACCCTTGCTTTGTTCCTGGAAAACATGGATTATATTGGAAAATTTTCAAAAAAATTGAATTTCTTAAATTTTATGTCCATTTGCCATTAACTCTAGTGGAACACCTAAAGGGTTAACAAAGTTTTTAAAATCAGTTTTGAATACCTTGAGGGGTGTATTTTCAAGAATGGGGTCATTTTTGGGTGGTTTCTATTATGTAAGCCTCACAAAGTGACTTCAGACCTGGACTGGTCCCTAAAAAGTGGGATTTGGAAAATTTCAGAAAAGCTATGTAACATCCCCAAAAAATAAAATGGCATTCCCAATATGCTCCAAAAATGAAGTAGACATATGGGGAATGTGAAGTTATAACTATTTTTGGGGGTATTACTACGTATTAGAGAAGTAGAGAAAATGAAACTTTGAAATTTGCTAATTTTTTAAAATTTTTGGTAAAAATTGTATTTTTTTATGCAAAAAAATTAACTTTTTTGACCCAATTTTAGCAGTGTCATGAAGTACTATATGTGACGAAAAAACAATCTCAGAACGGCCTGGGTAAGTAAAGGCATTTTAAAGTTATTCACACATAAAGTGACACTGGTCAGATTTTCAAAAAATGGCCAAGTCCTAAGGGTGAAATAGGGCTGAGTCCTTAAGGGGTTAAAGTGACTGTGGGTGCAAATTTCAAACCCTTATTTAGTAAATTGCTCTGGGCTTTAGTTAGTATTATGGTGCTCAAATTAATAATTAAATCACTTATTAGCTCCTGTGTCTGTGTCTTTCTCCATCCTCTACGTGTCCTTTTCTTTCTCCTTGTGCTGATGTCCTGTGATACTGTGTTTGTGCTCATGTTGGGGTTCCCTGTATCACTCTCCGTGTATAGGGTGACCTCTGTTGAAAATTGTTTTGAGTATTCTGATATCTGTGTTTCAAGTTGTATGTGTGATTTGCTGGTGATATTAATCTCCTCGGTGTTACTTCCCTCAGTGGTTGATATCTTGGGTATTGGTGTCTTAGTGATCTTTAGAGTTGTCGTGTTCTTGTCCTGTGGTACGGTGGAGTCCCATCTAAAAAATGATTTTGTGATAGGGCTTCATATTTATTGGTCACTGGTATAGTATATCAATTTTGTTGTATGTTACCTTCCTTTCTATGTGCAGCTGTATCGGCCCTATTACCTACATCTACATGTCGTTCTTGGTGTCCTGAATTTTTTATATTATTTATTTTTATATTTCTATTGCTATATTTCTTTGTTTTCTTACTAATAATTTCTTGTTCTGTTTTGTCCACACTTTTACAGAGTCTTTCCTGCCATACATTAAATTCATTATTTCTGGGTAATTGTTCAATTTTTTGTTTTTTTTCTGTTCTATTTTTTCTGTTATTTGTGTCAATAATTCCATTCTTCTCTTTACTATTAATTTAACTAAATCTATTGATTGTTTCAATAGCAAAGCTTCCCATTCTTCATTGAATGTGGTTCCCTCTAGGTCTTGTGCTGGTGTCTTGTGTAATAATAGACCCTTTGGGACTGTACCACATTCTATAAATTGATTTAGAAACTTTATCTCCCATCTATGTCTAAGTTGTTTTAAAATGAGATTTTCTGTTTCCCAAAATATCTCAGACATATTTTCTTCACTTATAGCTAAAAATTATATTTAATCAAATTTGAATTGTTCAACTTTTTGTTTTTTCATTTCTGCATGGTTCCATATGTCCATTATTAAATCTGTTAGGGCTCAACCTTTATGGGTGATTGAGATGATGTAATCTTCAAAATATTAATAAGGCGGCTCACTAACGGAAAATTATGGATGTCTGGTGCTCTTACCCTGAGATCTTGTTCACCCCACCAGACAAATAAGAAGCTATAAAAATTGGGAATATGGGTAGGCACACAGAAATATGGTCACATGCAGTGATTTAATTACTTAAAAGCAGTGCAACAACATTCACATAAATAGTGCATCAACATTCACATAAACATATACATATAGCAAGTACTTGCTCTCAAAAACTCCCCCAAAAAACTTATGCTCAATCTTTGAAATTCAGATACTAAAAATTTTTTGGATACTAAATAAATTCAGATACTGAGAATGTCCAACATTGGAGAAAATCCCACAATGAGGATGCGGTCCTTAATGATTCGCATAAAGTATTACTGTCCAGATCCTGAATAGTTCATGCGCATAAGTATACTCCACAGTGCAAATCTCGGGTACTCAATAAAGGGTGAGATGGTGATACTTACGGTCACAATGGTTTCTTTCATGCGGCGTCCCGCATCTACACAGACCTGGGTAAAATTCTTTCACCGTGTCTCCTCGCTCGGTGTCTCACGTGACCTGACTCCGGTCATGTGCTTCTGACCTCCTCTTGTCTCCTCCGTGCGCTGCCTCGATGTTTGCTGCTTAGCAAATTTTCTGATGCGCTGTAGGTGGAGACTTTGATTTTGTGAGTCCCAGCTTTAGGAGCGCTCCCGATAGATAATATTTGCTGATGTATTTCTCTTTTGTTGATCCATAAAGTTCCTCTGCATACTAGGGAACACCAAACGCGTTTCAAAGCCCTCACTGGCTTCTTCCTCAGTGGTCTAGTATGCATATGTTAGTGGTTCCTTTTTATAGTTTTTTTTTTTTTGTGGATCCTTATCATTTGTCGGGTAGATTACTAGATTGCACATTGAATTACACGAATATAAATGTGCAAATATATGGATATATAAAAAAATATATGATAAAATGAAACAAGGTAAAATACAGTAGAGCATACGTAAAAAACTTTCTTAGATATGATGTCATCCCTGCAGAGAGTGTAAGATATATCAGACAGTGGTTAGTAACTCCTCGGGGCATTCTATATTTTTGTTTCTATTCCTATGATATATATGAGAAGATTTTTTTGTAATAATATGGATGTTCTGTATGGTAAAATGGGTGTTCTATAAATAAAATATGTATATTCTCTAGGTGAGATATTCTGTGAGTGGAATATTATCTCCAAGGTGTATTGGGAGGAGGCCACGTGAGACGGCGAGTGAGGAGAGATGGTGAAAGCAATTTACTCAGGTCAGTGTGGATGCGGGACGCCGCATGAAAAAAAAAACACCGTCACCGTAAGTATCACTAT
Organism: Bufotes viridis; assembly: GCA_033119425.1. Lineage (NCBI taxonomy): Eukaryota > Metazoa > Chordata > Amphibia > Anura > Bufonidae > Bufotes > Bufotes viridis. Next base: position 63,585,162 of record CM065594.1, on the reverse strand, counting down.
ATTACCCTTTATTGAGTACCTGAGATTTGCACTGCGGATTATACTTATGCGCATTAACTATTCAGGATCTGGACAGTAATACTTTATGCAAATCATTAAAGACCGCATCCTCATTGTGGGATTTTCTCCAATGCTGAACATTTTCAGTATCTGAATTTTTTTAGTATCCCAAAAAATTTTAGCATCTGAATTTTAAAGATTGAGCATAAGTTTTTTGGGGGAGTTTTTGAGAGCAAGTACTTGCTATATGTATATGTTTATGTGAATGTTGATGCACTATTTATGTGAATGTTGTTGCACTGCTTTTAAGTAATTAAATCACTGCATGTGACCATATTTGTGTGTGCCTACCCATATTCCCAATTTTTATAGCTTCTCATTTCTCCGGTGGGGTGAACCAGATCCCAGGGTAAGAGCACCAGACATCCATAATTTTCCGTTAGTGAGCCGCCTTATTAATATTTAGAAGGTATTATTTTTCTGTATTTTATGTTATTTTAAGTCATTTCCCTATCCACATTTGTTTGCAGGGTATTTACCTACATTTTGCTGCCTTTTGCAGCCCTCTAGCCCTTTCCAGGGCTATTTTACAGCCATTTTAGTGCCTAAAAGTTCGGGTCCCCATTGACTTCAATGGGGTTCGGGTTTGGGTCAAGTTCGCGTTTAGTTCGGATCCCAAACCCGAACAATTTTGTAAAGTTCAGTCGAACTCGTCGAACCCGATTATCCAGGTGTCCGCTCAACTCTAATGGTGACGTCATAAGCCACCATGCACGGGATAGAGTAACTATGATTTTTTTTTGTTTTTTTGCACTTAGGTTTTCAGGTTAAATTGATTTGTTAACACGAAGCACAAGGAAATTCGGCTTTGCAGCAAAACAAATTTATCCCTCGTGAACTTTGATTTGCTTAACACTAGTTATGATTACTTTTGATTTCCAGAAAATATCACTGCCAAGCTTTTGGTGCAAAACGTGAGGCCTAGCTCTTTATTGCATTGCCAGAACTTAGTGAAAAGTTTTACTTTCTGGTTTTGCGTTAGTGTTATGCAAGTGCCAGCATGAAGAAAAATCACAACCAAGGAGAATACACATATCAAAGAGCCCATCCAAACATAAAAGTTAAGGTCTACCCGACCCACTTTGACCAACTTTTATCTTGGCAAATAAGGTGTTTTATAAATATAATACTTATTTTAAACACCATCAAAGGGAGTGTGTTTGATAGTAGAAGAGGAGGGGGTGTGTTGAATATTTGCATAGAGGCGTGGTTATGATATGTAACCACGCCTAACACATTGGAGCTGCTATCAGGGGGCGCCCTGTTCGTGTAGAGTGGGAGGAGAGGAACTGGGCACCTGGAGCTGTGCTCCCCCGCATTCTTGAACTGTAAGAGCAGCAGAGAGGTGCTGGATCCAAACGGACACTCTGCATGGAGTCTGATCCACCCTGCTGGGCTGGACTGTGACCCCGAAAACCCAGCTGCTGGAAATTGCATGGTCTATATCACTTCCAGATCTGGAGATTTCAGGTTGCAATGAAGTTTATAGTGAGATGAGCTGTAGCTTTCCTGCACTTCAGCAATGATAGATATGTTAGGGCGCCATTAGGGGGGTATTATACTGTGTGAGGGGGCATTGGGGGGGATCATTATACTGCGTGAGGGCCTCTAACACAGTATAATGACCCCATTCCCCCCATACAGTATACTGACCCCCAGTGCCCCCATACAGTATAATGATCCCCAGTGCCCCCCTTTCAGTATAATGATCCCAATGGCCCTCCATACAGTATAATGACCACCAGAGCCCCCATACAGTATAATGACCCCTGTGTCCCCCATTTAATATAATGACCCCCTGTTGCCCCCTTACAGACTATAATGACCCCCAGTGCACGCTATTCTGTATAATGACCCCAGTGACCCCCATACATTATATTGTCCCCCAGTGCCCCCTGAATACCGTATGACCCCCACTGCAGTTTCATTGCTGAGTAATTTGTGCAAAATACCAGAAGGGGGGCCCACTGTGTCTTTATCGCCCAAGGGCCCACATGAACCTGAAGCCAGTCATGCATAAATATACTGATAAATTTCAACCATATGTTTTTTGAATCTCCTACTCCCCTTTATATAGTACATGATGAAACTGGATGTTTAGAGCCATGACTAGGCAGAGCTCAGTGCATTGAAATTATAGTTACTATTGAACTCAATGAAAAATTTAAAAACCTCTATGAACTGAGCTCTCTGTAGTTGTGGCTGCCAGAAATTGATATGGTTTTGTTTCAAGAAGTGGGAGAAGTTCATCAACTTGCCTACTCACACCACAAGCCTAGAGCATAGGCTGCTTCTCTGACGAGTACACCACTCCTCTCAAAGCCTGTTATGTATCTCTTTCTCATAGCTGACTGTTGACCTAAGGTAGGTGATACATGATCTTTTATTTATGTAACCTTGCCTTTTATCATTAAAAAGGATAGAAGTTGGGCCCTGGTAGATAGGCACAGGTGACTTTGATCAAAATATACTGTATTTGATAAGTATTTATTTTATTTATTTCTCTTGCTCAATACCTTATATTCATTTATAGAGGAAATATAGCATTAGTTAATATATTCAATGTTTGCAGAGCACTATTGCATTGTGTTTGCATTCTGTTATTGTCTCATATGTGGGTGATGGGGTTAATTTCTCCTAATAAATGAGTGAAATGTTGTGCGACTTCACTCAAATTTGCTTCCATCCTTGATGTAGCACTTTTTTATGCTGTGTCCAACTAAACCCTTGGACATAACATCACAAGAAGTAAGAAAAAGTCTCCATGACATGGTCATGTGACCACCGCCAAGGACCAGAAGATAGAAGCATTAAATTTAAAAAGTACAACCAAATAACTGCCTTCGTAAATGATTATCTTAAACGATGTTGATTCAGAAAACCACTTTAATAATGTGTTAGTGTTAACCACTACAGGACCACCTAACGCACGGATGCGTCCGGCGGGCGGTCCTGTAGTTCTGATCTGACGCATCGGAGACTCATCTCGCGAGACGCGAGACTTCCTGTGAACGAGCGTGCGCGCGTTCAAAGTGCCGCGCGTCTCAGGAGTTCTACTGCAGCCTGCCAGCGATGATCAATCGCTGGCAGGCTGTAGATGCTAAATAAATAGCATCAAACAAGTATATCAGACGCTGTTTTGTTAACAGCGTCTGATATACCTGCTACCTGGTCCTTTGGTGGTCCCATTTGCTGGGATCGACCACCAGAGGACCAGGTAGCTATGTAAAGTTGCACCAAACACTACACTAACCCCCCCCACCCCCCTCACTTATTAACCCCTTGTTAACCCCTTGATCACCCCATCTAGATTCCCTGATCGCCCCCTGTCACTGATCACCCCCCTGTCATTGATCACACCCCTTGTAAGGCTCCATTCAGACGTCCATATGTGTTTTGCGGATCCGTGAATTCACGGATCCGCGGATCTGATCCACAGATCCGCGGATCCGCAGATCCTCAAAACACGGACACCGGCAATGTGCTTTCGGCATTTTTCAGATCCGCACATTGCCAGAACTATATAGAAAATGCTTTTTCTTGTCCGCAATTGCGGACAAGAATAGGACATGTTCTATATTTTTGCAGAACGGAAGTGCAGACCCGGAAGCGCGGATCCGTAATTCCGGATCCGAGCGGGACAAAGTCTGTCCCCATAGAAATGAATGGGTCCGCAATTCCGTTCCGCAAACAGAATTGCGGATGTGTAAATGGGGCATAAGGGTCCCTTATCACTGCCAGTTAGTTAGCTACTTGTTAGGTAGCTAGCGCCCAGCCCACCGCACCGCAGTCACTGATTTTGGCAGAGATTTTTTCATCCACGATGATCGATGCGAATGAAAAAATCTGTGCCGTTCATTTATTTTATTTTTTTCAGCCCAGGTGCTGAACGGAAAAAAAAAATCTCATTACCCGTATGCTCAATATAAGGAGAATTGCAGAAACTACTAATGCTGGCCATACGTGTAATGATTGGGGAGCCCCTTAAATGCCAGGGCAGTACAAACACCTCACATGTGACCCCATTTTAGAAAGAAGACACCCCAAGGTATTCCGTGAGGGTTATGGTGAGTTCATGTAAAATGTTATTTTTTGTCACAAGTTAGTGGAATATGAGACTTTGTAAAAAAAAAATATATATATATCAATTTCTGCTAACTTGTGCAAACATTTTTTTTTTCAGTGAACTCGCCATGCCCCTCACGGAATACCTTGGGGTGTCTTCTTTCCAAAATAGGGTCACATGTGGGGTATTTATACTGCCCTGCCATTTTAGGGGTCCTAAAGCGTGAGAATTCCAATGCGTAAAAATGCCCTGTGAAATCCTAAAGGTACTCATGGGAATTTGGGCCCCTTTGCGCATCTTGGCTGCAAAAAAGTGTCACACATGTGGTATCGGCGTACTCAGGAGAAGTAGGGCATACGCGCATTCGTGATTCTGGAGACCAATAAAAAAAGGCATATCTACACTTTAACCCGCGTTTTACGTGCGTTTTACATGCGTTCCCATTGAAGTCTATGGGAGGAAAAGCGCGACAAACGCCCAAAAAAACGCTCCTGAACGAGCTTATGCGTCGGGCGTTTTACAGCGCCTTTTTTTACGCGCTGTAAAGCGCTCAAGTGTGAACCACTCCCATAGGGATGCATTGGTTTTCATCTGTTGAGCGTTTTACAGCGCGTTTGAACGCGCTGAAAAACGCTCAGGTGTGAACCTAGGGTAAGGGTGTTTAAGCTAGGGGGGCTGAGGTGGTTAAAGGGGTTTTACAAGATTTTTTTTTATTGATGACTTAGAGCTCATGCACATGACCGTATGAATTTTGCGATCCACAAAAAATGGATCCACAAAAAATACGGATGATGTCTGTGTGCATGTTGTCACTGTTTTTAAGTTACATACATTGTTACTTTATAATTAGAGTTCGAGTTCGGGTCCGTTGTTCGGCGATTCTTCCGGCAATCTGAAGGGCTGCACAGCAGCCAATCAGCAAGCGTTTTACTTCTTTGCCCTAAGAAGCCATCACAGCCATACCTACTAATGGATTGGAGTGCAGCATGTGACCCAGCCTCTTTATAAGCTGGAGTCCCGTAGTGTCACATGTCAGTCTGCTGATGTTAGCCTAGTGAAAGGTTGCTTCCACTGCTATAAGGGACAGGATAGGCAAGAAATCTGTAGAACCTGCTGTACTTTAATCCACAAGATACAGCAAATAGAGAGGGAGGGAGCTTCAGCAAATCTACATTAATGTACCCAGCCACTGCCAAGGAATGTTTTTTTTAATCATCTGTTACTGAGTTGGGGGTCGGCGGCCATTTTAGCCACTGCAGTATACTGCATATGTGCCAGCCTGCCAAGGACATCAGCCTAAACCTGTTTCGTAGCTCAGTGAAGGAAAAAAAGCTTTTTTTTCTGGCTGCTCAAGTCCCCTACATTACATTTTGTATAATTAAGGGGTGACATGCTCCATTTGTCTAGTCTGTGATCTGTGGTGCCACAGAGCACTTGTGTATAAATGCACTAAACCATATATTCAATTTCAGCAATCAAATAGTGCTTTAGTGTATTTTTGTGAGAAAAAGCAGTAATCCTGGTCACAAAAGCATTTTTAAATACATCACCCAAATACACATTTAACATTTTTGCAGTGAAATAGTAAATTAGTCTTTTTTTGTGGGAAAAAAGCAATATTCTTGCTTCACAAAGCAGTTGTGCATACAGCATACAAATACATATTTAATATTTCTGCAGGGAAATAGTGCATCAGTGTATTTCAGGGGGAAAAAACGTTATTCCTGGTCCATAAAAGTTTGAAATACACTGCACAAATATATATTTAACATTTCTGCAGTGAAATAGTAAATTAGTCTTTTCTTGTGGGAAAAACAGCTATATTCTTGCTTAACAAAGCAGTTGTGCATACAGCATAGGGATACCTAAGTCTGCTTTATAGCAGTGAAATACTGCATTTGTGTTTTTGTTTTTTATTTTTAAACGTGTTCTGTGTCCAAAAAACACATTTGCATACAGCGTAGAAATACCTAGGTTTAATTTGCAACAGTAAAATACTGCATTTCTGTGTTTTATTAAAAAAAATCCTTGTTCTGGGACCACAAACCACTTTTGCAAACAGCGTAGAAATACCTAAGTTTTATTTATCGCAGTGAAATACTGCATTTCTGTGGTTTATAAAAAAAAAAAAATCCTTGTTCTGGGTCCAAAAACCACATTTGCTTACAGTGTAGAAATACCTATGTTTAATTTACAGCAGTATAATACTGCATTTCTGTGTTTTATTAAAAAATGCTTGTTCTGGGTCCACAAACCCCTTTTGCATACAACGTAGAAATACCTACGTTAAATTTACAGTCGTATAATACTGCATTTCTGTGTTTTATTTAAAAAATCCTTGTTCTGGATCCACAAACCATTTCTGCATACAGCGTAGAAATACCTATGTTTAAGTTACAGCAGTAAAATACAGCATTTCTGTGTTTTATTAAAAAAATCCTTGTTCTTGGTCCACAAACCACTTTTGCATAAAGCGTAGAAATACCTACGTTAAATTTACAGCAGTAAAATACTGCATTTCTGTGTTTTACTAAAAAAATCCTTGTTCTGGGTCCACAGACCACTTTTGCATACCGCGTAGAAATTCCTATGTTTAATTTACAGCAGTAAAATACAGCATTTCGGTGTTTTATTAAAAAAATCCTTGTTCTGGGTCCACAAACCATTTCTGCATACAGCGTAGAAATGCCTATGATTAAGTTACAGCAGTAAAATACAGCATTTCTGTGTTTTATTAAAAAAATCCTTGTTCTTGGTCCACAAACCACTTTTGCATAAAGCGTAGAAATACCTACGTTAAATTTACAGCAGTAAAATACTGCATTTCTGTGTTTTATTAAAAAAATCCTTGTTCTGGGGTCACAAAACACTTTTACATACCGCGTGGAAATACCTAAGTTTTATTTATAGCAGTGAAATATTGCATTTGTGTTTTTTTTTTAATCCTTGTTCTTGGTCCACAAACCACTTTTACATACAACGTAAAAATACCTAACTTTTATTTATAGCAGTGAAATACTGCATTTGTGTTTTTTTCTTAAAAAAAAAACGGTGTTCTGGGTCCACAAACCACATTTGCATACAGCGTAGAAATACCTATGTTTAATTTACAGCAGTAAAATACTGCATTTCTGTGTTATATTAAAAAAATCCTTGTTCTGGGTCCACAAACCATTTCTGCATACAGCGTAGAAATACCTATGTTTAAGTTACAGCAGTAAAATACAGCATTTCTGTGTTTTATTAAAAAAAATCCTTGTTCTTGGTCCACAAACCACTTTTGCATAAAGCGTAGAAATACCTACGTTAAATTTACAGCAGTAAAATACTGCATTTCTGTGTTTTATTAAAAAAATCCTTGTTCTGGGGTCACAAAACACTTTTACATACCGCGTGGAAATACCTAAGTTTTATTTATAGCAGTGAAATATTGCATTTGTGTTTTTTTTTTTAAATCCTTGTTCTTGGTCCACAAACCACTTTTACATACAACGTAAAAATACCTAAGTTTTATTTATAGCAGTGAAATACTGCATTTGTGTTTTTTTCTAAAAAAAAACCCGGTGTTCTGGGTCCACAAACCACATTTGCATACAGCGTAGAAATACCTATGTTTAATTTACAGCAGTAAAATACTGCATTTCTGTGTTATATTAAAAAAATCCTTGTTCTTGGTCCACAAACCACATTTGCATACATCGTAGAAATACCTATGTTTAATTTACAGCAGTAAAATACTGCATTTCTGTGTTTTATTAAAAAAAATCCTTGTTCTGGGTTCACAATCCACTTCTGTATTAAGTATAGAAATAACTAAGTTTTATTTATAGCAGTGAAATACTGTATTTGTCTTTTGTTTTTAATCCATGTTCTGGGTCCACAAACCTCTTTTGCATACAGGGAAATAAGTAATAATCTTGCTTCAGAAAGCAGTTTTGCATACAGCATACAAATACATATTTAATATTTCTGCAGGGAAATATTGCATCATTGTTTTTCTGGGGAAATCACGTTATTCCTGGTCCATAAAACAGTTTGAAATACACTGCACAAATATATATTTAACATTTCTGCAGTGAAATAGTGAATTAGTCTTTTTTTGTGGGGAAAAACAACTATATTCTTGCTTAACAAAGCAGTTGCGCATACCAATAGGAGTACCTAAGTTTTCTTTATAGCAGTGAAATACTGCATTTGTGTTTTTGTTTTTTATTTTTAAACGTGTTCTGTGTCCAAAAACCACATTTGCATACAGCGTAGAAATACCTAGGTTTAATTTGCAGCAGTAAAATACTGCATTTCTGTGTTTTATTAAAATATGCTTGTTCTGGGTCCACAAACCCCTTTTGCATACAGCTTAGAAATACCTACGTTAAAGTTACAGTCGTATAATACTGTATTTCTGTGTTTTATTTAAAAAATCCTTGTTCTGGGTCCACAAACCACTTCTGCATACAGAGTAGAAATACCTATGTTTAAGTTACAGCAGTAAAATACAGCATTTCTGTGTTTTATAAAAAAATCCTTGTTCTTGGTCCACAAACCACTTTTGCATAAAGCGTAGAAATACCTACGTTAAATTTACAGCACTAAAATACTGCATTTCTGTGTTTTACTAAAAAAATCCTTGTTCTGGGTCCACAGACCATTTTTTTATACAGCGTAGAAATTCCTTTGTTTAATTTACAGCAGTAAAATACTGCATTTTGTTTTTTTATAAAAAATAAATCCTTGTTCTGGGTGCACAAACCACTTTTGCATATATCGTAGAAATACCTACGTTTAATTTACAGCAGTAAAATACTGCATTTCTGTGTTTTATTAAAAAAATCCTTGTTTTGGGTCCACAAACCACTTTTGCATACAGCGTGGAAATACCTAAGTTTTATTTATAGCAGTGAAATACTGCATTTGTGTTTTTTTAAAAAAAATACTTGTTCTGGGTCAACAAACCACAATTGCATATAGCATAGAACTACCTATGTTTAATTTACAGCAATAAAATACTGCATTTCTGTGTTTTATTAAAAAAATCCTTCTTCTGGGTCCACAAACCACTTTTGCATACATCGTAGAAATACCTACGTTTAATTTACAGCAGTAAAATACTGCATTTCTGTTTTTTATTAAAAAAATCTTTGTTCTGGGTTCACAAACCACTTTTGCATACCGCGTAGAAATACCTACTTTTTATTGATAGCAGTGAAATACTGCATTTCTATGTTTTATTTTAAAAATCCTTGTTCTGAGTTCAAAAACCACTTTTGTATACAGCGTAGAAATACCCACCGTACTTTCAATTTACAGGAGTATAATACTGCATTTCTGTGTTATATTTAAAAAATCTTAGTTCTGGGTCCACAAACCACTTTTGCATACAGCGTAGAAATAACAAAGTTTTATTTATAGCAGTGAAATACTGCATTTGTGTTTTCTTTTTTTTTTTTAATCCTTGTACTGGGTCCACAAACCACATTTGCATACAGGGAAAAAGTAATATTCTTGCTTCAGAAAGCAGTTGTGCATACAGCATACAAATACATATTTAATATTTCTGCAGGGAAATAGTGCATCAGTGTGTTTCAGGGGATAAAACGTTATTCCTGGTCCATAAAACAGTTTGAAATACACTGTACAAACACATATTTAACATTTCTGCAGTGAAATTGTGAATTAGTCTTTTTTTGTGGGAAAAACAGCTATATTCTTGCTTAACAAAGCAGTTGTGCATACAGCATAGGAATACCTAAGTTTTATTTATAGCTGTGAAATACTGCATTTGTGTTTTTTTCAAAAAAAAACAAACTGTGTTCTGGGTCCACAAACCACATTTGCATACAGCGTAGAAATACCTATGTTTAATTTACAGCAGTAAAATACTGCATTTCTGTGTTATATTAAAAAAATCCTTGTTCTGGGTCCACAAACCACATTTGCATACATCGTAGAAATACCAATGTTTAATTTACAGCAGTAAAATACTGCATTTCTGTGCTTTATTAAAAAAATCCATGTTCTGGGTTCACAAACCACTTTTGCATACAGCGTAGAAATAACTAAGTTTTATTTATAGCAGTGAAATACTGCATTTTTTTATTTTTTATTCATGTTCTGGGTCCACAAACCACTTTTGCATACAGGGAAAAAAGTAATATTCTTGCTTCAGAAAGCAGTTGTGCATACAACATACAAATACATATTTAATATTTCTGCAGGGAAATAGTGCATCAGTGTGTTTCAGGGGAAAACACATTATTCCTGGTCCATAAAAAAGTTTGAAATACACTGTACAAATACATATTTAACATTTCTGCAGTGAAATTGTGAATTAGTCTTTTTTTGTGGGGAAAAACAGCTATATTCTTGCTTAACAAAGCAGTTGTGCATATAGCATAGGAATACCTAAGTTTTCTTTATAGCAGTGAAATACTGCATTTGTGTTTTATTTTTTTATTTTTAAACGTGTTCTGTGTCCAAAAACCACATTTGCATACAGCGTAGAAATACCTAGGTTTATTTTGCAGCAGTAAAATACTGCATTTCTGTGTTTTATTAAAAAAATGCTTGTTCTGGGTCCACAAACTCCTTTTGCATACAGCGTAGAAATACCTATGTTAAATTTACAGTCGTATAAAACTGCATTTCTGTTTTTTATTTAAAAAATCCTTGTTCTGGGTCCACAAACCTCCTTTGCATACAGCGTAGAAATACGTATGTTAAATTTAAAGCAGTAAATTACTGCATTTCTGTGTGTTATTAAAAAAATCTTTGTTTTGGGTCGACAAACCACATTTGCATATAGGGTAGAAATACCTACGTTTTATTGATAGATGTGAAATACTGCTTTTCTCTCTTTTTCATTTTTTTTTTTAAATAATCCGTGTTTTGGGTCCACAAACCACTTTTGCATACAGTGTAGAAATACCAAAGTTTTATTTTTGGCAGTTAAATAACGCATATTTGTGTTTTATTGAAAAATCATTGTTCTTGGTTGTAGCGATCCCCTCTTTTAAATCCCCAATTGTTTTCTGCAATCGATCAACTGTTAATAGGATAAGATCAAGCGAGCATTTATTAATGTTTTTTTAAAAATCAGTGCAATATTGGGGGTCATCCAGGAAGAAAGTGGGTTGTATACGGACTCGCATTCTCCTCGGGATCCGATTAAGTTTAAAGTACTCAGCGAGGGTTACGGCATGCAGTTCATGTGAAGCCAGCCTTCTGGTTTCCCTTTTCCAATGTCTCTTCTGCATAGATGAGATGACTTCACGATTCCTGATGAAGGGTTACCCTCGGAAAATATTAACAACAGCAATGAGTGAAGGTGAGAGGCGAACTCCAACCAAAGCTAGTGATGATCGCATAACATTTATCCACAAATACCATCCCATGAATCATAGATTTGACAATGTGGTCCGTAAACATTGGCATATCTTAGGGAAGGCATATCCCACAGTAGCGGAATTTCAAAATCCACCATTAATATGCAATCGACAAAATCCTAGTCTCAGAGACCGATTGGTACATTCTGACATTGGCACTATGGGTAAATTTTGACACAAAGCACACTTATCCACCAGAGGGGAGGTGCATTTCCTTGTCTCCACTGCATGCAGTGTAGTAACATACTGAAGGGCCAATTTTTCCAGCATCCACATACTGGTAAGTCTTACAAAATTAAGGGTTATTATATCTGTGACACTATCAATGTCCTTTATTTAATAAAATGCCCGTGCGGTATGCTGTACGTTGGGGAGACGATGCAAATGGTGAATGATCGCATCAGCAAACATAAGTCAACAATAAGAAAGAAAAATCTTTTATTCCCCATATCATTCCATTTTCATAGCCATTACCATTCAATAGCGCAGCTGAAATATCAGGTTATTAAGTGGGTACATCTACCAAGGAGAGGAGGGGATCTGAAAAAGTTGTTACTCAGACGAGAGGCCTTCTGGATACACACCCTTGATACCTTACATTCCAAAGGCCTTAATAGGGATTATGAAGTGTTGTGTTTTTAATAGGATTAAATATACTTTTTTGCAGACTACGACAACCCGATCGTGAGGGGAAGATTCGTTATTACTCTCGTACTGGGATATAAGTTATGCAAGTATATTGTTTAGGATAGAACATTTTGGTTTTCTCCATTTCCTGTTTCCTATGTCAATTCCTGTCTTAATTGATTGGTGAGATCATGTGACTACACCTTTTAAAATGTTGAATATAGTCAGTCACTAATGTGCAGTTGAGGAAGGCTGGACGGGCCGAAACGCGTCCTGTGATATTTGTTTTGTATGGAATCAAGGCATACTTTGTTACATATACGCCTGCTGGGATTCATCCATTTTTTGACCTGCTATAGTGAGAGCTGAAAAACTGTTATCTAACAATTTCAAAGGCTGCCCACAGCATATAGTAGATAGTGGAACATTTCACTGTAATACCGGATATACAATGTGTCGGGCTGTGATGGGAGCTACTGTACATGTAAAGCTATGAGTGCTCCCACAATCCCAGCCACCAAAGACACCGACACTTTCTTGTGCAGTGAGCAAGCGCAGCCAACACTGCTGGATTGCAATAGTGGACATAACCCTTAACAATGAGCATTCTACAATTGGCTACAGAAATATAAATCCTGGAGAAGAGGCAATATGGAAAAAAAGCATCCATAGATGTGTAAGGAATGAAATAAGATATTAATCAAAAGAAAAGCACACATTTGTCAGTGACCTGAGACGTGAAAGAAGCCGACCAGCTGAGCATTAACAAGACAATTGAGGAATTTTAACAATAGGATTTGAAACAGGAAAACCTGTATTCTACATTTGAGCAATTTGGCGAGAAATTTCAGTTGGATTTTTTCCCCAGAGCAAGAAATCAGAGCTGAGCTTTCATTTCTTTAACTGCCCAGCAAGAATGAAAGTTACACTGTAAGAAATATAAACTCTCAGTTTCTTTTACATTCCTAGCACATAAAGCACTAAAATAAGACGTCCTGTATCATGAGCCATCCCTAAAGACGGTACTACACTGGCCAATGGTCAGCTGGATGATTGATAGCGAACGTTTGTAGTAACGCTTGTTAGTGATGATCTGACAGTGTAATACTGCCACATACCACGCGATGAAAGAGCAAACACTCGTTCATCGAGTAATTGGGATTTTTAAGCAGGTTTAAAAATCATTTGCCGGCTGCAGATCGTGCTGTGTAATCACGGTCTGCTGCTGGCAAACAATGATTCTGTATGAGGACAAGCGATGGCATTAGCGATTGCTCCCCCTCATACAGTGGAGGAGATCACAGCAGGCAATACTTCCACTAACAAGCAGGCAATTGCCTAGAAGGAAAGCTTCCTTCCCAGCAATCACCTGCAAAATATTTTAATGTAATACTGCCCTCATGTATTCGTCAGGTTTGCTCTTAGTAATGATTAATTTTGGAGTTGGATAATGCACAAGTGTCATGTGCACAGCAAAGCCATATACATCCTATGCACTACTGTATGGTGTCTGGGTATGGACTATATTATAGAGTTGATCTCTTGTAGAAGCACTGTTTCAAAATAAGAGTATATTTGTGGCATGGTATTCAAAGGATTTTCTCCTGTATGATATTGAAGGCATGCCGATATAGTAGAACCCCTTAGACAGAAGTTTTTTGAAGTTGTAATTTAGATGTGTATGGAGACATTATTAAAATAATTCAGTACAGGCTACCATTTACAAAAGCCTTTGTTCTACAAATGACAAAAAAATAAAAAGAAAAAAATAATGGATTGCATATCCCCATGCCATGCATAGATCTATTATTGCTTCCTAGTACAATTCATAATGCTTCTCAGCATAAATAATAGTATACCAAGCTCTAATCTACATAACATACATGAGACATTAGTATATGTTTTGATCAAAATGCATAGGTCCACTAGTCACCACTACAAGGTTGCCTCTAAGAGTGGATGCCTACTCTAAATTGGTGCAGCATCATGTGGTGCTCACCACATCCAGCAGGCGGAGGGACCTCGTCATCCAAGAGCACCCCTTCTGTCAGACTAAGCCCCCCTGGCACTTAGGAGCACTAACCCACAGGCACAGCACAGCACAGCAACAAAATCAGACACCATACAACACTGCATCATGTGTGTTCCATAAAAGCACTCCAGACACAAGCTAAATCCCAACAGCGCATCCTGATAGTTTATATGAAAACTGTGCTGGTGAAATACATATTGAAATAAATGATAAACTGTTGTTTTGCTAACAGCTGCAGCAGAACAAGCGCAGGAAATGTGAACAGCTCCTCAGACTGGAGATTGTCATCACTATATCCTTGCCTTGTAAAGGGAGAGATTACGATGACAACATAAGATTGGAGAATATCTATGTATGATTACTATGATTCTTTTTCTCTTAAAACCAAACTACTAGAATTATTTCATCATTTCATGACAGTTCCAAGCTTTCCTTTCTTTTTCAGTGAATTGTGCCTAAAACGAGTATGCTGTTGTCACCTCCCAGTTTAAGCAGAAAATACTGTACCAGACTATTAAAGAGATGAATACATGATTTATGGGCTAAATATGCTTCATAAGCAAGTGAATCATCACCATTGCTAAAAATCCTGTCATCTGGCTCGAATGAATCAAGGTAATTCTTCTAACTAGGACCGTAAAATCAAAACATTCCATAAAACACCACAGTGAAAATAAATCACTGTGGCAAAGCTGAAATTATAATTTATGTATGTTAGACACACATGACCCAATTAAATCCTTAAAGCATATATGTCATTTCAAATAACAGAATAAGCTGCCATATATGAATACATGAGATATAGCACTATATCTGACCATTCTATTAGGCATTTTATCAGCTTGCTTCTATGCAATCTACATTTATAATTTTCATATGTCAGTGAGCTGGTGGGGAGAGATTTGCTGCTAATCATGTATTCTAACAGAATACACAATGACATAGCAGCTTTTGAAGATAAAATCAAGCTTGGATAATAAAGGGAGAGTAAGTACAGCTTATCGTATAGCTAGGGGCAAACGCACAATTTGATGTGTTATGCTTTTTCATATCAGAAAGATTCCAAAAATTGTCCCTTATCAGGGGTAGATGGTGCTTAAAAACACATGGTGTTTATGAAAAAAAACAAAAAAACAGTAGCTTGTTGGGACCAAGCGTCCAAAAATGATGCCCTGCTTAAAAAAAATGTTAATGTCAGAAGAAAGAGTGGCTCATTTTGTACAAGCATTCTATATACATATCTGCTTGTGAGATTTGTGCTTTTTCCAAAACCCTCAGGGCATGTCCCATTGGTGAGCTTTGTCCTATACCCATTTCCAAAAGGCCATGGTCTCACCTTTGTATTAATGTCATCACTTATTTGCCACCTTTACAGGGGAAAACAGTTGTGGTTGTGGATAAATATAGTAAGATGTGCCACTTTGTACCTGTCAGCTAATTGCCTAATTCAAAAGCGTTGTCTTCTCTATTCATTAATCATGTAGTACAGTTGCATGGTATCCCTGAAGACACTGGCCCTGATTTAGTATGCCTTCACTCCGGAATTCCTGCTTTAAAAAAAAATCACAAAATAGGGCTTGTGGGACTCCTTAGGCTTAAACAGGTTCTTAATTGGTCCTGACATTACAATATTAGTACCTGGTAGTATAGTCAATGATTAGTAGATATCAGAGATTTTTTTCTCCCTGGCTGTGATGCGTTCCATTGTGATTGGCCAGCTCACAGCCAGGGAGAAGGAGACACCCCTGTGACTAAATGGCTAACAGGGCAGAAAAAGTGAATGGGGGGAACAGAAGGGGAATGGAGCAGCCAATCTGTAAAAAAAAAAAAAAAAGTGCCCGATATCTACTAATCATTCCCTACACTGAGGCCAGATGGTGTTTAAACACAGACAGTGTTTTTGGAAAACTTGTTAAACTTGCCACTATTATTATTGTTTTTTGTATTTTACACAGGCACAATTAAATCCCCTTTCATGAACACTCTACACTTGTATTGATGCACTGAATAGTGATGAGCGGCAGGTGCCATATTCGATTTTGACGAAATTCGCGAATATTTGAAAGAATATTCGTTTCATATTCGTCGAAATCGAATATTCGTCATTATTCTAGTTATCGCGATTAATATGCGATTTAAATAATCGCGTATTGCGATTTTAACTTAAGGCTACTTTCCTATTGGTTTAATAACTAGAATTATAGCGAAGATGACGGATATGACGAATGTATTCGTCATATTCCTCAAAACAAAGATAACGAAGTATTCTACATCTTCGTTTTAGCAACCTATTCGTCAACTTCGCTAATTCTAGCAATCAAATAGGAAGGTTGACTATAGAGACAACTGTGTTTAATTCGCTATGCGATTATATATATATATTTTTTTTTCATAAATAGAATAATTATAATAATTATATCAAGTAATATAATTATTCTATTAAAAAAAAAAAACGCATAGCGAATTTAACACAGCTGTCTCTATAGTCAGCCTTCCTATTTGATTGCTAGAATTAGCGAAGTTGACAAATAGGTTGCTAAAACAAAGATGCAGAATACTTCGTTATCTTCGTTTTGAGGAATATGACGAATACATTCGTCATATTCGCTATTCGCTAATTCTACCAAGCCAACCATAAACTTCCTTGCTCATGGAGCGTCCCCATCACCATGGGAACGTCTCCATATACTAAAATGTACTGCCGGATTTGAGGAATTACGTTGAAATCGCAATGCGATTAATTCAAGTTATATTAATCGCATTGCGATTTCAACTTAGAGCTGGGTTTATAATGGGTCAGCTTGCTAGAATGAACGAAGTTAACGAATATGGAATATAGCAGCAGTGCTAAGTTGAATTCGCAATGCGATTAATTTAACTTGAAGTAATCGCATTGCGATTTCAACTTAGCACTGCTAGTGCTATATTCCATATTCGTTAATTCTAGCCTATGTAAGATAGCAGTGCTAAGTTGTAATCGCAGTGCGATTAATATAACTTGAATTAATCGCATTGCTAATTTAACGTAATTCATCAAATCCGACAGTACATTTTAGTATATGGAGACGTTCCCATGGTGATGGGGACGCTCCATGAGCACGGAAGTCGGCAGAAGCTGCAACGGGCACTGACTAGAGCAGCCAGGAAGCCAGGAATCCTCAGGACAGGTAAGAACTACTTTTGGGAAGTGGTAAAGAAAAAAATATAACTAAAAAAAAAAAACGAATATTCGAAATAGCGAATTCATAGCGCTATATTCGAAATATTCGCGAATTAGCGAAGTGCCGATATTCGCTAAAAAAATTCGCTATTCGAATATTCGCGCTCAACACTAGCACTGAATTGCCATGAATTGCTCACTGATATAAGGTAGAAAAATTGCAAGTTTGTTTTTTGTAATGGTGCAGTTAAACATCCCATGTTACTAACACATTGTACTGTATTGTATTGTATTGACACACTAAAATGTACTGAATTGCGCAATTATAAACTATAGCAAAATAGCAACAGATTTTTTGGGGAAAAAGGCAATGTATGTGCTGCTGGTGGTGCTTGGAGTATTCCTGTTGGGCACTTTAACTGTAAAAGCTTTGTAATAGGTTATTGAAAATAAAAGTCTGGCTCACACACAGCAAGCAAGAAAAAAAAAATGAGTAATGTCTCTTGATATTTGTGCAGGATAGTTTTGCAGAGAGTCTTCCAGCAGCAGCCGTCCTCTCTGTAAGGCCTCTTGTACACGAACATTTTTTTTTCCATTTATGTTCCGGTTTTTGCATTCCATACACGGACCGTATAAAGATCCATTCATTTCAACGGATCCGCAAAAAAAAACGCAAGGTATTCCGTATGCCTTCCGTTTCCATATTTCATTTTTTTTCCATTCCGTTCAAAGATAGAACATGTCCTATTATTGTCCGCATAAGGGACAAGGATAGTACTGGTCTATCAAAGGCCAGCTGTTCCGTTGCGCAAAAAATGGAATGCACACGGAAGTCATCCGTATTTTTTGCGGATCTGTTTTTGCAGACTGAAAAATACTGAAAAAGCCATACGGTCATGTGCAAGAGGTCTAAGACAAACAGGCTTAGTATCCTAACTATCCTAACATTTCAGGAAGCCTCTGTTCTCACCGTAGCTCTGGAGAGTGCAGCTGGACCCCGACAGCTTTATAAACACAGTACTGTACATTGTATAGTGACTGTGCTTGGTTTTATAGGTCACTCTCATTGATTTGAATGGTGCTGAGCTGCAACTAGGCCATGGGACCAATGTACTGTGACATTATGTGGCCTAGGAAGGGCTCACAGAGCACTGACCTCTTCTAACAGCTGATCTGCAGGGGTCCCGGGTGTTGGAATCCCAACGATCTGATATGGATGACTTATTCAGAGGATAGATCATCAATAGTAACACCCAGATTATGTCTTTAACCACTTAGTGCTATTTTCCGTTTATACTCGTCATGGAGCACTGCTACTTGGCGCTCCATGATGAGTATACTCGTCATGGCATTAAGTTGTCACCATGTCTGCAGACATGGTGACAGCGCTGGGACCACGGCTGTTACACACATCCAGGGATCTCAGATAACCAGCCTGGGATCAATGAGGGCAGTCCTGGGCCAGTGATCCTTCTGATGGCCTAGTTTGTACAGGCTTCTAAAGTCGGCTGACAGGTTCTGATCCTCACAGTCCATGACTGTGAGGATCAGAACCTTCTAAGATATATATATATATATATATATATATATAATGTCCCCCTCCCTGCAGCCCTCAATGTGCCCCTTCATTTTATGGATGGCGTTTCCCTGCCCCCCTCCTCTTATTTTCAGGATGGCCGAGCAGTTTTAGCAGAGTGTCAGCACAGTGTCAGCCTTTAAACTCCTTCCATGCCACGGTCCATAGGTACCGCTGTATGGAAGGGGTTAACTGGGAGGGAGCTCCCTCCCTCTCCCATCGGGCACTGCTGTGCGGTTGCAGCCAGCCGATACTTCACGGGATCAAAGGGGGCCCCCTCCCTCCCCCATCAGCCGCTGCTCTGTTATGGCAGTGGCTGATGGTCACCATGGCAACAAGATGCCGTCACATTGCCATGGTAACGCTGAGCCAGGTCAGGCTTCTGCTAAAGGCAGCAGCATGATCAGGCTAAGTGTAAAGCTACAATACACTACAGTACAATATAGTGTACTGTAGTGTATTGTATAGGCATCAGACCCACTGAATCTACAAGAACCAAGTGGCCTGGGTAAAAAAAAAGTTAAAAAAAAAAGTTAAAAAAAAGTTAAAAAAAGTAAAAAAAATAAATAAAATGAATTTCTTCTTATAGCTGCTGTGAGGCCGTGACAGGAGTCACTTATGATGGGAGATATGTGTAACTCAGAATGCTGCAGGAAGCAGTCTAAAAGTGGCTTTGGTGACACCAGGAATGTGTCACCAAGGTGCCCGGCCTTGGTGGAGTAAAAGCCCTAGTTTAGGTGTCCACTAAAGTAGTTGGTGGACACCACATAGATAGTATAGCTGTTTTCAGCTAGTCCAGGGCGGGCTATTACTGGGAACAGGCAATGTGCTGGGTGGGTACCTGTTCCCAAGGGCATGTTCCTGTCCAGGAAATCCTATTTAATCCTGCTGCTGGAACTTGGGTTTATCTCAGTCTGGAGGAAAAGGCAGACAGTGTGAGGTAACACTGTTAGGGTGTTATGACTGCTTGACCCAGCTGTGATCCGGATTTACTGGCTGAACGTGTTTTGCAAAGCCTAAATGTGATCCGTCTCGCGTGAGATGAGATGACGCGCATATGCAGCCCACACATGCGCAGTGTGGGTCGGCAAAATGCGCACAAGGAGTTGGTCACCAGCCTGCCAGCCAATGATCAGCGCTGGCAGGTTGGTGACTTTTAATAAATCGAACCACCAGCCATATAACACATTATATTTATAAATATAATGTGTTAAATGGCTTCTGTGCTCTCTGCTGGGTCATTTTTGTTGGTTGGTCCCAGCAGAAAGCACAGATCACAGTGAGTACACCAAGCACTACACATTTAGCCCCAGATCACCCCCTCATCACCCCAATTAACCCCTTGATCACCCCTGTCAATCACTAGTGAAAGGGAAAAAAGTGATCAGTGTAAACTATCACTTTTTCTTTTCACCAGTATTGACTGTTAGGTTTAGGTTAGTTTAGGCACCTTTGGTAGGTAGTTGGCTTCAGTTAGCGCCCACCACACCGCAGTCACTGAATCGCTGATTAGCTAATCAGCATTAGTACTTTATAGTATCTGTAAGTGATCAGAACTGATCACAGTCAGATCTATAATAGTATTAGTGTCAACTTAGCTCGCCCTCCACTCAAAACGCAGTGTTTGCCCGATCAGGCCTGATCGGTCCCCCACACGTGCGTTCACCCACGCCCGCCCCAGTGACAACTTTTTTTTTTATCACTGCACAATTACTACACAAGTGCTGCGGCAATAAAAAAATCAGTTTTGACATTTTTTATCAATCACAGTGGCCTCACTAGCCTCCCATTTGTAAGACAGGCTTGCTTTTTTTCTTGGGAAGTCTCAGGGAAAAAAAAATCTCATTACCCGTATGCTCAATATAAGGAGAATAGCAGAAACTCCTAATACTGGCCATACATGTAATGTTTGTGGAGACCCTTAAATGCCAGGGCAGTACAAACACCTCACATATGACCCCATTTTGGAAAGAAGACATCCCAAGGTATTCGCTGAGGGGCATATTGAGTCCATGAAAGAGTGAACTTTTTGTCACAAGTTAGCGGGAAAAAAAAAAGTCAATTTCCACTAACTTGTGCCAAAAAAAATCTTCTATGAACTCGCCATGCCCCTCACGAAATACCTTGGGGTGTCTTCTTTTCAAAATGGGGTCACATGTGGGGTATTTATACTGCCCTGGCATCATGTGGGGTATTTATACTGCCCTGGCATTTTAGAGGCCCTAAAGCGTGAGAGGAAGTCTGGAATCCAAATGCCTAAAAATGCCCTCCTAAAAGGTACTCATTGGAGAGAAATATCTCTGTAAATTGACAACTTTGTATAAAAAAATGGAAAAAGTTGTCATTTACAGAGATATTTTTCACACACATTATGGGTATATGTAAAAATACACCCCAAAACATATTGCCCTACTTCTCCTGCATACAGCGATACCACATGAGTGACACTTTTTTGCAGCCAAGATGTGCAAAGGGGCCCTAGGTCCAATGAGTACCTTTAGGATTTCAAAGGGCATTTTTACGCATTTGGATTCCAAACTACTTCTCACGATTTAGGGAACCCTAAAATGCCAGGGCAGTATAAATACTCCACAAGTGACCCCATTTTAGAAAGTAGACACCCCAAGGTATTCCGTGAGGGGTATGGTGAGTTCATGTAAAATTTTATTTTTTGTCACAAGTTAGTGGAATATGAGACTTTGTAAGAAAAAAAAAATGTCAATTTCCGCTAACTTGTAACAAAAAATAAAAACTTCCATGAACTCACTATGCCCATTAGCGAATACCTTATGGCGTCTACTTTCCGAAATGGGGTCAGTTCTGGGGTGTTTCTACTGTATTGGCATTGTAGTACCTCAGGAAACATGACAGGTGCTCAGACAAAGTGCGTAAATTAATTTTTTTGCACCATAGTTTTTAAACGCTATAACTTTTACCCAAACCAATAAATATACACTTATTGCATTTTTTTTTATCAAAGACATGTAGTGATGTCGCGAACATAAATTTTTCCGTTCACGAATGGCGAACGCGAACTTCCGCAAATGTTCGCAAACATGCGAACTGGGCGAACTGCCATAGACTTCAATAGACAGGTGAATTTTAAAACCCACAGGGACTCTTTCTGGCCACAATAGTGATGGAAAAGTTGTTTCAAGGGGACTAACACCTGGACTGTGGCATGCCGGAGGGGGATCCATGGCAAAACTCCCATGGAAAATTACGTAGTTGACGCAGGGTGTGGTAAGTTGTAATCGCAATGCGATTAATACAGGTTATATTAATCGCATTGCGAATTCAACTTAGAGCTGAGTTCCTAATGGTTGTATTGCTAGAATATAACAAAGATTGAGAATATAGCACTATATTCTCAATCTTCGTTACATTCTAGCAATACAACCATTAGGAACCCAGCTCTAAGTTGAATTCGCAATGCGATTAATACAGGTTATATTAATCGCATTGCGATTACAACTACTAACACTGCAGCTTCAGAATGAATCTAAGCTGGATACCGTCCTTGCTTTTTGATAGGAGGTGGGAGGGTCTGGGAGGGAGACTGATGTACTACAGCAGAGATCTGATGAGTCTTTCAGGACTGGAGTGGACACTGAATACACTAGCCTAGCTATCAATTTCCCTATTAAATCAGCAGCAGCTACACTGTCCCTCCTCTCACTAAGACTGCAGCTTCCGAATGAATCTAAAATGGATGCTGTCCAGGAGATGGGAGGGTCTGGGAGGGAGGGTATGCTGATTGGCTGGAATGTGTCCGCTGACTGTGAGGTACAGGGTCAAAGTTTACTAAATGATAGGGGGTGGACCGAACATCGCATATGGGAACTGTCCGCCGGTGAATAGTTTGGGACATCTTATTTGCGAATTCAACTTAGAGCTGGGTTCCAAATGGTTGTAATGCTAGAATATAACGAAGATTAAGAATATAGTGCTATATTCTCAATCTTCGTTATATTCTAGCAATACAACAACCATTAGGAACTCAGATCTAAGTTTAATTCGCAATGCGATTAATATAACCTGCATTAATCGCATTGCGAATTCAACTTAGAGCTGAGTTCCTAATGGTTGTTGTATTGCTAGAATATACGTTATATTCTAGCAATACAACCATTAGGAACTCAGCTCTCTGTTGTAATCGCAATGCGTATAATACTTACAATTATTAATCGCTTTGCGAATCCATTTGATGCCTCTATTTGATTGTATATGACGGTTGACTATGACTACAACCAATGTTCTGCTGCCTCCGAGGCAAGATATCTGAACCCCCCAGGGGCCATTTGGGCGTTTTTGAAAGAAAACGCATCAAAAACGCATCTGCGTTTTTATCATTCTTTTATTTTTTATTTTATTTTTTTGTGTATTTTGCCACATTTGGTTGCATATTTACATTTGGTATAGGCAAATATGGTAGTCTAGAATTCAGTGTTTCCCAACCAGTGTGCCTCCAGCTTTTGCAAAACTACAACTCCCAGCATGCCCGGACAGCCTTTGGCTGTGCAGGCATGCTGGGAGTTGCAGTTTCGCAACAGCAGGAGGCACACTGGTTGGGAAACACAGGTCTAAATTATTACTCTGCCCAAATCTATATTCAGCTACATGGCTTAGAAAATATGCTGTCAAACAATGATCCTAGGTTTTGGTATAGACACATGATCTAGACTACCATATTTGCCTATACCAAATGTAAATATGCAACCAAATGTGGCAAAATACACAAAATAATAAAATAAAACATGAAAAAATTATAAAAACGCACATGCGTTTTTGATGCGTTTTCTATCAAAAACGCCCAAATGGCCCCTTGGGGGTTCAGATACCTTTCTTTGGAGGCAGCAGAACGTTGGTGGTAGTCATAGTCAACCGTCATATACAATCAAATAGAGGCATCAAATGCATCCGCAAAGCGATTAATAATTGTGAGTATTATTCGCATTGCGATTACAACTTAGAGCTGAGTTCCTAATGGTTGTATTGCTAGAATATAACGTATATTCTAGCAATACAACAACCATTAGGAACTCAGCTCTAAGTTGAATTCGCAATGCGATTAATGCAGGTTATATTAATCGCATATAAATATTTTTTTTCTAAAATGCTTTATTATGTAAAACTGAAACAAACAACCAAAAAAAATGTAGTCATATTCGGTATTGTCGCGTCCGTAACAACCTGCTCTATAAAAATGCCACATGATCTAACCTGTCAGATGAACATTGTAAATAACAAAAAATAAAAACGGTGCCAAAATAGCTATTTTTTGTTTCCTTGCCTCACAAAAAGTGTAATATAAAGCAACCAAAAATCATAGCAACCAAAAAATCATATGTACCCTAAAATAGTACCAACAAAACTGCCACCTTATCCCGTAGTTTCCAAAATGTGTTAAATTTTTGGAGTTTCTACTCTAGGTGGGCATCAGGGGGTCTTCAAATGTGACATGGCAACTTAAAGTTATCCCAGTAAAATCTGCCTTCCAAAATCCCACATGACGCTCCATTCCTTCTGCGCCCTGCCGTGTGGCAGTTTATAACCACATATGGGGAGTTTCTATAAACTGCAGAATTAGGCTAATAAATATTGAGTTTTGTTTCGCTGTTAACCCTTGCTTTGTTAGCTGAAAAAATGGATTCAAATGGAAAATCTGCCAAAAAAGTGAAATTCTGAAATTGCATCTCCATTTTCCATTAATTCTTGTGGAGCACCTAAAGGGCTAACAAAGTATGTAAAATCAGTTTTAAATACCTTGAGGGGTGTAGTTTCTAAAATGGGGCTATTTATGGGTGGTTTCTACTATGTAAGTCTCACAAAGTGACTTCAGAACTGAACTGCTTCTTAATTGGGTTTTGGAAAATTTCTTAAAAAGTTTAAGATTTGCACTTAAACTTCTAAGCTTTCTAACGCACCAAAAAATTAAAATGACCTTAACATGAAGTAGACATATGGTGAATGTAAACTAATAACTATTACAGCTGAAGCAGCATTAATAGCATTGTGCCAGAGCTGACGCCCTGTCACAGAGTATGCAATGGAGTTCAAGAGGTAGGCTGTCAACACCAATTGAAACTACGTCGCGAAAATGTCTTTTTTTAAAAAAAAAAAAAGGATTATGCAGCGCATTAAAAGATGAACTTGCTCGTGCAGAGGCCCCTTTAGGTTTGGATGCTTTTATTCACCATTGCATTCGAATCGATACCCGACTGTCTGAACGATGACAAGAGTAATTGGCTACCTTGAATTATAATACTAAGCAGTCTCCCTCTTTTCCTGTCTCCACTTCCAAGGAACCCCAATGAAAGACTTACAGAGAATCAGGAAGTGAGCCTATGCAAGTAGATTCCATACTAACACGTAAATACGTTGATCGAAGGGAGCATAGGCACCGGGAAAGTTTACGCTTTTACTGTGGAAAGTCTGACCACTTCCTTATCAACTGCCTTAGCCGTCCGCGGAGATTGGTGGCAGCCATTACAGATCCTGACTTTTCAGATGGAGAATCAATTGCTTCAGAAACAGAATTATCTAAGAGAGCAATAATCCATTCCATTTAATCTGTGGCCCCTCATATTAAGAAAGAGAATAAAGACTCCCATTGCTTCCTTCCCATTAAGTTCTTGATTAACTCTCAGTTGATATCCACCTCTGTTATGGTGGGCTCTGGGGCTAGCGGCAATTTCATGGACCTTTCTTTTGCGCAAAGGCATAGGGTTAAATTTCAGAAAAAAACTCTCACCCGTGGTAATGGAGACTGTAGATGGATCCCCACTGAGCTCAGGGCCGGTGGATCAAGAGATGGAACCACTTGAAATCAGTATAACACCCCATTACCATGAAGTCCTATGGTTTCTATTGATCTCTTCTCCACATTTCCCTGTTATTCTAGGCCTACCCTGGTTGCCATCACAGAACCCTGAACAATGCTCGGAAAATCTGGCTCAATATAATAAGGCAATAGAGTTACCGTACTGTGTACAGTTCTGGGCTCCTCTGAACAAGGCAGACATAGCAGAGCTGGAGAGGGTTCAGAGGAGGGCAACTAAAGTAATAACTGGAATGGGGGATCTACAGTACCCTGAAAGGTTATCAAAATTAGGGATATTTACTTTAGAAAAAAGATGACTGAGGGGAGATCTAATAACTATGTATAAATATATCAGGGGCCAGCTGTGGCTGGCAAAATAGAATAGTGTCTGCCAAAACATATATTTTGTTCTGGGGTGTAATTCACTTGCCAAAATAGCAAACCCTGAATCTGGTGTCCCAGCTGTTGCATGCCAGGATTCATAGTGTCCGCCAAAACATATATTTTGTTCTAAGGTGAAATTCAATTGCCAAAATAGCAATACCATAAATCAGTGGTTTTAGCTGTGGCTGGCAAAATAGAATAGTGTCCGAAAAAACAAATATTTTGTTCTGGGGTGAAATTCAATTGCCAAAATAGCAATAGCATAAATCAGTGGTTTCAGCTGTGGCTGGCAAAATATAATAGTGTCCGCCAAAACATATATTTTGTTCTGGGGTGTAATTCACTTGCCAAAATAGCAATACCCTGAATCTGGTGTCCCAGCTGTTGCATGCCAGGATTCATAGTGTCCGCCAAAACATATATTTTGTTCTGGGGTGAAATTCAATTGCCAAAATAGCAATACCATAAATCAGTGGTTTCAGCTGTGGCTGGCAAAATAGAATAGTGTCCGCCAAAACATATATTTTGTTCTGGGGTGAAATTCAATTGCCAAAATAGCAATACCATAAATCAGTGGTTTCAGCTGTGGCTGGAAAAATAGAATAGTGTCTGCCAAAACATATATTTTGTTATAGGGTGTAATTCACTTGCCAAAATAGCAATACCCAGAATCTGGAGTCCCAGCAGTTGCAGGCCACGTTTCATAGTGTCCGCCAAAACATATATTTTGTTCTGGGGTGAAATTCAATTGCCAAAATAGCAATACCATAAATCAGTAGTTTCAGCTGTGGCTGGCAAAATATAATAGTGTCGTCAAAACATATATTTTGTTCTGGGGTGTAATTCACTTGCCAAAATAGCAATACCATAAATCAGTGGTTTCAGCTGTGGCTGGCAAAATAGAATAGTGTCTGCCAAAACATATATTTTGTTCTGGGGTGTAATTCACTTGCCAAAATAGCAAACCCTGAATCTGGTGTCCCAGCTGTTGCATGCCAGGATTCATAGTGTCCGCCAAAACATATATTTTGTTCTGGGGTGAAATTCAATTGCCAAAATAGCAATACAAATAAATCAGTGGTTTCAGCTGTGGCTGGCAAAATAGAATAGTGTCCGCCAAAACAAATATTTTGTTCTGGGGTGAAATTCAATTGCCAAAATAGCAATACCATAAATCAGTGGTTTCAGCTGTGGCTGGCAAAATATAATAGTGTCCGCCAAAACATATATTTTGTTCTGGGGTGTAATTCACTTGCTAAAATAGCAATACCCTGAATCTGGTGTCCCAGCTGTTGCATGCCAGGATTCATAGTGTCCGCCAAAACATATATTTTGTTCTGGGGTGAAATTCAATTGCCAAAATAGCAATACCATAAATCAGTGGTTTCAGCTGTGGCTGGCAAAATATAATAGTGTCTGCCAAAACATATATTTTGTTCTGGGGTGTAATTCACTTGCCAAAATAGCAATACCCAGAATCTGGAGTCCCAGCAGTTGCAGGCCACGTTTCATAGTGTCCGCCAAAACATATATTTTGTTCTGGGGTTAAATTCAATTGCCAAAATAGCAATACCATAAATCAGTTGTTTCAGCTGTGGCTGGCAAAATATAATAGTGTCGTCAAAACATATATTTTGTTCTGGGGTGTAATTCACTTGCCAAAATAGCAATACCATAAATCAGTGGTTTCAGCTGTGGCTGGCAAAATAGAATAGTGTCTGCCAAAACATATATTTTGTTCTGGGGTGTAATTCACTTGCCAAAATAGCAAACCCTGAATCTGGTGTCCCAGCTGTTGCATGCCAGGATTCATAGGGTCCTCCAAAACATATATTTTGTTCTGGGGTGAAATTCAATTGCCAAAATAGCAATACCATAAATCAGTGGTTTCAGCTGTGGCTGGCAAAATATAATAGTGTCTGCCAAAACATATATTTTGTTCTGGGGTGTAATTCACTTGCCAAAATAGCAATACCCAGAATCTGGAGTCCCAGCAGTTGCAGGCCACGTTTCATAGTGTCCGCCAAAACATATATTTTGTTCTGGGGTTAAATTCAATTGCCAAAATAGCAATACCATAAATCAGTTGTTTCAGCTGTGGCTGGCAAAATATAATAGTGTCGTCAAAACATATATTTTGTTCTGGGGTGTAATTCACTTGCCAAAATAGCAATACCATAAATCAGTGGTTTCAGCTGTGGCTGGCAAAATAGAATAGTGTCTGCCAAAACATATATTTTGTTCTGGGGTGTAATTCACTTGCCAAAATAGCAAACCCTGAATCTGGTGTCCCAGCTGTTGCATGCCAGGATTCATAGGGTCCTCCAAAACATATATTTTGTTCTGGGGTGAAATTCAATTGCCAAAATAGCAATACCATAAATCAGTGGTTTCAGCTGTGGCTGGCAAAATAGAATAATGTCTGCCAAAACATATATTTTGTTCTGGCAAGTGTAATTCACTTGCCAAAATAGCAATACCCAGAATCTGGTGTCCCAGCAGTTGCAGGCCAGGATTCATAGTGTCCGCCAAAACATATATTTTGTTCTGGGGTGAAATTCAATTGCCAAAATAGCAATACCATAAATCAGTGGTTTCAGCTGTGGCTGGCAAAATATAATAGTGTCGTCAAAACATATATTTTGTTCTGGGGTGTAATTCACTTGCCAAAATAGCAATACCCTGAATCTGGTGTCCCAGCTGTTGCATGCCAGGATTCATAGTGTCCGCCAAAACATATATTTTGTTCTGGGGTGAAATTCAATTGCCAAAATAGCAATACCATAAATCAGTGGTTTCAGCTGTGGCTGGCAAAATAGAATTGTGTCGTCAAAACATATATTTTTTTCTGGGGTGTAATTCAATTGCCAAAATAGCAATACCATAAATCAGTGGTTTCAGCTGTGGCTGGCAAAATAGAATAATGTCTGCCAAAACATATATTTTGTTTTGGCAAGTGTAATTCACTTGCCAAAATAGCAATACCCAGAATCTGGTGTCCCAGCAGTTGCAGGCCAGGATTCATAGTGTCCGCCAAAACATATATTTTGTTCTGGGGTGAAATTCAATTGCCAAAATAGCAATACCATAAATCAGTGGTTTCAGCTGTGGCTGGCAAAATATAATAGTGTCTGCCAAAACATATATTTTGTTCTGGGGTGTAATTCACTTGCCAAAATAGCAATACCCAGAATCTGGAGTCCCAGCAGTTGCAGGCCACGTTTCATAGTGTCCGCCAAAACATATATTTTGTTCTGGGGTTAAATTCAATTGCCAAAATAGCAATACCATAAATCAGTTGTTTCAGCTGTGGCTGGCAAAATATAATAGTGTCGTCAAAACATATATTTTGTTCTGGGGTGTAATTCACTTGCCAAAATAGCAATACCATAAATCAGTGGTTTCAGCTGTGGCTGGCAAAATAGAATAGTGTCTGCCAAAACATATATTTTGTTCTGGGGTGTAATTCACTTGCCAAAATAGCAAACCCTGAATCTGGTGTCCCAGCTGTTGCATGCCAGGATTCATAGGGTCCTCCAAAACATATATTTTGTTCTGGGGTGAAATTCAATTGCCAAAATAGCAATACCATAAATCAGTGGTTTCAGCTGTGGCTGGCAAAATATAATAGTGTCTGCCAAAACATATATTTTGTTCTGGGGTGTAATTCACTTGCCAAAATAGCAATACCCAGAATCTGGAGTCCCAGAAGTTGCAGGCCACGTTTCATAGTGTCGGCCAAAACATATATTTTGTTCTGGGGTTAAATTCAATTGCCAAAATAGCAATACCATAAATCAGTTGTTTCAGCTGTGGCTGGCAAAATATAATAGTGTCGTCAAAACATATATTTTGTTCTGGGGTGTAATTCACTTGCCAAAATAGCAATACCATAAATCAGTGGTTTCAGCTGTGGCTGGCAAAATAGAATAGTGTCTGCCAAAACATATATTTTGTTCTGGGGTGTAATTCACTTGCCAAAATAGCAAACCCTGAATCTGGTGTCCCAGCTGTTGCATGCCAGGATTCATAGGGTCCTCCAAAACATATATTTTGTTCTGGGGTGAAATTCAATTGCCAAAATAGCAATACCATAAATCAGTGGTTTCAGCTGTGGCTGGCAAAATAGAATAATGTCTGCCAAAACATATATTTTGTTTTGGCAAGTGTAATTCACTTGCCAAAATAGCAATACCCAGAATCTGGTGTCCCAGCAGTTGCAGGCCAGGATTCATAGTGTCCGCCAAAACATATATTTTGTTCTGGGGTGAAATTCAATTGCCAAAATAGCAATACCATAAATCAGTGGTTTCAGCTGTGGCTGGCAAAATATAATAGTGTCGTCAAAACATATATTTTGTTCTGGGGTGTAATTCACTTGCCAAAATAGCAATACCCTGAATCTGGTGTCCCAGCTGTTGCATGCCAGGATTCATAGTGTCCGCCAAAACATATATTTTGTTCTGGGGTGAAATTCAATTGCCAAAATAGCAATACCATAAATCAGTGGTTTCAGCTGTGGCTGGCAAAATAGAATAGTGTCGTCAAAACATATATTTTTTTCTGGGGTGTAATTCAATTGCCAAAATAGCAATACCATAAATCAGTGGTTTCAGCTGTGGCTGGCAAAATAGAATAGTGTCTGCCAAAACATATATTTTGTTATAGGGTGTAATTCACTTGCCAAAATAGCAATACCCGGAATCTGGAGTCCCAGCAGTCCCCAACAACAGCAGAGTTGCGCACATTTTAACGTGTGCGGACTACTGGGTTGCCACCCTGCTGGATCCCCAGTACAAAGACAATGTGCCCACCTTACTTCCTGCACTGGAGCGTGATAGGAAGATGCGCGAGTTCAAGCGCACGCTGGTAGAGGCGCTACTGAGAGCATTCCCAAATGTCACAGGGGAACAGGTGGAAGCCCAAGGCGAAGGCAGAGGAGGAGCAAGAGGTCGCCAACGCAGCAGTGTCACGGCCAGCTCTTCTGAGGGCAGGGTTAGCATGGCAGAAATGTGGAAAAGTTTTGTCTCCACTCCACAGCTAACTGCACAACCACCTGATACTGAACGTGTTAGCAGGAGGCTGCATTTCACTAACATGGTTGAACAGTACGTCTGCACACCCCTCCACGTACTGACTGATGGTTCGGCCCCATTCAACTTCTGGGTCTCCGAATTGTCCACGTGGCCAGAGTTAGCATTTTATGCCCTGGAGGTGCTGGCCTGCCCGGCGGCCAGCGTTTTGTCTGAACGTGTATTCAGCACGGCAGGGGGCGTCATTACTGACAAACGCAGCCGCCTGTCCACAGCCAACGTGGACAAGCTGACGTTCATAAAAATGAACCAGGCATGGATCCCACAGGACCTGTGCCTCCCTTGTGCAGAATAAACATTTATAACTGCCTCCCCATCAACCATGTATTCTTGTACTCCGGGGCACTTCTTTATTGAATCCTCATTTTTTTAACTTTACCCTGATCTTGCGGTGCAACCCAAAGTTGAATGAACCTCTCCTCTGTCTGGGTGCTAGTCCAAAATAACTGAGAGTGGCCTTCTCCATTGGTGGTTGATATGACGCATGATTCCTTGATGTGGGACCTCTCTCCTCTGTCTGGGTGTTGGTCCAAAATAAATGAGAGTGGCCTTCTCCGGTGGTGGTTGATATGACGCATGATTCCTTGATGTGGGACCTCTCTCCTCTGTCTGGGTGCTGGTCAAAAATAAATGAGAGTGGCCTTCTCCATTGGTGGTTGATATGACGTATGATTCCTTGCTGTGGGACCTCTCTCCTCTGTCTGGGTGCTGGTCCAAAATAAATGAGAGTGGCCTTCTCCGGTGGTGGTTGAGATGACGCATGATTCCTTGATGTGGGACCTCTCTCCTTTGTCTGGGTGCTGGTCCAAAATAAATGAGAGTGGCCTTCTCCGTTGGTGGTTGATATGACGCATGATTCCTTGCTGTGGGACCTGTATCCTCTGTCTGGGTGCTGGTCCAAAATAAATGAGAGTGGCCTTCTCCGTTGGTGGTTGATATGACGCATGATTCCTTGCTTTGGGACCTGTATCCTCTGTCTGGGTGCTGGTCCGAAAAAAATGAGAGTGGCCTTCTCCAGTGGTGGGTGATATGACACATGATTCCTTGCTGTGGGACCTCTCTCCAATTGATATTGGTTAATTTTTATTTATTTTATTTTATTTTATTTTAATTCATTTCCCTATCCACATTTGTTTGCAGGGGATTTACCTACATTTTGCTGCCTTTGGCAGCCCTCTAGCCCTTTCCTGGACTATTTTACAGCCTTTTTAGTGCCTAAAAGTTCGGGTCCCTATTGACTTCAATGGGGTTCGGGTTCGGGACAAAGTTCGGCTCGAGTTCGAATCCCGAACCCGGACATTTTCGGGAAGTTCGGCCGAACTTCTCGAACCCGAACATCCAGGTGTTCGCTCATCTCTAGTAATAACCTTCCAATTATTCTTCAAACGAGAGTTTCTAAAGGGAGGAACAAAGATACCAAACTTCAAAAAAGCTAAATTTAGCCAACTAAGCGAGGCCATAGGCCTAACTAACTGGGACAAAGTCTTCAAAAATAAAAATACAACCACAAAATGGGAGATTTTTAAAAGCATTGTAACATCTAATTGTGAGAGGTACATAAATTATAGGAATAAAAGGCTAAGAAACAATAAGAAACCAATGTGGATAAATAGAAACGTAAAGAAAGCAATAAATGACAAAAAGAAAGCATATAAATCACTAAAACAGGAAGCCAGGAAGCACTGATAAACTATAATGAAAAAAAAAGAATATGTAAAAAACTAATAAAAATTGCCAAACTAGAGACCGAGAGATTAATTGCTAAAGAGAGTAAAACTAACCCTAAAATGTTCTCCTCTATATTCACTGAGGAAAATAAACTGTCAGGTGAAATGCAGAATGTAAAAGTAAATTCCCCATTAAAAGTGCCCTGTCTGACCCAGGAAGAAGTACAACAGTGACTTACAGGACCGGATGGCATACACCCACGTATCCTGAGGGAATTAAGTGATGTCATAGCCAGACCTTTATTTCTGATATTTACGGACTCTATACTGACAGGGAATGTTCCACAGGATTGGCGCATAGCAGATGTGGTGCCAATATTCAAAAAGGGTCCAAGAACAGATCCTGGAAATTATAGGCCGGTAAGTTTAACATCTGTTGTTGGTAAACTGTTTGAAGGGTTTCTAAGAGATGCTATCTTGGAGTATCTCAATGAAAATAAGCAAATAACGCCATATCAGCATGGCTTCATGAGGGATCGGTCATGCCAAACAAATTTAATCAGTTTCTATGAGGAGGTAAGTTCTAGACTTGACAGCGGTGAATCAATAGATGTCGTATATCTGGACTTCTCCAAAGCATTTGACACTGTACCGTATAAAAGGTTGGTATATAAAATGAGGATGCTCGGACTGGGAGAAAATGTCTGTAAGTGGGTAAGTAACTGGCTGAGTGACAGAAAACCCAGGGTGGTTATTAATGGTACACAATCAGATTGGGTCACTGTCAATAGTGGGGTACCTCTGGGGTCAGTATTGGGCCCTATTCTCGTCAATATATTTATTAATGATCTTGTAGAAGGCTTGCACAGTAAAATATCAATTTTTGCAGATGACACTAAACTGTGTAAAGTAATTAACACTGAAGAGGACAGTTTTCTCCTACAGAGGGATCTGGATAGATAGGAGGCTTGGGCAGAGAAATGGCAGTAGAGGTTTAACACTGACAAATGTAAAGTTATGCACATGGGAAGGAATAATGCAAGTCACCCGTACATACTAAATGGTAAAACACTTGGTAACACTGACATGGAAAAGGATCTAGGAATTTAAATAAACAGCAAACTAAGCTGTAAAAACCAGTGTCAGGCAGCTACTGCCAAGGCCAATAAGATATTGGGTTACATCAAAAGGGGCATAGATGCCAGTGATGAGAACATAGTCCTACCACTTTACAAATCTCTAGACAGACCACACATGGAGTACTGTGTACTGTTCTGGGCTCCTGTTAACAAGGCAGACATAGCAGAGCTGGAGAGGGTTCAGAGGAGGGCAACTAAAGTAATAACTGGAATGGGGCAACTACAGTACCCTGAAAGGTTATCAAAATTAGGGTTATTCACCTTAGAAAAAAGACGACTGAGGGGAGATCTAATATTTATATATAAATATATCAGGGGTCAGTACAGAGATCTCTCCCATCATCTATTTATCCCCAGGACTGTGACTGTGACAAGGGGACATCCTCTGCGTCTGGAGGAAAGAAGGTTTGTACACAAACATAGAAAAGGATTCTTAACGGTAAGAGCAGTGAGACTAAGGAACTCTCTGCCTGAGGAGGTGGTGATGGTAAGTACAATAAAGGAATTCAAGAGGGGCCTGGATGTATTTCTGGAGTGTAATAATATTACAGGCTATAGCTACTAGAGATGGGTCGTTGATCCAGGGAGTTATTCTAACTGCCTGATTGGAGTCAGGAAGGAATTTTTTCCCCTTAAGTGGGGAAAATTGGCTTCTTCCTCACAGGTTTTTTTTGCCTTCCTCTGGATCAACTTGTAGGAAACAGGCCGAACTGGATGGACAAATGTCTTTTTTCAGTCTTATATACTATGTTACTATGTATTAAATGAATTTACATTAATAAAATAAATTTTGGTAAATTATAAGAAGTGTATTGCTCTGTCAATGTTGTTGAAAATATTCTTGGGATGTCTGATGTGAATCGCTTTCTTGAGGTCATGCCACAGCATCTCAATTGGGTTGAGGTCAAGACGTATTTTCTTCTGTTTAAGCCATTCTGTTGTTGATTTACTTCTATGCTTTGGGTCATTGTCCTGTTGCAACACCCACCTTCTGTTGAGCTTCAGCTGGTGGATAGATGGCCTTAAGTTTTCCTGC
This sequence comes from Bufotes viridis, assembly GCA_033119425.1. Lineage (NCBI taxonomy): Eukaryota > Metazoa > Chordata > Amphibia > Anura > Bufonidae > Bufotes > Bufotes viridis. The sequence goes on along the minus strand of CM065594.1, from coordinate 63,550,117 downwards.
AAAATGTCTTGATAAACTTGGGAATTCATTTTTCCTTTGATGATAGCAATCTGTCCTGGCCGTGACGCAACACAGCAGCCCCAAACCATGATGCCCCCACCACCATACTTCACAGTTGGGATGAGGTTTTGATGTTGGTATGTTGTGCCTCTTTTTCTCCACACATAGGGCCAGATTTATCATTACACTTCGATCTTACTCCACTTTTACATCTGCCCAAAGTCACTTTTGGCTAGTCAGATTTATTAATGGTCCTTTAATACTGTGATAAATGTGGTTTGACGGTAGCCGTTTATCCTTCAGTAAACGGCTTTACAAAAGTCGCACATCTTCTACAAAAAAGTCGCATGTTGTATTAAAAAGTCGCATAAGATAAGCATGGTCCTCACTGGAGTGAAATTGGGACTTTTTTACGACTTTTTTGCGACTTTTTTAAAAAGTCTTAATGATAAATCTGGAGTGAAAGTCATTAACATGGCTAACCACACCCATTTTTTACAAAACTGGAGTGAGTGGTGTACCCATGTAAAAAAGTCGCAAAATTATGCGCAAATGAGTGTGAAAAGTCGCAAATGCCCTATTTTGGGACTTTTTGATGCCAGAATTCTGGAGTAAAGGTATGATAAATCATGGCCATAGTGTTCTGTGTTTCTTCTAAACAACTCAACTTTGGTTTCATCTGTCCACAGAATATTTTGCTAGTACTGCTGTGAAACATCCAGGTGCTCTTGTGCAAACTGTAAACGTGCAGCAATGTTTTTTTTGGACAGCAGTAGCTTCCTCTGTGGTATCCTCCCATGAAATCCATTCTTGTTTAGTGTTTTACGTATCGTAATTTCGCTAACAGGGATGTTAGCATATGCCAGAGACTTTTGTAAGTCTTTAGCTGACACTCTATATTTCTTCTTCACCTCATTGAGCAGTCTGCGCTGTGCTCTTGCAATCATCTTTACAGGAAGACTGACGACTGCTACTAGGGAGAGTAGTAGCAGTGGATTTATCATTACACTTCGATCTTACTCCACTTTTACATCTGCCCAAAGTCACTTTTGGCTAGTCAGATTTATTAATGGTCCTTTAATACTGTGATAAATGTGGTTTGACGGTAGCCGTTTATCCTTCAGTAAACGGCTTTACAAAAGTCGCACATCTTCTACAAAAAGTCGCATGTTGTATTAAAAAGTCGCATAAGATAAGCATGGTCCTCACTGGAGTGAAATTGGGACTTTTTACGACTTTTTGCGACTTTTTAAAAAGTCTTAATGATAAATCTGGAGTGAAAGTCATTAACATGGCTAACCACACCCATTTTTACAAAACTGGAGTGAGTGGTGTACCCATGTAAAAAAGTCGCAAAATTATGCGCAAATGAGTGTGAAAGTCGCAAATGCCCTATTTTGGGACTTTTTGATGCCAGAATTCTGGAGTAAAGGTATGATAAATCATGGCCATAGTGTTCTGTGTTTCTTCTAAACAACTCAACTTTGGTTTCATCTGTCCACAGAATATTTTGCTAGTACTGCTGTGAAACATCCAGGTGCTCTTGTGCAAACTGTAAACGTGCAGCAATGTTTTTTTTGGACAGCAGTAGCTTCCTCTGTGGTATCCTCCCATGAAATCCATTCTTGTTTAGTGTTTTACGTATCGTAATTTCGCTAACAGGGATGTTAGCATATGCCAGAGACTTTTGTAAGTCTTTAGCTGACACTCTATATTTCTTCTTCACCTCATTGAGCAGTCTGCGCTGTGCTCTTGCAATCATCTTTACAGGAAGACTGACGACTGCTACTAGGGAGAGTAGTAGCAGTGCTGAACTTTCTCCATTTATAGACAATTTGTCTTACCATAGACTTCAAGGCTTTTGGAGATACTTTTATAACCCTTTCCAGCTTTATGCAAGTCAACAATTCTAAATTGTAGGTCTTTTAAGAGCTCTTTTGTGGGAGGCATCATTCACATCAGGCAATGCTTCATGGGGAAAAAAAAAAACAGAACTGGTATGTGTTTTTTATAGGGCAGAGCAGCTGTAACCAGCACCTCCAATCTCATCTCATTGATTTGACTCCAGTTGGTTCACACCTCACTCCAATTAGCTCTTGGAGATGTCATTAGTCTAGGGGTTCACATACTTTTTCCACCTGCACTGTGAATGTATGCATGGTGTGTTCAATAAAAAATAAAATCATGGTAACATTAAATTCTTTGTGTGTTATTAGTTTAAGCAGACTGTGATTGTCTATTTTTGTGACTTAGATGAAGATCAGATCACATTTTATGACCAATTTGTGCAAAAATCCATATAATTCCAAATACTTTTTCTTGCGACTGTACATTGGTTGAATGGATAATAGATGACAGAAACCAGCTTGGCTTCTGTTTTTTGTTATTTTGGACAGAAAAAAAAGTCTGGCAGACAGAACTTTTGTTTCATCCAAAATAACGAAAACCAGACGGAATGTTGGTTTCCATTATTTATTCTTTATTCAGTTATATTTGGACAGATTAAAATGGACAGTGTTCCTTTTGGTTTCTGTTATAATAATTTAATTATTTACTGTTTTAAGCATGTTATAAAAGAATGCTATAAAGGAAATCAAAATGTCCCCCCTTTAAAGCAGAAGTGTAAGAGGCCTCATTGTGTACTTTTATGTGTTTCTATTCAAGTCTGGGTACTGTCAGCCTCATTAGAATTGATAACTAAAGTAACAAGGAAAGCAACAAAGTCACAACCTTGTTGTAGTATTCTTAACGTCTTATAGTGCACTGTTCCATTTTTAGAATGTTATAATAATAATTTAGAATGTTAGTATTTTAAAACCACACTTGGCCTCTATACACCAATATTAGGTGTGTTCTGTTTGCAGCTACTTCTAGTTACTTTGCTATTTGTAGACAGAGATGATCGAAGCTATGGAAAGTTTGATTCAGTTGTTTTGCCGAATTTCCCAAAGAAATTAGATTCGTGACCAAATACTCCGTCACAAAGTGCATTCCTTTGCATGTAGCAGGCACAATGACAGGAAATGACAATTGTCCCACCCTACTTAACCACCTCAGCCCCCCTAGCTTAAACCCCCTTAATGACCAGACCACTTTTTACAATTCTGCACTACACTACTTTCACGGTTTATTGCTCGGTCATACAACTTACCACCCAAATGAATTTTACCTCCTTTTCTTCTCACTAATAGAGCTTTCATTTGGTGGTATTTCATTGCTGCTGGCATTATTACTTTTTTGATGTTAATCAAAAATGATTGAAATTCTTGCAAAACAATAACATTTTTCACTTTCTGTTGTAAAATTTTTCAAATAAAACTACATTTCTAAATACATTTTTCTCTAAATTTATTGTTCTACATGACTTTGATAAAAAAAAATGCAATAAATGACAACTTTTTCCATTTTTTTATACAAAGTTGTTAATTTACAGAGATATTTCTCTCACTCAGCATGGGTATACTTAAAAATACACCCCAAAACACATTGCCCTACTTCTCCTGAGTACGGCCATACCACATGTGTGACACTTTTTTTCCAGCCTAGGTGTGCAAAGGGGCCCAAATTCCAATGAGTACCTTTTACGAGGGCATTTTTAGGCATTTGGATTCCAGACTTCTTCTCACGCTTTAGGGCCCCTAAAATGCCAGGGCAGTATAAATACCCCACATGTGACACCATTTTGGAAATAAGACACCCCAAGGTATTCCGTGAGGGGCATGGCGAGTTCATAGAAGTTTTTTTTTTTGCACAAGTTAGCGGAAATTTACTTTTTTTTTTTCTCACAAAGTCTCCTTTTCCGCTAACTTGTGACAAAAAGTTCAATGTTTCATGGACTCAATATGCCCCTCAGCGAATACCTTGGGGTGTCTTCTTTGCAAAATGGGGTTACATGTGAGGTGTTTGTACTGCCCTGGCATTTGAGGGTCTCCACAATCAACATGTATGGCCAGCATTAGGAGTCTGCTATTCTCCTTATATTGAGGATACGGGTAATGAGATTTTTTTTTTCCTGAGACTACCCAAGAAAAAAAGCAAGCCTGTCTTACAAATGGGAGGCTAGCGAAGTATAGGAAGCCGCTGCGATTGATAAAGAATATCAAAACAGATTTTTTTTTTTATCGCCGCAGCGCTTGTGTAGTGATTGTGCAGTAAAAAAATAAATAAATAAATTTTGTCACTGCGGCGGGGAGGGCGTGGGTGAACGCACGTGTGAGCGACCGTTCAGGCCTGATCGGGCAAACACTGCGTTTTGGGTGGAGGGCGAGCTAAGGTGACACTAATACTATTATAGATCTGACTGTGATCAGTTCTGATCACTTACAGATACTATAAAGTACCAATGCTGATTAGCGATACACTAATCAGCGAATCAGTGACTGCGGTGCGGTGGGCTGGGCACTAACTGAATCTAACTACCTACCAAAGGGGCCTAAACTAACCTAAACCTAACAGTCAATACTGGTAAAAAAAAAGTGACAGTTTACACTGATCACTTTTTCCCTTTCACTAGTGATTGACAGGGGTGAACAAGCGGTTAATTGGGGTGATGGGGGGGTGATCTGGGGCTAAATGTGTAGTGCTTGGTGTACTCACTGTGATCTGTGCTCTCTGCTGGGACCAACTGACGAAATGGACCCAGCAGAGAGCACAGAAGAGATTTAACACATTATATTTATAAATATGATGTGTTATATAGTGTTGAGCGCGAATATTCGAATAGCGAATTTTTTTAGCGAATATCGGCACTTCGCTAATTCGCGAATATTTCGAATATAGCGCTATAAATTCGCTATTTTGAATATTCGTTTTTTTTTAGTTATATTTTTTTCTTTCCCCTTCCCAAAAGTAGTTCTTACCTGTCCTGAGGATTCCTGGCTTCCTGGCTGCTCTAGTCAGTGCCCGTTGCCGCTTCTGCCGACTTCCGTGCTCATGGAGCGTCCCCATCACCATGGGAACGTCTCCATATACTAAAATGTACTGTCGGATTTGAGGAATTACGTTGAAATCGCAATACGATTAATTCAAGTTATATTAATTGCATTGCGATTACAACTTAGCACTGCTATCTTACATAGGCTAGAATTAACGAATATGGAATATAGCACTAGCAGTGCTAAGTTGAAATCGCAATGCGATTACTTCAAGTTAAATTAATCGCATTGCGAATTCAACTTAGCACTGCTGCTATATTCCCTATTAGTGTTGAGCGTGAATATTCGAATAGCAAATTTTTTTAGCGAATATCGGCACTTCGCTAATTCGCGAATATTTTGAATATAGCGCTATAAATTCGCTATTTCGAATATTAGTTTTTTTTTTTTTTTTTTAGTTATATTTTTTTCTTTCCCACTTCCCAAAAGTAGTTCTTACCTGTCCTGAGGATTCCTGGCTTCCTGGCTGCTCTAGTCAGTGCCCGTTGCCGCTTCTGCCGACTTCCGTGCTCATGGAGCGTCCCCATCACCATGGGAACGTCTCCATATACTAAAATGCACTGTCGGATTTGAGAAATTACGTTGAAATCGCAATGCGATTAATTCAAGTTATATTAATCGCATTGCGATTACAACTTAGCACATGCTACATAGGCTAGAATTAACGAATATGGAATATAGCTCTAGCAGTGCTAAATTGAAATCGCAATGCGATTACTTCAAGTTAAATTAATCGCATTGCGAATTCAACTTAGCACTGCTGCTATATTCCATATTCATTAACTTTGTTCATTCTAGCAAGCTGACCCATTATAAACCCAGCTCTAAGTTGAAATCGCAATGCGATTAATATAACTTGAATTAATCGCATTGCGATTTCAACGTAATTCCTCAAATCCGACAGTACATTTTAGTATACGGAGACGTTCCCATGGTGATGGGGACGCTACATGAGCAAGGAAGTTTATGGTTGGCTTGGTAGAATTAGCGAATAGCGAATATGACCAATGTATTCGTCATCTTCCTCAAAACGAAGATAACGAAGTATTCTACATCTTCGTTTTAGCAACCTATTCGTCAACCTCGCTAATTCTAGCAATCAAATAGGAAGGTTGACTATAGAGACAGCTGTGTTAAATTCGTTATGCGATTTTTTATTTATTTTTTTAAATAGAATAATTATATTACTTGATATAATTATTATAATTATTCTATTTATTAAAAAATATATATATATAATCGCATAGCGAATTAAACACAGTTGTCTCTATAGTCAACCTTCCTATTTGCTAGAATTAGCGAAGTTGACGAATAGGTTGCTAAAACGAAGATGTAGAATACTTCGTTATCTTCGTTTTGAGGAATATGACGAATACATTCGTCATATCCGTCATCTTATTTAAATCGCATATTAATCGCGATAACTAGAATAATGACGAATATTCAATTTCGACGAATATGAAACGAATATTTTTTCGAATATTCGTGAATTTCGTCGAAATCGAATATGGCACCTGCCGCTCATCACTAGTGTTATATGGCTGGTGGTTCGATTTTTTAAAAGTTACCAACCTGCCAGCGCTATCATTGGCTGGCAGGCTGGTGACCAAATCCTTGTGCGCTTTTTGCCGACCCTCACTGTGCAAGAGATGACGCGTATATGCGTCCAGGAGGAATAACCCGGCCGCCCGCAGGACGCATCCCTGCGTTAGGCGGTCAGGAGGTGGTTAATTAAACCCCTCAGATGCCACGTTCATCACTGATCGCAGCTTCTGAGGCTACAATTTTGGCCTTTCAGGGGTTAATAAGCATTAAAAAAATACTCATGTTATCCATTTGCAGGCCCTTGCATCCATCTTGATTGAAGACACTGCACGAAATCTCATCACACCATTACGCTGATGATGTTACCGCACCTGGCCAGTACGCCAGCTGATGGCTGTGATGGCCTTGTCACACACAAATGAATAAGGTGTGTTTTTTTAACACCATTTCAGGAAAAATAGATTCATTACCACGAAGCGCAAGGAAATTCGGCTTTGCTGCTAATCAAATTTTGCCTGAAATTTGTTTAAAAGTCAATTCACTTGGCTATGATTCATTCAACACTATTTGCAGACATTTACTTAACTTTTAACAATAACTTTTAATATTTTTTATACTCATGTCATGTGCCACTAGATCTTTTTTCCAAGCTTTCTTTTATAATTTATACTATTATCACTGTATGTATATAGGCTACTTATTTCCAATTTTATTACAAATTTTTTTTTCTACCTCATAGGAGCCCCTTTTCATGTTCCTCTAGGAAAGATGTAATCATTTTATTTTATTTCATTCAATTTCATATCAGGACAGGTATTTGCTTTCAACTTTTCCTGTCCTATGCAATGGGTTCAAGACAACACTGGTTGGATAATGGTGATGGTTGGAAACTTTCTGTATATTTTTTTTCCTACCATGCATTACTTGGATGATAAAAAGAGTACAAAGGTGTTTTATTTTTCAGTGTATTTTATTATTCTTAGCATTGACAATATGATTTTGAAAAAGATATTTGCGTGCAGCAGACAGAAATAATTTACCGCACATCTTCAATTCATTTTTCAGTCATTTTGTTTCACCGCTGTTTAACCACTAAAGGATCACAGGTATATATATTTTTTCATTTACATAATTTTGTAGTATGTCATAACTATTATTTTTGTATTTATTCAGCTATAACCTAAATTTACCCTGCAAGTCTATGTTAATGTACTTTTCAAAGTTTAAATTGCTTTCCTGATTACTTTTTTGTTGATTACTAGGCATATTGCTGCTACACTTGACCTTAATTTGAAAAAGCTAGCTACTGATTGATACATTCTGATAGTGATGTTAATGACTTTAAGGGCATCTCATTGATTTATTTGTATCACTGCTTATAATGGGTCTCTTAGAAGCTAAGTGTTCAGTTTTTTTATGTTGTTCTAATAGTCTTAAGTTGAACAATTTAAAGATATCAGTAACTACATTTTCTTCTTCTTTTAATAGTTCTTCTTCTTACTATTATTTTTATTCATAGTAGTAGTAGTAGTAGTTATTGTTGAGCGAAGCAAAGCATCTTAGGTGAAATTTGATCTGAAGTTTAGGAAAAATTTAAAAACCTCATCCCATTTGGTCTCCGCCATTTCACTGTGAGCTGAGCATACAGAGAAATGGGACAAGCGCTAGTGACACTGTGTAAGAAACCTTTAATTGTAGAATATTGGGTAGGGAGAGTGCGGGGACAGTGTAGGGAGATCATAAGGAGAGTTTTCATACACTGTAGGGAGAGCATAGAGAGAGCATAGGGAGACTGCAGGGACAGGCCATAGATAGTAAAGGGACTCTAATATGAAGCAAAAGCAAGAGGTGTCCACCTTGTTTCATATATAAGCAATTCAATTACGCCTTAAATTACGCCTCAAATTGAGGTGAATAAACTGTCTAATTCTACTGTTAGAGATGTGCGAACTTCTCAAAAATTTGATTCGGTTGGTTAATCGAATTTTCTAAAAAGACTCGATTCGATCTGAATTTATTAGTAGCGAATTGCCTTAAAAAACAGCTATTTCCTGTAGGGCCTGTATAGTGATGTAGAACTCTGTGCCTTGCAGTAACACGCATAGGGAGTCTGCTGTGGTAATAAAACAATACTGTGAGTCAGTTTCACACGCTGATGACAAGCGTCACTTTTAGAATCACAGCACACTTCACTTATTTGGGGAGTCACTGGGCCAAAATTGACCAACTAACTCAAGTAAGAACTCAGCCTTACAGGTCGATGTTAGCATCAAAAAGAAGACCACTCCTTTTACATAGTCGTCAGCTGATTCCACATAGATGTCTACAGAACCTGTTCTATTAAACACTTATACAAGTAGAACCCCCCTGACAGAGTGGAGAGGGTGTCAGCAGTACGTTTGTGTTGATGTCACTGATTATTTTGCCCTTCCTCTGATCCGTCAGACCAATAACCCCCAAAAAACTGATCCTGTCTGTTGAGCATCCACCTTCACTCAGTCAGCATTTGGTCAGTAATCCATCAGTATTGCTAAATCAAAAGGAGTGGATCCAAAACAGAGATGACACGTGAATTGAATATTTGCTTGTCTTCTGTGTTTTGCACCCACTTCTGCTTTTGGCTACCAAATCATAAACCAATTCTAATGCAAAATAGGGACCATGTCATACAGGCCTTACAGATGCTACATAGACAGGATCCGTTGTGCGTCTCATTTTACCTTCCTTCTAACAGATCAGAAGAAGGGTCAAATAAATGATGATGTCAACCAGGTCAAAATGGTAAACTAGTGGCCAAGTCATGAAGTGGGGAGGGTGGGAACATCTTAAGAAGTTCACAGAGTGGCCCAGTGACATAGTGTCAAGGTAGCAGCAGCATGAAGAGACCATAGAGTAGTGATGCAGCAGCATCATGAGGAGACTACAGAGTGGAGAAGTGGCAGCAGCATGAGGAGACCACAGAGTGGCCCAGTTACATAGTGTTGAGGTGGAAGCAGCTTGAGGAGACCACAAAGTGGCCCAGTGATATAGTGTTAAGATGGCAGCAGCATGAGGAGATCACAGAGTGGCCCATTGACATAGTGTTGAGGTAGCAGCAGCATGAGGAGACCACAGAATGGCACAGTGACAGAGTAGGGAGGTGGGGGGCAATACCAGTACCAGCTAAAGTTTGTGGCTGGCAATAGGAGCACTTGGCATCAGGTGTGGCATCAGGCAGGTGGCAGCATCAGAATAGTAGCGGACTTAGGTAGCCAGAAGAAAAAGGTCTTTTTTGTAAAAGTATAGGTGTGGCACCATGGATGATCTAGTCTGATGCATCAGGCACTGGTGTTTGAAAATCCTGGGTGATCCATGCCTGATTCATCTTCACAAAGTTCAGTTTCTCCACATTTTATGTAACTATGGCCCCCGCCACACTAAAAACCCGCTCTGATGCTACACTGCTTGTCCAATGCAAACTCGGCCAGGTGCGGCCACAAATCGAGTTTGGCTGCCCAGTAATCCAGGGAATCTTTAATGTGGTGTGGCAAGGTGCACTCCAAGTATGCCACAACCTGCTGGTTCAGGTTCTGCTTTATGTCTTCAATTATCGACTATTGTTCCACCTCTAGTATACCACGACCAGATTCAGAACCTCACTCATGCTCCAGAATGATATCCACATAATCCACTATGTCGTATTAGTCTTGTTTAAAAGGTTATTTGTGAGGTACCGTATAAATAATACTCACTCTTTTGAAGCTTTGCTTGTATTTTTTCAGTCCTTTTATATTTCATATAAATAAATCGCTATAATGCATAGTAATCCTGAGAGCGCTGAACTGATTGCTACCCATGCAGAGCTACATTTCTGATGTCACCCCTCACTTAAGGGGGGGATGACCCCCGAAACGTCACGCAGCATGGGGTAGCAATCAGTTCAGCGCTCTCAGGATTCTGGCCATCTGGCCAAGTTGCTGGTGTGGCTGGGCAGGAACCAGATTTACCCAGTGGGCCGTAAAGGACATAGATTGTCCCTGACCGTAGGTACAGCTCCAAGTGTCAGCGCTGCCGTGCAGACACCGACAGGCTCAAGGATTGGCCCACCTTCTGTTCTACATATGTGTGCAGGGCTGGGACTGCCTTTTTTTTTAAAAGAAATGATGGTTTGGGACCCACAATTTTAGCAAATGACCATGTTCACCTCCTCCTGCTGCCTAAAAAAATATTGACACACTGCTGAGTATGGCATTTTCCCCCCAACACTCCTTACTGACTGCCTGCTACCGCTGCCTCAGTGAAACCCTGTGTCACAGATGATCCGCGAGAATATTGATTATTCTTCCCAATATTACTTTCCCTCATTGATCAATGGGTCTATGAAACAGTATTTATGAGCTACAGGCCCCAGAACGTCTACTTTTGTGTACCCAGAGAACAAAAGGGTCCTTTTGTTCAGGTCAGTCCATAGATGCCAGCAGATAACACAATTTCAGCTGGTTTCCTGAAGGTTACCTACATCCAAAGCTTCTTTCTTGCCAGAGATTTCACAGCTAGTTGTGAAGACACCTGAAAAGAGCCTTTTGGTGGGTCTCTTGCATAGACCGGTGGTCTCAGATTGAGGCATGTATGTGAGATATGATTTTTACCCTTTTTAAGACAGACCATAAATCTTGCGGACAAATTACGTCATTGTGTCACTCAGAATTCACTGGACATTTACATATGTCACACAGGACTCTAAGATGTACCCAGGTAGAGTTATGGTGTTTATCCATCCTAGACAAGTTATAATATTCATGATTGATATCCCTGAACTCCATATTTTGTGGGGAATGCAAATCTGTGCTGGCTAGTTATGTGCAGCAGAGACATCCTGAAATATGGCACATACCATATTTCAGAATGGACATTCAACTCTGAACTACAGCCTGCCCCCAGCAGGCGGACTCTCAATTCCCCGCCATGATCCTGAGACCCATATAACCCTGATCTAGAATCTGCAAAGGAGTTCTCCAATTTGTAACAACACCTGGAAAGGGCTACAGCCAGAGAACCCTTGGGCTGTAGGCGTATTGGAATTATTTTATGCAAACCAAGACATCCTGAATTATTGGATTATTACACTCTGTAAATCACGGAAGGGTAAGAGGGGTGGAAAGGGCTAAAATATACAATTTTTATTAGCTTATCTTAAAAATTAGGAGAGGGTGGTGGTAATTACCATAAGAGTCAATAAATGAGTGATGGAATATGTGCCTACCAGAGGACCTAAACCAAATAAGTCATGGGGCACCCAAAACTCATTATGCAATTAACATGCCTGTCTCTAGTTAACAGAGACTACAAGCATGTGATGCAAAGCATGCACCTGAATGGATCGATGCCGTGATTGATTCTTACCAGAATCAAGACACACGGCAGCGCAGCTGAGCGAGCTCTGAATATTCAGTGGCCTATGTGATTGTGCCACTGAACTAAGGAGCTCGCTAATGTGCTACCAGGGCATCTAAAACCCACAAGGTATAGGTTATAAAACGGCGTCTCCGAGTGAGGATGTTGCAGCCACCGAAAAAGCCAACCCTGGATTTGAGATGCACCGGTATTTGTCACATGGGGTATAGGATTGGTATCTCCTATAGTTGAAAAGAAGTGTAACCAATCTCTAAAACCCCGTGAAATACAAGGGGGTGCATGACATGCCCCAATAATACACCGGCAATCAGTGCGCCTTAGAAACAGCCCTGCCTTGTGAGTGCATGCACGCCTGGCGTCCCCTCTAATAGGGAATCTTACAGCCAGCAAGGATCAGCGTGCAAACACGGGACTAAATGCTGCTGGATGCTGCCCACGTTTGTGAGGCGGTTATCCAGCAACAAACGCACACTAAAACAAGCCGGGTGTATAAGGTGGTTAGCAGTATTTTGAGAATGCAGTGCCCATTAATGCAGCTATGGCTCGACGCGTTTCACTACTCATCAGGAGCCTGGTACGCGCTGGATGGGCATTAAAGCACTTGTGGTGCGTGCTGACTGCTGAACAGCTGTGCCACTAACATGGACACAGCCCGTCGGCGCTGGTTTGTCTACTGCGGGAGACACCAGCCCATCTGACTCAAGTCCTGAGGAACCGGAGACTGAGAATCCTGACCACACGGAGGGGGAACATCCTGCGGGCGCTGTTAGCTCCCCAGAGCAGTATTTCAGTACGGATCCTCATTTTTCTTCACGTACTCGCCTGGACCAGCCAGTACCTATCTATCTATTTGTACGGACCCTATGATGCAGCAGGCCCTCCAAAAGCTAATGGACACTGACCCGGTAAAGTACCTGCAGTACATAACGGAATAACGCTGAGCTGAGAGGGAGGCCGCTGCTGCAGAAAGCCGAGCTGAAAGGGAGGCCGCAGAGCGGGAGCACCAGCATGAATTCGACATGGCCAGGGTGCAACAATCCCGCCGGAGTTTGTCGCTCAGCCTCCCCACTGAAGGAGCAGCATCACATGTGAGTGCAAAATTTAAATTCCCTTGAAAAGGACACTGACATAGACTTGTTTTAGCGATCCTTTGAAAAGGCCTGCTGTCAGTATCGTCTGCCCCAAGAGCAGTGGGCCAGGCACCTGACACCCTGTTGCGCTACAAAGCGCTGGATGAGTTTGCGGAGTTATCCACAGAGCAGGATGATGATTATTCTGCCATAAAAGACGCTATCGTTGCTAAATACCAGCTGACCCCTGAAGTCTATCGATAAAGGTTTAGGTCCTTACAAAAGGATCGTAATGACTCTTATCCGGATGTGGTCAGCAGCTGACGCACTACCTCCTGCCAGTGGACTTTAGGCCTAACAAAAGGGTCTTATGATGTCCTGGAGGACCTGATGGTGCTAGACCAACTTCTTTGTATTTGCCCTGCGGATGTGAGACAATTCGTGCTAGAACGGAAGCCTGCGTCAGCAACCGCTGCTGCAGAGTTAGCTGAAACTTTTGCAACAACCCGGGTGCCTGATCCGCGCAAATCTGCACCATCTAATTGGAGAGGAGGTCCGCCCAATGGCTGGGCAGACCACCCTGCCTCTGTGGGCCGTCCACCATAGAGACCACCAAGTGCGGCTACTGCTTCCAGACCTGGGGCGCCTGTCACTACTGCCGCAAGCCTGGACATATGAAATTCAACTGTCCTGAGCAGAGATAGTCACTGCCAGCATCTGGACCACCGGAACCTCGCGCACGACAGACACAGCCAGCCAGCGCACCCCAGCGTGAACCATCGTCCTCAACTGTTTTGTTCGCCGGGGGAGAGGAGATTCACTCCATTACCAGCAATCACCAGCTTGTTGAATGACCAGCTCGTCACCGGTTTCCGGGACACGGGAGCCGATGTCACCCTGGTGCGTCCGCACCTTGTGCCAACAATGGATATTTTCCCAGACAAATATCTCACCCTCAAAGGGGTGGGGGGCTCTCTTTCTCACATTCCTCAAGCTCGGGTTTCCATCGACTGGGGGGTGGGTGTTCATGAAAAAGTAGTGGGTGTTCTAGACCAGCTACCAGTTCCTGTTTTGTTGGGGTCCGATTTGGAAAAGCTGGTATCTTATTATGAACCCGCCACGAACCCCTCGGGATCCCAGGAAGGGGTCCACTCTCTGCCCCCACCCAGGTGCTTGGCACCATGGGACTAAGAGTCTGGGGAAGTGGGATTGAAGTGTCCAGTCCAGGACCTGAGGTTAACGTACAGACTGATATGCATGACGTACCTGCGAATGTGATTTCTACAGGTGATATTGAAAATGCTAATCTGCACTGCTCTGAAGTCATACCCGTCCTAGCTGTGACTCGGAGTCGGGCTACCCAGAACCTGAGCTCAGAACAGGGGGAAGTGACTCCGGCCTCCTCCCACTCCTCTGACCCCAGGGAGTGTGATTGTCAGCAGCAAGCCTTGTACGCCAGGGGCCAGCTGGCTGAAACGGATCGTGCTGCCTTCGAGCACGCCCTTCAAACTGATCCTAGCCTCGACAGGCTGCTGAGCCCCTCGCAGACGGGCCCAGGTTCAAAGTGTACTGGGAAGGTGGGAAGTTGTATAGTGAGGCGATACAACCCACCGAAGATGAAATGACCATGAGTACCAAGTCGCTTGTGGTACCTAGTACCTTCCGGTGGCATGTGCTGAAATCCGCACATGACATCCCCTTGGCAGGACACCTGGGAATTCGCAGGACACTTTACCGTATTATGGGGCATTTCTACTGGCCTAGAATGAGGATAGATGTAATCAATTATTGTCGCTCTTGTACGGTGTGTCAGAAGGTAAAACGAGCTGGAAATCCGCGCAAGGCTCCCTTGTGTCCACTGCCAATCATAAGTGAGCCATTTCGCCGAGTGGCAGTTGACATAATTGGACCTCTGCCCATTCCCAGCCGCAGTGGCAAGAGATACATCTTGACGCTAGTGGATTATGTCACACGCTATCCAGATGCCGTTGCACTCTCCTTCCTGAGAGACAGACAAGGTAGCGGACACGCTACTCACCATATTTTCGCTGAGTAGGGTTCCCTGCGGAGATGCTCACTGATCAGGGACCCCAATTTATGTCTGACCTGATGGAGGCTCTGTGGCAAAGATCTGGATGATGCACCTCGTCTCCAGCCCATACCACCCGCAAACCAATGGCCTCTGAGAATGATTTAACGCGGCGTTGAAGCAAATGCTGGCCACGTCATGAGTCGCAGGATGGGGACTGGAAATGCTACCTGCCTCATCTGCTGTTTGCATACCTGGAGGTGCACCAGGAGTCCACCGGGTTCTCCCCATTTGAACTCCTGTATAGTAGGTACGTCCGAGGACCCCTACAATTGATAGGGAGACGTGGGAAGGCAAGGGTGACCCCACAGATGCCTCCGTTGTTGATTATGTCCTCAAGTTCAGGAACAAAATGGAGTCACTCACTGCGATGGTGACAGAAAACATGGCCCAGGCCCAGGCCAAGCCAAACTATGATGATGGCACGACTGGAGACTGGGCGTTGGAGATAGGTGACAAAGTGTATGCCCTGCTTCCCATAAGGCAGAATTCACATGTTCACAGGCATGTCAAACGTTTATGGTGTAGGGACCCATACACCATAGAGCAGCGTTAAACATCGGAGGTACTTAGTGAACATGGGAGGTAGGAAACAGAAGAGCTTCCATGTCAACATGCTGAAGGCCCACTACGACAGGACCCAGTATGTGCTGCCAGTGTGCACCCAGTTAGAGCAGGAAGAGGCAGACCCTCTTCTAGATTTGATTTCTGACATTCAAGAGTCGGACTGGGACATAAATGTCAACCCGCAACTCTCTCCGTCCCAGAATGAGCAGTTACAGGAGGTGTTGGGCCAGTACCGCCACACTTTCTCAAGTATCCCAGGGTGGACCAGTCACCGGTTAGATACCGGAACCCATCCAACCCATCAAGTAATCTGCTTATCGGGTCTCTCCAGAGGTACAAGCCGACATGCAGAGAGAGGTGAGGGAGATGTTAGAGCTAGGGGTTGTTCAAAAGTCCTGTAGCGCATGGGCAGCGCCGGTTGTCCTGGTAGCCAAAAAAGGCAAGACGACTCGGTTCTGCGTGGACTACAGGAAGTTGAACGCCATCACCACTACAGACGCCTACCCCATACCTCGCATCAATGAGTTGCTAGACAAGCTCGCGGCCGCCAGCTATCAATAATGGATCTGAGCCGGGGGTACTGGCAGATCCCTCTTGCACCTGACGCGAGGCAAAAGTCAGCCTTCATCAACCCATTCGGCCTCTGAGTTCACGATGATCCAGTTTGGGATGAAAAATGTACCTGTCATGTTACAGCGGGCTGTAAACGACCTGCTGGAGGGAATGCCAGATTTTTCTGCAGCGTAACTGTTTGGACGATTAGCGAGTGTTCAGCCCCACCTGGGAAGAACATCTCAAACACCTGTCCCAGGTACTAGCAGCAGGCTGTCTGTAGCCTATTTGACAGTTAAGTCCAGTAAGTGTCAAATCGGCATGACGGAGGTGCAGTACTTAGGTCACCGAGTGGGAGGTCACACCCTGAAACCTGACATGGGAAAGGTGGACGCCATCCTAGCATGGCCTCAGATCTATCATGAAGAAACAAGTTCAGGCATTTCTAGGGACCGCTGGCTACTATAGGAGGTTTGTACCGGCCTATAGTACCATTCGCGAAGCCTCTGACAGATGCCACTAGCAAGAAAGCACCTAAAAGCTGTATACTTGGACACCTGAGTGTGAGAGCGCCTTCTGGGCCTTGAAGCAGGCGCTAGCTAGCGCCCCTGTGCTTCAAGCTCCAGACTTCAGTCGTCGGTTTATTGTACAAACCGATGCCTCAGACTACGGTCTCGGCGCAGTCCTCAGCCAGGTGGATGGAAAGGGGGATGAGCACCCTATTCTGTACCTGAGCCGGAAGCTCCTGCCCCGAGAAGTAGCTTGTACTCAGCCACAGAAAAGGAGTGTCTAGCGATTGTGTGGGTCCTACAGAAGCTACAGTCATATCTGTACGGCCGCTCCTTCACGATCATTACTGACCATAACTCCCTCAGTTGGCTTAACCATACTGCAGGGTCCAACGGGAAGCTCCTGCGATGGAGCATGTTGCTGCAGCAGTACGACTTTACCATCCAGCACAAGGGCAGATAGCCGACATCAAAATGCAGACGGGCTATCCCGGTGCAATGACGGTCCAGATCGATCAGCGCAGGTTATCGGCGATGCCACCCGTCTTGTGGACGGATGTCTAGCCGCAGACGCGGGGGGAGGTGTCACGGATGATCCGCGAGAATATTAATCAATCTTCCCAATATTACTTTCCCTCATTGATCAATGGGTCTATTAAACAGTATTTATGAGCTACAGGCCCCAGAACGTCTACTTATGTGTACCCAGAGAACAAAAGGGTCCTTTTGTTCAGGTCAGTCCATAGATGCCAGCAGATAACACAATTACAGCTGGGTTCCTGAAGGTTATCTACATCCAAAGCTTCCTTCCTGCCAGAGATTTCACAGCTAGGTGTGAAGACACCTGAAAAGAGCCTTTTGGTGGGTCTCTTGCATAGAGGGGTAGAAGCCAGCCTGAGTGAGACATGTCAGAGGGGTAAAAGGCAGCCTGAGTGAGACATGTCGGCATCGGGGGTCTCAGATTGAGGCATGTATGTGAGATATGATTTTTACCCTTTTTAAGACAGACCATAAATCTTGCGGACATAACAAATTACGTCATTGTGTCACTCAGAATTCACTAAACATTTACATATGTCACACAGGGCTCTAACAGGTACCCAGGTAAAGTTATGGTGTTTATCCATCCTAGACAAGTTATAATATTCATGATTGATATCCCTGAACTCCATATTTTGTGGGGAATGCAAATCTGTGCTTGCTCGTTATGTGCAGCAGAGACATCCTGAAATATGGCACATACCATATTTCAGAATAGACATTCAACTCTGAATTACAGCCTGCCCCCAGCAGGCGGACTCTCAATTCCCCGCCCTGATCCTGAGACCCATATAACCCTGATCTAGAATCTGCAAAGGAGTTCTCCAATTTGTAACAACACCTGGAAAGGGCCACAGCCAGAGAACCCTTGGGCTGTAGGCGTATTGGGATTATTTTATGCAAACCAAGACATCCTGAATTATTGGATTATCACACTCTAGACAAAGGTTTCTTGGACTTCATCCCTGCAAACGGACTTTCACCTAAGGAAATCTTTTCTGCGGAAAATAAGTATTCTCTTTCTTTTCTCCCTTTTTGTTTATTGGACTATACTTTCCTTAATTATTGTACATCTTGATAATTTGTATTGTATATATATAATAAATGACCTCCAAGTCATTTCTCAAGACATATGCCTGTTCTCAAACACTTCAAAAACGTACCCTAGCCTCTCTGAAGAGAAAGCTACTCAGTCTGTTACCCAGATAGTGGGTCCCTTGCTCCCATAAATCGCAAGGTGGTGGCGGTTTAACTACCCTGTGTGTGGTTCCGGTCCGGTCGCTCTCACACTTATTGTTGGTCAATCTGCGGTCCAATCCCCGCGCTTTACAGACTCAAGTTAGACTGTCTGTGTGCTGAAAGCGGCTTGGAGGCCTGTTTTGCGGATCGACCACTAGGGGCGCTGTGACGGTTTCATGACGTTTGGTGGCCACGGCGGTCGCGTATCATCACACCCTGCACCGCTACTTCCAGGGCAGGTAGTCTCCTGTGAAGTAGGCGGTCTACCCCGGGCACGTTTGGCTCCCGACTTCCCGCTGCTTATCCCGGACATGCTACCACCTTGCTGGCTCAGCCGCTGCCTCACGCGCAAGCTGTCACCCTCTTCTCTTGATGATGATGAAGACCCTTCTTCACCCAGCTCCCAAGTGTGAATTGACTTCATCATCATCCACTACTGTCTGCACATCACTGATGTCCCCCTTAATGGTCTCAGGGCCAGGAGCCTGACCGCTAGCAACAATTAGGTCCCACATGACTCTTATAATTACTACTTGCCCGCCTACCGGAGGAAGCAAAGGATTTCTCCTCCAGATCTTGGTTGGGCAGTTTCTGCTGACGATCCTCTAGTAGCTCGTCCTTGCTGAAAAGTGGAGCGGAGCCTACGGCATATAATATTTTTCTAGCAGAGGGAACAGAAAAGGACAAAGGCAGGTTGAGGACAGGTGAGGGTACAGGGTCTGCTCCTGGGCCATGCCAACTAAGCGTTGTGACTGAAGAACCCACCGACTCCTGGCTGGGGGTATCTGATGTCACTTGCGACGAAGTAGAAGACCAAGTCAACCATCCAAGCACCGCTGGGTTACTGGTTGAGACACGACCTCTAGATGACACTGGGAGCTCAGGCCTCTTGCTGCGACTCCTGCTGCCGCCCTCTCTTCTGCTGCCTGCGACAGAAACATTTTGGCCACTGCCCGTTCCCTTTGAAGGGCATGTCACTTGTCTGTCTGACATACTGTTAGATAAAATAATCAAATTAAAAAGAAATTAATACACCCCAAGAAAGCTGTAGAGCAATGTAACTTGATGGCAGAGGGGCAAATACAAAGTACTTTTTTCCATTAATACACTATGTAACTGCACAGCAGAATGGCAAATAATATGTACTTTTTTTTATACTTATACTGCCCAAAAAGGCTGTAGTACAAAGTAACTGTACCGCAGAATGGCAAATAAGATGTCCTTTATTTTCCACTAATACACCCCAAAATAAACTGTAGAACAAATTAAATGCACCGCAGAATGGTTAATATGACGTGTGTATATTTCCAATGATTACACCCTGCAACACAGCACTTGCACCCCAATAACAAACAAGGTTTGCTGGAATTACAGAGGTATCTTCTAGTGCAAACCTAAAAGCCGCAGTATAATAGCAATATGGAGCCCCAATAATACAGCAAGGTGTAATAGAATCACTCCTATTACCCAGGCTTTACACTCTCCTATTGTACCATGTTCTCCATTTAGAGCGTAGATTATGCTCCCCTATGGTTTCCCTACAACTTGAATAATCTTTCCCTGAATTTGTAAATCATTTTTTCAGCACAATAAAGTCTTTTTTAACACTGTCCCTAGCGCCTGCTAACGTCTCTCCATGCACTAAACACACTGGAAAATGGCAGAATCCAAAATGGCTAAGGCCATTTATAGGGCTGTGACATCATAAGGGCTGGCTGCTGATTGGCTCCATGCATTGTGGGTGATCCCTCGTTCCCAGAGTTCTTTGCTCTATGTCCTAACATGTGCAGCAGCTATTTAAGGAAAAAATGTGATTCGTTACCATGAAGCATGAGGAAATTCGGATTCGGTGCTAATCAAATTTTTCCTGAAATTCGGATCGAATTCCACCTCGTCAACTTCGATTCACTCATCTCTATCTACTGTTATTGGGGTGACCACCTTGTTCAATACATTAACAATTCTATTGGACCTCATTTCTCAAATTGGGGTGAATAGCCTGTCTTGTCTACTGTTATTGGGGTGTCCATATTGACATTGAATAACTTGTTATACATATACAGTTAGAGTTACTGTGCAGTAGGTACAACAGACAGTTGCCAAGGCACTCCAAAGGAACGAGCAGTGGCAAAAATGTTGCCGTAGACAGCATAAGTAGCAGCAGAAGAAGAAAGGGGGGTGGCAGCAACAGCAGCTGCAGTAATAGGCCAGAGTTGCCTCTGTCATGCAGTGGTCGTGCTTTGACGACCAATCCCGCTATCTTTGAATGGTTGACTCAGTCTTCAACGTAATATCAACTGAATTCAGACACACACTGCTAGGAGTTGGTGGGTTCCTATGACACCGCACTTAGTTGGCATGAACCTGGCTGTCCTGAAACTGCCTCCTTCTATCTTTGTTTCTTTTGCCAGAAAAGTACTGCATGCAGCCGGCTCTGCTCTGTTTTTTAGGAAGGAAGAGCTTTTTAAGGACAGTCAGCAGCTACTGGCCAGAGCAGATTTAAAGGAGACTTCAACTGCTTCCTCCTGCCGCTCACCATCTGTGTTGATTACTCTAAGTTGCGTAAAACCTCACAGAGGTCAGACATCCTTGCCCACTCGTCACTTGTGAAGAGCGGAAGCTGACTGGAAAGGCGACAACCATGTTGCAGCTGATATTCCACTAATGCCCGCTGCTGCTCACAAAATCTGGCCAACATATGGAACGTGGAGTTCCAGCATGTGCTCATGTCGCACAATAGTCGGTGAGCTGTCAATTTCAAGCACTGCTGCAGCGTTGCCAGACTGGTGGCTGCTGTAGATGACTTTCAGAAATGGGCACACACACGGCGCATCTTCTCCAGTAGCTCAGGCAAATTGGGGTAGGTTTTGAGAAACCACTGAACCACTAAGTTGAACACGTGGGCTAGGCATGGTATGTGTGTGAGCTTGTTGAGCTCCAAAGCCGCCACCAAGTTACGGCCATTATCAGACACAACCATGTCTGGTTGAAGGTTGAATGGCAAGAGCCACGGCTCAGTCTGGTCCCTTATACCCTGCCCCAGCTCTGCGGCGGTATGCTGTTTGTCACCTAAACAAATTAATTTCAACACAGGCTGTTGCCACTTCCCCACTGCAGTGCTAAACTGCTTACAGCTACTAACTAATGGTTGACTGGTGCTGCAAGATGAGAATTCAGGTGTGGAAGTGGATGAGGAGATGGAGGAGGAGAAGGGGGGTTGCAGCCACTAATGTAGGTGGTGGCAGAAATCCTGATGGAAGTAGGGCCCACAATTCTTGGCGTCAGTAGCACCTGTGCCATCCCAGGGTACGACTCGCTCACTGCCTCCATAACGTCTCACCCAATGTGCCGTCAGGAAAATGTAGTGTCCCTGGCCAAAAGCACTTGCCAATGTGTCAGTCGTTAAGTGGACCTTCCCAATAACTGCGTTGGTCAGGGCACGGGTGAAGTTACTGGACACATGCTGGTGTAAGGCAGGGGCGGCACACCAGAAAAAATAGTGGCAGATGGGGACTGAGTAGCGAGGGATGGCCGCCACCATCAGGCTGCAGAGAGCCAGTGTCCACAAGCCTAAATGGCAACATTTCCAGGGCCGGCAATTTGGAAAGGTGCGCATTTAGTGCTATGGCCTGTGGGTGGGTGGCTGGGTATTTGTGCTTTCTTTCAAAGGCCTGGGGTATAGACATCTTTACGCTGCTATGGGACACAGAAGTGGATGTGCTAGCTGATGGTGCTTGCAAAGTTCTAGGTAAAGGGTGGGCTGCATCCGTACCTGCTTCTTGGACAAGGGATGGCCAGCACGTAACACAGGGGAAAAGGAGGTAGTGGTGTGACCCACAGACACTGATTGTGGACCCAGGTGTTCGGCCCACCTATAAGGGTGCTTTGATGCCATGTGGTGGCTCATGTTGGTGGTGGTGAGGTTTCTAGTGTTCAATCCCTGCTCATTTTGGTACGGCACAGGTTGCAAATGACAATTCTTTTATCGTCCGCACTTTCCTCAAAAACACCAGATTACGGAACACCTACCCCTTGGCAAGGGAGATTTCCGCAAAGGGTGCTCTGGGCAACAGTTGCGTGCCTGTTTGGTGTGGCCTGCCTTCTCCCTTTGCCACCCCTCTGCCTCTTTCAGCCTGTTGCTGTGCTGCATATCCCTCCACCTCTGTACTGCTGTCGTCACTGGCTTGCCGCCTTCCCAGGTTGGGTCAGTGTCATCGTCCACCACCTCCTCTTCCACTTCCTCACTCTGGTCTTCCTCCTGACTTGTTAACCTAACAAGAACATCGCTTATTGACAACTGTGTCTCATCCTCATCATCAACCTCGGGAGACACTAATTGCCGTTGACTTATTGGCAACTGTGTCTCATTATCATCATCCACCCCGTGAAACACTAATTGCCGTTCCGCACCACCATATTCTTCTGACTGCTGATGCTGAAGAGTTTGGGAATCAGTTCACAAGATCTCCTCATTTCCCTTTCAAGGAATGGCGATGAAAAGAGCTTCTGGGAATATCCGAGTGCAGGATCACTTAGACTCTCCATGGTGGGAGGAAGGAGGATCAGGGTGAGGATTCTGTTGACCAGACTCTTGGCTACTGAGACTGGATTTTGTGGAAGACAGGGTGGTGCATAACCGACTGGAAACATTATCTGCTGCAATCCAACTAACCACCTGGTTGCACTGGTGTGACTTTGAGAGTAATATCCTGCGCCACCCTGCAAACTGGGACATAAAGCTAGGTTTTGTGGACAAGTGTGTTTCTTGTGCTTTTGCAGCAGGCACAGTTTCACCGCTCCCAGGGCCACAGCCTCTGCGTGCACTGTCAGCAGCATGGCCACTTCCCCGTCCCTTACTGCTTGCCTTGAGCATATTAAATGGTATATATGCTTGAAAGTATGTCACACGTACAGTAGCTCAGGTTTTGTAAGTGTATGAGCAAAACATTTACACTAAATTTCACATATATTTAGGATGCGCAAACATTATACATGAGATGTAGATGAGGTAATGTCGCTGTCACCAGCTGACGTAAAAAGTAAAACTGAATGTTACAGATATTTTTGATGCACAAACGTTATACAGGAGATGTAGTGCAGGCAGTGACTAGAATACATGAATGGTGTGGAGGCGTAACGGCATGACGTGAGTGCCGTGATGTGCTGCTCCTCCCCCTTTCTTCAAACCCTCAACCTCCGCGTCTAACCTCCTTCTGACTTCTGCTGCTTGTGGAGCTCCGTGAGTCGTGGGGGATGGGTCGCATGTGACTCCTGAGCGGCGTCCGAACTGCAGGCTGGGCAATGGGTCCTGTTCTCTTGGCCGAGGGAAAGAGAGGAGCTTCAAAGCTGAAAAAGTGTCACCCTTCATCTGCTCCTGTCTGGGAGTGTGCCACTCCAGGATGCATGGCTTTGCTTCCTGAGCACTACAGATGTGTTCGGTGTACTCACCACATGGCTTTGCTCCTGAGCGCTACAGCTATGGTCGATGCACTCACCATAAGAAACAGTGGTGATCTCTGTAGACCTGACAAGGGAGGTTGAAGACAAAGGAGATTTATTTATTTTTTTTTTTTTTTTTTTTATCACTGGTCCTTAGATATACACTATGAGAAATAAAAAATATGATCAACACTAAAATTTTATGTTAGCATGTGAGAGGTCTTGGGAAAAATTAAATTTTTTTGCAGTTTTTGATATCATTGGGAGATATCTTCCAGCGTTGTTTTGTCTGGTAGAGACTCATATGGTTAGAGGCAGACTAAACTTGTTTAAAAGAAAATGGATAGCCCACCAATTCCACTCTGTATTCAATGGGTATAGCAGGGGGTATAGCATTATTATTCACAAGGATATTACGTGCTCTATAATCTCGATGAACATTGATGTGGAGGGACGGTATATATTTCTATACGGTTATCTTGAAAATGTAAAATGTATGTTGGCTGGGGTGTACATGCCTCCACCTTATAGACATGAGGTGCTCTTAAAACTATATGAGTTTCTGCTAGACAAAAGTGACTCTCTATTAATATTAATGGGTGATTTCAACTGCACAATCAATAATGATTTAGATAGAGTAACAAAAAGTGAAAACCCCGAAAATGGTAGATACTCCGCTGAAAAACTAATGCAAGAATTTGGTTGGTGGGATATATGTAGGATTCAGAATCCAGAAGCAAAACAGTATTCATGTTATAGTAAGAGCTACAATTCCTTGTCAAGAATAGACTTGATATTTGGTAATCAGTTAACACTACAAAAAATATGTATCTCAGATCACTCCCCAGTATTGGTAAAGGTGGGCTTGAAAGTCGAGAATTTGAAAGGGAAGCGTAAAATTACATGATAAATTCCATATGGCTCAATTTAATAGTTAAAGAAGATCAAATAATAAAAGAAGGATACAGCTGGAGTGAATGTGGTTTGGGACACTGCTAAGGCCTATGTAAGAGGACTGATAAACAAAAAAATGATTGAGCTTAAAAAGGATATAAGAGAAAAGAGGAAGATTTAAGAACTAGAGTGACAAATAAGGAAGCACAGATGATAATTAAAAAACACTGCAAATCAAAAATGAGTGGATAAAAGCGGTTAATAATTTTGATAACTACATCAAGGAAAGGGCGCAGAATAAAGAATTATTTGTCAAAACTAGGAATTACTGGGAAGGAGGTATACCGGGTAAAGTCTTATCTAAGATAATCAAGAATATGGATGCGGTTGAGAATATCGCTGCAATTAGAGGAAAAGATGGCCTACTATATAATGATCAGGGAAAAATACAGGATATATTCAAGACTTTTTTAAAGAATTGTATTCAGAAAAAAACGAGATACATAGAGAAGAGATGATAAAATATGTGCGAGAAATAGGAACACCAAAACTTAATGATGACCAACAGATAGCATTAGACCGGCCTATATCCTTGAAGGAGATACTAGTAGCAATAAATGAAGCACCACTTGGTAAAACATCAGGCCCGGACGGTATTCCAAATGAATTATATTAAAGAGATAAAGAATTCTGGACAAATAGACTTATGGAAATACTTGAATACTCAAAAGGTACAGGATGTCTACCAGAGTCTATGGGAGACGCGACAATTATTTTAATCCTAAAAAGATAAGGATCGATCGGATCCCACATCGTATCGTCCAATTTCACTAATGAATAATGATTGTAAAATTCTGGCTAGGATTTTGGCGAAAAGCTGAGGAAGGTCCTAATACATTTGATTCATAAGGACCAAAACGGATTCATTCTGGATAGGTCTACAACAATGGGCTTTTTAGGGTCTTTGCAAATATCCAGTTTACAGAGAATAATAAAGGACTATGCTCTATTCTATCATTAGATGCGCATAAAGCATTTGACTCTGTGAACTGAGACTTTGTATGGGAAGCTATGACAAAATTTGGTATTGGTCCAGGATTTATAGACTGGATGAAGATTATATATAAAGATTCCAAAGCCAGAATATCAGTTAATGGTATACTATCTGATAGCTTCCTCATAGAACGAGGGGTGAGACAGGGTTGTCCTCTCTCCCCTTGGTTTTTGCCCTTACAATAGAAATCCGTGCTATAAAAGTTAGGCAGCATGTGGATTTGCGAGGCTTTGGACTGAGGGGAGTGAGGACAAAATCTCTTTATATACAGATGACCTGCTCTTCTTCCTGGATGATACAAATAATGATCTGCAACGTGTCATGCTGCTGGTGGAAGAGTTTGGTAGACAATCAGGTATATTATTTAACTGGGATAAATCAACCCTGCTCCCTCTGAATGATAAGAATGTGATTTCAGAAGCAAAATTAAAGATTCTTACTCCCTGGACAGTTTCAAATATTTAGGCCTGGAAATATCCAAGGACACTAATAAGTTTATAGCATTAAATATCAATCCATTACTTGATAGGATGAAGGAGAGGATTAAAGTCTGGAATAAATTACCAATAAACAAAGCAGATAGAATTGGATTATTCAAAATGATATTGCTGCCCCAGTTGCTCTTTGTCATTAGAAACAGTACCATTTACCTGGGGAACTCGGTTTTTTATGACACAGAGAAATTATTCAATGTATTAATCTGGTCAAACAAAAGGGTAAGGAACAAGATCTTATGAACAAGGAGGACTAGAGGTCCCAGATATCAGATTGTACTATATGGTAGCTAATATCGCAACAATGATGAATTGGACACAGGTGGATTTTCTGAGCCATCTGGTACATAAGAGTGACGGTAGTTTACCGGACATATTCACATTACTCGTATCAGGACATCTGGAAAGTACACACCTATATAAAATCCCATTGGTAAAATCACTGGTGAGGGTATGGGGCAAAGTCAAAAGTCACTGAATTTAGAAGGACACATTAAAGTTACACTGTTATGGTATAATAGGAGGTTAAATAATGCTACCTTTTTGAAAGAGGCCAAATATTGGGTTGATAAAGGATCATGGCTAGAGTTGAGCGAACACCTGGATGTTCCGGTTCGAGAAGTTTTGCCGAACTTCCCGAAATGTTCGGGTTCGGGATCCGAACTTGACCCGAACTTCACACCGAACACGAACCCCATTGAAGTCAATAGGGACCCGAACTTTTGGGCACTAAAAGGCTGTAAAATAGCCCAGAAAAGGACTGCAAAAGGCAGCAAATGTAGGTAAATCCCCTGCAAACAAACGTGGATAGGGAAATTACTTAAAATAAAATAAATAAAAATTAACCAATATCAATTGGCAACTTGGAGGAGGAGGAGGTGGAATAGGAGGTTGGGGTGGCATCAGGTGGGAATGCTATGGGAGTTGATGTTCTCATCACAGCCAAAAGGGATTCATATCTGCATGTAGTGCCATAGGCCTCATTCACAGACTCAGGGCCATGGCACCCAGACGAAGGAGAGGTTCATTCAACTTTGGACTGCCCCGCAAAATAATGGTAAAATGAAAAAAAGGATTCAATAAAGAAGTGCCCTGAAGTACAAGAATATATGGTTAAGGGGAGGTAGTTATAAATGTATATTCTGCACAAGAGATGGACAGGTTCTGTGGGATCCATGCCTGGTTCATTTTTATGAACGTCAGCTTGTCCACGTTGGCTGTGGATAGGCGGCTGCGCTTGTCAGTAATGACGCCACCTGCACGTTCAGACAAAACTCTGGCCGCCGGACAGGCCAGCACCTCCAAGGCTTAAAAGGCTAGCTATGACCACATGGACAATTTGGAGACCCAGAATTTGAATGGGGCCGAACCATCAGTCAGTACGTGGAGGAGTGTGCACATGTACTGTTCAACCATGTAAGTGAAATGCTGCCTTCTGCTAACACTTTCAGTATCAGGTGGTGGTGCAGCTAGCTGTGGCGTGGTGACAAAACTTTTCCACATCTCTGCCATGCTAACCATGCCCTCAGAGGAGCTGGCCGTGACACAGCTGCATTGGCGACCTCTTGCTCCTCCTCTGCCTTCACCTTGGGCTTCCACTTGTTCCCCTGTGACATTTGGGAATGCTCTCAGTAGCTGCGTCTACCAACGTGCGCTTGTACTCGCACATCTTCCTATCACGCCCCAATGCAGGGAGTAAGGTGGGCACATTGTCTTTGTACCGGAGATCCAGCAGGGTGGCAACCCCGAAGTCTGCACACGTTAAAATGTGGGCAACTCTGCTGTCGCTACGCAGGCACTGTAACATTTAGTCGCTCATGTGTGCCAGGCTGTCCAGAGGCAAGGACAAGCTGTCCTCTGTGGGAGGCGTATCTTCATCGTCCTCCGTGCACAGTCTCTCCAGCATGTGCAAGGTGGAGTTCCACCTGGTGGGCACGTCGCATATGAGGCGGTGAGCGGGAAGGCCAAAGTTACGCTGTAGCACAGATAGGCGAGCAGCAGTAGGATGTGAACGCCGGAAGCACGCACAGACGGCCCACAATTTATGCAGCAGCTCTGACATGTCGGGGTAGTTGTGAAGGAACTTCTGCACCACCAAATTCAGCACATGCGCCAGGCAAGGGATGTGCGTCAAATCGACTCGTCCCAGAGCTGCGACGAGATTTTGCCCATTATCGCACACCACCAGGCCGGGCTTGAGACCCAACGGCAGCAACCACTCGTCGGTCTGTTGTTCAATACCCCGCCACAACTCCTGTGCGGTGTGGGGCCTGTCGCTCAATCATATGAGTTTCAGGCCTGCTGACGCTTACCCGGGCTGTGCTGAAGTTGGGGGTGAAGGTGTGTTTCTGACGGGATGAGCAGGTGGAACAAGAGGAGGAGGAAGCCGAGTAGGAGGAGGAGGCTACAGGAGGCATAGAATGATGCCCTGTGATCCTTGGCGGCGGAAGGACGTGCACCAAAAACTGTCCGCCTGGGGCCCAGCCGCCACTACATTTACCCAGTGTGCAGTTAGGGAGATATAGCGTCCCTGGCCGTGCTTACTGGTCCACGTATCTGTGGTTAGGTGGACCTTGCCACAGATGGAGTTGCACAGTGCACACTTGATTTTATTGGATACATGGTTGTGCAGGGAAGGCATGGCTCTCTTGGAGAAGTAGTGGAGGCTGGGAACAACATACTGTGGGACAGCCATGGACATCAGCTGTTTGAAGCTGTCTGTGTCAACCAGTCTGAATGACAGCCTTTCAAAGGCCAGTAGTTTAGAAATGCTGGCATTCAGGCCCAGGGTTCGAGGGTGGGTAGGTGGGAATTTACGCTTTCTCTCCAAGGTTTGTGAGATGGAGAGCTGAACGCTGCCGTGTGACATGGTGGAGATGCTTGGTGACGGAGGTGGTTGTGTTCGTGGCACATCCTCTGTTTGGTGGGTGGCAGGTGCCAACATTCCTCCCGAGGCGGAGGAAGAGGCCGAGGCAGCAGCAGAAGAGGGAGCAGGTGGAGACTGAGTGAGTTCTTTGTTTTTAAGGTGTTTACTCCACTGCAGTTTATGCTTTGCATGTAGATGCCTGGTCATGCAGGTTGTGCTAAGGTTCAGAACGTTAATGCCTCGCTTTAGGATTTGATGGCACAGCGTGCGAACCACTCGGTCTTGTCGTCAGCACATTGTTTAAAGAAGTGCCATGCCAGGGAACAAATTGAAGCTGCCTTTGGGGTGCTTGGTCCCTGGTGGCGGTGGCCAGTAGCAGGCAAACTCTCTTGGTGGCGGCTGTTCTGCTTTTGCCCCCTGCTCCCTCTTTTGCTACGCTGATGGCTCAATCTCACCACTGCCTCTTACTCTAAATTATAAAAGTCAGTGGCACGACCTTCATTCCATGTGGGGTATAGGACCTCATCGTTCCCTGCATCGTCTTCCACACAGTCTTCCTCCTTGACCTCCTGTACGGTCTGCACACTGTGTTTCGTCATCGTCAGAGACGTGCGGACTCCGATGAGGTGGTATTCCCATGTTCTCATCATCAGGAAACATAAGTGGTTGTGCATCAGTGCATTCTATGTCTTTCACCACTGGGGAAGGGCTAGGTGGATTCCCTTGGGAAACCCTGCCAGCAAAGTCTTCAAATAGCATAAGAGACTGCTGCATAACTTGAGGCTCAGACAGTTTTCCTGATATGCATGGGGGTGATGTGACAAACTGATGGGCTTGGTTTTCAAGCGCCACCTGTGCTCTTTCTGCAGAAGACTGGGTGGGAGATAATGTTGTGAACGTGCTGGAGTCACTGTCGGCCACCCAATTGACTAGCGCCTGTACTTGCTCAGGCCTTACCATCCTTAGAATGGTATTGGGCCCCACCAAATATCGCTGTAAATTCTGGTGGATACTGGAACCTGAGGTAGTTGGTTCACTAGGACGTGTGGCTGTGGCAGAACGGCCACGTCCCTCTCCCAGCACCTGAGGGTCCACTAACAACACCACGACCATGTCCGCTTCCCTTACTAGATGTTTTCCTCATTGTTACCGTTCACCACAATAAGAAATAAATTATTTGGCCAATGTATTGAATTCAAATTCAGGTCTTTTTTACAGGCACCTAACACTATCTGGCTATCTATTTATGTACCGTATTACACTAATCCAGGCACAGCAGTAACCACTGATTTAGGGAATATCTATTTTAGGGCTAGTATTTAGACCCTGGATGAAAGGTATCCTTTACGGACAGATTTACACTTTGAGATTCAAAGTAGCATGTGAAAAACATATATAGGATTATGCTTTCAGCACTTGTATTTTAACACTTTGTGTAATAAACCATTTAATGGAAAGAAATACGCTTAGAGATGCAAAACAGTGTTTGCAAATGTAGAGGATTATGCTGTATTTTAACACTTACTGTAATATAACCTTTAACGGAAAGAAATACACTTGGAGATGTACGCTGAGTGTAATATACCCTTTAACTGACAGATTTACACATGGCCTGCAACAGCTGGAACACCAGATTTTGGGTATTGCTATTTTGGCAATTGAATTTCACCCCAGAAAATAATATATCCTTTTGACGGACAATATTAAACTTGTCGAGACACATCTGGAACACCAGATTTACGTTATTTCTATTTTTGCAACTGAATTTCACTCCAGAAAAAATATATTCTTTGCTGGACACTATTAAACTTGGCCAGCCACAGCTGAAACCACTGATTTATGGTATTTCTATTTTGGCAATTGAATTTCACCACAGAACAAAATATATCCTTTGCCGGACACTAGGAAATTGTCCAGTCACAGCTGGAACACCAGATTCAGGGTATCACTATTTTGGCAATAAAATTTCACCCCAGAAAAAATATACCCTTTACGGACAGATTTAAACTAGGCCTGCAACAGCTGGAACACCAGATTTACTGTATTTCTATTTTTGCTACTGACTTTCACCCCTGAAAATAATATATCCTTTGATGGACACTAGGAAATTGTCCAGTCACAGCTGGAACACCAAATTCAGGGTATTGCTATTTTAGCAATTGAATTTCTCCCCAGAACAAAATCTTTTCTTTGATGGATACTATTAAACTTTTTCAGTCACAACTGGAACACCAGATTTACTGTATTTCTATTTTTGCAACTGAATTTCACCCCAGAAAATAATATATCCTTTGACGGACACTATTAAACTTGTCCAGTCACAGCTGGAAAACCAGATTTACTTTATTTCTATTTTGGCAACTGAATTTCACCGCAGAAAATAATATATCCTATGACGGACACTATGAAACTTGTCCAGTCACAGCTGGAACACCAGATTTACCTTATTTCTATTTTTGCAACTGAATTTCACCCCAGAAAAAATATATCCTTTGGCCGGACAGATTTAAACTAGGCCTGCAACAGCTGGAACACCAGATTTACTGTATTTCAATTTTTGCTACTGACTTTCACCCCAGAAAATAATATATCCTTTGATGGAAACTAGGGAAATTGTTCAGTCACAGCTGGAAAACCAGATTCAGGGTATTGCTATTTTGGCAATTGAATTTCTCCCCAGAAAAAATCTTTCCTTTGATGGATACTATTAAACTTTTTCAGTCACAGCTTGAACACCAGATTTACTGTATTTATATTTTGGCAACTGAATTTCACCACAGAAAATAATATATCCTTTGACGGACACTATTAAACTTGACCAGTCACAGCTGGAACACCAGATTCAGGGTATTGCTATTTTGGCAATTGAATTTCTCCCCAGAAAAAATCTTTCCTTTGATGGATACTATTAAACTTTTTCAGTCACAGCTTGAACACCAGATTTACTTTATTTCTATTTTGGCAACAGAATTTCACCCCAGAAAAAAAAGATATCCTTTGCCGGACACTATTAAATTTGTCCAGCCACAGCTGGAACACCAGATTTGCAGTATTTATATTTTTGAAACTGAATTTCACCGCAGAAGATAATATATCCTATAACAGACACGATGAAACTTGTCCAGTAACAGCTTGAACACCAGATTTACGCTATTTCTATTTTGGCAACTGAATTTCACCGCAGAAAATAATATATCCTATGACGGACACTATGAAACCTATCCAGTCACAGCTGGAACACCAGATTCAGGGTATTGCAATTTTAGCAATTGAATTTCTCCCCAGAACAAAATCTTTCCTTTGACGGATACTATTAAACTTTTTCAGTCACAGCTGGAACACCAAATTTACTGTATTTCTATTTTTGCAACTGTTTTTCTCCCCAGAAAATAATATATCCTTTGCCGGACACTATTAAACTTGACCAGTCACAGCTGGAAAACCAGATTTACTGTATTTCTATTTTTGCTACTGACTTTCACCCCAGAAAATAATATATCCTTTGATGGACACTAGGGAAATTGTCCAGTCACAGCTGGAAAACCAGATTAAGGGTACAGCTATTTTGGCAATTGAATTTCTCCCCAGAACAAAATCTTTCCTTTGACGGATACTATTAAACTTGACCAGTCACAGCTGGAAAACCAGATTTACTGTATTTCTATTTTGGCAACTAAATTTCACCGCAGAAAATAATATATCCTATGACGGACACTATGAAACTTGTTCAGTCACAGCTGGAACACCAGATTTACGTTATTTCTATTTTTGCAACTGAATTTCACCCCAGAAAAAATATATCCTTTGCCGGACACTATTAAACTTGGCCAGCCACAGCCTAAACCCCTGATTTATGGTATTGCTATTTTGGCAATTGAATTTCACACCAGAACAAAATATATCCTTTGCCGGACACTATCAAACTTGTCCAGCCACAGCTGGAACACCAGATTTGCGGAATTTATATTTTTGAAACTGAATTTCACTGCAGAAGATAATATATCCTATAACAGACACGATGAAACTTGTCCAGTCACAGTTTGAACACCAGATTTACTTTATTTCAATTTTTGAAACTGAATTTCACCGCAGAAAATAATATATCCTTTTACGGACACTATGAAACTTCTCCAGTCACAGCTGGAACACCAGATTTACCTTATTTCTATTTTTACAACTGAATTTCACCCCAGAAAAAATATATCCTTTGCCGGACACTATTAAACTTGGCCAGCCATGGCTGAAACCACTGATTTATGGTATTGCTATTTTGGCAAATGAATTTCACCTCAGAACAAAATATATCCTTTGCCGGACACTATTAAACTTGTCCAGTCACAGCTGGAACACCAGATTCAGGGTATCACTATTTTGGCAATTAAATTTCACCCCAGAAAAAAATATAACATTTTACGGACAGATTTAAACTAGGCCTGCAACAGCTGGAACACCAGATTTACTGTATTTCAATTTTTGCTACTGAATTTCACCCCAGAAAATAATATATCCTTTGATGGACACTAGGGAAATTGTCCAGTCACAGCTGGAAAACCAGATTTACTCTATTTCTATTTTTGCAACTGTATTTCACCTCAGAACAAAATATGTCCTATGATGGACACTATGAAACTTGTCCAGTCACAGCTGGAACACCAGATTTACCTTATTTCTATTTTTGCAACTGAATTTCACCCCAGAAAAAAATATATCCTTTGCCGGACACTATTAAACTTGGCCAGCCACGGCTGAAACCACTGATTTATGGAATTGCTATTTTGGCAATTGAATTTAACCCCAGAACAAAATATATCCTTTGCAGGACACTATTAAACTTGTCCAGCCACAGCTGGAACACCAGATTTGCGGAATTTATATTTTTAAAACTGAATTTCACCGCAGAAGATAATATGTCCTATAACAGACACAATGAAACTTGTCCAGTCACAGCTTGAACACCAGATTTACGTTATTTCTATTTTGGCAACTGAATTTCACCCCAGAAAATAATATATCCTATGACGGACACTATGAAACTTGTCCAGTCACAGCTAGAACACCAGATTTATGTTATTTCTATTTTTGCAACTGAATTTCACCCCAGAAAAAATATATCCTTTGCCGGACACTATTAAACTTGGCCAGCCACAGCTGAAACCACTGATTTATGGTATTGCTATTTTAACAATTGAACTTCACTCCAGAAAAAATATATCCTTTGCCGGACACTATTAAACTTGGCCAGCCACAGCTGAAACCATTGATTTATGGTATTGCTAATTTGGTAATTGAATTTCACCACAGAACAAAATATATCCTTTGCCGGACACTTTTAAATTTGTCCAGCCACAGCTGGAACAACAGATTTGCGGAATTTATATTTTTGAAACTGAACTTCACCGCAGAAGATAATATGTCCTATAACAGACACGATGAAACTTGTCCAGTCACAGCTGGAACACCAGATTTACTGTATTTCTATTTTTGCTACTGACTTTCACCCCAGAAAATAATATATCCTTTGACGGACACTATTATGCTTGACCAGTCACAGCTGGAAAACCAGATTTACTGTATTTCTATTTTGGCAACTGAATTTCACCGCAGAAAAAATATATCCTTTGCCGGACACTATTAAACTTGGCCAGCCACGGCTGAAACCACTGATTTATGGAATTGCTATTTTGGCAATTGAATTTAACCCCAGAACAAAATATATCCTTTGCAGGACACTATTAAACTTGTCCAGCCACAGCTGGAACACTCAGATTTGCAGAATTTATATTTTTGAAACTGAATTTGACCGCAGAAGATAATATATCCTATAACAGACACGATGAAACTTGTCCAGTCGCAGTTTGAACACCAGATTTACGTTATTTCAATTTTTGCAACTGAATTTCAACGCAGAAAATAATATATCCTATTACGGACACTATGAATCTTGTCCAGTCACAGCTGAAAAAACAGATTTACTGTATTTCTATTTTGGCAACTGAATTTCACCGCAGAAAATAATATATCCTATGATGGACACTATGAAACTTGTCCAGTCACAGCTGGAACACCAGATTTACCTTATTTCTATTTTTGCAACTGAATTTCAACCCAGAAAAATATATCCTTTGCCGGACACTATTAAACTTGGCCAGCTACGGCTGAAACCACTGATTTATGGTATTGCTATTTTGGCAAATGAATTTCACCTCAGAACAAAATATGTCCTTTGACGGACACTAGGGAAATTGTACAGCCACAGCTGGAACACCAGATTCAGGGTATCACTATTTTGGCAATTAAATTTCACCCCAGAAAAAAATATACGCTTTTATGGACATATTTAAACTAGGCCTGCAACAGCTGGAACACCAGATTTACTGTATTTCTATTCTTGCTACTGATTTTCACCCCAGAAAATAATATATCCTTTGATGGAAACTAGGAAATTGTCCTGTCACAGCTGGGACACCAGATTCAGGGTATTGCTATTTTGGCAATTGAATTTCTCACAAGAAAAAATCTTTCCTTTGATGGATACTATTAAACTTTTTCAGTCACAGCTTGAACACCAGATTTACTGTATTTCTATTTTGGCAACTGAATTTCACCCCAGAAAATAATATATCCTTTGACGGACACTATTAAACTTGACCAGTCACAGCCTAAACCCCTGATTTATGGTATTGCTATTTTGGCAATTGAATTTCACACCAGAACAAAATATATCCTTTGCCGGACACTATCAAACTTGTCCAGCCACAGCTGGAACACCAGATTTACCTTATTTCAATTTTTGCAACTGAATTTCACCGCAGAAAATAATATATCCTTTGACGGACACTATTAAACTTGACCAGTCACAGCTGGAAAACCAGATTTACTGTATTTCTATTTTGGCAACTGAATTTCACCGCAGAAAATAATATATCCTATGACGGACACTATGAAACTTGTCCAGTCACAGCTGGAACACCAGATTTACGTTATTTCTATTTTGGCAACTGTATTTCACCCCAGAAAATAATATATCCTTTGACGGACACTATTAAACTTGACCAGTCACAGCTGTAAAACCAGATTTACTTTATTTATATTTTGGCAACTGAATTTCACCCCAGAAAAAAAGATATCCTTTGCCGGACACTATTAAACTTAGCCAGCCACAGCTGAAACCACTGATTTATGGTATTGCTATTTTAACAATTGAACTTCACCCCAGAAAAAATATATCCTTTGCCGGACACTATTAAACTTGGCCAGCCACAGCTGAAACCACTGATTTATGGTATTGCTAATTTGGTAATTGAATTTCACCACAGAACAAAATATATCCTTTGCCGGACACTTTTAAATTTGTCCAGCCACAGCTGGAACACCAGATTTGCGGAATTTATATTTTTAAAACTGAATTTCACCGCAGAAGATAATATGTCCTATAACAGACACAATGAAACTTGTCCAGTCACAGCTTGAACACTCAGATTTACGTTATTTCTATTTTGGCAACTGAATTTCACCCCAGAAAATAATATATCCTATGACGGACACTATGAAACTTGTCCAGTCACAGCTAGAACACCAGATTTATGTTATTTCTATTTTTGCAACTGAATTTCACCCCAGAAAAAAATATATCCTTTGCCGGACACTATTAAACTTGGCCAGCCACAGCTGAAACCACTGATTTATGGTATTGCTATTTTAACAATTGAACTTCACTCCAGAAAAAATATATCCTTTGCCGGACACTATTAAACTTGGCCAGCCACAGCTGAAACCATTGATTTATGGTATTGCTAATTTGGTAATTGAATTTCACCACAGAACAAAATATATCCTTTGCCGGACACTTTTAAATTTGTCCAGCCACAGCTGGAACAACAGATTTGCGGAATTTATATTTTTGAAACTGAACTTCACCGCAGAAGATAATATGTCCTATAACAGACACGATGAAACTTGTCCAGTCACAGCTTGAACACCAGATTTACGTTATTTCAATTTTGGCAACTGAATTTCACCGCAGAAAATAATATATCCTATGACGGACACTATGAAACTTGTCCAGTCACAGCTGGAACACCAGATTTACCTTATTTCTATTTTTGCAACTGAATTTCACCCCAGAAAAAATATATCCTTTGCCGGACACTATTAAACTTGGCCAGCCACGGCTGAAACCACTGATTTATGGTATTGCTATTTTGGCAAATTAATTTCACCTCAGAGCAAAATATATCCTTTGCCGGATACTAGGAAATTGTCCATCCACAGCTGGAACACCAGATTTGCGGAATTTATATTTTTGAAACTGAATTTCACTGCAGAAGATAATATATCCATAACAGACACGATGAAACTTGTCCAGTCACAGCTTGAACACCAGATTTACGTTCTTTCTATTTTGGCAACTGCATTTCACCCCAGAAAAAATATATCCTTTTCCGAACACTATTAAACTTGGCCAGCCACAGCTGAAACCACTGATGTATGGTATTGCTATTTTGGCAAATGAATTTCACCCCAGAACAAAATATATCCGTTGCCGGACACTAGGAAATTGTCCAGTCATAGCTGGAACACCAGATTCAGGGTATCACTATTTTGGCAATTGAATTTCACCCCAGAAATAAAATATACGCTTTTATGGACAGATTTAAACTAGGCTTGCAACAGCTGGAACACCAGATTTACTGTATTTCTATTTTTGCTACTGACTTTCACCCCAGAAAATAATATATCCTTTGACGGACACTATTATGCTTGACCAGTCACAGCTGGAAAACCAGATTTACTGTATTTCTATTTTGGCAACTGAATTTCACCGCAGAAAATAATATATCCTTTGGCGGACACTATTAAACTTGACCAGTCACAGCTGGAAAACCAGATTTACTGTATTTCTATTTTGGCAACTGAATTTCACCACAGAAAATAATATATCCTATGACGGACAATATGAAACTTGTCCAGTCACAGCTGGAACACCAGATTTACGTTATTTCTATTTTTGCAACTGAATTTCACCCCAGAAAAAAATATATCCTTTGCCGGACACTATTAAACTTGACCAGCCACAGCTGAAATCCCTGATTTATGGTATTGCTATTTTGGCAATTGAATTTCACCCCAGAACAAAATATATCCTTTGCCGGACACTATTAAACTTGGCCAGCCACGGCTGAAACCACTGATTTATGGTATTGCTATTTTGGCAAATTAATTTCACCTCAGAACAAAATATATCCTTTGCCGGATACTAGGGAAATTGTCCATCCACAGCTGGAACACCAGATTTTCGGAATTTATATTTTTAAAACTGAATTTCACTGCAGAAGATAATATATCCTATAACAGACACGATGAAACTTGTCCAGTCACAGCTTGAACACCAGATTTATGTTCTTTCTATTTTGGCAACTGAATTTCACCCCAGAAAAAATATATCCTTTTCCGAACACTATTAAACTTGGCCAGCCACAGCTGAAACCACTGATGTATGGTATTGCTATTTTGGCAAATGAATTTCACCCCAGAACAAAATATATCCGTTGCCGGACACTAGGAAATTGTCCAGTCATAGCTGGAACACCAGATTCAGGGTATCACTATTTTGGCAATTAAATTTCACCCCAGAAATAAAATATACGCTTTTATGGACAGATTTAAACTAGGCTTGCAACAGCTGGAACACCAGATTTACTGTATTTCTATTTTTGCTACTGACTTTCACCCCAGAAAATAATATATCCTTTGACGGACACTATTATACTTGACCAGTCACAGCTGGAACACCAAATTCAGGTAATTGCAATTTTAGCAATTGAATTTCTCCCCAGAACAAAATCTTTCCTTTGACGGATACTATTAAACTTTTTCAGTCACAGCTGGAACACCAGATTTACTGTATTTCTATTTTTGCAACTGCATTTCACCCCAGAAGATAATATATCCTTTGACGGACACTATTAAACTTGACCAGTTACAGCTGGAAAACCAGATTTACTGTATTTCTATTTTTGCTACTGACTTTAACCCCAGAAAATATATCCTTTGATGGACACTAGGGAAATTGTCCAGTCATAGCTGGAACACCAAATTCAGGTTATTGCAATTTTAGTAATTGAATTTCTCCCCAGAACAAAATCTTTCCTTTGACGGATACTATTAAACTTTTTCAGTCACAGCTGGAACACCAGATTTACTGTATTTCTATTTTTCCAACTGTATTTCACCCCAGAAAATAATATATCCTTTGACGGACACTATTAAACTTGACCAGTCACAGCTGGAAAACCAGATTTACTGTATTTCTATTTTGGCAACTGAATTTCACCACAGAAAAATAATATATCCTATGACGGACACTATGAAACTTGTCCAGTCACAGCTGGAACACCAGATTTACGTTATTTCTATTTTGGCAACTGAATTTCACCACAGAAAATAATATATCCTATGACGGACACTATGAAACTTGTCCAGTCACAGCTGGAACACCAGATTTACGTTATTTCTATTTTTGCAACTGAATTTCACCCCAGAAAAAAATATATCCTTTGCCGGACACTATTAAACTTGGCCAGCCATGGCTGAAACCACTGATTTATGGTATTGCTATTTTGGCAATTGAATTTCACCCCAGAACAAAATATATCCTTTGCCGGACACTATTAAACTTGACCAGCCACAGCTGAAACCCCTGATTTATGGTATTGCTATTTTGGCAATTGAATTTCACCCCAGAACAAAATATATCCTTTGCCGGACACTATCAAACTTGTCCAGCCACAGCTGGAACACCAGATTTGCGGAATTTATATTTTTGAAACTGAATTTCACCGCAGAAGATAATATATCCTATAACAGACACGATGAAACTTGTCCAGTCACAGCTTGAACACCAGATTTACGTTATTTTTATTTTGGCAACTGAATTTCTCCGCAGAAAATAATATATCCTATAACGGACACTGTGAAACTTGTCCAGTCACAGCTAGAACACCAGATTTCCGTTATTTCTATTTTTGCTCTGAATTTCACCCCAGAAAAAAATATATCCTTTGCTTGACACTATTAAACTTGGCCAGCCACAGCTGAAACCCCTGATTTATGGTATTGCTATTTTGGCAATTGAATTTCACCCCAGAACAAAATATATCCTTTGCCGGACACTATCAAACTTGTCCAGCCACA
This sequence comes from Bufotes viridis, assembly GCA_033119425.1. Lineage (NCBI taxonomy): Eukaryota > Metazoa > Chordata > Amphibia > Anura > Bufonidae > Bufotes > Bufotes viridis. Next base: position 63,509,738 of record CM065594.1, on the reverse strand, counting down.
GCTGGAACACCAGATTTGCGGAATTTATATTTTTGAAACTGAATTTCACCGCAGAAGATAAAATATCCTATAACAGACACAATGAAACTTGTCCAGTCACAGTTTGAACACCAGATTTACGTTATTTCAATTTTTGCAACTGAATTTCACCGCAGAAAATAATATATCCTATTACGGAAACTATGAAACTTGTCCAGTCACAGCTGAAAAAACAGATTTACTGTATTTCTATTTTGCAACTGAATTTCACCCCAGAAAAAAATATATCCTTTGCCGGACACTATTAAACTTGGTCAGCCACAGCTGAAACCACTGATTTATGGTATTGCTATTTTGGCAAATGAATTTCACCCCAGAACAAAATATATCCTTGGCAAGACACTAGGGAAATTGTCCAGTCTCAGCTGGAACACCAGATTCAGGGTATCATTATTTTGGCAATTAAATTTCACCCCAGAAAAAAAATATGCGCTGTTATGGACAGATTTAAACTAGGCCTGCAACAGCTGGAACACCAAATTTACTGTATTTCTATTTTGGCAACTGAATTTCACCCCAGAACAAAATATATCCTTTGCCGGACACTATTAAACTTGTCCAGCCACAGCTGGAACACCAGATTTGCGGAATTTATATTTTTGAAACTGAATTTCACCCCAGAACAAAATATATCGTTTGCCGGACACTAGGGAAATTGTCCAGTGACAGCTGGAACACCAGATTCACGGTATCACTATTTTGGCAATTAAATTTCACTCCAGAAAAAAATATACCCTTTACGGACAGATTTAAACTAGGCCTGCAACAGCTGGAACACCAGATTTACTGTATTTCTATTTTTGCTACTGACTTTTACCCCAGAAAATAATATATCCTTTTATGGACACTAGGGAAATTGTCCAGTCACAGCTGGAACACCAGATTCAGGGTATTGCTATTTTGGCTATTGAATTTCACCCCAGAAAAAAATATATCATTTGCCGGACACTATTAAACTTGTCCAGTCACAGCTGGAAAAGCTCATTCACTGCAGAAAATGATATATACTTTGCTGGACATTATTCAACATGGCCAGCCAGTGCTGAAACCACTGATTTATGGTATTGCTATTTTGGCTATTGAATTTCACCCCAGAACAAAATATATCCTTTGCTGGACACAATAAACTTTGCCAGCCACTGCTGTATTGCTATATTGGCAATTAAATTTCACCACAGAAAAAAACTATCCTGTGCCAGACAGCAGACAGTATTACACTTGGCTAGCCACAACTGGAACACCAGATTTAGGGGATTGGTATTTTGGCAATTGAATTTAACCCCTCAATAAAATATAGAAATTTCTATCCTGAATTTTTAGGGATGACAATAAGCACAGCAAAGCCCCTGATGTAGGAAATAGCAAAAAAAACTAGTGTTGATGGCTTGATGGACTTGGTGGCAGCTTGTGCTGGTGCACCACAAGACACAAAATGGCCGCCGATCACTCAACAAAAAGTGACAGAAAAACGCTCTGTGCAGCCTAAAACCAGTGAGCAATTAACTAGCAGAAGCTAAATGTTTCACAGCTGTAGATCGATCACTCGTTAGGTGTTTTTGCTGAGTTTTCCTGCCTAATCTCGCCCTCACAGCAGCTGCGTCCTATCCCTCCTCTAATCAGAGCAGAGTGACGTGCAGCGCTACGTGACTCTAGCTTAAATAGAGGCTGGGTCACATGCTGCACTTGGCCAATCACAGCGATGCCATTAGTAGGCATGACTGTAATGGCTTCTTAGGACAAGAAGTAAAATGTTAGCTGATTGGCTGCTTTGCCCCGAACACCTCAAAATTCGGTACGAACCCAAACTATCCAGTTCGGATTCGCTCATCCCTAATTATGGCATATTTCACAGTATTTTCAAAATGAAACACTGAAGGATAGGGACACACTATTAATGAAAGTTATTTTAGATATATTCTAAAGTTATTTTAGATATATTCAATTAGTGGATATTGTTAAAATGGTTATAAAAAGGAAGACATAGTGATAGTTCGCTACCATAGCGGACTTACTATGCGTGTTACTGTAAGGCACACTGTTCTACACCCTGTAACAACAGGGGGTCATTTAGCTCTTCCAGAACGCCGTCTTAACTCCTTAGACGGTTGGCACACATCAAGAAGCCACTCGACCACTGTAGATTCGGGTGCAAACTGGCCACAACCAGCTTTATTGTCATCACAGCAGTACAACAAAATCATAAAAATAAATCCTCGGCCGTCTGGCCACTGACTAAACAGTCTTTCCCTCTCTATCAGGATATCCTCCCCTGATAAAGGCCGTAGGACTTTTCACCTTACTTAAGCCCCTCCAGGGTCAAAGCTCCTACGTTGGGAAACATCTGAGGTTTTTCCCCAATCCAACTCAACGGCCTTAGTTTCTTCAGCCTTTGAGACTCCTTTGGAGTCTTCATCCACTTTGTTAGCCTTCTCATCCTTCTCGGACACGGAATCATATACTTGCATTCTTAACTCCTCCTCCTCAAGGTTGGAGGTACTGGGGACATCAGGGTCTTCAGACTCGTCGTCTTCTGGCAATCCCTGCAGAGGTTCTCCCAGGATATGGTTCTCCTTTCGGGCAGGACCTAGGAGAGCCAGCCCATTGGAGTAGACAGGACCCTCATACTGGTCGTCGGTCCCCCGTATTTCTTCCCCAGCGGACTGCTGGCTTTCTGGAACACATTGAAAGCAGAGGGAATGTCTTTCATGACCAGGTCCTGGCCACACACTGCCACGAGTCTCTGGGCTTCTGCATCCACCTCAGCACCATCATCTGGTTCAGCAGATACATCTTCCATCTACTTCTCTGCCTCGGCTGGCACCACAGCGCCACCACCTCCAGACCCATTCTTAACGGGCTCTGACTTCATGGCATCTTTTAGAGGATCTTCTTCTCTTCAGGTATCTCATTTTCTTCCACCTGCTGCGCAGGAGCACGCTTAGGCCTCTCCAACTCATAGACTTCATCTTTTGAGCTCCTGAGATCTTCCATCTCTGCTCTGAGTTGCTTGTTCAGCCTCTCCAATTCATCTCGCTCCTTAAGCGCTTTTTCAAGTGCTCTAGCCAAGGCGAGGGCCTTGGTCTTCTTAGTTTTTCGCACCAGCTTGTTAGCAGCGCCCCACTCTTGGGCCTTCTGTTCCAGCTGCTCTTCACCCTGTTCTGGTGTAACAGCAGTTGTAAGAGTACCACCATTCTTCCTTAAACACTCTGTGGGATTTCCACCCAGGGACTCTTCAAGCCCATTGTTGAGGTCTACTATAGACTTTTGTGTCTTTCTGGAGTCTTTTCCCATCCCCAGGACACCAGGTGGCAGACCCTTCAGTTCACTCATCTTTTCCTGGGTCTCCTCTTTTGACCCTTCTGCAGCCTTCTTTAGTGACTCTGTGACGACAGCTAGTCCCTTCTCTATCGTATCTAGGGACCGTGTGGCGAGAGTGAGATCAGCCTTCTGTTTGCAGCTGTAGTGTCCTGTCAGGTCATCCAAGACTGACTGGATAGGAGCTTCAGACACTAGGCTGACATCACCCGACTGAACTCTCGTCTCGTCAGATATAACTGTCATCTGGTCGCTACTAGTAACCACTTTAGTTTGGCAAGACCTCGACATGGAAGCCTCTCTCTCCGAGTTACTACCGGTCACAGAACATGCGTTATATAGATCACTCGTGACATTCTCAATCCTGTCCTCTAGGGGCACCGATGAGCTAATCGCCACCTGGGACATTTTATTAATCATAGAAACCTGTGGAGACTGCATATCCACTTCTAGTACGTGTGGTACACCCTCTAGAACTGCCCCATGTACTTGCATATTTTTCACAGTGGTTTCACTCAGTTGTGAGTTCTCAACATCAATTAGCATTTTTATATCATCCACATTTTTACCAACAGGGGGAGCTTCTTCCCCAATCACAGCCTGCAAAGGAAAAGGACTGTCATCATCCTCATCACTTCTTGCACATAGATCCACATTATCATTATACATTTCAACAAACTCTACACCTTCACTTGGCACCGTGTCTGCACCATTGTTTCTAATGGTCATTTCACTTAAACCATTGCTTTCTATCTGCATTTCCCTTAAACCTTCATTTAAAGGGACCGGTACAGGTTCTGCAGGAGCTTCATTACTTCCTACAGAAGTGTCTCCATTGCCCCACATTACATTATGCATGAGCATATTTGCAACATCAAGTCCATCAGTCTCTGTTCTCACCATGGTCTCACCCTCCGTGAAGACCACCGGATAGTCCACAGTATTCACATAATTGTCCTGGACAGACATCATTCTACCTTCTACCCAGGCTAGCATGGGATCTCTGATTTTCACCATCCCAAATCTAGCCTTGGTCACAGGCACTTTAGACAACACATTGAGCTTCTCCCCTGCAGATTCCTGCGAGGGAGCAACTGCAACAGGCTTTACAGCCTGTTCAGACACAGCATTTTTCCCATAGTCACTCATTTTTTAGACATTTTCTCGCCGCTGCCCTGCATCACTCACCGGCCCGGCAGGTAGCAACTGCCGCCGGCTCACTGCCACAAAATTATCAACAGGAACAGTCTTACCGATTGTCGTCACTGACTCAGCACTCCCGGAAGAGAAGGGTAGTCCAGGAATATCTCCAGCATGGTCACCTCCCTTCTCCTCAATGCAGTAGTTGCCACGGGAGACGCCTTGGACTTGTCTCCTGTCTTTTTCCGGATGGACATTCCAGCCGCACCCTTTAGAATCATGTGCACAGTCGCAGGGAATATAGGAGCTCCTGAGAATCACACCGTTCGCCATCTCTTTATCTTCCCGACGGTTGCCCTTGGCAACGGCATATCTTGGCTTGTCCTCTGGAACTCCCGGGACACCACCGACCTCTGGTACTTTTTCACAGTGACCATACAGCGTTGAGAACCCTTTCCTCAGGGCCAGCTGCAACTGTGCCTCCAGAGCCTCTCCCTCTGCATCAAATTTCGCCAATTAATTTTTAGTATAGCCAATCGCTATGGCCATTTCTTCTCCCTGCTGTATGCGCCAGCGCTGCCGGACGTACTCTTCCATAAGACCCATGGTAGCAGGAAAAATTGTCAGCAACTAGTCCCCTTTTCTGGGCACTGGCCCTTTAATTTACAGCAGTTTTACTTGCTCCACAGCAAAATAGTCCACACGCTTATGAGCAGCACCTGCTCCACAGGACAAACAAAGCTTCCGGCCCTTTAACTTCACACACAGCAAAGAACAACTTTCAGCATCACCTGCTGTCTCGTCGTTGCCCCTAGCAACCAACAGTTTTTTTTTCACTTTTCAGCACGGACACTTTCCGTCCAGCAATCCCGCAGCATTCAGCACAGACAACGCTTCCTGGTGCCCTTAGCAACCTGTTGTCTTGCCCTTTTAGCTCTGCAGCACCCAGCTTCGTGTGCCATTTTCATGCCATAGCATACCTCCACCATATGTAACAACACGGGGTCATTTAGCTCTTCCAGATCACCGTCTTAACGCCTTAGACGGTTGGCACACATCAAGAAGCCACTCCACCACTGTAGATTCGGGTGCAAACTGGCCACAACCAGCTTTATTGTCATCACAGCAGTACAACAAAATCATAAAAATAAATCCTTGGCCGTCTGGCCATTGACTAAACAGTCTTTCCCTCTCTATCAGGATTTGGGTCTACCACCCAGCTCCCCAAGACACATCACCAGTGCTTACCCTACACACAGGGTTAGAGGGTCCCGGCTCCCACAGGCCTTGACACAGCCTGCTCCTTTCCCAGACTGGGAGCCCTGATTGAGAAGCTCAACCCACATTAATCCAAGCTCCTCAGCTGGCTGATAATTATCCCCATTACCAGCCTGACTGTTGCAGACAGTGGGAAAAACTATTTTCCCAACCTTTCTTGTTCTCACCCAGCTTTCTCTGGGTGAGATATGCCACTTCAATGGCCTTCCTATGGCCTTCTGGCAGCTCCACTGCCACAACCCCTATAAAGGCTATCTGCAGTCTGGAAATAGCCATTTTTTTATGTGATTCACCGGAAATAAATTGGGATCGAAGCAAATTTTTCCAAAAACTCGAATTGAATTTTTGAAAAGTTTGCTCATCTCTAGTCATAAACACTTATTTAAGCCACATTTTTATCAGTAATATAAAAACATATATAAAGAGTTTGGAATATCAGAGAGCAGAGATAAGGAGCGTTTCAGCACCTCAAATGACGGAAAAGAGAGAAAATCCAAAGGCTGCTTTTAGAGCATCTCCGCTTTGTACAGAAAAAGGGCCTCCATATTTTTAATAAAGACCAATTGAAAAATAGAATTTTAGCTCTAAATTAGTACAATAATTTTATTTTTTTTAAATGCCCCCAAAGGTGTACATATCCTTTTGGTATACCCTTAGAACAGACAATGTACTTTACAGTGAGTGAAAAAGTGTTCTGTATAAATTGAGAATGGGCCCTCAGAAATATTTCTTGTGATGGGCTAAATGAATCTATCTTTGACATTAAAGACAACCCAAGTGTATTCCAACGGAGCCAGGGTGACATTTTCACATAAAGAATAGTCATTGATTCCTTGACATGCAATTAAGAAGGGAGGGGTCACCGTCATATTATGCTGCCATCAGATAGGGCAGCATACATGACTTTAGTGGTTGTACATGTACATTTTTGGAATCAGATACAGTGTTAGTAGTTAGAAAGTCCCTTGATAAACAGAATTAATGTTTTAAAGTTTCAAATTTTAAATGCTCATATCTTTAAAAAGACATCAAGATTAGGGATGAGTGAACCCGTGGATTTTCGGGTTCGATGGGTTCAGTCTAACTTTGGCTCAAAGTTCGGTTCGGATACCCAAACTTGACTCGAACCCCATTGAAATCAATGGGGACCTGAACTTTAGGGATATAAAATGGTTGTAAAATAGTGATAGAAAGGGCTAGAGAGTTGCAAAAGTGAGAAAAATGGGGGTAAGAGCAGAATAATTGCCCTGAAAAAAAATGTGATAAGGAAATGATGTAAAATTGCATAGAATACATACAAATAATAATCTTGAACCAGGAGGTGGAGATCCGAGTGGAGAAGGAGGTGAGGTTGGCAGTGTAGGTTAAAGAGGCGGAGGAGGTAGCCAACACGGTTTTTGTGTTTTGTTTTTTATTTTATTTATTTTTATTTGGGGAGGCCCCAAAACATATGGAAGTAGCAGAACTAATTGTGCTGGAGTATAACAATTGCTGCGTGCAGCCGGTATACTTCTTTACTCTGCCTATATAGCAATTAAAAATCTTGAGCCAGGAGGTGGAGGTCCGAGTGGAGGCGGAGGTGCATATGGCTGTGTAGGTGGAAGAGGCAGACGAGGTAGCCATCAATGTTTTTGTTTTGTTTTTGTCTTTTTATTTTGGGGAGGACCCAAAATGGGAAATGACAAACTGTGCTGGAGTATAACAATGGCTCGGTAGGGCTGGTATACTTCTCTACTCTGCCAAGGTAGGGACAAGTCCTGTGGGATCCATGCCTGGTCAATTTTAAAGAACGTGAGCTTGTCCACATTGGCTGTGGACAGGCTGATGTGCCTGTCCATGAACACACACCCTGCCATGCTAAACACACATTCGGACAATAGAGGCAGGCCAGCACCTCCAAGGCGCAAAGGTCAAGCTCAATCCATGTGTCCAATTTGGAGACCCAGAAGTTAAATAGGGCAGACCTATCAGTCAGTACATGTAGACGTGTGCACTTGTACTCTTCCACCATGTTGCTGAAATGCTGCCTCCTGCTAAGACAGTCCGTATCAGATGGTGTGCTGACAAAGCTTTTTCACATTTCGGTAATGCTAACCCTCCCTTCTGCGGTGGTGGGGTGCCCAAGCTGCATGGGTGGCTTACTCTTGCACCACCTGGTGCTTCCACTGAGCCTCTGCTGTCAAGTGTAAATGCCATCAATAGCACGTATACCAATAGGCGCTTGTATTCATGCATTTTCCGATCATACGCTGGTGATTGAAGTAAGGACAGCACGTTGTCCTTGTAACATGGATCCAGCAGGGTGGCAGTAATCTGCACTGGTAACAATCAGGGTAATCTGGCGGTCATTACGCAGGCACTTCAGCATTTACTCGTTCATGTATGCCAGGCTGCCCAGACACGGTGGGAGGTTTCTTGTCTGTGTCCCCTACATTCCCCAGGCACGCTCCATTGATGCAGTGAGGTCATTTGGGTGCCACCCTTCTGTGAAGACGGTTCCTCTTCATCATCATTATACTCATCCTCCAAAACTGTGCCCTGGTTGGACAGTTGTGTACCTGGCTGCTGTTGGTGCAGGAACCCACTCTCCGAGCCACGTATGGATGACTGGCCTGATAACTGTGGGAATAATCCCTGTTCCTCCTCTTCATCCTGTGCCACATCCTCATCCATCATCGCCTGAAGCGTTTTTTTTCAAGGAGGCATAGAAGTGGGATAGTAACGCTGATAACGATATCATCAGTGCTGCTATGTTGGTGGAGTACTCAAAACAGAGCTAAATGTTACACATGTCCCACATGGAGGCCCACTCGTTGGTGGTGAAGTGGTGCTGTTCCGCAGATTGACTCACCTGTGTGTGCTGCAGCTGAAACTATTGCCTGCTGCTGCTCGTACAGTCTCTCCAGAATGTGCAAGGTGGAGTTCTACCTTGCGGGTACGTCGCAAATGAGGTGGTGAGCGGGAAGGCAGAAGCTACAGAGCAAACAAGAGAGCTGATGCAGGTTGAGAATGCCGAAAGCGCGCACAGATGGCCCACACTTGCTGCAGCAGCTAAGACATATTGGGGAAATTTTTCAGGAACCTCTGCACCACTAAATTCAGCATACTTGCTAGCCCAGTTACACCGATACTGTATATTTTACCAAAGATACACAAGAGCTTAGTAAACCCCCCTGGACGCCTGATAGTTTAAGGGAAATATATACAATTAGGGGCAGCACTACCTTAACTTCTTAATTTGTAAAATCTTGGATGGCGGTGCCTGCGGTGCTGGATCCTGGCCCGACCCCTGTTCAAACAGCAAAAAAATGACAACCGCGGCACTCCCATAGCATTGGATTCTTCTTTTATTTCTCCCAAAATAGCAACGTTTCGACTTCAACAGTCTTTTTCAAGCATACAATACATACTGACCCCTGTGCACTTAAATAGCAATGTTAACCCCCACCTGTGGGTGTAACTTAGGGCGGATGTACCCTCCCCATTGTTAATACCCACTAGCACATAATTGTCAAAGCTAGATTATGTGTAGACATATACATAAAGTTACAAAACATACCGTGAACAATAATCTTACAGGAGGCTGTGGATAAGACCAGAGTGGGCCATGGCTTGATTCGTAGTATTCCACATGTGTGGCCATTCTCGGCGTTCAGCCGGTACTCGCAACACTTCCGGTTCTAGAATGACATCACTTCCGGTCGGCGTGCCGTGACTTCTTCAGATTTTTGAAAAACATCCCGATCTTCTGTCACATTATAATGGTACTGATATAAAGTCCATTCTAGCACTCCATATTTATAAAGAACTTGCCATACTCCTTGTCTTATATTTCAATAACAAGCTCTGTTGCCCCACTTCCGGTCACATGATGCGAATGAGATCACATGATCGCTTTACATTCTGTTGCTAAGTTACCAGCTAGTAACCAATATAACATGTTTCTAGGATGCCGCTTAAACTATTGCTCGTTTAGAAAAAGAGCAAAGGACTCGTCCAGATTGAAAACAATTATCAACTTAGGGAGCTCCTATTGTTAGGAGGGTGCAATAAATCAGACAATTGTCCGTAGTTTAATAATTGGGGATGTCAGTCCTATACCCAATGCCAATGATCAATAATATACTTTGTCATTAAGTTTTCAGCGGAAGTGAGCTAAGTCCATAACACATTTGTTATTCTCCTGATCCAAATGGAATACACAGGCACACACCCATTTCCATGGTATGTGTCCATGTCTATGGATCTGCCACATTCATACCAAGGCGGGTGAGTAAGGGTCCATCATCCCAGGAAACAACCCCAGGGTGAAGATCCTCTCCCCTCTCCCATTCATACATATTTGTCACGACCGCTATCCCAGCAGCAGTCGTGTCGCACCAGACGGAGGGAAGGGGACCCTTATCTACGGATGGGAAATAGAACAGCCACCCCTGACAAACCCTACGCTGGCATCTGTCTGCCCTGATACCCTAGACGGGGTGTGAACCCGTGCGGCGAGCAGGATGCCTAAACCCTGAGTGACCCTCAGAGGACTAGACTGGAAAAGGCAGATGGGAGCACTAGTCACCATCACTCATGTCTAGGAGAACAACAGGGGAAGACAGTAACAAACAAACAAACAATCTCCAGCAGAGATAGACTTATCCAGTCACGAGCAGAGAAGATGATCCCAACAACGACAGTCCACGCCAGACACGAGCTCCACAGCAATACCGTCAAACGATCTCCTTCAAAGGTCAGAATAGCACTGGAAGTAAGGACTATATCTGGCAATGACTGCAAGTGAAACTGAAACTAATATTGTAGCTGGGAGTGGCAGACAGCACTCACCTGAGAAGAATGCCTACAAACTCCCAGTCAGGACAAAAAGGTTCACAAGGCAAAACCTGGATGACATACCCTGAACCATGAAGCAAACTCACAAGCTATCGCGAGTAGCAAGTCGCTGCGACCTTCTCTTCCCTGACCTATCTGGATCAGTCACAGTCGTGACAGTACCCCACTTTCTACGAGGGGCCACCGGACCCTCAAGACCAGGCCTCTCCGGGTGGGACCTATGAAAAGCCCGAATGAGTCTGTCCGCCTTTATCTCTGATGCTGGCACCCACATTCTCTCTTCGGAACCGTAACCTTTCCAGTGCACCAGGTACTGAAGAGAGCGGCGAACATATCGTGAATAGTGTTGAGCGAACAGTTCGAGAATAGTTCGGGTTCGTACCGAACTTTGGGGTGTCCGTGACACGGACCCGAACCCGGACATTTTCAAAAAAGTTCGGGTTCGAGTTCGGAGTTCGGCATGTTCTCTCGGCGCATTTTGAAAGTACTATATAGCAGAATAGTACAGGCTTAAAGCTGAAATCGCATTGCGATTACAACTTTGAGCTACCGATCACCATGGGAACGCCTCCTCCAGTAGAATGTACTGTCGGATCTGAGAATTAAGTTGAAATCGCAATGCGATTATTAGAACTCAAATAAATCGCATCACACTACACGTTCTAATTGCATTCGATTTTAACTTTACTGTTTGGTTTTGTATCGCGATAATACAAAATTTGAATAATCGTGTGCGTGCTGTTCTAGCACACAGTGCTATTCGTATCCCACTATTAAGTTCTAATCGCATTCGATGTTAACTTATGCATTTTTTTTTGCCAGGCATCAAATAGAATGCGATGCCTGTAAAAAAAAAAGCATAAGTTAAAATCGAATGCGATTAGAACTTAAGACTCTTAGAGTGGGATACGAATAGCACTAGTGTTGGGTTGTTGAGCGCACATTTCGAGAATTGTTCCGGTCCATACAGAATTTTGGGGTGTTCGTGACACGACCCGAACCCGAACATTTTCATAAAAATTCGGGTTCGGTTTTGTAGTTCGTCATTTTTTGTGGCGCATTTTGAAAGGCTGCAAAGCAGCCAATCAACATGCATCATACTACTTGCCCTAAGATGCCATCGCAGCCATGCCTACTATTGGCAAGGCTGTGATTGGCCAAGTGCAGCATGTGACTCAGCCTCTTTATAAGCTTGTGCGCACGTCGCGACGTGCTCACTCCCGATGTGAATAGAACAGGGAACCTGAGAGGAAGTGAATGATCTAAACCTGTGCATCAGAACAACTCAGCTGAGCTGTTCACTGAAAGTTTATTTTTTTACACTGGCCAGATCGATTTTTACCGGCACATGTAACTGGGCTGACCGGGCGGCGGCCATTTTGGGACTCTGTGGTGGGCCAGCTCAAGCTGCCACAGAGTCCAAAGAAAAGCTCCAAAGAATTGAAAAATCAACTCCTGTGACACAGAACAACAGCGATTCAGCTGCTCAGTCAAAGTAAATTTTTTTCTGGCTGGGCAGACCATTTTCTGGCACATGTTACTGAGCTGATAGGCGGCGGCCATTTTGGGACTTGTGGTGCTACAGCAAAAGCTGCCACAGCGTCCATTAATCTCATGTAATAGTCGATTTTTTCATAGATAAACTACATCAGGGGTTTGGCTGTGCTTGTCTCACCCCTACCAACTGCCAATATATTTATTATATATTAGTGGTGAAACTGAAAGTAACCCACTTGGATAGCAAATCCCATGAATGTGCTGTTCCAGCTAGGCTAGCCAGTGTCACTACAGCCAGGTCCAATACTGTCAGCCAGAAATTATTATTTTTTTTTCTTTTGCCAGAAATATAAATTAAAAAAATCTTTCCCTGTAACAAACATAATTCTGGTGTTAGACCAGAAGAAGCACTTCAGTAAATAATACTGTAAAAGGTTTAGGCAATAATTCTCCCAGTGTGGGCAATTTATGTACCAAAACGAGCATTTTAAAAATTCCGGTGTTCTGAAATACCAGCAGTCCTCTTGTAATTAATACCAGAAAAAGGCATTATAGTGTCCAGTTTAATCAATCTGGTGCTGGTGACACCCGAAATAGTAGACCGCACGTTGTTACTCCTGTAAAAAGGAAATACTTCTCCCACTGTGGGAATTCATTTAACATAAGTAGCATTTAAAAATTCTGGTGTCCAATTTGCAGCAGTCCTCTTGTAATTAATACCAGAAAAAGGCATTATAGCGTCCAGTGTTGTCATTTTGGTTCCAAAAAGGCCAATTTAATCAATCTGGTGTTGGTGACACCCGAAATAGTACGCCGCACGTTGTTACTCCTGTAAAAGGAAATACTTCTCCCACTGTGGGAATTCATTTAACATAAGTAGCATTTAAAAATTCTGGTGTCCAATTTGCAGCAGTCTTCTTGTAATTAATACCAGAAAAAGGCATTATAGTGTCCAGTGTTGTCATTTTGGTTTCAAAAGGCCAATTTAATTAATCTGGTGTTGGTGACACCGAAATAGTATGCCGCACGTTGTTACGCCTGTAAAAATGAAATAGTTCTCCCACTGTGGGAATTCATTTAACATAAGTAGCATTTCAAAAATTCTGGTGTCCAATTTGCAGCAGTCCTCTTGTAATTAATACCAGAAAAAGGCATTATAGTGTCCAGTGTTGTCATTTTGGTTCCAAAAGGCCAATTTAATCAATCTGGTGTTGGTGACACCCGAAATAGTAGGCCGCACGTTGTTACTCCTGTAAAAGGAAATAGTTCTCCCACTGTGGGAATTCATTTAACATAAGTAGCATTTAAAAAATTCTGGTGTCCAATTTGCAGCAGTCCTCTTGTAATTAATACCAGAAAAAGGCATTATAGTGTCCAGTGTTGTCATTTTGGTTCCAAAAGGCCAATTTAATCAATCTGGTGTTGGTGACACCCGAAATAGTAGGCCGCACGTTTTACTCCTGTAAAAGGAAATACTTCTCCCACTGCGGGAATTCATTTAACATAAGTAGCATTTAAAAATTCTGGTGTCCAATTTGCAGCAGTCTTCTTGTAATTAATACCAGAAAAAGGCATTATAGTGTCCAGTGTTGTCATTTTGGTTCCAAAAAGGCCAATTTAATCAATCTGGTGTTGGTGACACCCGAAATAGTACGCCGCACGTTGTTACTCCTTTGAAAAGGAAATAGTTCTCCCACTGTGGGAATTCATTTAACATAAGTAGCATTTCAAAAATTCTGGTGTCCAATTTGCAGCAGTCTTCTTGTAATTAATACCAGAAAAAGGCATTATAGTGTCCAGTGTTGTCATTTTGGTTTCAAAAAGGCCAATTTAATCAATCTGGTGTTGGTGACACCCGAAATAGTACGCCGCACGTTGTTACTCCTTTGAAAAGGAAATAGTTCTCCCACTGTGGGAATTCATTTAACATAAGTAGCATTTCAAAAATTCTGGTGTCCAATCTGCAGCAGTCTTCTTGTAATTAATACCAGAAAAAGTCATTATAGTGTCCAGTGTTGTCATTTTGGTTTCAAAAAGGCCAATTTAATCAATCTGGTGTTGGTGACACCCGAAATAGTACGCCGCACGTTGTTACTCCTGTAAAAAGGAAATAGTTCTCAAACTGTGGGAATTCATTTAACATAAGTAGCATTTCAAAAATTCTGGTGTCCAATTTGCAGCAGTCCTCTTGTAATTAATACCAGAAAAAGGCATTATAGTGTCCAGTGTTGTCATTTTGGTTCCAAAAAGGCCAATTTAATCAATCTGGTGTTGTTGACACCCGAAATAGTACGCCGCACGTTGTTACTCCTGTAAAAGGAAATACTTCTCCCACTGTGGGAATTCATTTAACATAAGTAGCATTTAAAAAATTCTGGTGTCCAATTTGCAGCAGTCCTCTTGTAATTAATACCAGAAAAAGGCATTATAGTGTCCAGTGTTGTCATTTTGGTTTCAAAAAGGCCAATTTAATCAATCTGGTGTTGGTGACACCCGAAATAGTACGCCGCACGTTGTTACTCCTTTGAAAAGGAAATACTTCTCCCACTGTGGGAATTCATTTAACATAAGTAGCATTTCAAAAATTCTGGTGTCCAATTTGCAGCAGTAGCATTTAAAAAATTCTGGTGTCCAATTTGCAGCAGTCTTCTTGTAATTAATACCAGAAAAAGGCATTATAGTGTCCAGTGTTGTCATTTTGGTTCCAAAAAGGCCAATTTAATCAATCTGGTGTTGGTGACACCCGAAATAGTACGCCGCACGTTGTTACTCCTGTAAAAAGGAAATAGTTCTCCCACTGTGGGAATTCATTTAACATAAGTAGCATTTAAATAATTCTGGTGTCCAATTTGCAGCAGTCCTCTTGTAATTAATACCAGAAAAAGGCATTATAGTGTCCAGTGTTGTCATTTTGGTTCCAAAAAGGCCAATTTAATCAATCTGGTGTTGGTGACACCCGAAATAGTAGGCCGCACGTTGTTACTCCTGTAAAAAGGAAATAGTTCTCCCACTGTGGGAATTCATTTAACATAAGTAGCATTTAAAAAATTCTGGTGTCCAATTTGCAGCAGTCTTCTTGTAATTAATACCAGAAAAAGGCATTATAGTGTCCAGTGTTCTCATTTTGGTTTCAAAAAGGCCAATTTAATCAATCTGGTGTTGGTGACACCCGAAATAGTACGCCGCACATGGTTACTCCTTTGAAAACGAAATAGTTCTCCCACTGTGGGAATTCATTTAACATAAGTAGCATTTCAAAAATTCTGGTGTCAAATTTGCAGCAGTTTTCTTGTAATTAATACCGGAAAAAGGAATTACGGTATATCTTCCAGTGTGTGAATTTTGGGGCTAAAAAATAATATATTTTATTGTGGTGCGAGTTGAATCGCAACAATGAGAAAACATTCTATTAAGGGACGAGGACGCGGTCGTGGTGGGGTCCGTGGAGTCTCTGTTGCTGGCAGAGGACGTGGCCGTTCGGCCTCAGGCGCACAAAGTAGTGAACCAACTCCCTCAAGTAGCCGGCAGAATTTACAGCGATATTTGGTGGGGCCCAATGCCGTTATGAGGATGGTAAGGCCTGAGCAGGTACAGGCATTAGTCGATTGGGTGGCCGACAGTGCTTCCAGCACGTTCACCACATTGTCTTCCGCCCAGTCTTCTGCGGAAGCGCACAGGTGGCACCGGAAAACCAAGCCCATCAGTCTGTCACATCACCCCCATGCATATCAGGGAAATTGTCCGAGCCTCAAGTTATGCAGCAGTCTCTTCTTCTGTTTGAAGACTCTGCTGGCAGGGAGTTCCCAGGGCGTCCACCTAGCCCTTCCCTAGCAGTGGAAGACATACCATGCACTGGCGCACAACCACTTATGTATCCAGATGATGAGGACATGGGAATACCACCACAGCAGAGTGGCCACCCGCCTTGTGGACGGATGTCCCAGCCGCAGACGCGGGGAGGTGTCACGGATGATCCGCGAGAAATATTAATCAATCTTCCCAATATTACTTTCCCTCATTGGATCAATGGGTCTATTAAACAGTATTTATGAGCTACAGGCCCCAGAACGTCTACTTATGTGTACCCAGAGAACAAAAGGGTCCTTTTGTTCAGGTCAGTCCATAGATGCCAGCAGATAACACAATTACAGCTGGGTTCCTGAAGGTTATCTACATCCAAAGCTTCCTTCCTGCCAGAGATTTCACAGCTAGGTGTGAAGACACCTGAAAAGAGCCTTTTGGTGGGTCTCTTGCATAGAGGGGTAGAAGCCAGCCTGAGTGAGACATGTCAGAGGGGTAAAGGCAGCCTGAGTGAGACATGTCGGCATCGGGGTCTCAGATTGAGGCATGTATGTGAGATATGATTTTTACCCTTTTTAAGACAGACCATAAATCTTGCGGACATAACAAATTACGTCATTGTGTCACTCAGAATTCACTAAACATTTACATATGTCACACAGGGCTCTAACAGGTACCCAGGTAAAGTTATGGTGTTTATCCATCCTAGACAAGTTATAATATTCATGATTGATATCCCTGAACTCCATATTTTGTGGGAATGCAAATCTGTGCTTGCTCGTTATGTGCAGTAGAGACATCCTGAAATATGGCACATACCATATTTCAGAATAGACATTCAACTTCTGAATTACAGCTCTGCCCCAGCAGGCGGACTCTCAATTCCCGCCCTGATCCTGAGACCCATATAACCCTGATCTAGAATCTGCAAAGGAGTTCTCCAATTTGTAACAACACCTGGAAAGGGCCACAGCCAGAGAACCCTTGGGCTGTAGGCGTATTGGGATTATTTTATGCAAACCAAGACATCCTGAATTATTGGATTATCACACTCTAGACAAAGGTTTCTTGGACTTCATCCCTGCAAACGGACTTTCACCTAAGGAAATCTTTTTCTGCGGAAAATAAGTATTCTCTTTCTTTTTCTCCCTTTTGTTTATTGGACTATACTTTCCTTAATTATTGTACATCTTGATAATTTGTATTGTATATATATAATAAATGACCTCCAAGTCATTTCTCAAGACATATGCCTGTTCTCAAACACTTCAAAACGTACCCTAGCCTCCTCTGAAGAGAAAGCTACTCAGTCTGTTACCCAGATAGTGGGTCCCTTGCTCCCATAAATCGCAAGGTGGTGGCGGTTTAACTACCCTGTGTGTGGTTCCGGTCCGTCGCTCTCACACTTATTGTTGGTCAATCTGCGGTCCAATCCCCGCGCTTACAGACTCAAGTTAGACTGTCTGTGTGCTGAAAGCGGCTTGGAGGCCTGTTTTGCGGATCGACCACTAGGGCGCTGTGACGGTTTCATGACGTTTGGTGGCCACGGCGGTCGCAGTATCATCACACCCTGCACCGCTACTTCCAGGGCAGGTAGTCTCCCATGAAGTAGGCGGTCTACCCCGGCACGTTTGGCTCCCGACTTCCCGCTGCTTATCCCGGACATGCTACCACCTTGCTGGCTCAGCCGCTGCCTCACGCGCAAGCTGTCACCCTCTTCTCTTGATGATGATGAAGACCCTTCTTCACCCAGCTCCCAAGTGTGAATTGACTTCATCATCATCCACTACTGTCTGCACATCACTGATGTCCCCTTAATGGTCTCAGGGCCAGGAGCCTGACCGCTAGCAACAATTAGGTCCCACATGACTCTTATAATTACTACTTGCCCGCCTACCGAGGAAGCAAAGATTTCTCCTCAGATCTTGGTTGGGCAGTTTCTGCTGACGATCCTCTAGTAGCTCGTCCTTGCTGAAAAGTGGAGCGGAGCCTACGGCATATAATATTTTTCTAGCAGAGGGAACAGAAAAGGACAAAGGCAGGTTGAGGACAGGTGAGGGTACAGGGTCTGCTCCTGGGCCATGCCAACTAAGCTGCCGAGACTGAAGAACCCACCGACTCCTGGCTGGGGGTATCTGATGTCACTTACGACGAAGTAGAAGACCAAGTCAACCATCCAAGCACCGCTGGGTTACTGGTTGAGACACGACCTCTAGATGACACTGGGAGCTCAGGCCTCTTGCTGCGACTCCTGCTGCCGCCCTCTCTTCTGCTGCCTGCGACAGAAACATTTTGGCCACTGCCCGTTCCCTTTGAAGGGCATGTCACTTGTCTGTCTGACATACTGTTAGATAAAATAATCAAATTAAAAGAAATTAATACACCCCAAGAAAGCTGTAGAGCAATGTAACTTGATGGCAGAGGGGCAAATACAAAGTACTTTTTTCCATTAATACACTATGTAACTGCACAGCAGAATGGCAAATAATATGTACTTTTTTTTATACTTATACTGCCCAAAAGGCTGTAGTACAAAGTAACTGTACCGCAGAATGGCAAATAAGATGTCCTTTATTTTCCACTAATACACCCCAAAATAAACTGTAGAACAAATTAAATGCACCGCAGAATGGTTAATATGACGTGTGTATATTTCCAATGATTACACCCTGCAACACAGCACTTGCACCCCAATAACAAACAAGGTTTGCTGGAATTACAGAGGTATCTTCTAGTGCAAACCTAAAAGCCGCAGTATAATAGCAATATGGAGCCCCAATAATACAGCAAGGTGTAATAGAATCACTCCTATTACCCAGGCTTTACACTCTCCTATTGTACCATGTTCTCCATTTAGAGCGTAGATTATGCTCCCTATGGTTTCCCTACAACTTGAATAATCTTTCCCTGAATTTGTAAATCATTTTTTCAGCACAATAAAGTCTTTTTAACACTGTCCCTAGCGCCTGCTAACGTCTCTCCATGCACTAAACACACTGGAAAATGGCAGAATCCAAAATGGCTAAGGCCATTTATAGGGCTGTGACATCATAAGGGCTGGCTGCTGATTGGCTCCATGCATTGTGGGTGATCCCTCGTTCCCAGAGTTCTTTGCTCTATGTCCTAACATGTGCAGCAGCTATTTAAGGAAAAATGTGATTCGTTACCATGAAGCATGAGGAAATTCGGATTCGGTGCTAATCAAATTTTTCCTGAAATTCGGATCGAATTCCACCTCGTCAACTTCGATTCACTCATCTCTATCTACTGTTATTGGGGTGACCACCTTGTTCAATACATTAACAATTCTATTGGACCTCATTTCTCAAATTGGGGTGAATAGCCTGTCTTGTCTACTGTTATTGGGGTGTCCATATTGACATTGAATAACTTGTTATACATATACAGTTAGAGTTACTGTGCAGTAGGTACAACAGACAGTTGCCAAGGCACTCCAAAGGAACGAGCAGTGGCAAAAATGTTGCCGTAGACAGCATAAGTAGCAGCAGAAGAAGAAAGGGGGTGGCAGCAACAGCAGCTGCAGTAATAGGCCAGAGTTGCCTCTGTCATGCAGTGGTCGTGCTTTGACGACCAATCCCGCTATCTTTGAATGGTTGACTCAGTCTTCAACGTAATATCAACTGAATTCAGACACACACTGCTAGGAGTTGGTGGGTTCCTATGACACCGCACTTAGTTGGCATGAACCTGGCTGTCCTGAAACTGCCTCCTTCTATCTTTTGTTTCTTTTGCCAGAAAAGTACTGCATGCAGCCGGCTCTGCTCTGTTTTTTAGGAAGGAAGAGCTTTTAAGGACAGTCAGCAGCTACTGGCCAGAGCAGATTTAAAGGAGACTTCAACTGCTTCCTCCTGCCGCTCACCATCTGTGTTGATTACTCTAAGTTGCGTAAAACCTCACAGAGGTCAGACATCCTTGCCCACTCGTCACTTGTGAAGAGCGGAAGCTGACTGGAAAGGCGACAACCATGTTGCAGCTGATATTCCACTAATGCCCGCTGCTGCTCACAAAATCTGGCCAACATATGGAACGTGGAGTTCCAGCATGTGCTCATGTCGCACAATAGTCGGTGAGCTGTCAATTTCAAGCACTGCTGCAGCGTTGCCAGACTGGTGGCTGCTGTAGATGACTTTCAGAAATGGGCACACACACGGCGCATCTTCTCCAGTAGCTCAGGCAAATTGGGGTAGGTTTTGAGAAACCACTGAACCACTAAGTTGAACACGTGGGCTAGGCATGGTATGTGTGTGAGCTTGTTGAGCTCCAAAGCCGCCACCAAGTTACGGCCATTATCAGACACAACCATGTCTGGTTGAAGGTTGAATGGCAAGAGCCACGGCTCAGTCTGGTCCCTTATACCCTGCCCCAGCTCTGCGGCGGTATGCTGTTTGTCACCTAAACAAATTAATTTCAACACAGGCTGTTGCCACTTCCCCACTGCAGTGCTAAACTGCTTACAGCTACTAACTAATGGTTGACTGGTGCTGCAAGATGAGAATTCAGGTGTGGAAGTGGATGAGGAGATGGAGGAGGAGAAGGGGGGTTGCAGCCACTAATGTAGGTGGTGGCAGAAATCCTGATGGAAGTAGGGCCCACAATTCTTGGCGTCAGTAGCACCTGTGCCATCCCAGGGTACGACTCGCTCACTGCCTCCATAACGTCTCACCCAATGTGCCGTCAGGAAAATGTAGTGTCCCTGGCCAAAAGCACTTGCCAATGTGTCAGTCGTTAAGTGGACCTTCCCAATAACTGCGTTGGTCAGGGCACGGGTGAAGTTACTGGACACATGCTGGTGTAAGGCAGGGGCGGCACACCAGAAAAAATAGTGGCAGATGGGGACTGAGTAGCGAGGGATGGCCGCCACCATCAGGCTGCAGAGAGCCAGTGTCCACAAGCCTAAATGGCAACATTTCCAGGGCCGGCAATTTGGAAAGGTGCGCATTTAGTGCTATGGCCTGTGGGTGGGTGGCTGGGTATTTGTGCTTTCTTTCAAAGGCCTGGGGTATAGACATCTTTACGCTGCTATGGGACACAGAAGTGGATGTGCTAGCTGATGGTGCTTGCAAAGTTCTAGGTAAAGGGTGGGCTGCATCCGTACCTGCTTCTTGGACAAGGGATGGCCAGCACGTAACACAGGGGAAAAGGAGGTAGTGGTGTGACCCACAGACACTGATTGTGGACCCAGGTGTTCGGCCCACCTATAAGGGTGCTTTGATGCCATGTGGTGGCTCATGTTGGTGGTGGTGAGGTTTCTAGTGTTCAATCCCTGCTCATTTTGGTACGGCACAGGTTGCAAATGACAATTCTTTTATCGTCCGCACTTTCCTCAAAAACACCAGATTACGGAACACCTACCCCTTGGCAAGGGAGATTTCCGCAAAGGGTGCTCTGGGCAACAGTTGCGTGCCTGTTTGGTGTGGCCTGCCTTCTCCCTTTGCCACCCCTCTGCCTCTTTCAGCCTGTTGCTGTGCTGCATATCCCTCCACCTCTGTACTGCTGTCGTCACTGGCTTGCCGCCTTCCCAGGTTGGGTCAGTGTCATCGTCCACCACCTCCTCTTCCACTTCCTCACTCTGGTCTTCCTCCTGACTTGTTAACCTAACAAGAACATCGCTTATTGACAACTGTGTCTCATCCTCATCATCAACCTCGGGAGACACTAATTGCCGTTGACTTATTGGCAACTGTGTCTCATTATCATCATCCACCCCGTGAAACACTAATTGCCGTTCCGCACCACCATATTCTTCTGACTGCTGATGCTGAAGAGTTTGGGAATCAGTTCACAAGATCTCCTCATTTCCCTTTCAAGGAATGGCGATGAAAAGAGCTTCTGGGAATATCCGAGTGCAGGATCACTTAGACTCTCCATGGTGGGAGGAAGGAGGATCAGGGTGAGGATTCTGTTGACCAGACTCTTGGCTACTGAGACTGGATTTTGTGGAAGACAGGGTGGTGCATAACCGACTGGAAACATTATCTGCTGCAATCCAACTAACCACCTGGTTGCACTGGTGTGACTTTGAGAGTAATATCCTGCGCCACCCTGCAAACTGGGACATAAAGCTAGGTTTTGTGGACAAGTGTGTTTCTTGTGCTTTTGCAGCAGGCACAGTTTCACCGCTCCCAGGGCCACAGCCTCTGCGTGCACTGTCAGCAGCATGGCCACTTCCCCGTCCCTTACTGCTTGCCTTGAGCATATTAAATGGTATATATGCTTGAAAGTATGTCACACGTACAGTAGCTCAGGTTTTGTAAGTGTATGAGCAAAACATTTACACTAAATTTCACATATATTTAGGATGCGCAAACATTATACATGAGATGTAGATGAGGTAATGTCGCTGTCACCAGCTGACGAAAAAGTAAAACTGAATGTTACAGATATTTTTGATGCACAAACGTTATACAGGAGATGTAGTGCAGGCAGTGACTAGAATACATGAATGGTGTGGAGGCGTAACGGCATGACGTGAGTGCCGTGATGTGCTGCTCCTCCCCCTTTCTTCAAACCCTCAACCTCCGCGTCTAACCTCCTTCTGACTTCTGCTGCTTGTGGAGCTCCGTGAGTCGTGGGGGATGGGTCGCATGTGACTCCTGAGCGGCGTCCGAACTGCAGGCTGGGCAATGGGTCCTGTTCTCTTGGCCGAGGGAAAGAGAGGAGCTTCAAAGCTGAAAAAGTGTCACCCTTCATCTGCTCCTGTCTGGGAGTGTGCCACTCCAGGATGCATGGCTTTGCTTCCTGAGCACTACAGATGTGTTCGGTGTACTCACCACATGGCTTTGCTCCTGAGCGCTACAGCTATGGTCGATGCACTCACCATAAGAAACAGTGGTGATCTCTGTAGACCTGACAAGGGAGGTTGAAGACAAAGGAGATTTATTTATTTTTTTTTTTTTTTTTTTTATCACTGGTCCTTAGATATACACTATGAGAAATAAAAAATATGATCAACACTAAAATTTTATGTTAGCATGTGAGAGGTCTTGGGAAAAATTAAATTTTTTTGCAGTTTTTGATATCATTGGGAGATATCTTCCAGCGTTGTTTTGTCTGGTAGAGACTCATATGGTTAGAGGCAGACTAAACTTGTTTAAAAGAAAATGGATAGCCCACCAATTCCACTCTGTATTCAATGGGTATAGCAGGGGGTATAGCATTATTATTCACAAGGATATTACGTGCTCTATAATCTCGATGAACATTGATGTGGAGGGACGGTATATATTTCTATACGGTTATCTTGAAAATGTAAAATGTATGTTGGCTGGGGTGTACATGCCTCCACCTTATAGACATGAGGTGCTCTTAAAACTATATGAGTTTCTGCTAGACAAAAGTGACTCTCTATTAATATTAATGGGTGATTTCAACTGCACAATCAATAATGATTTAGATAGAGTAACAAAAAGTGAAAACCCCGAAAATGGTAGATACTCCGCTGAAAAACTAATGCAAGAATTTGGTTGGTGGGATATATGTAGGATTCAGAATCCAGAAGCAAAACAGTATTCATGTTATAGTAAGAGCTACAATTCCTTGTCAAGAATAGACTTGATATTTGGTAATCAGTTAACACTACAAAAAATATGTATCTCAGATCACTCCCCAGTATTGGTAAAGGTGGGCTTGAAAGTCGAGAATTTGAAAGGGAAGCGTAAAATTACATGATAAATTCCATATGGCTCAATTTAATAGTTAAAGAAGATCAAATAATAAAAGAAGGATACAGCTGGAGTGAATGTGGTTTGGGACACTGCTAAGGCCTATGTAAGAGGACTGATAAACAAAAAAATGATTGAGCTTAAAAAGGATATAAGAGAAAAGAGGAAGATTTAAGAACTAGAGTGACAAATAAGGAAGCACAGATGATAATTAAAAAACACTGCAAATCAAAAATGAGTGGATAAAAGCGGTTAATAATTTTGATAACTACATCAAGGAAAGGGCGCAGAATAAAGAATTATTTGTCAAAACTAGGAATTACTGGGAAGGAGGTATACCGGGTAAAGTCTTATCTAAGATAATCAAGAATATGGATGCGGTTGAGAATATCGCTGCAATTAGAGGAAAAGATGGCCTACTATATAATGATCAGGGAAAAATACAGGATATATTCAAGACTTTTTTAAAGAATTGTATTCAGAAAAAAACGAGATACATAGAGAAGAGATGATAAAATATGTGCGAGAAATAGGAACACCAAAACTTAATGATGACCAACAGATAGCATTAGACCGGCCTATATCCTTGAAGGAGATACTAGTAGCAATAAATGAAGCACCACTTGGTAAAACATCAGGCCCGGACGGTATTCCAAATGAATTATATTAAAGAGATAAAGAATTCTGGACAAATAGACTTATGGAAATACTTGAATACTCAAAAGGTACAGGATGTCTACCAGAGTCTATGGGAGACGCGACAATTATTTTAATCCTAAAAAGATAAGGATCGATCGGATCCCACATCGTATCGTCCAATTTCACTAATGAATAATGATTGTAAAATTCTGGCTAGGATTTTGGCGAAAAGCTGAGGAAGGTCCTAATACATTTGATTCATAAGGACCAAAACGGATTCATTCTGGATAGGTCTACAACAATGGGCTTTTTAGGGTCTTTGCAAATATCCAGTTTACAGAGAATAATAAAGGACTATGCTCTATTCTATCATTAGATGCGCATAAAGCATTTGACTCTGTGAACTGAGACTTTGTATGGGAAGCTATGACAAAATTTGGTATTGGTCCAGGATTTATAGACTGGATGAAGATTATATATAAAGATTCCAAAGCCAGAATATCAGTTAATGGTATACTATCTGATAGCTTCCTCATAGAACGAGGGGTGAGACAGGGTTGTCCTCTCTCCCCTTGGTTTTTGCCCTTACAATAGAAATCCGTGCTATAAAAGTTAGGCAGCATGTGGATTTGCGAGGCTTTGGACTGAGGGGAGTGAGGACAAAATCTCTTTATATACAGATGACCTGCTCTTCTTCCTGGATGATACAAATAATGATCTGCAACGTGTCATGCTGCTGGTGGAAGAGTTTGGTAGACAATCAGGTATATTATTTAACTGGGATAAATCAACCCTGCTCCCTCTGAATGATAAGAATGTGATTTCAGAAGCAAAATTAAAGATTCTTACTCCCTGGACAGTTTCAAATATTTAGGCCTGGAAATATCCAAGGACACTAATAAGTTTATAGCATTAAATATCAATCCATTACTTGATAGGATGAAGGAGAGGATTAAAGTCTGGAATAAATTACCAATAAACAAAGCAGATAGAATTGGATTATTCAAAATGATATTGCTGCCCCAGTTGCTCTTTGTCATTAGAAACAGTACCATTTACCTGGGGAACTCGGTTTTTTATGACACAGAGAAATTATTCAATGTATTAATCTGGTCAAACAAAAGGGTAAGGAACAAGATCTTATGAACAAGGAGGACTAGAGGTCCCAGATATCAGATTGTACTATATGGTAGCTAATATCGCAACAATGATGAATTGGACACAGGTGGATTTTCTGAGCCATCTGGTACATAAGAGTGACGGTAGTTTACCGGACATATTCACATTACTCGTATCAGGACATCTGGAAAGTACACACCTATATAAAATCCCATTGGTAAAATCACTGGTGAGGGTATGGGGCAAAGTCAAAAAGTCACTGAATTTAGAAGGACACATTAAAGTTACACTGTTATGGTATAATAGGAGGTTAAATAATGCTACCTTTTTGAAAGAGGCCAAATATTGGGTTGATAAAGGATCATGGCTAGAGTTGAGCGAACACCTGGATGTTCCGGTTCGAGAAGTTTTGCCGAACTTCCCGAAAATGTTCGGGTTCGGGATCCGAACTTGACCCGAACTTCACACCGAACACGAACCCCATTGAAGTCAATAGGGACCCGAACTTTTGGGCACTAAAAAGGCTGTAAAATAGCCCAGAAAAGGACTGCAAAAGGCAGCAAAATGTAGGTAAATCCCCTGCAAACAAACGTGGATAGGGAAATTACTTAAAATAAAATAAATAAAAATTAACCAATATCAATTGGCAACTTGGAGGAGGAGGAGGTGGAATAGGAGGTTGGGGTGGCATCAGGTGGGAATGCTATGGGAGTTGATGTTCTCATCACAGCCAAAAGGGATTCATATCTGCATGTAGTGCCATAGGCCTCATTCACAGACTCAGGGCCATGGCACCCAGACGAAGGAGAGGTTCATTCAACTTTGGACTGCCCCGCAAAATAATGGTAAAATGAAAAAAAGGATTCAATAAAGAAGTGCCCTGAAGTACAAGAATATATGGTTAAGGGGAGGTAGTTATAAATGTATATTCTGCACAAGAGATGGACAGGTTCTGTGGGATCCATGCCTGGTTCATTTTTATGAACGTCAGCTTGTCCACGTTGGCTGTGGATAGGCGGCTGCGCTTGTCAGTAATGACGCCACCTGCACGTTCAGACAAAACTCTGGCCGCCGGACAGGCCAGCACCTCCAAGGCTTAAAAGGCTAGCTATGACCACATGGACAATTTGGAGACCCAGAATTTGAATGGGGCCGAACCATCAGTCAGTACGTGGAGGAGTGTGCACATGTACTGTTCAACCATGTAAGTGAAATGCTGCCTTCTGCTAACACTTTCAGTATCAGGTGGTGGTGCAGCTAGCTGTGGCGTGGTGACAAAACTTTTCCACATCTCTGCCATGCTAACCATGCCCTCAGAGGAGCTGGCCGTGACACAGCTGCATTGGCGACCTCTTGCTCCTCCTCTGCCTTCACCTTGGGCTTCCACTTGTTCCCCTGTGACATTTGGGAATGCTCTCAGTAGCTGCCTACCAACGTGCGCTTGTACTCGCACATCTTCCTATCACGCCCCAATGCAGGGAGTAAGGTGGGCACATTGTCTTTGTACCGGAGATCCAGCAGGGTGGCAACCCCGAAGTCTGCACACGTTAAAATGTGGGCAACTCTGCTGTCGCTACGCAGGCACTGTAACATTTAGTCGCTCATGTGTGCCAGGCTGTCCAGAGGCAAGGACAAGCTGTCCTCTGTGGGAGGCGTATCTTCATCGTCCTCCGTGCACAGTCTCTCCAGCATGTGCAAGGTGGAGTTCCACCTGGTGGGCACGTCGCATATGAGGCGGTGAGCGGGAAGGCCAAAGTTACGCTGTAGCACAGATAGGCGAGCAGCAGTAGGATGTGAACGCCGGAAGCACGCACAGACGGCCCACAATTTATGCAGCAGCTCTGACATGTCGGGGTAGTTGTGAAGGAACTTCTGCACCACCAAATTCAGCACATGCGCCAGGCAAGGGATGTGCGTCAAATCGACTCGTCCCAGAGCTGCGACGAGATTTTGCCCATTATCGCACACCACCAGGCCGGGCTTGAGACCCAACGGCAGCAACCACTCGTCGGTCTGTTGTTCAATACCCCGCCACAACTCCTGTGCGGTGTGGGGCCTGTCGCTCAATCATATGAGTTTCAGGCCTGCTGACGCTTACCCGGGCTGTGCTGAAGTTGGGGGTGAAGGTGTGTTTCTGACGGGATGAGCAGGTGGAACAAGAGGAGGAGGAAGCCGAGTAGGAGGAGGAGGCTACAGGAGGCATAGAATGATGCCCTGTGATCCTTGGCGGCGGAAGGACGTGCACCAAAAACTGTCCGCCTGGGGCCCAGCCGCCACTACATTTACCCAGTGTGCAGTTAGGGAGATATAGCGTCCCTGGCCGTGCTTACTGGTCCACGTATCTGTGGTTAGGTGGACCTTGCCACAGATGGAGTTGCACAGTGCACACTTGATTTTATTGGATACATGGTTGTGCAGGGAAGGCATGGCTCTCTTGGAGAAGTAGTGGAGGCTGGGAACAACATACTGTGGGACAGCCATGGACATCAGCTGTTTGAAGCTGTCTGTGTCAACCAGTCTGAATGACAGCCTTTCAAAGGCCAGTAGTTTAGAAATGCTGGCATTCAGGCCCAGGGTTCGAGGGTGGGTAGGTGGGAATTTACGCTTTCTCTCCAAGGTTTGTGAGATGGAGAGCTGAACGCTGCCGTGTGACATGGTGGAGATGCTTGGTGACGGAGGTGGTTGTGTTCGTGGCACATCCTCTGTTTGGTGGGTGGCAGGTGCCAACATTCCTCCCGAGGCGGAGGAAGAGGCCGAGGCAGCAGCAGAAGAGGGAGCAGGTGGAGACTGAGTGAGTTCTTTGTTTTTAAGGTGTTTACTCCACTGCAGTTTATGCTTTGCATGTAGATGCCTGGTCATGCAGGTTGTGCTAAGGTTCAGAACGTTAATGCCTCGCTTTAGGATTTGATGGCACAGCGTGCGAACCACTCGGTCTTGTCGTCAGCACATTGTTTAAAGAAGTGCCATGCCAGGGAACAAATTGAAGCTGCCTTTGGGGTGCTTGGTCCCTGGTGGCGGTGGCCAGTAGCAGGCAAACTCTCTTGGTGGCGGCTGTTCTGCTTTTGCCCCCTGCTCCCTCTTTTGCTACGCTGATGGCTCAATCTCACCACTGCCTCTTACTCTAAATTATAAAAGTCAGTGGCACGACCTTCATTCCATGTGGGGTATAGGACCTCATCGTTCCCTGCATCGTCTTCCACACAGTCTTCCTCCTTGACCTCCTGTACGGTCTGCACACTGTGTTTCGTCATCGTCAGAGACGTGCGGACTCCGATGAGGTGGTATTCCCATGTTCTCATCATCAGGAAACATAAGTGGTTGTGCATCAGTGCATTCTATGTCTTTCACCACTGGGGAAGGGCTAGGTGGATTCCCTTGGGAAACCCTGCCAGCAAAGTCTTCAAATAGCATAAGAGACTGCTGCATAACTTGAGGCTCAGACAGTTTTCCTGATATGCATGGGGGTGATGTGACAAACTGATGGGCTTGGTTTTCAAGCGCCACCTGTGCTCTTTCTGCAGAAGACTGGGTGGGAGATAATGTTGTGAACGTGCTGGAGTCACTGTCGGCCACCCAATTGACTAGCGCCTGTACTTGCTCAGGCCTTACCATCCTTAGAATGGTATTGGGCCCCACCAAATATCGCTGTAAATTCTGGTGGATACTGGAACCTGAGGTAGTTGGTTCACTAGGACGTGTGGCTGTGGCAGAACGGCCACGTCCTCTCCCAGCACCTGAGGGTCCACTAACAACACCACGACCATGTCCGCTTCCCTTACTAGATGTTTTCCTCATTGTTACCGTTCACCACAATAAGAAATAAATTATTTGGCCAATGTATTGAATTCAAATTCAGGTCTTTTTTTACAGGCACCTAACACTATCTGGCTATCTATTTATGTACCGTATTACACTAATCCAGGCACAGCAGTAACCACTGATTTAGGGGAATATCTATTTTAGGGCTAGTATTTAGACCCTGGATGAAAGGTATCCTTTTACGGACAGATTTACACTTTGAGATTCAAAGTAGCATGTGAAAAAACATATATAGGATTATGCTTTCAGCACTTGTATTTTAACACTTTGTGTAATAAACCATTTAATGGAAAGAAATACGCTTAGAGATGCAAAACAGTGTTTGCAAATGTAGAGGATTATGCTGTATTTTAACACTTACTGTAATATAACCTTTAACGGAAAGAAATACACTTGGAGATGTACGCTGAGTGTAATATACCCTTTAACTGACAGATTTACACATGGCCTGCAACAGCTGGAACACCAGATTTTGGGTATTGCTATTTTGGCAATTGAATTTCACCCCAGAAAATAATATATCCTTTTGACGGACAATATTAAACTTGTCGAGACACATCTGGAACACCAGATTTACGTTATTTCTATTTTTGCAACTGAATTTCACTCCAGAAAAAATATATTCTTTGCTGGACACTATTAAACTTGGCCAGCCACAGCTGAAACCACTGATTTATGGTATTTCTATTTTGGCAATTGAATTTCACCACAGAACAAAATATATCCTTTGCCGGACACTAGGAAATTGTCCAGTCACAGCTGGAACACCAGATTCAGGGTATCACTATTTTGGCAATAAAATTTCACCCCAGAAAAAATATACCCTTTACGGACAGATTTAAACTAGGCCTGCAACAGCTGGAACACCAGATTTACTGTATTTCTATTTTTGCTACTGACTTTCACCCCTGAAAATAATATATCCTTTGATGGACACTAGGAAATTGTCCAGTCACAGCTGGAACACCAAATTCAGGGTATTGCTATTTT
Source organism: Bufotes viridis (assembly GCA_033119425.1). NCBI lineage: Eukaryota > Metazoa > Chordata > Amphibia > Anura > Bufonidae > Bufotes > Bufotes viridis. The sequence continues at coordinate 63,479,580 of CM065594.1, read as the reverse complement.
AGCAATTGAATTTCTCCCCAGAACAAAATCTTTTCTTTGATGGATACTATTAAACTTTTTCAGTCACAACTGGAACACCAGATTTACTGTATTTCTATTTTTGCAACTGAATTTCACCCCAGAAAATAATATATCCTTTGACGGACACTATTAAACTTGTCCAGTCACAGCTGGAAAACCAGATTTACTTTATTTCTATTTTGGCAACTGAATTTCACCGCAGAAAATAATATATCCTATGACGGACACTATGAAACTTGTCCAGTCACAGCTGGAACACCAGATTTACCTTATTTCTATTTTTGCAACTGAATTTCACCCCAGAAAAAATATATCCTTTGGCCGGACAGATTTAAACTAGGCCTGCAACAGCTGGAACACCAGATTTACTGTATTTCAATTTTTGCTACTGACTTTCACCCCAGAAAATAATATATCCTTTGATGGAAACTAGGGAAATTGTTCAGTCACAGCTGGAAAACCAGATTCAGGGTATTGCTATTTTGGCAATTGAATTTCTCCCCAGAAAAAATCTTTCCTTTGATGGATACTATTAAACTTTTTCAGTCACAGCTTGAACACCAGATTTACTGTATTTATATTTTGGCAACTGAATTTCACCACAGAAAATAATATATCCTTTGACGGACACTATTAAACTTGACCAGTCACAGCTGGAACACCAGATTCAGGGTATTGCTATTTTGGCAATTGAATTTCTCCCCAGAAAAATCTTTCCTTTGATGGATACTATTAAACTTTTTCAGTCACAGCTTGAACACCAGATTTACTTTATTTCTATTTTGGCAACAGAATTTCACCCCAGAAAAAAAAGATATCCTTTGCCGGACACTATTAAATTTGTCCAGCCACAGCTGGAACACCAGATTTGCAGTATTTATATTTTTGAAACTGAATTTCACCGCAGAAGATAATATATCCTATAACAGACACGATGAAACTTGTCCAGTAACAGCTTGAACACCAGATTTACGCTATTTCTATTTTGGCAACTGAATTTCACCGCAGAAAATAATATATCCTATGACGGACACTATGAAACCTATCCAGTCACAGCTGGAACACCAGATTCAGGGTATTGCAATTTTAGCAATTGAATTTCTCCCCAGAACAAAATCTTTCCTTTGACGGATACTATTAAACTTTTTCAGTCACAGCTGGAACACCAAATTTACTGTATTTCTATTTTTGCAACTGTTTTTCTCCCCAGAAAATAATATATCCTTTGCCGGACACTATTAAACTTGACCAGTCACAGCTGGAAAACCAGATTTACTGTATTTCTATTTTTGCTACTGACTTTCACCCCAGAAAATAATATATCCTTTGATGGACACTAGGGAAATTGTCCAGTCACAGCTGGAAAACCAGATTAAGGGTACAGCTATTTTGGCAATTGAATTTCTCCCCAGAACAAAATCTTTCCTTTGACGGATACTATTAAACTTGACCAGTCACAGCTGGAAAACCAGATTTACTGTATTTCTATTTTGGCAACTAAATTTCACCGCAGAAAATAATATATCCTATGACGGACACTATGAAACTTGTTCAGTCACAGCTGGAACACCAGATTTACGTTATTTCTATTTTTGCAACTGAATTTCACCCCAGAAAAAATATATCCTTTGCCGGACACTATTAAACTTGGCCAGCCACAGCCTAAACCCCTGATTTATGGTATTGCTATTTTGGCAATTGAATTTCACACCAGAACAAAATATATCCTTTGCCGGACACTATCAAACTTGTCCAGCCACAGCTGGAACACCAGATTTGCGGAATTTATATTTTTGAAACTGAATTTCACTGCAGAAGATAATATATCCTATAACAGACACGATGAAACTTGTCCAGTCACAGTTTGAACACCAGATTTACTTTATTTCAATTTTTGAAACTGAATTTCACCGCAGAAAATAATATATCCTTTTACGGACACTATGAAACTTCTCCAGTCACAGCTGGAACACCAGATTTACCTTATTTCTATTTTTACAACTGAATTTCACCCCAGAAAAAATATATCCTTTGCCGGACACTATTAAACTTGGCCAGCCATGGCTGAAACCACTGATTTATGGTATTGCTATTTTGGCAAATGAATTTCACCTCAGAACAAAATATATCCTTTGCCGGACACTATTAAACTTGTCCAGTCACAGCTGGAACACCAGATTCAGGGTATCACTATTTTGGCAATTAAATTTCACCCCAGAAAAAAATATAACATTTTACGGACAGATTTAAACTAGGCCTGCAACAGCTGGAACACCAGATTTACTGTATTTCAATTTTTGCTACTGAATTTCACCCCAGAAAATAATATATCCTTTGATGGACACTAGGGAAATTGTCCAGTCACAGCTGGAAAACCAGATTTACTCTATTTCTATTTTTGCAACTGTATTTCACCTCAGAACAAAATATGTCCTATGATGGACACTATGAAACTTGTCCAGTCACAGCTGGAACACCAGATTTACCTTATTTCTATTTTTGCAACTGAATTTCACCCCAGAAAAAAATATATCCTTTGCCGGACACTATTAAACTTGGCCAGCCACGGCTGAAACCACTGATTTATGGAATTGCTATTTTGGCAATTGAATTTAACCCCAGAACAAAATATATCCTTTGCAGGACACTATTAAACTTGTCCAGCCACAGCTGGAACACCAGATTTGCGGAATTTATATTTTTAAAACTGAATTTCACCGCAGAAGATAATATGTCCTATAACAGACACAATGAAACTTGTCCAGTCACAGCTTGAACACCAGATTTACGTTATTTCTATTTTGGCAACTGAATTTCACCCCAGAAAATAATATATCCTATGACGGACACTATGAAACTTGTCCAGTCACAGCTAGAACACCAGATTTATGTTATTTCTATTTTTGCAACTGAATTTCACCCCAGAAAAAATATATCCTTTGCCGGACACTATTAAACTTGGCCAGCCACAGCTGAAACCACTGATTTATGGTATTGCTATTTTAACAATTGAACTTCACTCCAGAAAAAATATATCCTTTGCCGGACACTATTAAACTTGGCCAGCCACAGCTGAAACCATTGATTTATGGTATTGCTAATTTGGTAATTGAATTTCACCACAGAACAAAATATATCCTTTGCCGGACACTTTTAAATTTGTCCAGCCACAGCTGGAACAACAGATTTGCGGAATTTATATTTTTGAAACTGAACTTCACCGCAGAAGATAATATGTCCTATAACAGACACGATGAAACTTGTCCAGTCACAGCTGGAACACCAGATTTACTGTATTTCTATTTTTGCTACTGACTTTCACCCCAGAAAATAATATATCCTTTGACGGACACTATTATGCTTGACCAGTCACAGCTGGAAAACCAGATTTACTGTATTTCTATTTTGGCAACTGAATTTCACCGCAGAAAAAATATATCCTTTGCCGGACACTATTAAACTTGGCCAGCCACGGCTGAAACCACTGATTTATGGAATTGCTATTTTGGCAATTGAATTTAACCCCAGAACAAAATATATCCTTTGCAGGACACTATTAAACTTGTCCAGCCACAGCTGGAACACTCAGATTTGCAGAATTTATATTTTTGAAACTGAATTTGACCGCAGAAGATAATATATCCTATAACAGACACGATGAAACTTGTCCAGTCGCAGTTTGAACACCAGATTTACGTTATTTCAATTTTTGCAACTGAATTTCAACGCAGAAAATAATATATCCTATTACGGACACTATGAATCTTGTCCAGTCACAGCTGAAAAAACAGATTTACTGTATTTCTATTTTGGCAACTGAATTTCACCGCAGAAAATAATATATCCTATGATGGACACTATGAAACTTGTCCAGTCACAGCTGGAACACCAGATTTACCTTATTTCTATTTTTGCAACTGAATTTCAACCCAGAAAAATATATCCTTTGCCGGACACTATTAAACTTGGCCAGCTACGGCTGAAACCACTGATTTATGGTATTGCTATTTTGGCAAATGAATTTCACCTCAGAACAAAATATGTCCTTTGACGGACACTAGGGAAATTGTACAGCCACAGCTGGAACACCAGATTCAGGGTATCACTATTTTGGCAATTAAATTTCACCCCAGAAAAAAATATACGCTTTTATGGACATATTTAAACTAGGCCTGCAACAGCTGGAACACCAGATTTACTGTATTTCTATTCTTGCTACTGATTTTCACCCCAGAAAATAATATATCCTTTGATGGAAACTAGGAAATTGTCCTGTCACAGCTGGGACACCAGATTCAGGGTATTGCTATTTTGGCAATTGAATTTCTCACAAGAAAAAATCTTTCCTTTGATGGATACTATTAAACTTTTTCAGTCACAGCTTGAACACCAGATTTACTGTATTTCTATTTTGGCAACTGAATTTCACCCCAGAAAATAATATATCCTTTGACGGACACTATTAAACTTGACCAGTCACAGCCTAAACCCCTGATTTATGGTATTGCTATTTTGGCAATTGAATTTCACACCAGAACAAAATATATCCTTTGCCGGACACTATCAAACTTGTCCAGCCACAGCTGGAACACCAGATTTACCTTATTTCAATTTTTGCAACTGAATTTCACCGCAGAAAATAATATATCCTTTGACGGACACTATTAAACTTGACCAGTCACAGCTGGAAAACCAGATTTACTGTATTTCTATTTTGGCAACTGAATTTCACCGCAGAAAATAATATATCCTATGACGGACACTATGAAACTTGTCCAGTCACAGCTGGAACACCAGATTTACGTTATTTCTATTTTGGCAACTGTATTTCACCCCAGAAAATAATATATCCTTTGACGGACACTATTAAACTTGACCAGTCACAGCTGTAAAACCAGATTTACTTTATTTATATTTTGGCAACTGAATTTCACCCCAGAAAAAAAGATATCCTTTGCCGGACACTATTAAACTTAGCCAGCCACAGCTGAAACCACTGATTTATGGTATTGCTATTTTAACAATTGAACTTCACCCCAGAAAAAATATATCCTTTGCCGGACACTATTAAACTTGGCCAGCCACAGCTGAAACCACTGATTTATGGTATTGCTAATTTGGTAATTGAATTTCACCACAGAACAAAATATATCCTTTGCCGGACACTTTTAAATTTGTCCAGCCACAGCTGGAACACCAGATTTGCGGAATTTATATTTTTAAAACTGAATTTCACCGCAGAAGATAATATGTCCTATAACAGACACAATGAAACTTGTCCAGTCACAGCTTGAACACTCAGATTTACGTTATTTCTATTTTGGCAACTGAATTTCACCCCAGAAAATAATATATCCTATGACGGACACTATGAAACTTGTCCAGTCACAGCTAGAACACCAGATTTATGTTATTTCTATTTTTGCAACTGAATTTCACCCCAGAAAAAAATATATCCTTTGCCGGACACTATTAAACTTGGCCAGCCACAGCTGAAACCACTGATTTATGGTATTGCTATTTTAACAATTGAACTTCACTCCAGAAAAAATATATCCTTTGCCGGACACTATTAAACTTGGCCAGCCACAGCTGAAACCATTGATTTATGGTATTGCTAATTTGGTAATTGAATTTCACCACAGAACAAAATATATCCTTTGCCGGACACTTTTAAATTTGTCCAGCCACAGCTGGAACAACAGATTTGCGGAATTTATATTTTTGAAACTGAACTTCACCGCAGAAGATAATATGTCCTATAACAGACACGATGAAACTTGTCCAGTCACAGCTTGAACACCAGATTTACGTTATTTCAATTTTGGCAACTGAATTTCACCGCAGAAAATAATATATCCTATGACGGACACTATGAAACTTGTCCAGTCACAGCTGGAACACCAGATTTACCTTATTTCTATTTTTGCAACTGAATTTCACCCCAGAAAAAATATATCCTTTGCCGGACACTATTAAACTTGGCCAGCCACGGCTGAAACCACTGATTTATGGTATTGCTATTTTGGCAAATTAATTTCACCTCAGAGCAAAATATATCCTTTGCCGGATACTAGGAAATTGTCCATCCACAGCTGGAACACCAGATTTGCGGAATTTATATTTTTGAAACTGAATTTCACTGCAGAAGATAATATATCCATAACAGACACGATGAAACTTGTCCAGTCACAGCTTGAACACCAGATTTACGTTCTTTCTATTTTGGCAACTGCATTTCACCCCAGAAAAAATATATCCTTTTCCGAACACTATTAAACTTGGCCAGCCACAGCTGAAACCACTGATGTATGGTATTGCTATTTTGGCAAATGAATTTCACCCCAGAACAAAATATATCCGTTGCCGGACACTAGGAAATTGTCCAGTCATAGCTGGAACACCAGATTCAGGGTATCACTATTTTGGCAATTGAATTTCACCCCAGAAATAAAATATACGCTTTTATGGACAGATTTAAACTAGGCTTGCAACAGCTGGAACACCAGATTTACTGTATTTCTATTTTTGCTACTGACTTTCACCCCAGAAAATAATATATCCTTTGACGGACACTATTATGCTTGACCAGTCACAGCTGGAAAACCAGATTTACTGTATTTCTATTTTGGCAACTGAATTTCACCGCAGAAAATAATATATCCTTTGGCGGACACTATTAAACTTGACCAGTCACAGCTGGAAAACCAGATTTACTGTATTTCTATTTTGGCAACTGAATTTCACCACAGAAAATAATATATCCTATGACGGACAATATGAAACTTGTCCAGTCACAGCTGGAACACCAGATTTACGTTATTTCTATTTTTGCAACTGAATTTCACCCCAGAAAAAAATATATCCTTTGCCGGACACTATTAAACTTGACCAGCCACAGCTGAAATCCCTGATTTATGGTATTGCTATTTTGGCAATTGAATTTCACCCCAGAACAAAATATATCCTTTGCCGGACACTATTAAACTTGGCCAGCCACGGCTGAAACCACTGATTTATGGTATTGCTATTTTGGCAAATTAATTTCACCTCAGAACAAAATATATCCTTTGCCGGATACTAGGGAAATTGTCCATCCACAGCTGGAACACCAGATTTTCGGAATTTATATTTTTAAAACTGAATTTCACTGCAGAAGATAATATATCCTATAACAGACACGATGAAACTTGTCCAGTCACAGCTTGAACACCAGATTTATGTTCTTTCTATTTTGGCAACTGAATTTCACCCCAGAAAAAAATATATCCTTTTCCGAACACTATTAAACTTGGCCAGCCACAGCTGAAACCACTGATGTATGGTATTGCTATTTTGGCAAATGAATTTCACCCCAGAACAAAATATATCCGTTGCCGGACACTAGGGAAATTGTCCAGTCATAGCTGGAACACCAGATTCAGGGTATCACTATTTTGGCAATTAAATTTCACCCCAGAAATAAAATATACGCTTTTATGGACAGATTTAAACTAGGCTTGCAACAGCTGGAACACCAGATTTACTGTATTTCTATTTTTGCTACTGACTTTCACCCCAGAAAATAATATATCCTTTGACGGACACTATTATACTTGACCAGTCACAGCTGGAACACCAAATTCAGGTAATTGCAATTTTAGCAATTGAATTTCTCCCCAGAACAAAATCTTTCCTTTGACGGATACTATTAAACTTTTTCAGTCACAGCTGGAACACCAGATTTACTGTATTTCTATTTTTGCAACTGCATTTCACCCCAGAAGATAATATATCCTTTGACGGACACTATTAAACTTGACCAGTTACAGCTGGAAAACCAGATTTACTGTATTTCTATTTTTGCTACTGACTTTAACCCCAGAAAATATATCCTTTGATGGACACTAGGGAAATTGTCCAGTCATAGCTGGAACACCAAATTCAGGTTATTGCAATTTTAGTAATTGAATTTCTCCCCAGAACAAAATCTTTCCTTTGACGGATACTATTAAACTTTTTCAGTCACAGCTGGAACACCAGATTTACTGTATTTCTATTTTTCCAACTGTATTTCACCCCAGAAAATAATATATCCTTTGACGGACACTATTAAACTTGACCAGTCACAGCTGGAAAACCAGATTTACTGTATTTCTATTTTGGCAACTGAATTTCACCACAGAAAAATAATATATCCTATGACGGACACTATGAAACTTGTCCAGTCACAGCTGGAACACCAGATTTACGTTATTTCTATTTTGGCAACTGAATTTCACCACAGAAAATAATATATCCTATGACGGACACTATGAAACTTGTCCAGTCACAGCTGGAACACCAGATTTACGTTATTTCTATTTTTGCAACTGAATTTCACCCCAGAAAAAAATATATCCTTTGCCGGACACTATTAAACTTGGCCAGCCATGGCTGAAACCACTGATTTATGGTATTGCTATTTTGGCAATTGAATTTCACCCCAGAACAAAATATATCCTTTGCCGGACACTATTAAACTTGACCAGCCACAGCTGAAACCCCTGATTTATGGTATTGCTATTTTGGCAATTGAATTTCACCCCAGAACAAAATATATCCTTTGCCGGACACTATCAAACTTGTCCAGCCACAGCTGGAACACCAGATTTGTGGAATTTATATTTTTGAAACTGAATTTCACCGCAGAAGATAATATATCCTATAACAGACACGATGAAACTTGTCCAGTCACAGCTTGAACACCAGATTTACGTTATTTTTATTTTGGCAACTGAATTTCTCCGCAGAAAATAATATATCCTATAACGGACACTGTGAAACTTGTCCAGTCACAGCTAGAACACCAGATTTCCGTTATTTCTATTTTTGCTCTGAATTTCACCCCAGAAAAAATATATCCTTTGCTTGACACTATTAAACTTGGCCAGCCACAGCTGAAACCCCTGATTTATGGTATTGCTATTTTGGCAATTGAATTTCACCCCAGAACAAAATATATCCTTTGCCGGACACTATCAAACTTGTCCAGCCACAGCTGGAACACCAGATTTGTGGAATTTATATTTTGAAACTGAATTTCACCGCAGAAGATAAAATATCCTATAACAGACACAATGAAACTTGTCCAGTCACAGTTTGAACACCAGATTTACGTTATTTCAATTTTTGCAACTGAATTTCACCGCAGAAAATAATATATCCTATTACGGAAACTATGAAACTTGTCCAGTCACAGCTGAAAAACAGATTTACTGTATTTCTATTTTGCAACTGAATTTCACCCCAGAAAAAATATATCCTTTGCCGGACACTATTAAACTTGGTCAGCCACAGCTGAAACCACTGATTTATGGTATTGCTATTTTGGCAAATGAATTTCACCCCAGAACAAAATATATCCTTGGCAAGACACTAGGAAATTGTCCAGTCTCAGCTGGAACACCAGATTCAGGGTATCATTATTTTGGCAATTAAATTTCACCCCAGAAAAAATATGCGCTGTTATGGACAGATTTAAACTAGGCCTGCAACAGCTGGAACACCAAATTTACTGTATTTCTATTTTGGCAACTGAATTTCACCCCAGAACAAAATATATCCTTTGCCGGACACTATTAAACTTGTCCAGCCACAGCTGGAACACCAGATTTGCGGAATTTATATTTTTGAAACTGAATTTCACCCCAGAACAAAATATATCGTTTGCCGGACACTAGGGAAATTGTCCAGTGACAGCTGGAACACCAGATTCACGGTATCACTATTTTGGCAATTAAATTTCACTCCAGAAAAAAATATACCCTTTACGGACAGATTTAAACTAGGCCTGCAACAGCTGGAACACCAGATTTACTGTATTTCTATTTTTGCTACTGACTTTTACCCCAGAAAATAATATATCCTTTTATGGACACTAGGGAAATTGTCCAGTCACAGCTGGAACACCAGATTCAGGGTATTGCTATTTTGGCTATTGAATTTCACCCCAGAAAAAAATATATCATTTGCCGGACACTATTAAACTTGTCCAGTCACAGCTGGAAAAGCTCATTCACTGCAGAAAATGATATATACTTTGCTGGACATTATTCAACATGGCCAGCCAGTGCTGAAACCACTGATTTATGGTATTGCTATTTTGGCTATTGAATTTCACCCCAGAACAAAATATATCCTTTGCTGGACACAATAAACTTTGCCAGCCACTGCTGTATTGCTATATTGGCAATTAAATTTCACCACAGAAAAAAACTATCCTGTGCCAGACAGCAGACAGTATTACACTTGGCTAGCCACAACTGGAACACCAGATTTAGGGGATTGGTATTTTGGCAATTGAATTTAACCCCTCAATAAAATATAGAAATTTCTATCCTGAATTTTTAGGGATGACAATAAGCACAGCAAAGCCCCTGATGTAGGAAATAGCAAAAAAAACTAGTGTTGATGGCTTGATGGACTTGGTGGCAGCTTGTGCTGGTGCACCACAAGACACAAAATGGCCGCCGATCACTCAACAAAAAGTGACAGAAAAACGCTCTGTGCAGCCTAAAACCAGTGAGCAATTAACTAGCAGAAGCTAAATGTTTCACAGCTGTAGATCGATCACTCGTTAGGTGTTTTTGCTGAGTTTTCCTGCCTAATCTCGCCCTCACAGCAGCTGCGTCCTATCCCTCCTCTAATCAGAGCAGAGTGACGTGCAGCGCTACGTGACTCTAGCTTAAATAGAGGCTGGGTCACATGCTGCACTTGGCCAATCACAGCGATGCCATTAGTAGGCATGACTGTAATGGCTTCTTAGGACAAGAAGTAAAATGTTAGCTGATTGGCTGCTTTGCCCCGAACACCTCAAAATTCGGTACGAACCCAAACTATCCAGTTCGGATTCGCTCATCCCTAATTATGGCATATTTCACAGTATTTTCAAAATGAAACACTGAAGGATAGGGACACACTATTAATGAAAGTTATTTTAGATATATTCTAAAGTTATTTTAGATATATTCAATTAGTGGATATTGTTAAAATGGTTATAAAAAAGGAAGACATAGTGATAGTTCGCTACCATAGCGGACTTACTATGCGTGTTACTGTAAGGCACACTGTTCTACACCCTGTAACAACAGGGGGTCATTTAGCTCTTCCAGAACGCCGTCTTAACTCCTTAGACGGTTGGCACACATCAAGAAGCCACTCGACCACTGTAGATTCGGGTGCAAACTGGCCACAACCAGCTTTATTGTCATCACAGCAGTACAACAAAATCATAAAAATAAATCCTCGGCCGTCTGGCCACTGACTAAACAGTCTTTCCCTCTCTATCAGGATATCCTCCCCCCCTGATAAAGGCCGTAGGACTTTTCACCTTACTTAAGCCCCCTCCAGGGTCAAAGCTCCTACGTTGGGAAACATCTGAGGTTTTTCCCCAATCCAACTCAACGGCCTTAGTTTCTTCAGCCTTTGAGACTCCTTTGGAGTCTTCATCCACTTTGTTAGCCTTCTCATCCTTCTCGGACACGGAATCATATACTTGCATTCTTAACTCCTCCTCCTCAAGGTTGGAGGTACTGGGGACATCAGGGTCTTCAGACTCGTCGTCTTCTGGCAATCCCTGCAGAGGTTCTCCCAGGATATGGTTCTCCTTTCGGGCAGGACCTAGGAGAGCCAGCCCATTGGAGTAGACAGGACCCTCATACTGGTCGTCGGTCCCCCCGTATTTCTTCCCCAGCGGACTGCTGGCTTTCTGGAACACATTGAAAGCAGAGGGAATGTCTTTCATGACCAGGTCCTGGCCACACACTGCCACGAGTCTCTGGGCTTCTGCATCCACCTCAGCACCATCATCTGGTTCAGCAGATACATCTTCCATCTACTTCTCTGCCTCGGCTGGCACCACAGCGCCACCACCTCCAGACCCATTCTTAACGGGCTCTGACTTCATGGCATCTTTTAGAGGATCTTCTTCTTCTTCAGGTATCTCATTTTCTTCCACCTGCTGCGCAGGAGCACGCTTAGGCCTCTCCAACTCATAGACTTCATCTTTTGAGCTCCTGAGATCTTCCATCTCTGCTCTGAGTTGCTTGTTCAGCCTCTCCAATTCATCTCGCTCCTTAAGCGCTTTTTCAAGTGCTCTAGCCAAGGCGAGGGCCTTGGTCTTCTTAGTTTTTCGCACCAGCTTGTTAGCAGCGCCCCACTCTTGGGCCTTCTGTTCCAGCTGCTCTTCACCCTGTTCTGGTGTAACAGCAGTTGTAAGAGTACCACCATTCTTCCTTAAACACTCTGTGGGATTTCCACCCAGGGACTCTTCAAGCCCATTGTTGAGGTCTACTATAGACTTTTGTGTCTTTCTGGAGTCTTTTCCCATCCCCAGGACACCAGGTGGCAGACCCTTCAGTTCACTCATCTTTTCCTGGGTCTCCTCTTTTGACCCTTCTGCAGCCTTCTTTAGTGACTCTGTGACGACAGCTAGTCCCTTCTCTATCGTATCTAGGGACCGTGTGGCGAGAGTGAGATCAGCCTTCTGTTTGCAGCTGTAGTGTCCTGTCAGGTCATCCAAGACTGACTGGATAGGAGCTTCAGACACTAGGCTGACATCACCCGACTGAACTCTCGTCTCGTCAGATATAACTGTCATCTGGTCGCTACTAGTAACCACTTTAGTTTGGCAAGACCTCGACATGGAAGCCTCTCTCTCCGAGTTACTATCGGTCACAGAACATGCGTTATATAGATCACTCGTGACATTCTCAATCCTGTCCTCTAGGGGCACCGATGAGCTAATCGCCACCTGGGACATTTTATTAATCATAGAAACCTGTGGAGACTGCATATCCACTTCTAGTACGTGTGGTACACCCTCTAGAACTGCCCCATGTACTTGCATATTTTTCACAGTGGTTTCACTCAGTTGTGAGTTCTCAACATCAATTAGCATTTTTATATCATCCACATTTTTACCAACAGGGGAGCTTCTTCCCAATCACAGCCTGCAAAGGAAAAGGACTGTCATCATCCTCATCACTTCTTGCACATAGATCCACATTATCATTATACATTTCAACAAACTCTACACCTTCACTTGGCACCGTGTCTGCACCATTGTTTCTAATGGTCATTTCACTTAAACCATTGCTTTCTATCTGCATTTCCCTTAAACCTTCATTTAAAGGGACCGGTACAGGTTCTGCAGGAGCTTCATTACTTCCTACAGAAGTGTCTCCATTGCCCCACATTACATCATGCATGAGCATATTTGCAACATCAAGTCCATCAGTCTCTGTTCTCACCATGGTCTCACCCTCCGTGAAGACCACCGGATAGTCCACAGTATTCACATAATTGTCCTGGACAGACATCATTCTACCTTCTTACCCAGGCTAGCATGGGATCTCTGATTTTCACCATCCCAAATCTAGCCTTGGTCACAGGCACTTTAGACAACACATTGAGCTTCTCCCCTGCAGATTCCTGCGAGGGAGCAACTGCAACAGGCTTTACAGCCTGTTCAGACACAGCATTTTTCCCATAGTCACTCATTTTTGAGACATTTTCTCGCCGCTGCCCTGTATCACTCACCGGCCCGGCAGGTAGCAACTGCCGCCGGCTCACTGCCACAAAATTATCAACAGGAACAGTCTTACCGATTGTCGTCACTGACTCAGCACTCCCGGAAGAGAAGGGTAGTCCAGGAATATCTCCAGCATGGTCACCTCCCTTCTCCTCAATGCAGTAGTTGCCACGGGAGACGCCTTGACTTGTCTCCTGTCTTTTTCCGGATGGACATTCCAGCCGCACTCCTTTAGAATCATGTGCACAGTCGCAGGGAATATAGGAGCTCCTGAGAATCACACCGTTCGCCATCTCTTTATCTTTCCCGACGGTTGCCCTTGGCAACGGCATATCTTGGCTTGTCCTCTGGAACTCCCGGGACACCACCGACCTCTGGTACTTTTTCACAGTGACCATACAGCGTTGAGAACCCTTTCCTCAGGGCCAGCTGCAACTGTGCCTCCAGAGCCTCTCCTCTGCATCAAATTTCGCCAATTCATTTTTAGTATAGCCAATCGCTATGGCCATTTCTTCTCCCTGCTGTATGCGCCAGCGCTGCCGGACGTACTCTTCCATAAGACCCATGGTAGCAGGAAAAATTGTCAGCAACTAGTCCCCTTTTCTGGGCACTGGCCCTTTAATTTACAGCAGTTTTACTTGCTCCACAGCAAAATAGTCCACACGCTTATGAGCAGCACCTGCTCCACAGGACAAACAAAGCTTCCGGCCCTTTAACTTCACACACAGCAAAGAACAACTTTCAGCATCACCTGCTGTCTCGTCGTTGCCCCTAGCAACCAACAGTTTTTTTTCACTTTTCAGCACGGACACTTTCCGTCCAGCAATCCCGCAGCATTCAGCACAGACAACGCTTCCTGGTGCCCTTAGCAACCTGTTGTCTTGCCCTTTTAGCTCTGCAGCACCCAGCTTCGTGTGCCATTTTCATGCCATAGCATACCTCCACCATATGTAACAACACGGGGTCATTTAGCTCTTCCAGATCGCCGTCTTAACGCCTTAGACGGTTGGCACACATCAAGAAGCCACTCCACCACTGTAGATTCGGGTGCAAACTGGCCACAACCAGCTTTATTGTCATCACAGCAGTACAACAAAATCATAAAATAAATCCTCGGCCGTCTGGCCACTGACTAAACAGTCTTTCCCTCTCTATCAGGATTTGGGTCTACCACCCAGCTCCCCAAGACACATCACCAGTGCTTACCCTACACACAGGGTTAGAGGGTCCCGGCTCCCACAGGCCTTGACACAGCCTGCTCCTTTCCCAGACTGGGAGCCCTGATTGAGAAGCTCAACCCACATTAATCCAAGCTCCTCAGCTGGCTGATAATTATCCCCATTACCAGCCTGACTGCTGCAGACAGTGGGAAAAACTATTTTCCCAACCTTTCTTGTTCTCACCCAGCTTTCTCTGGGTGAGATATGCCACTTCAATGGCCTTCCTATGGCCTTCTGGCAGCTCCACTGCCACAACCCCTATAAAGGCTATCTGCAGTCTGGAAATAGCCATTTTTTTATGTGATTCACCGGAAATAAATTGGGATCGAAGCAAATTTTTCCAAAAAACTCGAATTGAATTTTTGAAAAGTTTGCTCATCTCTAGTCATAAACACTTATTTAAGCCACATTTTTATCAGTAATATAAAAACATATATAAAGAGTTTGGAATATCAGAGAGCAGAGATAAGGAGCGTTTCAGCACCTCAAATGACGGAAAAGAGAGAAAATCCAAAGGCTGCTTTTAGAGCATCTCCGCTTTGTACAGAAAAAAGGGCCTCCATATTTTTAATAAAGACCAATTGAAAAATAGAATTTTAGCTCTAAATTAGTACAATAATTTTATTTTTTTTTAAATGCCCCCAAAGGTGTACATATCCTTTTGGTATACCCTTAGAACAGACAATGTACTTTACAGTGAGTGAAAAAGTGTTCTGTATAAATTGAGAATGGGCCCTCAGAAATATTTCTTGTGATGGGCTAAATGAATCTATCTTTGACATTAAAGACAACCCAAGTGTATTCCAACGGAGCCAGGGTGACATTTTCACATAAAGAATAGTCATTGATTCCTTGACATGCAATTAAGAAGGGAGGGGTCACCGTCATATTATGCTGCCATCAGATAGGGCAGCATACATGACTTTAGTGGTTGTACATGTACATTTTTGGAATCAGATACAGTGTTAGTAGTTAGAAAGTCCCTTGATAAACAGAATTAATGTTTTAAAGTTTCAAATTTTAAATGCTCATATCTTTAAAAAGACATCAAGATTAGGGATGAGTGAACCCGTGGATTTTCGGGTTCGATGGGTTCAGTCTAACTTTGGCTCAAAGTTCGGTTCGGATACCCAAACTTGACTCGAACCCCATTGAAATCAATGGGGACCTGAACTTTAGGGATATAAAATGGTTGTAAAATAGTGATAGAAAGGGCTAGAGAGTTGCAAAAGTGAGAAAAATGGGGGTAAGAGCAGAATAATTGCCCTGAAAAAAATGTGATAAGGAAATGATGTAAAATTGCATAGAATACATACAAATAATAATCTTGAACCAGGAGGTGGAGATCCGAGTGGAGAAGGAGGTGAGGTTGGCAGTGTAGGTTAAAGAGGCGGAGGAGGTAGCCAACACGGTTTTTGTGTTTTGTTTTTTATTTTATTTATTTTTATTTGGGGAGGCCCCAAAACATATGGAAGTAGCAGAACTAATTGTGCTGGAGTATAACAATTGCTGCGTGCAGCCGGTATACTTCTTTACTCTGCCTATATAGCAATTAAAAATCTTGAGCCAGGAGGTGGAGGTCCGAGTGGAGGCGGAGGTGCATATGGCTGTGTAGGTGGAAGAGGCAGACGAGGTAGCCATCAATGTTTTTGTTTTGTTTTTGTCTTTTTATTTTGGGGAGGACCCAAAATGGGAAATGACAAACTGTGCTGGAGTATAACAATGGCTCGGTAGGGCTGGTATACTTCTCTACTCTGCCAAGGTAGGGACAAGTCCTGTGGGATCCATGCCTGGTCAATTTTAAAGAACGTGAGCTTGTCCACATTGGCTGTGGACAGGCTGATGTGCCTGTCCATGAACACACACCCTGCCATGCTAAACACACATTCGGACAATAGAGGCAGGCCAGCACCTCCAAGGCGCAAAGGTCAAGCTCAATCCATGTGTCCAATTTGGAGACCCAGAAGTTAAATAGGGCAGACCTATCAGTCAGTACATGTAGACGTGTGCACTTGTACTCTTCCACCATGTTGCTGAAATGCTGCCTCCTGCTAAGACAGTCCGTATCAGATGGTGTGCTGACAAAGCTTTTTCACATTTCGGTAATGCTAACCCTCCCTTCTGCGGTGGTGGGGTGCCCAAGCTGCATGGGTGGCTTACTCTTGCACCACCTGGTGCTTCCACTGAGCCTCTGCTGTCAAGTGTAAATGCCATCAATAGCACGTATACCAATAGGCGCTTGTATTCATGCATTTTCCGATCATACGCTGGTGATTGAAGTAAGGACAGCACGTTGTCCTTGTAACATGGATCCAGCAGGGTGGCAGTAATCTGCACTGGTAACAATCAGGGTAATCTGGCGGTCATTACGCAGGCACTTCAGCATTTACTCGTTCATGTATGCCAGGCTGCCCAGACACGGTGGGAGGTTTCTTGTCTGTGTCCCCTACATTCCCCCAGGCACGCTCCATTGATGCAGTGAGGTCATTTGGGTGCCACCCTTCTGTGAAGACGGTTCCTCTTCATCATCATTATACTCATCCTCCAAAACTGTGCCCTGGTTGGACAGTTGTGTACCTGGCTGCTGTTGGTGCAGGAACCCACTCTCCGAGCCACGTATGGATGACTGGCCTGATAACTGTGGGAATAATCCCTGTTCCTCCTCTTCATCCTGTGCCACATCCTCATCCATCATCGCCTGAAGCGTTTTTTTTTTCAAGGAGGCATAGAAGTGGGATAGTAACGCTGATAACGATATCATCAGTGCTGCTATGTTGGTGGAGTACTCAAAACAGAGCTAAATGTTACACATGTCCCACATGGAGGCCCACTCGTTGGTGGTGAAGTGGTGCTGTTCCGCAGATTGACTCACCTGTGTGTGCTGCAGCTGAAACTATTGCCTGCTGCTGCTCGTACAGTCTCTCCAGAATGTGCAAGGTGGAGTTCTACCTTGCGGTACGTCGCAAATGAGGTGGTGAGCGGGAAGGCAGAAGCTACAGAGCAAACAAGAGAGCTGATGCAGGTTGAGAATGCCGAAGCGCGCACAGATGGCCCACACTTGCTGCAGCAGCTAAGACATATTGGGGAAATTTTTCAGGAACCTCTGCACCACTAAATTCAGCATACTTGCTAGCCCAGTTACACCGATACTGTATATTTTACCAAAGATACACAAGAGCTTAGTAAACCCCCTGGACGCCTGATAGTTTAAGGGAAATATATACAATTAGGGGCAGCACTACCTTAACTTCTTAATTTGTAAAATCTTGGATGGCGGTGCCTGCGGTGCTGGATCCTGGCCCGACCCCTGTTCAAACAGCAAAAAATGACAACCGCGGCACTCCCATAGCATTGGATTCTTCTTTTATTTCTCCCAAAATAGCAACGTTTCGACTTCAACAGTCTTTTTCAAGCATATAATACATACTGACCCCTGTGCACTTAAATAGCAGTGTTAACCCCACCTGTGGGTGTAACTTAGGCGGATGTACCCTCCCCATTGTTAATACCCACTAGCACATAATTGTCAAAGCTAGATTATGTGTAGACATATACATAAAGTTACAAAACATACCGTGAACAATAATCTTACAGGAGGCTGTGGATAAGACCAGAGTGGGCCATGGCTTGATTCGTAGTATTCCACATGTGTGGCCATTCTCGGCGTTCAGCCGGTACTCGCAACACTTCCGGTTCTAGAATGACATCACTTCCGGTCGGCGTGCCGTGACTTCTTCAGATTTTTGAAAAACATCCCGATCTTCTGTCACATTATAATGGTACTGATATAAAGTCCATTCTAGCACTCCATATTTATAAAGAACTTGCCATACTCCTTGTCTTATATTTCAATAACAAGCTCTGTTGCCCCACTTCCGGTCACATGATGCGAATGAGATCACATGATCGCTTTACATTCTGTTGCTAAGTTACCAGCTAGTAACCAATATAACATGTTTCTAGGATGCCGCTTAAACTATTGCTCGTTTAGAAAAAGAGCAAAGGACTCGTCCAGATTGAAAACAATTATCAACTTAGGGGAGCTCCTATTGTTAGGAGGGTGCAATAAATCAGACAATTGTCCGTAGTTTAATAATTGGGGATGTCGTCCTATACCCAATGCCAATGATCAATAATATACTTTGTCATTAAGTTTTCAGCGGAAGTGAGCTAAGTCCATAACACATTTGTTATTCTCCCTGATCCAAATGGAATACACAGGCACACACCCATTTCCATGGTATGTGTCCATGTCTATGGATCTGCCACATTCATACCAAGGCGGGTGAGTAAGGGGTCCATCATCCCAGGGAAACAACCCCAGGGTGAAGATCCTCTCCCCCCTCTCCCATTCATACATATTTGTCACGACCGCTATCCCAGCAGCAGTCGTGTCGCACCAGACGGAGGGGAAGGGGGACCCTTATCTACGGATGGGAAATAGAACAGCCACCCCTGACAAACCCTACGCTGGCATCTGTCTGCCCTGATACCCTAGACGGGGTGTGAACCCGTGCGGCGAGCAGGATGCCTAAACCCTGAGTGACCCTCAGAGGACTAGACTGGAAAAGGGAGATGGGAGCACTAGTCACCATCACTCATGTCTAGGAGAACAACAGGGGAAGACAGTAACAAACAAACAAACAATCTCCAGCAGAGATAGACTTATCCAGTCACGAGCAGAGAAGATGATCCCAACAACGACAGTCCACGCCAGACACGAGCTCCACAGCAATACCGTCAAACGATCTCCTTCAAAGGTCAGAATAGCACTGGAAGTAAGGACTATATCTGGCAATGACTGCAAGTGAAACTGAAACTAATATTGTAGCTGGGAGTGGCAGACAGCACTCACCTGAGAAGAATGCCTACAAACTCCCAGTCAGGACAAAAAGGTTCACAAGGCAAAACCTGGATGACATACCCTGAACCATGAAGCAAACTCACAAGCTATCGCGAGTAGCAAGTCGCTGCGACCTTCTCTTCCCTGACCTATCTGGATCAGTCACAGTCGTGACAGTACCCCACTTTCTACGAGGGCCACCGGACCCTCAAGACCAGGCCTCTCCGGGTGGGACCTATGAAAAGCCCGAATGAGTCTGTCCGCCTTTATCTCTGATGCTGGCACCCACATTCTCTCTTCGAACCGTAACCTTTCCAGTGCACCAGGTACTGAAGAGAGCGCGAACTATATCGTGAATAGTGTTGAGCGAACAGTTCGAGAATAGTTCGGGTTCGCACCGAACTTTGGGGTGTCCGTGACACGGACCCAACCCGGACATTTTCAAAAAGTTCGGGTTCGAGTTCGGAGTTCGGCATGTTCTCTCGGCGCATTTTGAAAGTACTATATAGCAGAATAGTACAGGCTTAAAGCTGAAATCGCATTGCGATTACAACTTTGAGCTACCGATCACCATGGAACGCTCCTCCAGTAGAATGTACTGTCGGATCTGAGAATTAAGTTGAAATCGCAATGCGATTATTAGAACTCAAATAAATCGCATCACACTACACGCTCTAATTGCATTCGATTTTAACTTTACTGTTTGGTTTTGTATCGCGATAATACAAAATTTGAATAATCGTGTGCGTGCTGTTCTAGCACACAGTGCTATTCGTATCTCACTATTAGTTCTAATCGCATTCGATGTTAACTTATGCATTTTTTTTGCCAGGCATCAAATAGAATGCGATGCCTGTAAAAAGCATAAGTTAAAATCGAATGCGATTAGAACTTAAGACTCTTAGAGTGGGATACGAATAGCACTAGTGTTGGGCTGTTGAGCGCACATTTCGAGAATTGTTCCGGTCCATACAGAATTTTGGGGTGTTCAGTGACACGACCCGAACCCGAACATTTTCATAAAAATTCGGGTTCGGTTTTGTAGTTCGTCATTTTTGTGGCGCATTTTGAAAGGCTGCAAAGCAGCCAATCAACATGCATCATACTACTTGCCCTAAGATGCCATCGCAGCCATGCCTACTATTGGCAAGGCTGTGATTGGCCAAGTGCAGCATGTGACTCAGCCTCTTTATAAGCTTGTGCGCACGTCGCGACGTGCTCACTCCCGATGTGAATAGAACAGGGAACCTGAGAGGAAGTGAATGATCTAAACCTGTGCATCAGAACAACTCAGCTGAGCTGTTCACTGAAAGTTTATTTTTTTACACTGGCCAGATCGATTTTTACCGGCACATGTAACTGGGCTGACCGGGCGGCGGCCATTTTGGGACCTGTGGTGGGCCAGCTCAAGCTGCCACAGAGTCCAAAGAAAAGCTCCAAAGAATTGAAAAATCAACTCCTGTGACACAGAACAACAGCGATTCAGCTGCTCAGTCAAAGTAAATTTTTTTCTGGCTGGGCAGACCATTTTCTGGCACATGTTACTGAGCTGATAGGCGGCGGCCATTTTGGGACTTGTGGTGCTACAGCAAAAGCTGCCACAGCGTCCATTAATCTCATGTAATAGTCGATTTTTTCATAGATAAACTACATCAGGGGTTTGGCTGTGCTTGTCTCACCCCTACCAACTGCCAATATATTTATTATATATTAGTGGTGAAACTGAAAGTAACCCACTTGGATAGCAAATCCCATGAATGTGCTGTTCCAGCTAGGCTAGCCAGTGTCACTACAGCCAGGTCCAATACTGTCAGCCAGAAATTATTATTTTTTTTTTCTTTTGCCAGAAATATAAATTAAAAAAATCTTTCCCTGTAACAAACATAATTCTGGTGTTAGACCAGAAGAAGCACTTCAGTAAATAATACTGTAAAAGGTTTAGGCAATAATTCTCCCAGTGTGGGCAATTTATGTACCAAAACGAGCATTTTAAAAATTCCGGTGTTCTGAAATACCAGCAGTCCTCTTGTAATTAATACCAGAAAAAGGCATTATAGTGTCCAGTTTAATCAATCTGGTGCTGGTGACACCCGAAATAGTAGACCGCACGTTGTTACTCCTGTAAAAAGGAAATACTTCTCCCACTGTGGGAATTCATTTAACATAAGTAGCATTTAAAAATTCTGGTGTCCAATTTGCAGCAGTCCTCTTGTAATTAATACCAGAAAAAGGCATTATAGCGTCCAGTGTTGTCATTTTGGTTCCAAAAAGGCCAATTTAATCAATCTGGTGTTGGTGACACCCGAAATAGTACGCCGCACGTTGTTACTCCTGTAAAAAGGAAATACTTCTCCCACTGTGGGAATTCATTTAACATAAGTAGCATTTAAAAAATTCTGGTGTCCAATTTGCAGCAGTCTTCTTGTAATTAATACCAGAAAAAGGCATTATAGTGTCCAGTGTTGTCATTTTGGTTTCAAAAAGGCCAATTTAATTAATCTGGTGTTGGTGACACCCGAAATAGTATGCCGCACGTTGTTACGCCTGTAAAAATGAAATAGTTCTCCCACTGTGGGAATTCATTTAACATAAGTAGCATTTCAAAAATTCTGGTGTCCAATTTGCAGCAGTCCTCTTGTAATTAATACCAGAAAAAGGCATTATAGTGTCCAGTGTTGTCATTTTGGTTCCAAAAAGGCCAATTTAATCAATCTGGTGTTGGTGACACCCGAAATAGTAGGCCGCACGTTGTTACTCCTGTAAAAAGGAAATAGTTCTCCCACTGTGGGAATTCATTTAACATAAGTAGCATTTAAAAAATTCTGGTGTCCAATTTGCAGCAGTCCTCTTGTAATTAATACCAGAAAAAGGCATTATAGTGTCCAGTGTTGTCATTTTGGTTCCAAAAAGGCCAATTTAATCAATCTGGTGTTGGTGACACCCGAAATAGTAGGCCGCACGTTGTTACTCCTGTAAAAGGAAATACTTCTCCCACTGCGGGAATTCATTTAACATAAGTAGCATTTAAAAATTCTGGTGTCCAATTTGCAGCAGTCTTCTTGTAATTAATACCAGAAAAAGGCATTATAGTGTCCAGTGTTGTCATTTTGGTTCCAAAAGGCCAATTTAATCAATCTGGTGTTGGTGACACCCGAAATAGTACGCCGCACGTTGTTACTCCTTTGAAAAGGAAATAGTTCTCCCACTGTGGGAATTCATTTAACATAAGTAGCATTTCAAAAATTCTGGTGTCCAATTTGCAGCAGTCTTCTTGTAATTAATACCAGAAAAAGGCATTATAGTGTCCAGTGTTGTCATTTTGGTTTCAAAAGGCCAATTTAATCAATCTGGTGTTGGTGACACCCGAAATAGTACGCCGCACGTTGTTACTCCTTTGAAAAGGAAATAGTTCTCCCACTGTGGGAATTCATTTAACATAAGTAGCATTTCAAAAATTCTGGTGTCCAATCTGCAGCAGTCTTCTTGTAATTAATACCAGAAAAAGGCATTATAGTGTCCAGTGTTGTCATTTTGGTTTCAAAAAGGCCAATTTAATCAATCTGGTGTTGGTGACACCCGAAATAGTACGCCGCACGTTGTTACTCCTGTAAAAGGAAATAGTTCTCCAACTGTGGGAATTCATTTAACATAAGTAGCATTTAAAAAATTCTGGTGTCCAATTTGCAGCAGTCTTCTTGTAATTAATACCAGAAAAAGGCATTATAGTGTCCAGTGTTGTCATTTTGGTTCCAAAAAGGCCAATTTAATCAATCTGGTGTTGGTGACACCCGAAATAGTACGCCGCACGTTGTTACTCCTGTAAAAGGAAATACTTCTCCCACTGTGGGAATTCATTTAACATAAGTAGCATTTAAAAAATTCTGGTGTCCAATTTGCAGCAGTCCTCTTGTAATTAATACCAGAAAAAGGCATTATAGTGTCCAGTGTTGTCATTTTGGTTCCAAAAGGCCAATTTAATCAATCTGGTGTTGGTGACACCCGAAATAGTACGCCGCACGTTGTTACTCCTGTGAAAAGGAAATACTTCTCCCACTGTGGGAATTCATTTAACATAAGTAGCATTTAAAAAATTCTGGTGTCCAATTTGCAGCAGTCTTCTTGTAATTAATACCAGAAAAAGGCATTATAGTGTCCAGTGTTGTCATTTTGGTTCCAAAAGGCCAATTTAATCAATCTGGTGTTGGTGACACCCGAAATAGTACGCCGCACGTTGTTACTCCTGTAAAAGGAAATAGTTCTCCCACTGTGGGAATTCATTTAACATAAGTAGCATTTAAAAATTCTGGTGTCCAATTTGCAGCAGTCCTCTTGTAATTAATACCAGAAAAAGGCATTATAGTGTCCAGTGTTGTCATTTTGGTTCCAAAAGGCCAATTTAATCAATCTGGTGTTGGTGACACCCGAAATAGTAGGCCGCACGTTGTTACTCCTGTAAAAGGAAATAGTTCTCCCACTGTGGGAATTCATTTAACATAAGTAGCATTTAAAAATTCTGGTGTCCAATTTGCAGCAGTCTTCTTGTAATTAATACCAGAAAAAGGCATTATAGTGTCCAGTGTTGTCATTTTGGTTCCAAAAGGCCAATTTAATCAATCTGGTGTTGGTGACACCCGAAATAGTAGGCCGCACGTTGTTACTCCTGTGAAAAGGAAATAGTTCTCCCACTGTGGGAATTCATTTAACATAAGTAGCATTTAAAAATTCTGGTGTCCAATTTGCAGCAGTTTTCTTGTAATTAATACCGGAAAAAGGAATTACGGTATATCTTCCAGTGTGTGAATTTTGGGGCTAAAAATAATATATTTTATTGTGGTGCGAGTTGAATCGCAACAATGAGAAAACATTCTATTAAGGGACGAGGACGCGGTCGTGGTGGGGTCCGTGGAGTCTCTGTTGCTGGCAGAGGACGTGGCCGCTCGGCCTCAGGCGCACAAAGTAGTGAACCAACTCCCTCAAGTAGCCGGCAGAATTTACAGCGATATTTGGTGGGGCCCAATGCCGTTATGAGGATGGTAAGGCCTGAGCAGGTACAGGCATTAGTCGATTGGTGGCCGACAGTGCTTCCAGCACGTTCACCACATTGTCTTCCGCCCAGTCTTCTGCGGAAAGCGCACAGGTGGCACCGGAAAACCAAGCCCATCAGTCTGTCACATCACCCCCATGCATATCAGGGAAACTGTCCGAGCCTCAAGTTATGCAGCAGTCTCTTCTTCTGTTTGAAGACTCTGCTGGCAGGGGTTCCCAGGGGCGTCCACCTAGCCCTTCCCTAGCGGTGGAAGACATACCATGCACTGACGCACAACCACTTATGTATCCAGATGATGAGGACATGGGAATACCACCACAGCAGAGTGACCGAGTGTCTGATGATGACGAAACACAGGTGCCCACTGCCGTGTCTTATTGCAGTGTGCAGACTGAACAGGAGGAGGTCAGGGAGGAAGACTGGGTGGAAGACGATGCAGAGGACGATGAGGTCTTAGACCCCACATGGACTGAAGGTCGTGCCGCTGACTTAAATAGTTCAGAGGAAGAGGCAGTGGTGAGACCGAGACAACAGCGAAGCCAAAGAGGGAGCAGGGGGCAAAAGCAGAACACCCGCCGTCCCGAGAGTTCGCCTGCTATTGGCCAGTGCCAACAGGGACCCAGCACCCCAAAGGCATCTTCAAGGAGTTCCCTGGCATGGCACTTCTTCAAACAATGTGCTGAGGACAAGACCAGAGTGGTTTGCACGCTGTGCCATCAGACCCTGAGGCGAGGCATTAACGTTCTTAACCTGAGCACCACCTGCATGATCAGGCATCTACATGCAAAGCATGAACTGCAGTGGAGTGCACACCTCAAAAAAATGAACCCGCTCAGGCTCCCCTGCTCCCTCTACCGCTGCTGCCTCGGCTTCCGCCTCGAGAGGAATGTTGCCACCTGCCGAGCAGCAAACAGAGGATGTGCCACCGACACCACCACCACCACCGCCACCGTCACCTTGCGTCTCCACTATTTCACACAGCAGCGCTCAGCTCTCCATCTCTCAAACCTTTGAGAGGAAGCGCAAATTCCCACCTAGTCACCCTCGAGCCTCTTGGCCTGAATGCCAGCATTTCTAAACTACTGGCCTTTGAAATGCTGTCATTCCGGCTGGTGGACACAGACAGCTTCAAACAGCTGATGGCCATGGCTGTCCCCCAGTATGTGGTTCCCAGCCGCCACTACTTCTCCAAGACAGCCGTGCCTTCCCTGCACATGCAAGTGTCCGATAAAATCAAGTGTGCACTGCGCAACGCCATTTGTGCCAAGGTCCACCTAACCACAGATACGTGGACCAGTAAGCACGGCCAAGGACGCTATATCTCACTAACTGCACACTGGGTGAATGTAGTGGCGGCTGGCCCCAGGCGGAGAGTTCCTTGGCGCACGTCCTTCCGCCACCTAGGATCGCAGGGCATCATTCTCTGCCTCCTGTAGCCTCCTCCTCCTACTCGGCTTCCTCCTGCACTGCTTCCACCAGCTCCTCCTGTCAGCCACACACCTTCACCACCAACTTCAGCACAGCCCGGGTAAACGTCAGCAGGCCATTCTGAAACTCTTATGTTTGGGGGACAGGCCCCACACCGCGCAGGAGTTGTGGCGGGGTATTGAACAACAGACGGACGAGTGGTTGCTGCCGGTGGGCCTCAAGCCAGGCCTGGTGGTATGCGATAATGGGCGAAATCTCGTGGCAGCTCTGGGACTAGCCGGTTTGACGCACATCCCTTGCCTGGCGCATGTGCTGAATTTGGTGGTGCAGAGGTTCATTCACCACTACCCCAACATGTCAGAGCTGCTGCATAAAGTGCGGGCCGTCTGTGCGCGCTCCGCGTTCACATCCTGCCGCTGCTCGCCTGTCTGCGCTACAGCGGAACTTCGGCCTTCCCGCCACCGCCTCATATGCGACGTGCCCACCCGGTGGAACTCCACCTTGCACATGCTGGAGAGACTGTGCGAGCAGCAGCAGGCCATAGTGGAGTTTCAGCTGCAGCACGCCGCGCCAGTCGTACTGGCGGAACGGCACCACTTCACCACCAATGATTGGGCCTCCATGCGAGACCTGTGTGCCCTGCTGCACTGCTTTGAGTACTCCACCAAAATGGCCAGTGGCGATGACACTGTTATCAGCGTTACAATACCAATTCTATGTCTCCTAGAGAAAACGCTTAGGGCAATGATGGAAGAGGAGGTGGCCCAGGTGGAGGAGGAGGAGGAGGAGGAGGGCTCGCTTTCTAAGACTTTCAGGCCAGTCTGTTAGAAGTAGCTCAGAGGGAGGTTTTTTGAAGCA
Organism: Bufotes viridis; assembly: GCA_033119425.1. Classification (NCBI taxonomy): domain Eukaryota; kingdom Metazoa; phylum Chordata; class Amphibia; order Anura; family Bufonidae; genus Bufotes; species Bufotes viridis. The sequence continues at coordinate 63,452,611 of CM065594.1, read as the reverse complement.
GCAGAGGGCAGGTTCACAAGTCGCCAGCCAAGGCACTCTAATGGAGGACGAGGAGGATGAGGAGGAGGTGGAGGAGGACGAGGATGAAGCAGGTTCACAGCAGGGTGGCAGCCCACACAGCTCAGGCCCATCACTAGTGCGTGGCTGGGGGATACGGTGGACGATGACGATACGCCTCCCACAGAGGACAGCTTGTCCTTACCTCTGGGGAGCCTGGCACACATGAGCGATTACATGCTGCAGTGCCTGCGCAACGACAGCAGAGTTGCCCACATTTTAACGTGTGCTGACTACTGGGTGGCCACCCTGCTGGATCCCCGGTACAAAGACAATGTGCCCACTTTACTTCCTGCACTGGAGCGTGATAGGAAGATGCGCGAGTACAAGCGCACGCTGGTAGACGCGCTCCTGAGAGCATTCCCAACTGTCACAGGGGAACAGGTGGAAGGCCAAGGCCAAGGCAGAGGAGGAGCTAGAGGTCGCCCACGCAGCAGTATCACGGCCAGCTCCTCTGAGGGCAGGGTTAGCATGGCAGAAATGTGGACAAGTTTTGTCTCCACGCCACAGCTAACTGCCCCACCACCTGATACGGAACGTGTTAGCAGGAGGCAGCATTTCACTAACATGGTTGAACAGTATGTCTGCACACCCTCCACGTACTGACGGACGGTTCGGCCCCATTCAACTTCTGGGTTTCAAAATTGTCCACGTGGCCAGAGTTAGCATGTTATGCCTTGAGGTGCTTTCCTGCCCGGCGGCCAGCGCTTTATCAGAACGCGTATTCAGCACGGCGGGGGGCGCCATTACTGACAAGCGCAGCCGCCTGTCCACAGCCAATGTGGACAAGCTGACGTTCATAAAGATGAACCAGGCATGGATCCCACAGGACCTGTCCCTCCCTTGTGCAGAGTAGTCCTTAATAACTGCCTAAAACATGTCTTGTTGTACTACGGGCCACTTCTTTATTTAATACAAATTTTATGTAACCCACAGTTGAATGAAACTCTCCTCTGTCTGGGCGCCGGGCCTAACTAGATGAAAGTGGCCTGTTAAACTATCGGGTGACATAAAGCCATAACCTCTGCCATGCTACCTCTGTCCTCTGTCTGGGTGCTGAGGCCTAAGTCAAATAAAGCGGTCTTCTGCTGTGCTGGGGATAGGAAGCTAATCTCTGACCTCTCTCCTCTGTCTGGGTCCAAAGGCCTAAGTCACTGAAAGAGGCCTTCTCCTGTGGTGGTGATATGATGCCTGAATATGTGCTGTGGGACCTCTCTCCTCTGTCTGGGTGAAGGGGTCAAAGTAACTAAATGGTGGCCTACTCCTGTGGTGGTTGATATGATGCCTGAATATGTGCTGTGGGGCCTCTCTCCTCTGTTTGGGTGAAGGGGTCAAAGTAACTTTAATGGTGGCTTCTCCTGTGGTGGTTGATATGATGCCTGATTCTCTGCTGTGGAACCTCTCTCTCTGTCTGGGTGAAGGGGTCAAAGTAACTAAATGGTGGCCTACTCCTGTGGTGGTTGATATGATGCCTGATTCTCTGCTGTAGGGCCTCTCTCCTCTGTCTGGGTGAAGGGGTCAAAGTAACTAAATGGTGGCCTACTCCTGTGGTGGTTGATATGATGCCTGATTCTCTGCTGTGGGACCTCTCCTCTGTCTGGGTGAAGGGGTCAAAGTAACTAAATGGTGGCCTACTCCTGTGGTGGTTGATATGATGCCTGATTCTCTGCTGTAGGGCCTCTCTCCTCTGTCTGGGTGAAGGGGTCAAAGTAACTAAATGGTGGCCTACTCCTGTGGTGGTTGATATGATGCCTGATTCTCTGCTGTGGGACCTCTCTCCTCTGTCTGGGTGCAGGGGTCGAAATAATAGTAATGGTGACCTATCTCCATGTGGTGGGTGATATTGAAGCCTGATTCTGTGCTATGGGACTTCACTCCAATTAATATTGTTTAATTTTTATTTATTTTATGTTAACTCATCATTTCCTATCTACATTTGTTTGCAGGGATTTACCTACATTTTGCTGCCTTTTGCAGCCCTCTAGCCCTTTCCGGGTGTGTTTGACAGCCTTACCAAAACCTTACCAGATCTAGCACATAAACCAGTTGAACTTGAAACCCTTGAAAGATTACAGTAATGAAAAATAATTATTAATATGGGCAACACTATCTGTACCCTTTGTTTCCAATCAAACAAAACGCAATAAATTTGATTTAACATTATAGTTTTATAAAATATTCTTTAACAAAATAGAATTATTTTTTAACATAAATCATAGATCATCGATGTCCTTAAGATGAGCCTCCTCCATGGCTCGCATTTGGTGGGAGAACTGCATCTTGAGCTGCCTCATCTTCCTGGTTTCCTGAACTGCTGCATTTGCAGCTGGTGCTTCCTTCGCATTATTTTTATTTTTTTTAACATGATGTTGTCAGCTGTAAAATAAATAAAATAAAATTTGGAAATGTACATTAAAATACAATCATTAATTGTTATATAAAGCTGAGATGATATTTTTTTCTTGAAAATCACTGGTTAGACCACACATGGAGTACTGTGTACAGTTCTGGGCTCCTGTGAACAAGACAGACATAGCAGTGCTGGAGAGGGTTCAGAGGAGGGCAACTAAAGTAATAACTGGAATGAGGGATCTACAGTACCTGAAAGGTTATCAAAATTAGGTTATTCACTTTAGAAAAAAGACGACTGAGGGGAGATCTAATAACTATGTATAAATATATCAGGGGTCAGTACAGAGATCTCTCCCATCATCTATTTATCCCCAGGACTGTGACTGTGACAAGGGGACATCCTCTGCATCTGGAGGAAAGAAGGTTTGTACACAAACATAGAAAAGGATTCTTCACTGTAAGAGCAGTGAGACTATGGAACTCTCTGCCTGAGGAGGTGGTGATGGTGAGTACAATAAAGGAATTCAAGAGGGGACTGGATTTATTTCTGGAGTGTAATAATATTACAGGCTATAGCTACTAGAGAGGGGTCGTTGATCCAGGGAGTTATTCTGATTGCCTGATTGGAGTCGGGAAGGAATTTTTTCCTTTATGTGAGTAAAATTGGCTTCTGCCTCACAGGGGTTTTTGCCTTCCTCTGGATCAACTTGTAGGAAACAGGCCGAACTGGATGGACAAATGTCTTTTTCGGTCTTATATACTATGTTACTATGTTACTATGTAAATCTGTTATATATTGGTTTAGGTAGGATTAATAATAGTTCCTTTAGTTTTGGGTTATTGACTTAGTAGTTACGTTAATGGTTTTGATGTT